>JAKSZU010000009.1:159553543-160153543 GCA_026018925.1 Tupaia tana
ATGGGAGTCCAGTGATGTAACCATCATGCCACCTGTTGGTTCCTCAATTTTACATTACAATATTTTTCTGTTACTTACTTGCTAGTGTCCTTTGTCCATATTTTTTCAATGGACTGTTACTCTTTTTCCAATTGGTTTATAACTGCTCTTAATATGCTAATAATCATCTTTGTCTAGCATGCACATTACAAATATTTTTCCAGTATGTCATTAAGTCAGGTTTTGACAAATAGAAATTTTAAATGATTTACTCATATCAATAGTTATTTATTATTTCTGGCTTGTATGTGTGTGTGTGTGTGTGTGTGTGTGTGTGTACTTATATAATTGGAACCTGAATAAGAGTTTTCCTGTGGTCAGAAATTGGCATGAGGGCTAAGGTGCTAAGTACTTCCTATTTTAAAGAGAACCACAAATGCTTGGAACCAGACACCTTCCCATAGAGACTGCTAAGTGGGAGATGAACCTCAGTGGTTGCCCTGTCCCTCTAGTCCCTTTTCCACTTTCCCCCAGGATGATAGAAAACTGGGGGCAGGGGAGTTAACCAGATTGCCAAATTAAGGCACTTAGCGATGAGGTGACCCTCTATGCCACCCTTCAGACAACACACTGGTATCCCATGAGGAGAGCCCAAACATTGGAATTTACGCCACATGAACGACCTAGAAGATCAGAAAGTGCTGGCCAAAGAAAGAGCAAAACCAAGAGAAGTAAACAATTCGACAAAGAGATTTTTCTTTCTGTCTCCCATCAGTGTAACAGACTGGAGGGGCCACGAGAAAGGAAAAGAAGGGGTCCCAATGGAGAAAACCTCTATTCTTATTTTCCATGCTCCATATGGAAGTTTAGAGCACAACTCCAAATACAGGGCATGTATTATCTGGGAGATATGATGGCACTAGATATAATGGCAAAGTCATTATAAAAGATTAAATCCAGATAATTGATCCATCATGACACATTTTCCAGAGGAAGGGTAGGATCCTGAGGAAATGGCCCCAGTCCGGCTATGCTTTGATGAGGAAAAGAAATCCAACTAAGTCTGACAGTTTTCCAAGTAAGGGAGATGGGGGGTTGGAGGCAGGGGGAGCCAAAGACAGATGTGTCCTGTCTCCCAGTTCTAGCTACTGCTAGCCCTGGTAAAAATGATTCTCCACAGGATGCAAAAGTCAGGTTTCACTTTATGGGTTGTGAGATTGGGCACCTGGTGTTTCTTGTCTGAACTGTTTATTCAGGGAATTCGCTTTAAAGGTAACCCACAGAGCACCTGCAATTGCCTGGGGTCTCTGTTAAGCTGGCTGACGATGCATAACCCGTGTCAGGAGACAGAAGAGATTGTTCTTGAAACAAAACAGAATTTCAACAGGGAGTAGTAAACAAAGACACCGTAAGTGTTGGCTCTCATCACCCACCTCCTCCAGAGTCTGCTACCCCCAAGACACAGAGGAACCTGGACACACAGGCTCCAAGCTCACTTTCTGCAGCATCACCAAAGGAACTTTCTCCCTACCATCCCCCATATGCATAATGGGCAGCAATACCATCCCCTGCACCCCAAGAAGTTATTATAGAACCTTCCTCAAAGGCTTTTCAAGGTTAAAGTTAAACAAGGCATTTTAAGTGCTTGGTACAGCACCTGGCATTTAAGTAATAAGTATGATTATTATAGTACCGTAAGTTCTACTCCTGTTCCTTTCAAAGGAGCTTCTCACCAGTACAAAGTATAATAATTAGTGATTCTCTGATGATTTAAAAGTCAAGTCTTACTAGGAGGGCACAGTTAATTCTGTGATCCACTTCCATCCACACGTTGAACCTCATCTCTTGTCACTTCTCACCTCAGGTTCTAGTTCTGTCCGAGTTGGATAACTTCCACTTGATTGAATGGGCTGTGCTTCTGAGAACCAATGGACCTTTGTATGTTCTACTACCTCTACATGCCACACCCTATGGATCCGTTCACTCTGCAAATTGCCACGTATGTGCTGTCTCCTGACTGCCCCGCCCATACCCACTGCCATGGGCAGATGATGGCCAGATGATGTTGCAATGTGATTCCACATCCTCTGTGTTTATATCTATTCTGACACTTCTTCTTGTCCTCAGCTTTTGACTTATCTGTGTCTACTAGGCAGAGTCTTCCTAAACTTTAATGAACATTCAGATCACCTAGGCATCTGGTTGAAAAGAACATTCTGATTCAGTTCATCTGGGCACGGCCTAGGATTCTCCATTTCTAACCAAATCCCCACTGATCGACATCGTCGATGTTGCTGTTTCATGGACCAGGCTTTGAGTACCAAGGTGCCAGACAGTAATTTGATGTTAAGAATCCTGTCCCTTCAAGTCTTTACATCCCCAACCTTGAGCCCATTCTCAGATAGGTGAAGTCTCCTTCCTGAATGCCTGTTAACTTAATATGTGATTGAATAAACATAGCAGGATAACTTTGCCCCTGTTACCCCACTTCTGTAACAAGCCAGCAGCTAGCTTTCTGGTCTGGAAGAGTTTTGCTTCAGCCTCCTGTACCTGGTCCAGGATTGTGTTACAAAACATTTACTCCTATTGACAGCTCTCTTCACTTTTCCTTTTCTTGTTCTGACACATCAGTCCCCTTTTCCAGTTACTACCAAGAAGAGTTGGGGTAAAATGGAGTTGACAAGCAAAAGAAAGAGACATGGAAGTAGAAAGAATAAAATAGAGAAATGGAGGGCATAGATAAGAGGAAAAGAGTAGATCATGCTGGAGAGAGGAGAAATGCCTAATTCCTCCACTCATAATTCCAGTTCACACACTATCTTTACACTCCTGGATTCCCTCCCACATACCTCCCTCATATACTGACCTTGATTTTCTTCTTGTACTCATTCAGCCCATATACCTTACAGCAGCCACCGAACCAGGGACACATTCAAGGGCAAAGTCTAACATTAACTTGGAGTTTACAACCCGAGTAGAGAGAGATAGCAAAATTAAATCAGCAACAATGTCAAAAGCTGAGACCAGTAGATGGCATAATGGTTTTGTCACTGGACTCCCACCTCGTCAACTGTGGTTTGAGTCCAGGACCTGGCAGCTTGAAACTCATGCCAGGTGCATGTGTATGTATACCCAAATTCCTGAGAGAATGAAGAAGGGATTGCAGTATGGCCATCCCCATGGGGGTGATTTCTCACTTTATGTCTCTTTGTCTCTCCAGTAAGCACACACACCCTGTAGCAGAAATCTCTCAAAAAAAAAAAAAAAAAAAAAAAGACCAAGGAGCATGGAGGGAGAGTTAGAGTAGGCTGTGGATAGGGCAACACAATGGAAGAATCAAAAGGTCAGAGCACCTGAAGCCCTAGAAATGATAATTGACCAGAGAAGAACAAACCTATGTAGCAACCAGCCTCCAAGATGGCTCCCAATGATCTCTGCCTCTTCGTATTCATGTTCTTGTGTAGTTCTCTCCCACATTGTAGCAGGGTCAGCCTGTGTGACCAACAGCACACAAGTGACAGTAATGGCACTTTGAGATTTGGCTATAAATGACGTCTGTGGCTTCTATCTTAGGCAGTCTCTTGCTCTCCTCTCTCTTAAATCACTCACTTAGAAGCAAGCTGCCATGTTTTGAGTAACCATGTGGAGAGACCCATGCAGGGTAGCTATTTGAGTAAGCCTAGAAATGAATTCAACAGCCCCAGTCAAACCTGAAGATAAGTGCAGGCCTGACCAACAGCTTAACTGCAACCTTGTGAGTGACGGTAAGCCAGATCCACCAACTAAGCCATGATTGGACTTCTAACCTTCAGAAACTATGAGGAATAACAAATGTGCGCTGTTTGAAGCTGCTAAATCCAGGAGTAATTTGCTAAACAGCAATAGATACCTAACATAATAGCTAACTGGTCAAACAACACAGTACCTCATCAGCATGTTAAGAATTGTGGGACCTTATGTTCACTTCTTAGCACCTTGAAGGAAAAAAGATGTGATATGGTAGTTAGTATCCCCTCAGAACATAGTGGGAAGTGTCTGGAAAATGTGGGAGAAATTACAAGCCTATGGTGATCTGCTGGCCCTCAATGGATTTTAAAACTTACTTTAGGGCCAGCCCTGTAGTCTAGTGTTAACGGAGCCAGACCCCACATGGCCAACTGTGCTGTCCAAATACCAGCCTCAGCAACTTGAAAAATACACCAGACACATGTGCATACATGCCCCAAATCCCAACAAGACAGAGAAATGATGGAGAAGGGAGTGAGGCATGACCACACATCACTGGAGGGGGCTTTGTCCCTCCATCTCTCTATCTCTGTCTTGGTAAGAGCATGCACCCTTTGCCAATTTAAAAATAAAATATATTTCTTTAATTAAAAAAATTAAAACTTACTTTAGTAGTTAATCAGAAGTCCCTAAGTTAAAGTATTAAAATTTAAGCAAATGAGGATAGATGCTCACAATTGCTTCAGATGCATAACCTGTGGGAAAAGACCGCCAACCAGGGACAATGCCTGCAGGGCCCCCAAGGCAGAGAGAGTACACCTGTGGCAGCTGAAAGGAGGGGATTCCAGGGATTGCACCCTCTCCATTTGTTAAGGGTTGTCACTTGGAAAGCCTGGAACTGAATGTCTGGATCCCAAGGAAATCTTTAATGGCTTGACATGATAATGGCCGTAGATCCTTGATGAATCTCCCACTTATTGGAGAGGAGGAGAGACTTTAAAGAGAGAACTCACTTCCAGGCTGAACCCTAAGACAAGCCTGAGAGCCTGCAAGAAGGTGTGGGATGCCAAAGAACCTTCTAGTGTCTGAATTAATAAGATGGTAAGACTAACAACTGAAAATGATGAGGAAGCAATTTGAAACTAAGCCTATCAGTAAATAATGCTGAATCAGGCTGTATTTTGCAGAAAGTAAACTATTCACTTACCTGTGACTAACCATAACTCTCTTAATCACCAGGGAAATTTGATGATATACTATTAAATTTTTTTAAATTTATTATTATTAATTAATTTGACCAGAGAGACGGCGGGTGGGGGGAGTGAGAAAGCAATCCACCAGGACTCCAGAGTCTGAGGCTCGACTGCGGTCAGCCACATGGGAGTCTAGTGCCTTAACAACCATGCCACCTCTCAGCTCTTTTTTTTATATTTAATTTGCTATAGGGTGCATGCACTCATTGGTGAGAGGGGAGAGGAAGTGAGAAAGTACCTCCTGTGGGGATGGACACACTGCAATCCCTTCTCTCAGGATTTTAGGCACATACACATGCCATGTGCGTGCATATGTGTGTGTGTATTAGAATTATTTATATAATTGTATTTATTTAATTTGACCAGAGAGAGACAGAGGGAGAGGGAAAGTAAGAAAGCAAGCCACCAGGTTCAGGACTCAAACCGTGATCACCCTTATGGGAGTCCAGCACCTTATCCACCACACCGTCTGCTGCCCCACACTCCACCGTGTGTTTTGTCTTTGTTTTACCTTATGGCACGTGTGCTCACTGGGAAGAAAGAGAGCAAGAGAGACAGTGAAAGGGTAAGAGGAAAAGTGAGAAATCACCCCCCAGGGGGATGGCCATGCCACAATCCCTTCTCCTCCCAGAATCTTGGGCATGCACACGCACATACTTAGTACAATTTTGAAGCCACTGAGTCCAGGACTGGAACCACTGTTGGCCATGTGGGAGTCCAGCAACATAACCACTGTGCCATCTGGTACCCCCCACCCCCAGTGTGTTTTTTAAGCCACCAGGTTTACGACTCAAACCATGCGGTTGACCATGTGGAACCTAGCCACCCCAACCACTATGCCACCTAGCTGGCCTCACTGGAAGTTTTTCTGTTCATTCATTTATTTAATTTATCAGAGAGTGTATGCACTGTCTAGAGAGAGACAGAGTAGGAAGGGAGGGAAAGCAAGAAAGCACCCCCCATGGGAAATGGTCAAGCCACAGTCTCTTCTCCATTTCTGCCTTCAGGATTTTCTACATGCACGAACACACACCCAGCATGTTTCTCAAGCCACCAGGTCCAGGACTCAAACCAAGTTGTTGGCCATATGGAATCCAGCCACCGTAACCACCATGCCACTGGCTGGCCCTAAAAATTTTATAATAAGGAAAGAGTGTTTTCTTTCTTTTTTTTCCTTTATTATTATTATTATTTATACATTCAATTGCTATACATCATTTAGATTGCAAATAGACTTTACCCACCATGATATATGTCTCAGTCTAATTGAGAATACTATACACATCCTTAACAACAGATAATAAACCATATCTGCGTCCCACAAATATCTGACCTCTCCATTTTTTCCCCCAAATTATCTTTCCTGTGTTCTTCCCCTCCCACACTCTCCTTACACTTTGTCTCTAGTGTCGATAAGAATTTTTAATGCTTTTATGTCCTCCAGTCTTTCAGTCTCTACCATAGAGTACAAACAGTCGGTATATGTTAAGTGGAGACATACAATGTCTTTCTTTTATAGCCTGACTTGCTTCACTCAGCAACAAATCTTCCATATTCATCTACTTTCTATCAAATTCCAGGGCCTCGTTGTTTTTATTTCCCTATCAGTCTCTTTCTGAGAAAAAGAAGTTCCATTCAAGTCATAACCACAAAATTCCTTCTTTTTGGTTCAGAACATGGACTCAAAAGACATCAAAAATAGGGAGCAGCAGATGGTATAATGGTTACATCACTGGACTTCCATAGTTGACCATGGTTCGAGTCCCAGACCCAGCAGCTTAAAACTAAGGCTGGGCTTGTGTGCATGCATGCACAAAATCCTAAGAGGAGAATGGAGGAGAAAGGATTGTGGTGTGATTTCTCACCTTCTGTCTCTTTCTGGCTAATACACACACCCTATAGCAAAAAATCTCTGTAAAAGAAAAAAATACATACAAAAGACATCAAAAATAAATCTGTTTGAGGAAAAAGAATTATTTGAAGTTCTGTTTATCTTGGTAACATTAGCATTCCATACATTTGGGCCTGCAGAGAAAGAAGAGATATCTTTGCATTTTTGAAAAGACACTGATATCATGCTTTCCAGAGGATGGCAAGAAGTCATCATGGTGCCTCCACTAACTGTATGAGTGGACAGGCTGCTTTCACCCAGGAGCTAGCTCCTTAAGGAACCTTCATGGGTATTCCTCCATTGGGCCATTGGTCAAGATTCATCTGCTGGTGTTACTCAAATGTATATTGTCATATTCATATGATAATTTCCAGGCTGTTCCAGAACCCAAAAACATTCTTTCCAGATACTGTCATTTTCCTTTACACGGTGCTTAGCCTATAGAAGTGTTCCTATAATAATAATAAAGATTACTAATACTAATTAGTTAAAAACTGCAATTAGCTTCCAATTAAGATCCATCTCTTTCTTCCAGATATGTTCACAGACCCACTGGGTTAGTCAGGATAGGTTAGGCTATGCTGCCATAACCAATAAACCCTGGAATCTTAGTCACTTAATGAAGAAGTTTCTTTCTTTTTTTTTTTTTTTTTTTGACTGTCCTAAATTGTTTATTAGGTATGAATTTTATAAACATTTCTTAGATTAGCAGTAATGGTGGAGCTGGAGAGTATTGCACCTTCTCCAAGCTACACGGTGAGAACCACCAATACTGTGGTGGAACTTGTGGCCATTTCCAAGGCCTCAGCTCTTGGGGCCTGCGGATGTCACCCCACACATCTCCCTCCCTGTGCTTGTGGACTGGTTTGGTGATCCACTGGGTGTCAAGGTTTCTTCTGATAGCTTTATGGAATGGATCATGAGGATAACCTCAAAGAATTTATATTTGGAATCGTCACCCACCCAGTGGCGTTCAGCTCGTTCCTCTGTAACAGACTGGAGGTTCAGAAAACTTGAGCTGGTCAACACCAGGATGGACAGGCTTGCCATAGATTGCATCCTTGGGGACTGGGTGTTTGCGGCCTCCACGACGCACACGAATCCTGTATAGGACATAACCTTGCTTTGCCTTGTAGCCCAGTCTGCGCACTTTATCCAGCCGGGTGAGGCGGGGCTCCCAGTGCAGTGCAGAGAGCTGGTGGGACTGCCAGCAGGGGTCCCTCAGAAGAAAGCACGTCACCTTGGCCTGCTGCTTCCACTACAGCTCCTGGATGTACTTGTGCGCGCCCATCTTGGCTTACCTGAGGGCTGCCCAGACGGAAAGGAAAGAGTCTTTCTCCCCCAATTCCTTTTGGGCTCCTTAGGTTTATTTCTTAATCTCTTCAACCCATTCTCCCTCATTCTGTGGCTCTGCCAGCTAGAGCATATAGCATGAGGACACTGAAATGAATGTGACACAGCGAGTCTCAATTGCTTTAGCTAGGACTGGCACAGCTCTCTGCCAGTGGCTGCTCATTGGCCACCACTAATCGCGAGCTCAAGCCTAGTTCAAGGGAGTACGGGAAATGTAGGCGTGCACGTGATGATTTAGAGTGCGTAACAGCCTCTTCAATAACCACAAAATAAACCTATCTGAATAAGAGTAGAATCAATAGGGACCAGCAGATGGTGTAATGTTACATCGCTGGACTCCCACATAGTCGACCTCGGTTTGAGTCCTGGACCTGGTGGCTTAAAACTCACGCCGGGTACATGTGCGTGCATGCCCAAGATCCCAAGAGGAAAATGGAGGAGAAGGGATTCTGGTGTGGCCATCCCCACTGGAAGGTGCTTTCTCTCTTTCTCTCTCTGTCTCTCCGGCAAGCACATGCACCCTATACAAAAAATCTCTCAAAAAAAAAAAAAAAAAAAAAAAGAGAGAGAGAGAGTAGAATCAATGTTCTGTGGGGAGAAGGGTAGGATAGAAATCCACATACCCAAGACTCATAGGCTCACAACCTTCCTCAGACCCTTATGGCTAAGGCAAGAGCCCCCGTGAAGGGTGAAATTCCAAGTGGCCACGGGCCACTGATGTTTCTACAACAGTCTCAGAGCAGAACCATCAGGTCCTCAGCGAAGCAGGACTTCTTGGCAGAGGGGCTTTGAGATAACATGTAGCAGATTCGAAGAAAGAGAAAACAAGTCAACTCCTGTGGAAATACTTGTGTTTAAGCTCACCTTTTCATAAGAATCTCAAGATTTTTCATTTCCAGTAGCTAAGCACAATACTGGTCTTCAATGACAGAAAATGCATTAGGAAACTGTGTGGGAGGGGTGTCTATAATGATTAAATATTAGCTATTTTGCATGGGGGGAGTGACTGGGAAGGAAGGAACAAAAGGTTTTGCCTCCAAGTCACAAGGAAAGCAAAGATGTGGCACATGACCCGCCCCAGGACATGCAGGGGTGGCAGTGCATGGTTTTCTGACTTGGGAGCCTAATCTTGTGGGACAGTTGCTAAACAGTCTCCCAGTGTGAGCTGCTGGCATTAACGAAGACCGATGCATGGAGGAATCAACCCTGTTCTACAGTGACATCTGGCGGGCATCTTCTGTCATTTCACCGGAGTTATTTGTACAGAAACTAGCTTTTGCCAAAGGAAGGCGTGTTCTGTGAAGACCAGAAGTGGATGACACCTTCGATGTGACCAAGTGTAAAGCCCTCATTTTAGAGGAGGGGGACACTCACTCTAGCAGAATGGGGTGTTTCAGGACTGACTTTAAAAACCGTGAGTAACTTAGATCCCCCTTAGCTCTTCTAGTGGCTAAACAACAATGAATGAGCAGATTCCACCTTAGCGGCGGCTCCATTTCCCCTTAAACCTCCTAACGAACCTGGAAGGTGGGTGTTAACTTTCACCAAAGAAACACCCTGGGTCCCTCTGCAAATAGCAATCATAGCAATCCTCTTTTTTTTTAAATTTTTTGTTTATTTATTTTTTTGCCATAGAGTGCCTTCTCTCACTGTAGAAAGGCAAAGAGAGAGGAAAAAGTAAGCAATCACCCCCCAGGGGGAGGGAGGGATGTCCACGTCCAATCCTCCTCCTCCTCTTGGGATTTCGGGTACACACTCATATGCACCCTCAGTGTTTTCAGGCTGCCAGGAGTCAGCCAGGTGAGATCCAGCACTTTATCCACACTCCACCTGCTGGTAGTGCTGTGAATAGCAATCTTCTACCTTTCCTTTCTCTGTTCATTTTTTCTCTTTCCATTTATTGTTCCTCCGTGCTCCTCGGGCATAGAGGTGTTTCTAAGCTGTGCTACTGAATCCACCTGCCCAGACACTGGGAGGTTGGATCGCTAGGTTCTGCTTTCCTGTAAGTGGCCTTGCCTGGCAGGACGGCAAGATGGTCTCTGACAGTTCCAGACCTTCCTTCTACCCCTTTCACTAGCACAGCAGAGAAGAGAGCTGTTTTCCTGGTCGCCCGGAGTCCTGCACAAAATTCATGGGCTAGACCTGGGCCATGTGACCACACTTGGAATCAAGTATCTGGTGAACAGGGGAAACAAATTATTATATTTTGAGAAGTGCAAAGGTGACTTTCACACTGTGCTCTCCCAGGCATTTTTCAGATCAAGATCTCTGCATGCTGTAGTTGAGAATTCCTTTGTCATGGTGCTGCCCTTCCATGGAAGATCAGGTGTGTTCAACCATATCAGATAGTGCCTGGGGCCAGAGGGAAACAGGCCAGGCTCCAAATCTCACAGAAGCGCCAAGTGAAAACATTCATAAAGGTTCGAGTCCATATTTCTCCCTGTGCCCCTGAACCCACCAGATTGTCCAGATGTGGACACAGCAGGCGGGAGGTTGAGAGAAAACAGGTGACATCATCACCGATAGAAGATTCTAGGGATGGTTCACATGAGCGGCTTCCCTTTTTCCACTCTGTGACTAGCATACACTGTGAAAAAGCAGTCACTGGGTTCTCAAGTCAAAACCCCAGGCCTTGGTGCCAGACACTGGCCCAACGACTAGAGAAACAAGGTGAAGTTTGGTGAGGGACAGAGACAAGGACACCTATACTGGCTATGCAACAGGATGGGGCTCACCAGAGTCCAGAAAAGGAAGGGGCCATGTCTACCTAGGGCAAGGTCAGCTTTTTCAGCTTCACTTGCCCTGTGGTCTCTACCACAACTACTCAACTCGGCCATTGTGGTACAAATGCAGCCATAGAGATATGTAAACAAATGAGGGTGATTGTGTTCCAATAAAACTTTATTTACAAAAACAGATGACAGACCAAATTTGGCCCATGAGCCATAGTTTGCCAACCTCTGACCTAAGGGTGAGCTTATTATAAATTTCGATTTCACATATGAAAGAAATATTTGAATCTTTGACCTCCCATGGTTCTTCATTGAAATTGTTCTATGATGACCATGTAGCATGGCCTCCTTTGGTATGTGACTGCTATTGTTTCCTACAATGTCTTCAAAAGAATCCCTCCCTCAGATGATCGTAGCTTCATTTATAACATGACTTTGCAATGCTGTGTCCACACATCTCTGTCTAGTCTATGAGCTCCTTGAGGGGAGGGCCCATGCCCTACTCACGATGCCCTGCACAAAGTCTGAGCCACTGCTCAAAAAATGTTTTATGAATGAATAACTGGATGAATGAATAAATAAATAAAACAGTTCAACCTCATAACAGATGGGATCATCTGTTATAACTTTACAAAATTTTCTTCAATACCAAACCAGAAGATCTGGTTATTCTTTTAAAAAATGTGCATTGCCCTATGGAGCAAAGGCTATAAATTGACAAAATCAGCCTTTTTTTACTACAAAAGGTAAAATATGAGAACAATACCCTTGTCTTCGGAGATAGGAGTTATTTTAATATCATGATGTCCTCAAATAGCTTTTTTTTATTTAGAGTTATTTTATATAATTTTATTTATTCATTCATTCATTTATTTTACTTTGACCAGAGAGGGAGAGAGTAAGCAAGAGAGCGAGAGAGGGAAAGCAAGAAAGTAAGCTGCCAGGCCCGGGATTAGAATCATAGTTGGCCATGTGGGAGTCCAGTGCCCTTAACCACCACACCACCTGCTGACGCCCTCAAACAGCTTTAAGTACCAAATTTAAAAAGCTAATTGGAGAGGGGGCCAGCAGATGGCATAGTGGTTATGTCACTGGACTCCCATATGGTCAACTGTGGTTCAAGTCCCAGACCTGGTAGCTTAAAAATCATGCTGGAGGGCCAGCAGGTGGCATGATGGTTAAGGTGCTGGACTACCACTGGCCAACCGTGGTTCAAGTCCCAGACCTGGTGGCTTGCTTTCTCACTTTCTCTCTCTCTCTCTCTCTCTCTCTCTCTCTCTCTCTCTCTTTCTCTCTCTCTCTCTCTCACTCACTCACTCACTCTGTCCCTTTCTGGTCGAATTAAAATAAGTAAATTAATTAAGCTAAATAAAATAATTATTTAAAAAAATCATGCTGGACACAGGTGCTTGAGTGCCCAAAATCCTGGGAGGAGAATGGAGGACAAGGAACTGTGGCCTGGCCATTCCACCAGTGGGTGACATCTCATTTTTCCTTTCACTGTCTCTCTCTGTCTCTCTCTAGCGAGTGCATGCACCCTAAGGTAAAAACCTCTACCCCCAAAAAAAATTTGTTTGAACTAATTGGCTTAATTGAAGACTGAGCGATCTCTTACCTAAAGAGCAACAATCCTGCCCTTTATCTCTCCCCACTCCAATCTATCCTTCCTAAGAAAAAAATCTCTCCTCTGCTTCAAGAGATCTACATGCTTTAAGCAGACAGGGGACAATGTTTGTAGCCTGCCACATAGGACTCTTTGTAATCCTAGCTCCTACCTCCTCCTCCATGTTGCCTCCATTTATTCATAGCCACTGACCAAGGACACAGTCCTCTGCCACAGTGCTGGGCTTGTCACCATTTCCCTCCTCTATCCCAGGGATCTGAGACGTCATGTACTGGTGTCCGAAATACTGCAGCAAAACCTGCTATTCATCTACTCAATATATTTTTCCTCCTCTTTCATTTTTATGGAATCCCAATTATATTTTGAGTAAGAACAAGCCCAGCTAAGTCTGCCCAGAGCAGGGAGAAGAACAAGGAATCAAAGGATGCTAAAGTATAAATTTGAAGTAATGCACAAAGGGTGAAAGGAACTCTCTCTCTTGCCCCTGACTCAGAAGACCTGTGTATTCCTTCTATTGCATGCTGTTCAGATGGAAGTTGAGGTCGTGACATCCATGTCTTTAGCTGAGGAAAAGAGTACTTTCTAGACTTTGGTTGTCTGGACAAATCAGTGGCATTATATAAAAGCATTTTACCCTATCGATGTCCCCCAAATTCCCCTACAAATAACATATTGCAGGGACTTGGATAATATTCTTCTTTTATCAAGAAATGGCTGTCTTGGCCAAAACACACAGCGGGAAGAATTGTGCTATCTAATTCTTTCAGGTCCCCTACAGTTTAATTACACCATGTTACCCATAGCTTCTAAAATTACATTTAAAAAAGATTGACATTTGCATTTTTATCGAGTGGTTTCATGAACAGAAAGCGTGCCGGAAGAGCAAGTTCTATACTTTGAAACCCTAAAATGGATGGAACAAGAATTTGGAGAACAAAAGCCTAAAAGCAGTTTAGTCAATGAGATCAAAGAAGCTGGGCAGTTATCTCAAGGAAGCTGTTTTTCTACCTGAAAAGCTGAGTGCACCCAAGCTCTCTGAAGCCAGGCTGAGCAATTTATCAAGCATCTTCGCTTCATTTTGGAATAGGTGATAAATGATATGGTCAGCCAAAGGTCTCTGGAAGAGTCAACTTTTTAAGGATGATAAATCATCTAATGATAATGGTAATGTTCAAACCCTCCTTTCAGGGTCAGCAAGAAAACCACAGCCTCCATAAAGACTCCACTGGAAGACTTTTATAGTAAATTAGCCAAGCTATGGGGTACACTGCCCTCATTCTCGATTTCCTCTACCTCTTTGGAATAGCAGAGTCGAACACCTCCCTTGAATTGGAAAGGAAATGAATGCAGTGACTGTAACATTGGAGCTACAGGAGCTATTAAGTATAGCTTTTTGACATCCATTGAGACCACATCCCATTTTTAGGTCACATCATTTTCTTCTGTCTTTGTCACCTTTTCAAGTAAGTGACTGGGTTGAAGGTGCAGCCTTGTGAAGTTTAACTGAAGCAAACTTGTAGTTTGCAAAGGCACAAAGGGGTCTCCTTCAGACTCCTGTCTATGCCTACCAGCGCTCCCCACCCTGCCGTCTAAAGCACATGAGCTTTGGCTTTGCGCATGCCTGGAACCAGAAAGCTCTGCGGTACCTTGCAGAGCTCCAAGGCCCTAACTATCTTGAAGTGTTGTGGTTTTTCATTGTGATTAATTAACTCTTCATGTTCATACCCATATCTCTTAGATCATTCTGAGTATAGTTAAAGACATCAGCAATTCATATTCCTTAGAACAGAGTTGCAGTTTATTAAGAATATTAACTATTTGGGGACAGCAGGTGGCTTGGTGGTTAAGGGAGCTGGCCGATGCAATTCAAGTCCTGCACCTGGTGCTTTCTCACTTTCTCTCTCCTCTCTCTGTCCCTCTCTGGTCAAATTTAAATAAATAAAGTTAAATTTTAAAAATTCTTAAAAACAAAAGGATGGACCAGCAATTGGCATAATGGCTATGTCGCTGGACTCCCGTGTAGCCGACCACGGTTCAAGTCCCAGACCCGGTGGCTTCAACTCACGCCAGGCGCATTTGCATGCATGCCCAAGATCCTGAGAGGAGAATGGAGGAGAAGGGATTGTGGCATGGCCATCCCCACTGGGGGGTGATTTCTCGCTTTCTGTCTCTCTGTCTCTCTCTGTCTTTCTGGCAAGCGCACATGCCCTGTAGCAAAAACCTCTCCCCACCACCAAAAAAAAAAAAAAAAAAAATGATACCAGCTATGGGACCAGGACCAGCAAATGACGTAATGGTTACATTGCTGGACTCCCATGTAGTCGACTGCAGTTCAAGTTCTGGACCCGGCGGCTTCAAATTCGCGCCTGGCATGTGTGTGTGCATGCCAAAATCCTTAGAGGAGACTGGAGGAGAAGGGAATGTACCATGGCCATCCCCCCTGGGGAATGATTTCTCACTTTCTGTCTCTCGATCTCTCTCTGTCTTTCCAGCAAGCACATGCAACCTATAGCAAAAACCTCGCTTAAAAATAAAAAGAATATTAACTGTATCTTGAGGGGGGTAAATATATTAGATGCATAGGGGGAGCAAAGTGCTCTTGAATGGTGTCTGTGAGATGTGGAACTCCAGATGTTATGATGCACTGTCTCCAGTCAGTTGCAGCTCACCAAGTGAGTGGAAGACCCTCAAAGATAAAATGGTGTGAATAATATATGCACCTCAAGAAAACCCTAGACGTTGAATTTATTGGGTCATTACATTTGTCCCTTCGATAACCAGCTTATAAAAACCGATTTTACAAGACCCATGGGCTAGTTTGCTATTTCAATTACATTTAGTTTCATGGCTGAATTAATAATGAATGATGTTTATGGTTTGGGAAAGATTATAAATACTCGAGGTGATGTTTTGAAGAGGTCACCACATTTTAATTGCTATGTGTAATTATTCTCATTTTCACAGATGAGACATATGACCCACAAAATAGCAGCCCCAAGTGAAAATAATATGCATAGAAAATAGTTCGTTTTTCTCTTGAAAATGTGACCACCACTGTAATATATTCAGAAGAAGTTGGCATAGGAACTTGGGGCGTATCTTGGTCTCTGCCCAAAAGGAATTTATTTCTATAGTGATGTTCAAAACTGATCTTATTAAAGGATGCCTCCTCTATAAATAAGTCTCACAGAACACACAATATCAATATATGATGGTAGACCTTGAGCAGACTTATTTTTAAGCATTGCGAACCTGGGAACTTTCAGAGGTATGAGGCTAAGGAAAAACAAGAGGACCTAGCATTATACTTTTTAATTGGTTTGGAATTATAAACCTTTGCCTCAGAAGCCATGTCCATCTTCTGCCCAGTCCCTAAGATTTATGTGCTACCAGTTCCTACCCTCATTGACCTACACATATTCCTTCGTTCCCACTGTCTTGCACAAAGCCCCCTATAGCGTGATCAACCTCTTACTTCGACTGCCTTTGACCACTTCCTTAACTTGCAAGGTCCTATTTTGCACTGGGGAAAAGCTCCCTCCTCACACCAATCGAAGTAATTTCCTCTATTGTTGTATTCTGATCGTTATTTTCATTGCATGGGTCACAATTCAAAATTATAGTCTTATGTTTATTTACTTGATTATTGTATGTCCAACACTTAGCACAGTGCCTAGTGTATAGCAGGCACATGCGCAAATGAATAAATTAATCTGTTATCCTAAAATTATTCCCTTTGTATTTTTTAAATAATTATTTTATTTAACTTTATTTCTTTTTAATTTGATCAGAGAGGAACAGAGTGAGGGCGAGAGAAAGTGAGAAAGCAAACCACCAGGTCCGGGACTCGAACCACAGTCAGCCATGTGAGAGTCCAGTGCCCTTAACCACACGCCACCTGCCACCCCCCTTTGTATTTTATTGGACCCAAATTATTCAGTAGCTAATGTGTCTTCCTGAATATTCAATAACCCCCTCCTATTCCTATGCATTAATAGGCATTTAATAAATGATTATCAAAATACCTGTAGTCAAACTATAGCAGTATTCATTGATACACACTTACTGGGAACCAAGCAAGAAACTAGATCCTTTAAAAACATCATGTCTGGGGCCAGCAGGTGCATGGTGGTTAAGGGCACAGGACTCCCACATGGCCAACTGCGGTTCAAGTTCTGGACCTGGCGGCTTGCTTTCTCACTTTCCTTCTCTCTCTCTGTTCCTCTCTGGTCAAATTAAAATAAGTAAATAAATAAATAAAGTTGAATAAAATAATTATTTAAATAAATAAATAATAAATAAAAACATGTCTGGGGCCACCAGATGGCATGGTGGTTAAGGCGATGGATTCCCACATGGGTAACAAGGTTCAAGTCCTATACCCAGTGACTTGAAAATCACACTGCGTGCATGTGCATGCGTGCCCAAAATCCCAAGGGGAGAATGGAGAAGGGATTGTGGCATGTCCATCTCCCCTGGAGAGAGTGAGTTCTCACTTTCCCTTCCACTGTCTCTTTGTCTTTCTCCAGCAAGCACACATGCTCTATGGCAAAAAACAAAGCAAACAAACAAACAAAAACATTGTGTCAGGACCAGATGGTGTAATGGTTATGTCACTCGACTCACACATAGTCCACCACAGTTCAAGTCCTGGACTTGGTGGCTTAAACTCATGCCAGAAGCATGTGTGTGCATGCCCAAAATCCCAAGAGAAGGATGGAGGAGAAAGGACTGTGGTGTAGCCATCCCCCTTGGGGGTGGAGGGTGCTGATTCCTTGCATTCTGTCTCTATATCGCTCTCTGTCTCTCTGGCAAGTGCACATACCCTACAGAAAAAATCTCTCAAAAAATATTTTTGTCTAAGGTCCTCAACCTGACCCTTAGGACCCTCTTTGATACATTACTCAGAGTCTGCAAAGTCTGTGGAAAAGGTTTTAATTTTGCATTTTTCCTTAAATAGTAATCTAAATAGTTTTAATATGTCACATTCTAGATCATCAAAGTGTCCTCTTTAAACTAGAAACTGTCTCTTATTTTCAGATCTCTCTCTTACTTTTTTTTTTCCTCAATCACTTTGGCCTCCAAGCGATTTCCCAGAGTGACAGTGTTTAACTCACAGTGTGTTGATAAGCACGTCTGGCTTCCTCTGGGTTGGCATGTCCTAATGTTCAAAAGACAGCAATCAGCCCACATGTGCCTTTGAAGTCATCCTTAATTCTTGTACTAGGTATAAAGACAAAACTTGATATTGTAGTAATCATTTGTGCTTAAAAATGTATTCATAGGATAGGGCTTTAGTTTCTAAAGTGTTAGTCTTTCAGAAACTGAGACTTTGTTTAAAATAATGAAATTTTCCCAGTGCAATGGGATAAAGTACTAGGTTGATTTTCAAGGGTTGATATGAAAACAGAGGGGGAGACATTAGGACTTCTAAATAAACAAAAGCTAAATAGCCTCACAAAAACAAAACTTTTGAAGCAATTTAAAGAGGAAAATGAAGGGAACCAGCAGTTAGCGTAATGGCTATGTCGCTGGACTCCCACGTAGTCGACCGCGGTTCGCGTCTCGGACCCGGTGGCTTACAACTCACGCCGGGCGCGTGTGCGTGCGTGCCCAAGATCCCGAGAGGAGAATGGAGGAGAAGGGATTGCGGCGTGACCATCCCCCCTGGGGGGTGATTTCTCGCTTTCTGTCTCTATGTCTCTCTCTGTCTGTCTGGCGAGCGCACGCGCCCTATAGCAAAAAACCTCTCCAAAAAAAAAAAAAAAAAAGAGGAAAATGAAGAGGGACAGAGGAGACTTTGCCCTGGAAGTCAATTGGCCACTTGTCTTGGTAAAGGAAAGAAAAATAGGATCACCCCACTGTATGTTTTATTATAAACGTAGACACGACATTATTAGATGGCAGCTTTCTCTGCAAAGCTTATCTAGAAAGACATAGGATTTTAAAGACTTTGGTGATAGGAAAACACGTACAAAAAAATAAAGAAGAAAATTAGAGAAGAGTTGAAATATCACGTACTATATTCAGTACTATAGTCAAAGCTGTCAGTATTCACAGATTCACGTTAAGGAATGATATATTGCTTGGGTTCTCTTTTTGTTCATGCTGACTTTCACCATTTAGCATTAAGTGAAATATATATATATATATATATATATATATATATATATATATATATAAAATAGACCCAGCCACACTGGCAAGTGCTGGTTGATGCTGCTATTTAGCAAGTTGAGACCACATGTGAAGCCAGGGTTCAATTCTCAGCCCACCTTAAAAGTCAGATACCAGGGCTGGCAGGTGGCGTGGTGGTTAAGGGTTCTGGACTCCCACATGGTAGACCATGTTTTGATTCCTGGACCTGGCAACTTACTTTCTCACTTTCTCTCTCTGTCTCACTCTCTCTCCCTCTCTGGTCAAATTAAAATAAATAAATAAAGTTAAATAAAATAATTCTTAAAAAAAAAAAAAAAGCCAGATACCTATACCTGTAGTTCCAGGTAATTGGGAGGCAGGAGGACCATTACATAGTAAGGCCCTCTCTAAAAATTTATATATATACACACATACACACACACACACACACACACATACATGTGTATAATGATTCTTCTGTGTGTATAACAATTCTTTTGTTTAACAGATTCTTTTTCAACTTTTTATTATTATATATTGAGGTTCATCTCAAATTGATTGCTCTATCAACATAATAGTTAGTAATGAAATTTATTATTGAATAGGAAACATAATGACAGACTCACACTGGGTGTGTGTGCATGTATGCCCAAAATCCTGAGAAGAGAATGGAAGAGAAGGGATTGAGGCATGACCATCCCCACGTGGGGTGATTTCTCACTTTCTGTCTCTCTGTCTCTCCAGTGAGCATGCATGCCCTATAGGAAAAATCTGTCTCAAAGACAAAAACAAAAACAGAAACAAAACAAATGGTGATCTATTATGCTTTAAATATAAAGAATCAAATCAAGGGGCTGGCAGGTGGCATGGTAGTTAAAGGACAACCACACTTCGAATCCTGGAACTAGTGGCCTGCTTTCTCAGTTTCTCTTTCTCTCTCTCTGTCTCTCTCTGGTCAAATTAAAAATTAATAACAAATGGAATTAAATCAATAAATAATTCTTTTAAAAATTTTTAAAAGGAATCAAATCAAGTAACACTTGCCATTCTGTTATATCTTTCAACTATTAGACATACCAGTAGATTAACTTTAGCAAAACTTCATCCATTTGGTTCATTTATAATTATCACTTTGAGTTGTGTTGTTCTACATCTACTTTTATTTGCTTTTGTTCAAGTGTAACCCTGCGAAAGCTACAGACCATGCTGTTCAGTCCCAGAGCAGTGCCAGATTCAAAGAATCCCAATGCAAACATCAATTCCAGTCTTTTCCCAAGGTCCTCAAAAACCTTAAAAGATATATACAAAGAACTTCTCTATACTTCACTACAAATCCTTTGTTTCTGTTCACGAATATCTCAAAACTGGTGAACTTCTCACTTTATCACCTCGGAAAACATCTCTCCCTCCTATTCAGCATTCCATCTTCGAGATCTCTCACAATCTCTTCTCTGCCCATATCCTTAGCAACGAGGCCTTCCTTCTAAAGTTTTTCCATCCAGTCTCATCCCCTACTGTCACCATTCTACACCCTAAAGTGAATGCTGAACACATAGTTTCTTCCACTCTGAGAACACTTTTCTCCATGATTCACTCTGAGAAGGGCTGAGAGTCAGGCTCTGTACTTTCTACACTCTCCATTCAGGTCCGTTTGCATGCAGATAGACAGTCTGGGTATTGAGGAATCAGTATTGTTTCCAAAAGGTGGAGGCCAAAGCTGACACTGTTTTATTGGGCAAAGGAAGAAAAAGGCTCAGACTTAGGAGTCCTGTCACATAGATAACATAATAAGAAGAACCTTTGGCTAGGACTTCCAGTACAGTGTTGAAAAGTAGAGAAAATGGGCGGCTGGGACCAGCAGTTAGCATAATGGCTATGTCGCTGGACTCCCATGCGGTTTGAGTCCCGGACCCAGTGGCTTAAACTCACGCCGGGCGCGTGTGCGTGCGTGCCCAAGATCCCGAGAGGAGAATGGAGAAGAAGGGATTGTGGCGTGGCCATCCCCCCTGGGGGGTGATTTCTCGCTTTCTGTCTCTCTGTCTCTCTCTGTCTTTCTGATGAGTGCACGTGCCCTATAGCAAAACCCTCTCCAGAAGAAAAAAGAAAAAGAAAGAAAGTGGGAGACCTTGTCTTGTTCCAGTTTTCAGTGGGAAAGCTTTCAGCTTTTCCCCGTTCAGTATGATGTTAGCAATGAGTCTGTCATACGTGACTTTTATAGTGTTGAGGAATGTCCCTTCTACCTACATTTTCCTGAGAGTCTTGATCATGAAGGGATGTTGTATTTTACCAAATGTTTTTTCTGTACCTATAGATATGATCACATGGTTTTTATCTTTCTTTCTATTAACGTGATGTATTACACTTATTGTTGTGCATATGTTGTACCATCTTTGCATGCCTGTGATAAAGCCTACCTGGTCTTGCTGTGTAATCTTCTTAATGCGCTGTTGGATTCAGTTTGCTAACATCTCATTGAGGTTTTTTTGTATCAGTATTCGTAAAAAATATTGGTCTGTAGTTTTCTTTTTTCATCATGTCCTTGTCTGATTTTGGTATCAAAGTGATGGAGGTCTCACAGAATGAGTTTGTGAAACTTTAGAAATAATTCAAGGAGAATTGGAATTAGCTGTTCTTTAAAAGTTTTGTAGAATTCAAAAGCGAAGCCGTCGGGACCTGGGATTTTGTTCTTTGGAAGACTTTTACTAATTCAGTCTCATCACCTCTTATTGGTCTATTCAGGCTTTCTATTTCATCCTGGTTCAGCCTAGGTCACTTGTATGCCTCTAGAAATGTGTCCGTCTCATCTAGGTTTTCTAGTTTGTGGGCATATAGTCAATCATAGATTCTCTCATAATCTTTTTATTTCTGATATATCAGTTGTAATATTACCAGATTTGTTGCTGATTTTATCTATCTGGTTCCATTCTCTGCCTTTCTTGATTAATGGTTTGTCAATTTTGTTTATCATTAAAAAAAGTTTTTTGTTACTTTGATATTTTTTGTACAGTTCTTTTATTCTCTATGTTATTTATTTCAGCTCTAATCGTTACTATTTATTTTCTTCTATTATTTTTGGGTTTTTGTTGTTGTTGTTGCTTTTCCAGTTCCTTGAGATGTGATATTAAGTTATTTATTTGCCACCTTTATATTTTTTTTCTTGTAAGCACTAATGGCTATGAAATTCTTTCTTATGACTGCTTTCACTGCGTCCCAAACGTTATGGAGAATGGTGGTTCATTACTGTTGATTTCAATGAATTTTTTGTTTTGTTTTTGTTCTTGTTTATTTGTTTTTGCTATATGGCATGTGCACTCACCAGAGAGAGAGAAAGTGAGAAATCACACCCCGGAGGGATGACCATACCACCATCCCCTGTCCTCCAGTCTCCTCTCAGAGATTTTGGGCAGGCACACACAAGTGCCCAGTGTCATTTTCAAGCCACCAGGCCTTGGACTCAAACTATACAGATGGCCATGTAGGATCCAGCATCTTAACCTCCATGCCACCGCCACCTGCTGGCCCTCAATCTTTTGATTTTAGTCTTAATTTCTGTAGCAAATTTAAAAAAAAAAAAACAAAGACCTTATTCAGTTCATTCAAAAAACACTGACAAAATAAGTTTCTGTCGCAGTACTACAATTTCACAAAAGATTGTAAACATTTCACACACTAATCAGATCTTTCTTCTAGGGAGAGTGCTCTTTCAATAACAGGTCAATTCACGCTGTTGTGAACTATTTAGGACAGTACAAAAGAAGGTTTTGATTCAATTTCTCTTGTAAACAAAAATTTATGATTTACCCTGTAGCAATTTTTTTAAAAAATAAAGAAGAAAAGAAATCCCAACCCCAAAAGTGAGGTATTAGGATGTAGAGCCTTCAGGAGATGATTAGGTCAATAGGGTAAAGCCTTTGTGAATTGGATTAGTGCCTTTGCAAAAGAGATACCGGAGAGATTCCTCACCATTCTGCCACTTGAGATTATAGGGAGAGGATGTTGTCTATGAAGAGGCAGACACTCACCAGATACCAAATCTACTGGCACCTTGATCTTAAACTTCCCAGCCTCCAGAACTGTAAGAAATAAATTCTGGTTGTTAACAAGCCATTCAGTACTATTTTATTCCAGCAACCTGAACAGACTGAGACACTATCTCTATAAAAGAAGGTGAACTTTAACCTTGTACCATACACAAATATGAAAGCTTAACAATAGAGGCCAGCAGGTAGTATGGTGGTTATGGTGTTGGACTCCCACATGGCCAACTGTGGCTCAAGTCCCAGACCTGGCAACTTGCTTTCTCACTTTCCCTCTCTCTCTCTTTCTCTCTCTCTGGTAAGTATGTGTGTCCTGTAGCAATTTTTTAAAAATATAATGATAAATAAAAATTAAATAATTATTTTAAAAGGAACTTAATAATAAAGCCACTCGAAGAAAAAAGTAAGCAAAGATTTCTTAGAATGCAAAGAGCTCCATCTTTAAAAGAAAAAAATTAATAAATGAAAACATCATATAAATTTAAAACTTTTGCTCTTCAAAAGAGATCATTAAGGAAATGAAATTTTGAGGCCCTCCTGTGGCATGGTGGTTAAGACAGCTGGTTCCCACATGGCTGACTGCACAGTGTGACTTCTGGACCTGGAGGCTTGAAAAACAAGCCAAGTGTGTGTGCACGTGCACCCAAAATCCAGAAAGGAGGGAGAAATGGAGGAGAAGGGATTGCGGCATGAATATCCCCTATGGGATGGGGTGCTTTCTCACTTTTCTTCTCTCTCTGTCTCTCTCTAGCAAGCACATGCACCCTCTAGCAAATGAAAAGAAAGAACAAAAGAAAATGAAATTGGGCCTAGCTGCGTGGCACAGGAGTAGTAACACAGTGCCCGGCAAGGCTAGAATCACATGGTCAACCATGGGTTCAGATCCCTGGATTAGCCTGAAAACACACCCAGCACATGTGCTGGTGCCTAGGATGCTGAGGAGCTGGAGGGCTGGGGAAGGGATCAGCATGGAAACACTCTGACAAGGGTGCTTCACCTCACTCTCTTTCTCCCTCCCACCCCCGTTTCATGCATGCATGAGCTATCGTAAAGAAGAGAAAATTCAAGGCACAGACATGGAGAAAGAAAGTAACACATATATCCAACATGTGTAAAGAATTCATACAAATCAATTACAAAAAGACAAACAATCCAATAAGAAATGAGCAAGGGCCAGCCCCAAAGCATGAGCAGAGGAAACCTGATTGCACATAGTTGACCAGAGTCCAAGTCTGGGCCCTGGTGGCTCAAAAAATATGCCATGCATGGGTGCACATGCACATGCCCAGGATCCCGATGGGATGGAGAACTGGAGGAAAAAGAATTACGACGTGACCAGGCCCCATTGGGGGTGGGTTTGCTCTCTCTCTGTCTTTCTCTTTCTCTCTCTCTCTCTCTCTCCTTTCATGTACATGCCCTCTGGCACATGAAAAAAAAAAAAAAGAAAAAGAAAAGTGAGCAAAAGACTTAAATGACATTGAAAAAAGAATATATATCAACAGCCAATAAATGCATGAAAAGATGAGCAACATTGTTAGTCATCACATAAATGTAAATGATAGGTCCAAATGGCAGTTTCTTGATAAAATTAAACAAAGCTACCTCATGATTGGGGCCAACAGGTGGCATAGTGGTTAAGGCACTGGACTCCCACATGGTCACCTGCAGTTTGAGTCCCAGACCTGGTGGCTTGAAACTCACACCAGGTGCATGTGCATGCATGCCCAAAAATCCCCAGAGGAGAAAGGAGGAGAAGGGATTACTGTGTGGCCATCCTCCCTGGGCGGTGATTTCTCACTTTCTGTCTCTGCATCTCTGCAGTGAGTGTACATGCCCTATAGCAAAAATGTATTTAAAGAAAGAAAAAAAACCTACCTCATGATCCAGCAGTTCTATTCCCAGCAACTGAGCAAAGAGAAATAGAATTGTAAGTCCTTAGAAACAAGAATGTTCATTGTACCTTTGTTTATAATAGCCAAAAGCTACAAATACACAAGGTGCCCATCAATAGGCAAACGGAAAGCAAATAATGGTACATCTATACTATGAAATACTAGGCAGAGAGAGGGGAATGAACTCATGCATGCAACCACATGGCTGGATCTCATTATAACGAGTGACTATGACTATGACTCCACATATATTAAGTTCTAGAGCAAACAAAACTGATCTATGGAGAAAGAGATCACAACAATAAGTGCCTAGCAGAGAGGAGAGGCTCCTGGGTAAAGGTACAAAGGAAATTTCTGGAGTGATGGAAGATTCTGTATCTTGGCTAGAATATTGTTACATGGGTATACATATTGTCAAAAAACATCAAATTGTACACGTAAGATCACAGCATTTTACAGTATGTAATTACACCTCACTAGCAAGAAAACAGGGTTAGGAGGAACAGCTGGTATAACATTTTTTACGACATTGTTCCATGTGTTTTTATTTCCCCTCAACTGTGCAGCCCTGTGAAATGCTATTTTTAGACTGTAAGTCATAGTGGTTTGAGCTACATCTGTTTAACTCACTTCACATAATATCAATTCCATGGCCAATTACTAGCAAGGGTGTTTGATGAGGGGAAGGAACATAGCTAATGAATAAGGAACAAAAATTTGCTTTTAGTGCAGAAAAAGAAATTAGCAGAAATTGGAATGATAAATATCTTAGAGCATTTTAAGTTAAGGCATATCATTTATGAAGCAAGCTACGCCATCCAAATATGCAGAATATCAGTTAAATAGTTTCTAACTGTGCAAGTTTGCATTCCATTCCTCCTCTACTTCTCTTAAGTTCAAATGGTTCCATAAAGCACATGACTTTCAAACAGATGTCTTTAGTATCACAAGTGTCTTAGATTCTTCATCAGAACAGAAGAAGGGAGTATGACAGGTAAGAAACTGACAGTATTTTGATGTTATCTGAGGAATAAAAAAAAAAAAAAAACATATAATGGCCTATGGTCCTTTCATCCTAAATAGAGGGCATAATTAAATGAAAAGTGTCAGAGCTCCTCTTTTGTGATCAACAAGGCTTAAAATACTAAGTGTCAGGGCCAGCAGGTGGCATGGTGGTTAAAGGTGCTGGACTCCCACATGGCCGACTGGCGGCTTGTTTTCTCACTTTCTCTCATCAAATTAAAATACCTAAATAAGTAAATAAATAAAGTTAAAACAAATACTAAGTGTCTTGATGGGTCAACTGTGATTGCTTTAAAGGAGGGGTAAAAATATATAGTATTATCAGGTATCCATAGTACAAATTCTATTTTGAGAGAAGAATAAGGTCAAAACGTACTCAATATGGGAACCAGCAGTTAGCGTAATGGCTATGTCGCTGGACTTTCCCATGTAGTCGACCGCGGTTCCTGTCCCGGACCTGGTGGCTTAAAACTCACGCCGGGCGCGTGTGCATGCGTGCCCAGGATCCTGAGAGGAGAACGGAGGAGAAAGGATTGTGGTGTGGCCATTCCCCCTGGGGGGTGATTTCTCGCTTTCTGTCTCTATGTCTCTCTCTGTCTGGCTGGTAAGCGCACGCGCCCTATAGCGAAAAACCTCTCCAAAAAATAAAGAAAGAAAAAACTTACTCAATAAGCCCCAAAGGTAATAGAAAACAGTCAAACGATGCAGATGCATTACTCATGGGTGTAGCTAACTATTTATAACAGACAAAAAGGTCGTAGTAAGACACCCAAATCCTCAATCCTAAGGGTGGCAATAGAGAAGAGATGAAGGGAACCTCAATATCTACTGATGTTTGTAACATCTCCCCCTAAGTACCAAAGAAAACATGTCTTTAGTATCAAGTGTCTGATATATCAACGGATACATCAGAAACAGGGGATAGATGAAGGGACTTCAAAGAGTTAGTAGAAAGATGGAATTAAAGTATGAGTTTATTTGGGTAGGAAAAAAATTTGAAATTGATGCATAGTTTTTTGGTAAAACTTATCCATGAACTTTTTGAAAACTCCCCACCTTATAATTTTTTTTGTTTTGTTTTGTTTTGTTTTGTTTTTATAATTAATGGGAATGTTGATGACCAAGGAAGCAGAAAATCGCATTCTTCTCTCAGATTTCCACTAATAAGCTGTTGTAAATAATAACAATTTCTTCTGTGATGTGTACAGAGGTGATAGTGAACAGCATAAAAAAATCATGTATCAGTGTATTATGCTTTAAAAAAGCAAATGGAATCATCCTTTTGAGGAGGAGTACCATATAAATGTAAATTACTGTTATCATTTTCAATAATGCTGTCAAAGTTGTCTGGAAAGATCCTTTCCGCTATCATAGGCATTTGGGTATATTTAAATTTTCTAGTTGTGATGAACAAGGGGTAATATGTGTCCTTAAGAGGGGGTATCGGTAAAATGCATAGAAAAGCTACACTTTGCAAATTATTTTCAGATCTGCTTTTAGAAGTTTTGCCCACAGATAGGAGAGGATTACAGCAAATCTCGATTCAAATATCTGCTGTAAAATTTTATAGCTAAGGCAATGTTATCAAGATCAAGAAATATGCCTATATATTTTGAACAATAATCATGTACTAAGGAGTGTATTTTTAAAATTTAAAGAAAAAGAATAAGCATAGAGCTGTTCAAGCAGCAATAACCCAAAACTCCATGTATATCTTGATATTCTCTCTGGACATAGTTTAAGAAACAAAAATAATGGGAAGTATATATATATATATATATGTATATATGTATGTATATATATATGTGTATATATATATATATATATATATATATACATACACACACACACACACACACACACACCAATATTGATGCTATGTACAGCAAGATCAAGGCAGTATATATGTAAAGGGAATATATTTCTTTTTATTTTCCAAATTTTTACAATAAACATCATCAGAGGGGAAAGATAAAAGAAACCTTAAGAGATGCACTCTTGGGAAGAAACCAGAGTGTGGTGTGAGCATGGGGAAACAAAAGAAAACAAGAAAGTATGCAACCATGAAGCAAATGCTTAGTCTCAGAGATCAGAGGCTTAAAGAAAAGGATAGATTAAAACCTGAAAAGGAAGATCCTAGCACACTGAAGGAAAGAGACGTCCCCCCAACACCCTATCTGCTTATTCTTTCAATATAATACACAACTGGGTCCACCTTACCACACCCTGGTAGATACCAACTTTATCAACTTTTCCATTGGACTGATTTATAAAAAGATGCAATGAGTTTAAAAAATAAAAACATGCAGCAAGTTTTTCAATGAAACAAAACATTTCCAAAACAACATTGAAAAGTAAGTGGACTTGACCATACTCAGCTCATTACACAGCAAATAGGTGAGCTGGACTTAGTGCAGTCCATGATGGACTGTCTGTATGCCAAGAGTATCCCTCGTATAACTGACTGCATAATGGCTGAAACCGAGAAATTGGGACAAAAGTATCTAGTGGTTCTAAGGATTGCCAAGGATCACGAAGGATCCAAATTTGAACAATTACCATGCACAGATAAAGGAACCTATGCGGATGACTGCTTAGTACAGAGAGTAACTCAGCACAAGTGTTGCATCGTGGCCACAGTTGACCGAGACCTTAAACAAAGAATCCAGAAGATCCCAGGAGTTCCTCTCATGTACACTTCTAACCATAGATACAACACTGAGCGGATGCAAGATGACTATGGAGCCCCTCAGTTCTAATTCTTAAAGGACAAAGTTCCTCTGCCTTTCTTTGATCAAGTATCTCTGTTGCCAGTTCATTAAACATGTGTATGTCATGAATTATTATTCTGTTCACCTATTTACTGTATAACGACCTGAGTATGGTCAGGTACACTTACTTTTCAATGCTGTTTTGGAAATATTTTGTTTCATTTAAAAACTTGTTGCATCTTTTTATTTTTTAAAACTCATTGCATCTTTATAAATCAGATGCTTAGATGATTGCTTAAAAAAAGATGAGCTCTTTTACATTTTACATCTGACGACATAGTATGATTAGAACTATTTTTTTGTCTTTTATCTTTTTTTTTCCTCATTGAAGATATGTATTAGTTTCCTAGGACTGCCATAAGGTGCTACAAACTGGTGGCTTACAACAACAGAAATGTATTCTCTCTGTTCTGCAGATTTGAGGTCTGAAATCAAGGTGTCAGCAGGGACAGGCTCTCGGAGATGAGCCTTCCTCACCCCTTGTAGCTTCTGCTGGTTGCCATAAGCCTTTGCTGTAGTTCTACCACTCTGATCTCTGCCTGCACCTTCAGATGGCTCCAGTGTCTGCCTCCAAACTTCCACCATCTCATAAGGACAATGGTCATTGGAATAGGACCCACGTGAATCTAGTATGACATCACCTTACCTTGATTACATCTGGAAAGACCCTACTTCCAGATAAGGTCCCATTCTCAGGTTCTGGGGGTCAGGACTTTAACATATCTTTAGGGAGGACACAGTTCAACCCATGACAGCCTTCTCACTGCCTCCCCCCCAAATGTATATCCTTCCCACATGCAAAATATATTCTCTCCATCCCAACATCTCTAGAAGAATTTCCGCTCTTACCCTCACTCTCTTCTCCTCTCCCTTAAATTCATGTGGTTGAATCTTTAAACTAAATACAAGCAAGACATGTCCAACTCTACTGAACAACCAGCGCCCATATAACCATAGGACTAAAGTTAAAGGAGGCTAGGTCAACCCAGACCTTCCTTACCTCCCAGAACAGAAACAGTATTTCATTCAGTGATACCAGGCCAGGGACAAAATCCTCCCTCAACTGAAGTCCTCATCTCTCTCAAAGAGTTACAGAGTGATTTTCTCAAGTGCCTTTTGGGCCAACACAAGTAACATGGGCCTGTCATCCAGGCCACTGAGTGTTCCTTGGACTATCTGGCCACCAAGCAGTACTCCCTGATTTCAAAATCATGCTGCTCCACCAAATGTTTCTATTTCTACAGGAAAATTAATATCTCCCCTCAGGAAGGAATTATAATTCACAGTTCAGCCTTGACAACAGCATGAGCTAATTAACCAACGTTGGAAACCAAATTGAGCAGTTTTTATTTTATTTTAAACCTGCTTAATAAATATGATATGCATAACTGCTGAGGCAATAGCCACAGCTAGAAAATTATTGTGAACATAAATTAGCAAAGCAGTTTGTCTAACCCACAGTTAAGCAAGTTTCAGATTGATTTGTTTTTAAAACAGGAATCAAAGTTGTTGAGGCAAATAAAAAATTGCTGAGGCGTTGATACAGAGTCAGGAAAGTAAAGTTTCTAAAAATGAAGGGAACATAACCTACTACGAGGTTGGATTAAGTCACAGGTCCCAAGGTTGATGGAATGTTATGGTGCGGTAGGAGGAAAAATAAACTCCATGTCCGGGAAGCAGACAAATCCACTCACCTGCACACATTCTCTGTGCCTTGGTATAAGCAAGCCAAGCTGTCCAGGTGGGACCACCTTCGTAATTTGTGAGGCCCCATGCAGAATGAAAGCATAGGGCTCCTTTTTCATAAACGATTAAGGACGTCAGAAAGGTTACAAGAGAACATTAAACCAGACACTTGCCCTTCTAAGCACTGGGCCCTATGCAACTGCACAGGCTGTAATGTGTCTCTAGGTTTAATGCTTTAATCTATGCTATGAAAAAAGTTAAAATTATATTTGCCTTGTCTTCTTCATGGGGTGGTTGGGGTGATCAGTTAAAATAATATCTGTAAAAATTCTTTGGAAATTTTCAAGTTCTTTATCCCAAAGCTGGGGCCATGGGAAGCCTGGACACATAAGTAGAGGTGTCTCTTGGAAACCCCAAGAATGGAGTGTAATAATTTAATGAGGAATAACCAAATACTTCACCTATCTTTAGTGGTTATTAGTCATTAAATTGAGATTGAGCCCATTCTTTTTCTTTTCTTTTTTTTTTTTTTTTTTTTTTTTTTTGGAGAGGTTTTTGCTATAGGGCGCATGCGCCCGCCAGACAGACAGAGACAGAAAACGAGAAATCACCCCCCAGGGGGGATGGCCACGCCACAATCCCTTCTCCTCCATTCTCCTCTTGGGATCTTGGGCACGCACGCACACGTGCCCGGCGTGAGTTTTAAGCCACCGGGTCCGGGACGCAAACTGTGGTCAACTACATGAGAGTCCAGCGACATAGCCATTACACTAACTGCTGGTCCGAGATTGAGCCCATTCTTAAAAGTTCTCACTGAGAGGCTGGAAGGTGGTGTGGTTGTTAAAGGTGTTGGACTCCCACATGGCCTATCACGGTTTGAGTCCCAGACCTGGCGGCTTGCTTTCTCACTTTCCCTCTCTCTCCCTGATCAAATTAAAATAATAATAAAGTTAAATAAAATAATTCTTCAAAGAAACTAAATGCATGGTAGTTTCACAGACTGGATCCTGTAACAAAGAAAAGACATCAGTGGGAAAACTGGTGAAATCCCAAAGACTCCAGAATTCAGTTTATAGTAACAACCTGCTGTTATTAATCATTTCTCAGTTTTGACCAATGTATCAACATTATGTAAGAGGTTGACATTAGAGAAAGCTGGGTGAATGTTGTGCAGGAATTCTCTGTACCATCTTGGCAAATTTCTGTAAATCTAAAATTATTTCAAAAGAGGTTTACTAAAAAATGAAACTAGGGGCCAGCAGGTGGCATGATGGCTGGGGGCGCTGGACACCCCCATGGCTAACTGCGGTTTGAGTCCTAGACCTGACAGCTTGCTTTCTCAGTTTCCTTCTCTCTCTCTCTGGCCCTGTCCCTCTCTGGTCAAATTATAACTAAATAAATAAAGTTAGATAAAATAATTCTTTTTTAAAAAAAGAAACTAGCCCAATTTGAGTATAACTTGGAGAAAATTATCATTCTTTTTTTTCCCCAAAGTTCATTGCCCATCTCTTCCATGGGAGAGACAGAGAGGGACAGGCACCCTCAACAGGGTCTTCACACCATAATCCATCCCCCAGTCTCAGCCTGTTAGGATCATGAGCATGCGCACACGCCTGGTATGCAGAGGGAGGCCTCCAGATGCAAACTCGGGACCTTCCAAGGGTGTCCAGTTGCGCCAACACCTGCCACTGCCTGGCCCTGGAAATGTTGAGTCGTCTTTTACTTGGTGGCAAAATAATAAGATTAGCTTCTAGATTAAAGTATGACAGACTGTCCCAAGTTAGCTAGACAGCTGTTTTTAATTACATGTACCTAAATACACATGTTTCTACATATTTATATAAATAGAAGAACAAGCAGGGGAAAAACAGACTAGCTAAATGGAAATGCCTTCAGATTTTGCTCCATACACAGATTCTACATATTTCTTTTATCTTTTTTAAAAAGAATTACTTATTTAACTCCATTTGTTGTTGTTGTTGTTGTTATTATTTTTATTATTATTATTATTATTATTATTATTTTGACCCGAGAGAGAGAGAAAGGGTAAGTGAAAAAACAAGCTATCCCAGATCTGGGACACAAACCACAGTCGGCCATGTGGGAGTCCAGCACCCCAATCACCATGCCACCTGCCAGCCCCTTATTCTACATATTTCTAATTTACCCAAAAGTTCTACTTTAATTCCACAATCCTCTTCCTTTAGCAGGTATTACACTGTATTTTCTTACTAACACTTTCTTCTGATTGTGATATTAATTCATCTCTGGTCTAGAAAATATAAAACTTATAACTCCCTCAAATTATCTATAATCCTATTATTGAAAAGTCAACATGAACAACATTTTGACTCATTTTCTATCAAACTCTCATGTGCATGTGCATATGTACATAAAATATGTTTTATAATAATGGTGACCATTCTATATAAGCCTATATTTCCAAAAGTTTGTTCCATGTAGCACTGGATTCCGTGCACAAGAAATTTGACAACATAATGTAACACATTCTCCCTCTTGAAGATTCACTCTGCAAAATAGCTTAATAAAAGCTATGAAAGGAGCCAGCAGGTAGCATGGTGGTTAAAGCGCTGGATTCCCCTACCACAGTTCCAGTCCTCAACCTGTGTGTGCATGCCCAAAATCCCAAGAGGGGAATGGAGGAGAAGGGATTATGGCATGGCCATACTCCCCTGGGGAGTGAATTCTCACTTTCCCGCTCTCTGTCTCTCTCTGTCTCTGTCTGTCTGCCTCCAGTGCGTGCATGTACCCTACGGCAAAAACCTAAAGGAAAAAAAAAAGATTAAAAAGACAAAAAAGCTATGGGAAGTCCTGAATGACTTTTTAAACTCAGATTTTTGTCCATGAATGAGTTTTACTAGTAGCCAACAGAACACTCCTTGGGAAAGCCTGGTATAAAGGCTCTGTTTCAGATTTTTTTCACATGACATGATGTTGTATTTTTCCCATGTTAGTATAAATTAATTGCAAGTGTCATTTTAATGGCTACAAATATTGCATCATACAACCCTTCCGTTATTTGTTATACCAGCAATCAGTCAGAAAGTTCCAAAAGGGCCAGACAGAAAATCTTTGAGGCTTTGTGGGCCCTCCAACAACTCAGTTCTGTAGCTTAAGTGTGAAAACAACCATATACACTGTAAACGAGAGGAGTGGCTATCTGCCAACCAAACTTCATAGTTTTCATGTGTCATAAAAATTATTATTCTTGGAACCAGCAGTTAGCATAATGGCTATGTCGCTGAACTCCCATGTAGTCAACCACAGTTCGAGACCTGGACTCGGTGGTTTAAACTCACGCCAGGCGCATATGCATGTGTGCCCGAGATCCCGAGAGGAGAATGGAGGAGGAGAGATTGCAGCGTGGCCATTCCCCCTGGGGGGTGATTTCTCGCTTTCTGTCTCTCTTTCTCTGTCTGTCTTTCCGGTGAGTGCACGCACCCTATAGCAAAAAACTCTCAAAAAAATAAATATATGTACAGTGCTTGGGGTTGGTAGGTGGCATGGTGGTTGATGCGTTACACTCTCACATGGCTGACCACAGTTCGAGTCCTGGACCTGTCAGCATCCTTTCTCACTTTCCTTCTCTTTCGCTGTATGTCTCTCTCTGTTGGACATACATGCCCTATAGCAAATTTTAAAAAATAATAATAAAATAAATTAAAAATATATATGTACAGTGCTCAAAGGCACTGCCCAAAAGTGTTTAATCTCACTTTAATCATGCCAGTTATGGCTATTGTCATTTTTTAACCTTTGATAATTGGGTAGGTAAAAACTAATATCACAGGGATCAGCAGATGGCGTAATGGTTATGTTTGAGTCCCGGACCCAGCAGCTTAAAACTCAGACTGGGTGCTTGTGTATGTGTGCCCATAATCCTGAGAGGAGAATGGAAGAGAAGGGATTGTGGCATGGCCATCCCCTCTGGAGGCTGATTTTGTACTTTCTCTCTGTCTTTCCAGTGAGCACACATACCCTATAGCAAAAATCTCTCAAAAAATAAAAAAGAATATCATATTTTATATGCATTTCACTGATAACTAGTGAGGCTGAGCAAATTTTCATGTTTGTTGGCCATTTTCCTTTCTTCACTTGTGAATTACCTGTTGTGTGTCCTTTTCCCATTTATTACTGCGATATTGTTCATTTCTTTGTTAAAGTTCATGTGGGTTCTTTACACACTGGGTGTTTTATCTCTATTGTTGGCAAATACTTTCTTAATTTATTGACTGTTTACTTTTTTTTTTAAGAGGGATTTTTGCTATAAGGTACATGTGCTCACCAGGGAGATCAAGAGAGACAGTGAGACAGAAAGGGAGAAATCATCCCCCAGTGGGGATGACCATGCTACAATCCCTTCTTCATTATCTCTTGGGATTTGGGGCACACATACATGCACACATGCCCAGCGTGAGTTTCAAGCTGCTGTGTCCAAGACTCAAACCACAGTCGGCCATGTGGGAGTCCAATAAGATAACCATTATCCCAACACTTTGCTTTTATTTTTATATACTTGGTTGTAGGGATAATTTTAAATTGTGTATGGTTTTTTGTTTTTGTTTTTGTTTTGAGAGGTTTTTGCTATAGGGCGCATGCGCTCACCAGAAAGAGAGAGACAGAGAGACAGAAAGCGAGAAATCACCCCCCAGGGGGGATGGCCACGCCGCAATCCCTTCTCCTCCGTTCTCCTCTCGGGATCTTGGGCACGCACGCACACACGCCCTGCGTGAGTTTAAGCCACCCGGTCCGGGACACAAACCACAGTCGACTACATGAGAGTCCAGCGACATAGCCATTACGCTAACTGCTGGTCCCAAATTGTGTATGTTGATCATAGATATAGACTATAGATTGACTTGGACTTATAAATCTATCAATCATTTCAAATTTTGTTTCTTCCTTAAAAAAATCATTTCCTGGGACCAGCAGATGGCATAATGGTGATGTTGCTGGACTCCCATGTAGTTAACCATGGTTCAAGTCTCAGATCTGGTGACTTAAAACTCATGCCAGGTACCTATGCATGTGTGCGCAAATCTTGAGAGAGAATGGAGAAGAAAGAATTGTGGCATTACCATTCCCCCAGGTGGGTGATTTCTCACTTTCTGTCTGTCTGTCTCTGTCAAGTGAACACACCTTTTAGCAATAATCTCTCCAAAAAGAAAAATAATCATTTCCTACTCAGAGATCACTTGAATAGTCAATCAAGGGACTAGCAGGTGATGAGGTGGTTAAGCACTGGACTCTCCCATGACCAACCAGTTTGAGTCCCAGACCCAGCAGCTTGCTTTCTCATTTTCCCTCTCTCTCTCTCTGTCTCTCTCTAGTCAAATTAAATTTGAATAATAATAAATTAAACTAAATTTTTAAAGTAATTCTTAAAAACAATAGTCAACCATGGGGCCAGCAGGTGGTAAATTCTTTAAGGGCTCTGGACTCCCACATGGCTGACCGCAGTTTGAGCCCACACCTGGTGGCTCATTTTCTCACTTTCTTTCTCTCTCTCTCTCCCCCTCTTCCTCTCCCCCCCCTCACACACACACACACACACACACACACACACACACATTTTGTCCCTCTCTGGTCAAAATTAAAATAAATAAATAAATAAGGTTAAGTAAAATAATTCTTAAAAAGAAAAGTCAACCAAATTGTCTTCCAGATTTTGTAAGACTTTCATATCTTATTAATATATATAACTCTTCCTATCATCTGGTCTTCATTACGTATTTTGTGTGAGGTAAAGTCCCAACTGTTTTGTTCCAAATTATTTTCCCCAATTTTTTCTGAATTCAGTTTTCCCATTGATATTACATAATCTGCCCCTTGTCCACAGATGATTGTTTTCTCTTGTGTAAATACCAGCGCCTAAACATGGGTAAAACTGGGGTTAAATATAAGTGGCATAGCCAAGCCATGTCCCTGATCTGTCAGTCCTTCCTTACATGAGCTCAACACTGTCCCAGCTATTGTCATTTGTGCATACATTTGAACATCTGTCAGTGTTCAAATGTATGCTAAAAGACCACTCTACTTAATTACTGCAAGTTCCTACTTCTCAGGAGAAATTAAAGAGCAACTTGGGGGTATTTATGTTAGGAAAGACATTCCCAGCATATTAATGAAGAGAGTGGAAACCATGCACACAGATCATTGACACCAAGTTTACTCAGAGAAAAGAACCAGATGTGAACCCAACAAATTATCTGAGAGGAAGAGTGGAGGATCCACACTATCTTGGGAAGAATTGTTTCCTCATTTACAAAGATCTACAAAGAACAGTCAATTTTGGTTTGGGTTTGAGTTTGGTTTGAAGTTCTTTTTTTCATTTTCTTTATATATTCAATCACTGTATATCATTACAGCATGCAAAATGAATTTTCCCATCACGAATCCACTGTCCAGTTAAAGATATTATTATGCACATTATTATTAACAGACAACTTTCCATTTTTGTGACCCTTAAATATTCTTTTCCCCCTTGAGTCCCTTCTTCTCCCCTCCCCCACTCTCACCGTCCTCCCACACTGTCTCTAATATCCACAGTTGTTCTCCATGCTTTTAAATATTCTAGTCTTTCAGTCTCTGCCTTAAAGTATAGACATTGATCCTTCCAGTTAAATCCACTACAAAATGGGGACAGCAGATGGTGTAATGGCTTCATAGCTGAACTCCCATATAGTCGACAGCGGTTAGAGTTCTGGACCTGGTGGCTTTAAACTCATGCCACGCATGTGTGCATACATGCACAAAATCCTGAGAGGAGAACGGAGAGGAAGAGATTGCAGTGTGGCCATCCCCCGTGGGGGGTGATTTCTTGCTTCCTCTCTCTATGTCTCTGTCTTTCTGGCAAATGCAAGTGCCCTATAGCAAAAATCTCTCTTTTAAAAAATCTACTAGGGACCAGCAGTTGGTGTAATGGCTATGTTGCTGGACTCCCATGTAGTCAACCTTGGTTCTAGTCCCGGACCTGGTGGCTTAAGCTCATGCCAGGCACATGTGCGTGTGTGCCCAAGATCCTGAGAGGAGAGTGGAGGAGAAGGGATTGTGGCGTGGCCATCCCCCCGGGGAGTGGTTTCTCACTTTCTGTCTCTCTGTCTCTCTGCGTCTTTCTGGTGAGTGCATGTGCCCTATAGCCAAAACCTTTCCAAAAAAAAAATCTACTACAAAATGTGACTAGAACTTCATGGATCATCAACCCCATATTAGCTATGACTTTAACCTTATCCACAACCAAATGTATTAGCAGAGTCTTAATAGACAATATGCTCTGTGTGAACAACGTCTTTCTTTCTTCCCTGGACATTACCTGTGGGGTTGGTAAACACCAAAATTCTCAGAAGTGTGTCAGCGGGAAGGAGTAGCAGCACCCCTGTCCTGGCCAGCCCTCAGATTGATTGTGTAGACTGAAACTGACAAATCTGGCCTGAAGCCTATTTTGGCAAATAAAGTTTTATCGGAGCACAGTCAAGCTCTTTGACTTACTTTTAAACAATAACTTTTTAAAATAATGATTTCTGGTTGACATATATATATATATATATATATATATATATATATATTCATGTGGTTTTTAAGGCAACATACAGTGTATAATAATGAAATCAAGGACATACACATATTCATCTCCAGTTCTGAATGTCACATTAACGCAGGCATATTTGATTATAGTTCTACTAGTTTGGGATTTTTCTTAAAAAAAAAAAAAAGTATTAAATTGTCCATGCAATGGCAGAATTGAATCATTGCAACAGAGACTGTATGGCTTGTACAGCTGAAAATCCTTACTGTCTGGTCCTTTAAAGAAAAAGTTTGATTGTTTGATTGAGCCATGGCACCTCCACTCCCGCTAGTGCAGGCCTTTACAAATACACGTCACTGATCGTAAAGATAGATTCTTGTTTCTCTTTTACTTTCACCTCAGTAATTCCTGTCTGCATTTAATTAGAATCAAATCCAGACCTCAGTCATTCACAGCCCAGACCAAAGGGTAATGCAGTCACCACTTCTAATTCCCCTCCACTCTGCTGCAATCGGCTCATAAACTAAATCTGATTGTCAAAGCCCCTGGGAAATGCTCAAGCTGGGGCCAAAAAAAAAAAAAAAAAAGGCAAAACAGTTAAGAAAAGGGCAAGGTGCCCCTTTCGTTGTGCTATTTCTGATGCATACGAGAAGCTTAGACTAAGGTGAGACTAGCAATGTGGAAATGGCCACATTTCTGGATCTCTAAAATAGATGCTTTATTTTTAAGCACATTTCTTCTGTCAGTCTGAAACCTCTCCGATGTAAGAGCTGAGACATGCACAGGCCTTTGCTACCAGCGAGGTAATTGCTGGCTCTAGCCCAAGAGCTTCAGTCCCTGAGCCATAAATTGAATGACATTTTGTACCAGTAATCTTGTGTTTCTGCAGCAGCAAATGAGGACAGCGACAGACCGGATGATAACGATGTTCTCAGTCTTACGCTGCATTTCAGAACTCAGGTTCAAAACATGTAAATTGTTTTTCAAATCCTTTCCTAAAAGCTCATTCACAACACTTGGTGGAAAAAAATTACACAAACACTTCATTTATTCTACTTTACCAGAAAATGAGGTAGTCCCTATAGGTAAAGTTTCCAGATAAATAAATTTGAAGTTCAGAATTCTTTTAGTCATAACCACTTTTAATAGAATTTTTTCCAAAATATATTACTTCACTTTGTATTAAATTTAAAGCATTAGATTATTCAGCGACTAAGGGCCATAATTTTGAGCTCTGACCTCAGAGAAACATTCCTGTCCTCAAGGAGTTTGTAGTCCAGTAAACATGTTCTTTTTTTAAAAAGAATTATTTTATTTAACTTTATTATTATTTTCATTATTATTTTCCAGTTTGATCAGAGAGAGACACAGACAGAGAGAGGAAGTGAGCAAGCAAGCCACCAGGTTCAGGACTTGAACCGTGGTCGGCCATGTGGGAGTCCAACACCTTTAAACACCATGCCACTTGCCGGCCCCAGCAAACATTTTCTATAAACAACTAGAAAGTAAATATTTTAGGCTTTGTGGGCCACATACGGTTTTCATTCCATGTTCTCCAGTTGTGGAGAGATAAAATTCTAGCTGAGCACACTGGGCTTTTTGGAGGATCCAAGTTGAATCTACAAAGGAAGAATAAGACTCTGTTTTCAAAAGTGGATATACATCTAGAATAAAGAATTCTTCCAACTCAAAGTCACAAAGATGAAAAAACTGAAAAATGGCCAAAGGACTTGCAAATTTCCCCAAAGAAGATATACAAGTGGCCAAAAAGTACATAAAAAGATGCTCATCATCTTTAGTCATAGGAAAATGCAAATAAAAATCACAAGATAGCACTTCCCCCCTTCCCAGGACAATTATAATTTAAAAAAAATTTTTTTTAACTACAAGCGTTGGAGAGGATGTGGAGAAACTGGAATGCTTAAACATTTCTGATAGGAATATAAAATAGCTAAGCTGCTGTGGAAAATGACCTCTTAATATCTCTAAAAGTTAAATATAGAATTACTATATGACCCAGCAATTTCACTCCTAGGTATATCCTTAGAAAAATTAAAACGGGCACTCAAACAAGCATCTGTACAATGAGGAGAGGTGCTCGAAAAAAAATTTTTTAAACGTTAAAAAATTTAAAGGGAGAGGGACCAGCAGTTAGAATAATGGCTATGTCGCTGGACTCCCATGTAGCCAACCACGGTTCGAGTCCCAGACCCGGTAGCTTAAACTCATGCCGGGCACGTCTGCATGTATGCCCAAGATCCCGAAAGGAGAATGGAGGAGAAGAGATTGTGGCGTGGCCATCCCCCCTGGGGGGTGATTTAAGGTGATGAAAATATTATGGAACTAGATACAGGAACAGTTGTATAACACTGTGAATGTACTAATGTACCATGAAATTGTTCATTTTCAAATGGCAAATTTTACATCATGAATTTCATCTAATTTTTTTTAATTTACCAGAGAATATATGCACTTGCCAGAAACAGAAATGGGGAGCAGGAGAAAGCACACCCCAGTGAGGCATGATGACAACACAATCTCTACCTCTCCATTTCTCTACCCTGTCAGGATTTGGGGTATGTATACACATGTACCCGGCATGCTTTTTAAGCCACCAAAGCCAGGACTTAAACTGCCAGGTCAGTCATGTGGGATGTGGCTTCCTTAACCATCAGACCATGGGTCCAGCCCTCACTTCAATTTTTAAAACTAACTGAGGAGGGGAGCAGCTGGTAGGTGGCATGATGGTTAAGGCACTGGACTCCCATGTGGCTGACAGTAGTTCAAATACCAGAGCTGGCAGCTTGCTTTCTCACTTCTCTCTCTCTCTCTCTCTCTCTCTCTCTCTCTCTCTCTCTCTCTCAAAGTGAACATGCCCTATAGAAAATTTAAAATTAATAATAATAGTACATTTTTAATTAAAATAATTATTTTAAAGAACTAACGGGATAACCAAATTAAAAGATGGGAAAATGAGCTGAATAAAAACTCTCTAAGGAAGACATGCAAACAGCCAAAAAGCATATTAAAAAATGCTCAACATCCCTCATCATAAAGGAGAGTCAGATTAAAACCACAATGAGGGGACCAGCAGTTAGTGTAATGGCTATGTCGCTGGACTCCCACGTAGTCGACCTCGGTTCAAGTCCTGGACCCGGTGGCTTAAACTCACGCAGGGCGCGTGTGCGTGCGTACCCAAGATCCTGAGAGGAGAATAGAGGAGAGGGGATTGCCGCGTGGCCATCCCCCCGGGGGGTGATTTCTCGCTTTCTATCTCTCTGTCTCTCTCTGTCTGTCTGGCGAGCGCATGCGCCCTATAGCAAAAGCCTCTCCGGAAAGAAAAATTAAAAAATTTAAAAAACCCACAATGAGATATCACTTAACCCCAGTCAGAATGGCTAAGATTAAAAATACAAAAAATGGTAAGTGTTGGCGGGGCTGTGGTAAAAGGGGAACTCTCCTACACAGTTGGTGGGAATGTAAGTTGGTTCAGCCACTGTGGAAAACAATACACAGCTGCCTCAAAGACCAACAAATAGAATTACCATATGATCCAGCAATCCTACTCCTGGCTATCTACCCTAAGGACAGGAGAATGCTTGGTCAGAAAAGTGCTTGCACATCGATGTTTATTGCAGCATTATTCACAATTGCCAAGACATGGAACCAACCTAAATGCCCACAAACAGATGAATGGATGGGAAAAATGTGGCACATATAGTCCATGGAATACTATTCAGCCATTAAAAAAAAAGACCCTGGCATTTAATAGAAAGTGGACAAATATGGAAGATTTATTGCTGAGTGAAGCAAACCACGCTATGAAAAAAAGACATTGTATGCTTCCACTTAACATATCCCGGCTTTCTGCACTCTGTGGTAGAGACTGAAAGATTGGAGGACATAAAAGCAGTGAAAATAGTTATGGACACTGGAGTCACTGTGGATGGAGAGTGGAAGAGGGGACAAGTGTAGGAAAGGAAAATAGGGAGAAAAATAGAGAGGCAAGACATTTGTGGAACACAGAAATGGTTTATTACCTATTGATGATAATGCATATAGTATCCTCAACTGGACTGGTCTGCCGTGTATTTCATTTGGGTAAATTCACTTTACAAGCTAAGTGATGTATAGTGACTGAATATATAAAATAAACTAAAATTTAAAAATCTACACATGGATTGAAAAATTAAAAACAAAACTAACTAGGAAAAACGTAAATATACAGAGTAATCAAAGTCAGGAATTACAAATGCTATTTTATTATATTTTGCTATAATACCAATAAGCCAATTTATATGTCTATTTCCCTGTGTTTTTCTAGACATTTTGGCCACTTCGTATATGTATTGCTTTTTTTTCCCTGGGAGGCATGGTCATGCCACAGTCCCCTCTCCTCCAATCTTATCTCAGGATTTGGGGCACACACACACACACACACACACACACACATGCCCAGCATGTCTTTCAATCTGCCAGGTCCAGGACTCAAACCACACACTCAGCCATGTGGGATCTAGTCACCCCAACCTCCATGCCACCTGCTGGCCCTGTATTGCTTCTTTATTATTAAAGTGATACATATTTGTTGTAAAAATTTAAGGCATGTAGAAAAAATTGTCCTAATGATAGCTAAAATATAGTAAGCCCTAGCCATTTCCAAGAGTGTGCAAAAATGGAACAATACATACACACATGAATCGTCACAATTGGCCCTGTGAGCTAGACACTGTGTCTATGCCCAATTTAAAAGATGAGGAAATAAAGCTGAAAGAGACTAAGAAACAACCTAAAGATAGAAAGCTAGTAAATAGTAGAACCAAAATTTGCAACTTCATAGTCTTACTCTAGAAGTCTGGCTCTTAAACACTGCCTTCCATTGCCTTGAAAGAAGCGATACTGTCTTCCCTAATTCCCCTTCCTACTGGGAATCACCATTAACTAAATATTTTCAGATTCTTTTTTTTTTAAGTATTTATTTGATTCCATTTGTTATTATTTTTTAATTTGACCAGAGGCAGAGAGAGAGAGGCAAAGTGAGAAAGCAAGCTGCCAGGTCCGGGATTCAAGCCATGGTCAGCCATGTGGAAGTCTAGTACCTTAACCACCATGCCACCTGCCAGCACCCGAGATTCTTTTTTTTTTTTAGAGAGAGAGATTTTTTGCTATATAGCACACGTAGTCGCTAGAGAGATAGAGAGAGAGAAAGCAAGAAATCACCCCCCGGGGGATGGCCATGCCACAATTCTTTCTCTCCCATGAGCTTTTTAGTTTTATTCTAATCTTTTCAACTATCCTTGTGTATTGGTTTCTGTGGTGAATGGTTTTAATTGTAGACTCACAAAATAATTTATTCAAGAGCAAAGTTCAGAGCCTAATAATGCAAGCCACAGGGAACAGGCAAACTCCCAAGGCCTGAAAAAGAGGTTCGAGACCAGGATGCTCTTTCATCCTGGGCTACAGGTAGGTGGGTGTCTTGTCCCTCCTGCCAAATCAGGGGCCGTGATGACTGTGGTGGTGCCCCCACATCCTGACATCATGAAGCCAGCTCAACTCCAGCCCTCCCCAACCCACACCCCAGAACACAGGTCTCCTCTACCCACACAACAGGGTCCCTGACACAAATTGAAGGAAGTGGCATAGTCACTAGGCAGGGGTATGGGCCACGCACCAGGAGTTGTCCTCAGGAACTGTCCCATCTTATGGACTTCAGTTACAAAACACAACTTCGGAACTCAAATACCAGGAATCCCAGGATGGTGACCGCAGAGCCCTGCATCCCAAGCCCAGGGCCCTTCTGAAGGCAGGCCTTGTGCTCCTGCCACTCTGGTCATCGGTGCCCCCCTGCCCTGTTTCCCCAGATCTCTCTGTATGTTCTGTGCACACATCGCCCGGCTCTGAAGGCTGGCACCTACAACTTTTCACAGAGCCCTGCTGCTCAGTGTCTATGGCCACTTCACCCTCCCTTACAGAGAGCAGAAACACCAGGGAGTTTACTCCCTTTCAGGCAGCGAATAGGAAAAAAGGAGCTAGAGCCCGCCAGCGTGGGAACGCAGAGGCCTAGCTCTCCAGTCTTGAGGTCCAGAGGCTCCAAGGCTTCGTTCATCCTGCAAAGCTTCCGGGGACTCAGGCTGTGGCTGCAACTTCCCCATCCTGCTCTCCTGAGCACTTCCTTTGGCAATGACTTGCTCTCTAATTCTCACATCAACCTCTGCTTCTGGGGAACCCGAGTTCAGACACTTTCCTTCCGCTGCTTTTGGATCATCACATCATTAACTGAGCACCACTGTATACCAGGCCTGGCGCGGGACATCTCAGCCCTTGAAGCAGTCCCGGTATCTTCTTGGTGCCCAGTATTGCAATTCACCAGGCAAGAAAGGCACAACTGTGAAAGAGCAGCCATAACTTGCAGAGCGGAATACTCGCTCTAGGGAGTGGCGTGACATGCCTTCAGTTAGTAAGGCTCCCAAAAGGTGGTATCACCCAGTCATCGACCCTGGATTCAGTATTATTCAGGCTGTCATGGATGCTCTCTGGGACTTAAAGTAGCTGAAGACTTCATCTGCTGCCTTGACACCAAAATATTCTTTTTAGGTTTTTTTGTTTGTTTGTTTGTTTGTTTTTTCTGTTTGCTATAGGGTGCATGCACTTGCTGGAGAGAGACACAGAGATAAGGCAAAATGAGAAATTGTGCTATGGCACAATCCCTTCTCCCCTATTATCCCCCTGGGATTTTGGGCACACCTGCACATGCACTCGGTGTGTTTTCAAGCTACTAGGACCAGGACTTGAACCGTGCAACCTGCCATGTGGGATCCAGGGGCCTTAACCTCTGCACCACCTGCTGGTCTGAAGCCAAAATATTCTTAAGATAAACCCAGAGTCCTCACTTAGACATGACTACCTGTGACACCAAGGAGCAGTACCATTTATTTTGTTCTAATGGAGTAAGTGAAAGAAACGCCCCTGAAAACAATACACTAAAGGTGAGGGCACAGTGCACACTGTTCTCTTTAAAAGCCATGTTTCACTCAAATGAATAATATGAATTATCCTAGAGAGAAAGGAAGAGGGGGAAAAACCCTCTCTTTTAAGTGGGCAATTGGATCATCAAAGAATTCCTTTGATTCCCAGGAGCCTGCTTGCGTTATAGAATTATGCCTTCACATCTTCACTGCTGTCATCACCCAGAACATCGTTTCTCTTTTCAAATGAAAGCCCAACTTTTCCCTTTTCAACACCAAAAGTTAGCAGCCGTACCCACATAAAGGGGAAAATGCTGAACAAAACACTTTTTAAAATGAACTATAGGCATATTTTATCTAAATGATGACTACTTACAAAAGTTTTAGTTATGTTCCAACAAGTCTATGCTGTATTATCGGAAACTTAGAACATATAATCCCACAGAAACAGTACAAACCAAGGACAAGACAGTCAAAAGGCCTACTGGATCCATTAGGTAGAGAAATCTAATATGAATAGTAGTATTACAACTCCAGCTAATTTATGTGGAAATTTGTCTAGCATGTTCACACAGTATGCCCCAAGTATGGCTTCTCAACAGTAGCATCTTGAAACGAAAGGGTCATAGGAATGTAGTAAACAGTCCAAAGCAAAAAACACTTTCATAACCACTTAAATCTGCATCAAGGGGTCAGCAGGTGGTGTGGTGGTTAAGGAGCTGGATTCCCACGTGGCCAACAGTGGTTCAAGTCCCGACTTTGGAGGCTTGAAAATCATGCCAGGCATGTGTGTATGCATGCCCAAAATCCCAGGAAGAGAGTGGAGGAAAAGGGATTATGGTACGGCCATCCCTCCTGGGGAGGTGATTTCTCACTTTCCCTCTCTCTGTATCTACCTCTCTGGTGAGCGCATGCACTCTATGACAAAAAGAAAAAGCTGTATCAATTATATACCTTTTTGGTTTAATTTTTTGTGCTCTTTTTTCAGACTGAGTTATTTGATTTTATTTATCATTATTTTTTTTTTAATTTACTACAGGCACATGCACTTACCAGACAGAGATTGAGAGAGGGGGAAAGCAAGAAAGCAAGCCACCAGATCCAGGACTTGAACCATGGTCAATCATGTAGGAGTCCAGCCTTAACCATCATGCCACCTGCTGGCCCCTTAGTTTAATTTTTGAATGCAGATTAAATTTTTAAGGTTCAAAATTCAAGTTTATAAAAGTGACTTTGCATACACCAAGTTTCCTGTCACCATGAATCTAACCACACAGTTACCCTCCCATGTTACTAGCTTCCTAAGTACATCCAAAGGTTTTCTTGGCACATTCAAGCAAATATGTCTTTTATTTCCTTCTCTCTTTTTTATTTTTTTAGAGGTCTTTGCTATAGGGATTGTGTGCTAGCCAGAAAGACAGAGAGAGACAGAGAGATAGAAAGAGAGAAATCACCCCCCCAGGGGGGATGGCCATGCCACAATCCCTTCTCCTCCATTCTCCTCTCAGGATCTTGGGCACGCACGCACACGCACCCGGCATGAGTTTAAGCCACCGGGTCCAGGACTCGAACCGCAGTCGATTGCATGGGAGTCCAGCGACATAGCCATTACGCTAACTGCTGGTCCCTCCTTTCCTTCTCTCTTTATATCCACATTATACACCATGGAATGTCTCTTGCTTTTTTGTTCTTTGCACTTAATGATGATGGTCCATTTTCATCAGAGGCCACTCGTAAGGTCTTGAATCTCAAATTTAACACAATGTCATAATAGCAGTTTTCCATAGTTACATGAACTCTATGACCAATATCAGAAACCCTGAGGGGATAGCAGGTGGCACGGTGGTTAAGGCATTGATGGTTCAAGTCCTGGACCTGGTGGCTTGCTTCCTCACTTTCTCTCTCTCTCTTTTTCTGGTAAGCACACATGCATTAGAGCAAACTTTAAACATAATAATAAGTAAAATAAAATAAACATGTTTTTAATCCCCAAAAGCAGATGTCTAAGCCCAGCCTAGGCCTAGAAAATCAGAAATGCATACACACCGAAGTGTGTGATCTGAGGATGTGGAGAAAAGAGTATTGGATCTGGATGGATTCAAATCCTATCTCATCTAGGCAGTGGGGAAAAAGGGCTCTACCTCCTGTGTCACTAGGAGGAAGAGAGATAAATTGCATGTTCAGATTAGGAACAATCTCGGGACCGGATTCGTGCACTCATAGGCACCAACCCCAGCAGGCTGGCTGCCCTTCTACTCCTGTCTCACCTCCCTACTCTTTCCTAGAGTGTCCTTCAGCTTCCAAATGAGCTGCTTGCATTCAAATTCTTATGAGTCTTCTCCTGAGGGAATCTAAGCTAAGACAACACCTTTCCATACAAGGAAGGATTAAAAAGGACGTTGTAAAGATCAAAAGAGTAAATATTTATGAAGTGTTAGATTGCCAGGCACATAATGCGCACCATATGTGTTCGCTCTCATTAGTTCTATCAGTATTATCTTCACTGAATCTCCAATTTTAGTGGTGGCAACCCTCTATTAATAATTGTCCACAGGGGACCAGCAGTTAGCGTAATGGCTATGTCGCTGGACTCCCACGTAGTCGACCGCGGTTCGCGTCCCAGACCCGGTGGCTTAAAACTCACGCCGGGCCCATGTGCGAGCGTGCCCAAGATCCCGAGAGGAGAATGGAAGGAGAAGGGATTGCGGTGTGACCATCCCCCCTGGGGGGTGATTTCTCGCTTTCTGTCTCTCTGTCTGTCTCTGTCTGTCTGGCGAGCGCACGCGCCCTATAGCGAAAACCTCTCCAAAAAAAATAATAATAATTGTCCACAGATGCATCCTACCTCGTTTCACTAAGGAATAAGGGCATGGTTCACCAAGCCGCTGGATGTGGCTCATCATTTCCATTCCGTGTAGGCTACCACAGGCATTTACCCTTGGCAATAGTTCTCTGAATTTCAGTCGCCCGTGTCTGAATTTCATTATTTGTTGTACTCAGTCTCCAAAGCTTTCACACTCTTCCTTCTCACTCAGATATGGGGCATGCATTATTAATTAAATGATAATGCTATTACAGCCAGTAATTGAATTACTCCATAGCTCCTGCATGCAGTAATTAACATCTATCAAAATTAAAGAGGAGGGGTTGTGTTGCCCTTATCACAAATGGTTTGGTTTCATGGGTTTTTGATCAAGTCAAATCGAATCAAACTAACAAGTGGTTGAATTAAGTGAAAGTCATTGTACTCATATTGCCCTTATTTGTTCCTAGGCATGACTGAACATTGAGAGTCCACTTTAGAGTTTACATATTTTCCCTAACAAACTTTCTCCTTCACAAAGCAGCCTCAGATATGTGATTGGGCTTTTAAACTGATGAACACTGTTCTCATCAGACTAGCTGTCTGTGGCTGTTTTGCACATAAGGAACTACTTTAAAGTAAGTCAAGAACAACCAATTGGATTCTGTAGACATGGTACCAGTTATAGGCATAACCAAAGAGCAGATTGCATGCAAAAATACTCATCAAATCAGAATTGTGTTAGAGTCAGTCAATAGCTATCAATTGTTACTAGTGCAAAGCAAAACAGTAATGCAGAGAAGCACTGAGCAGGTCAAAAAATGAATCAATGAGAAGTTTTCTCATGAATAAGCAAACAGATCATGTCTCATAAACAGATACATGATTGCATAGAGAAAAATCAATAAGAGATGTCCACCAAAGCACATTCTCACCAACATCCAGAGAGCCAGGAACTACAGCAATGACCTGAAATCTCTGTTGGTAACATAGTCATGATGACTGTGGACCCTGATGGAAACAGACTGCTTTTCCACTTGACCTAAACCCCCAAAGATAAAATCTACCTTAACTGGGTTCTCCGTCTCTTTAGTCCCTGTTCCCTCACCCCACTCTGGCACCCCAACACATATACGACTGCAGCAATCACACACACACAGGTTGGCTAATTAACTTGTTGTTGGGGATAGTACCATTAATGACTGTTGTGTCAACTAAATTAGTACTATCTTTTTCACTACTCTCAAAAGTAAAAGTGGTTTTAAGGGCTGGAGTGGGTTTGGGTTAGGAAGATATTATAGTCAAAGGATACAAAATTTTAGAGAGGAGGAATAAGTTCTAGCAATCTATTGTACAGTATAGTGACTATAATTCACAATAATGTATACTTGGAAACTGTTAAGAGAGTATATTTTTAAATGTTCTCACACTCAGCACACACAAAAAATAAATAAATTAGGATGCAACATGATGGATATGTTAATTAGCTTGGTTTAATCATTCCACAATGTATACACACATCAAAATATCCACGTTGTACACCATAAATATATACAGTATTTTTCAAAGTATCCTGATTTGGAAGTTATTTGGTCCTATTCTGTCCACATTGAAGGAATTCAATATATATATTTTATTCACTTTTGATCTGGCATACCAAAGAGTTCCAAATCCTAATCATCATTCTCAAACATCTCTGAATGTCCTCTGGAATTACCTCTCAGAGGCTAGAGCGTGGCAGACCTGATAAATAGAATAGGGGAGAAAAAAGAGTTTGGGGAATGAGAAAGTAAAGAAAGGAGATAAAGGGACGAATATTCAGGATTCACATTTGGAGACCACTTGCCCATGATTAAGGTTGGCTAAGGTGGGGTGTGGATTATAGCATGAAGACTTTGTTGGGGGTTCCTGTCTGTCTCTTATAACTTGTAGGCTTATTGCCTCACACTGATGAGTCCAACTTTTATCTGTTTTTTATGGGTTTGGCCCAAGAGACAAAGAGACAACACCCCAACAAGGTCTTTATGCTGTGATCCACCCCAAGTCTTCAGCCAGCCCTGGGTCATGGGCAAGTGCATGTCCAGTGTACTCAGAGAACTTGAACTGGGGACCCTCCCATGTGGGATTCCCTGGCATCACTTTTGACTAGTGCACCACCTTCTGACTCCCCCAAATAAGGTATTATTTTGGGGTTTCTAACATATGTAAGTATAAAATATATAGTTTCTGATACATTCAGGATGCATATTGTAATGTTTAGAATAACTACTACAAGTAATATAAAGGGGTGTAGATATAAAGTCAATAGGGACATTAAAATGGAATAATAGAACAATATTTGCTTAACTAAATAGAGAGCAAGAAGGTAGAAAGAGGAAAAACAACAACAAAACATATGGGACAAATAAATAGTTTTCTAAAGTTTATCTAGAAAAATAAACAAATAGAGAATAACCAAAAATAAAAACTGAAAAGAGTAAGTTATTATACCTGATATCAAAATGACCCACAAAACCATCGTGATTGTGGTACTAGTGTAGGCAAAGACCAATCAATGCAGGTAGGCTCAAGAATATAGGGGAATTTGAAATTTAATAAAGATGGTGTTTTGGGACCAGTAGGTGGCATAGTAGCTAAGGCGCTGGACTCCCACATGGCCAACCACAGTTCGGGTCCTGGACCCGCTGGCCTAAAACACCCTGGTTATGTGTGTGTGCAAGCCCAAAATCCTGAGAAGAGAATGGAGAAGAAGGAATTGTGGTATGGCCATCTTCCCAGGGAGTGATTTCTCACTTTCTCTCTGTCTGTCTCTCCAGAGGGTGCATGGTCCTTATAGAAAAAATCACTCTTAAAAAATAAATCAAAATAGGGACCAGCAGTTAGCATAATGGCTATGTCGCTGAACTCCCACGTAGTCGACCACGGTTCGAGTCCCGGACCCGGTGGCTTAAACTCACGCCGGGCGCGTGTGTGTGCATGCCCAAGATCCTGAGAGGAGAACAGAGGAGAAGGGATTGTGGCATGGCCATCCCCCCTGGGGGGTGATTTCTCGCTTTCTGTCTCTCTGTCTCTCTCTGTCTGTCTGGCGAGTGCACGCGCCCTATAGCAAAAACCTCTCCAAAAAATAAATAAATAAACAAACAAACAAACAAACAAATAAATAAATCAAAATAGGGACAAGCAGTTAGCATAACGGCTATGTCGCTGGACTCCCACGTAGTTGACCGCGGTTCGAGTCCTGGACCCGGTGGCTTAAACTCACGCCAGGCGCGTGTGCGTACGTGCCCAAGATCCTGAGAGGAGAATGGAGGAGAAGGGATTGCGGTGTGGCCATCCCCCCTGGGGGGTGATTTCTCGTTTTCTGTCTCTCTGGCTCTCTCTGTCTTCCTGGCGAGTGCACACACCCTATAGCAAAAAAAAAAAAAAAAGAAAAAGAAAAAAAAAGAAAGAAAGAAAAATAAATAAAGATGGTGCTTTGATTTAGTGGTGGTAAAGAGGACGTACAACTAATATATTCATTGATGAGAAGCCAAACACTTAACTCAAAAACGGAAAACAAAGCAAGGATATCTGCCCTCACAACTTCTATTCAATATTGTACTGGTTGTCCTAGGCAAGAAAAATACATTTAAAAACATATAAACATTGTCTTTGTAGATGACATGCCAAGGTAATTCAATGAGGAAAAGGTGGTCTTTTAAACAAATGATCTTGGAATGACTGGATATCCATATGAATAAAGATTAACCTTGACCTCAAATCAATCTACAGGTTCCACATCATTCCAAGCCAAATCCTATCAGGCTTTTTGGTAGAAATGGACGAGCTGATTCCAAAATTTCCATATTAATGCAAAGACCAAGAATTATCAAAACCATCTTGAAACAGAGGGACAAAGTTGAGGGACTGTACCTTACTTCAGAACTTACTTGTTGTGGGTCAGAGTCCATGAGGAAGATGTCTTTACTATTTCTGATGAGAAGTGAGTCATCATTCATTCATACCTTTGTCTTCTGATGTGACCTCCTCCTCACCTGCTGCCTTTAAGATTTTCTCTTGACCTTTGGTTCTCCGCAGTTTGACTATGATGTGCTTAGGTATGGTTTTCTTTGCATGTCTCTTACTCAATGTTCACTTAATTTCTCAGATCTAAGAGTTCATGATCTTCTACACTGGAAACTTTTAGCCATTCTTTCTTACATTTTTGTCTTCCACTCATTTTTTTTTAAAGAATTTTTATTTTATTTTATCTTAATTATTTATTCATTTATTTTAATTTGACCAGAGAGAGAAAGACAGGGAAAGTGAAAAGGCAAGCTGCCAGGTCTGAAACTCGAACTGTGGTCAGCCATGTGGGAATCCAGTGCCTTCACCACACCATCTGCCGGCCCTTCTTTCACTCTCTCTCTCCAGTTCTTCTCAGTCACTAATCACAAACATGGAAAGATCACTTGATATTCTCCCACCTGCCACTGAGAGCTCTTCATTTTTTTAATCTCCTTTCCTTCCTATTCTTCAATTTGGATCATTTCTATTGATTTGTCTTTAGGATTCATCGATCTTTTTTCTTGCCAATCCCAAGCTGCTGTTAAGCCCATCCAGTGAATTGTTTCATTTCTGTTATTGTATTTTATAGTTTTATCATTTCATTGTTTCTAAAGTTTTATTTCTCTGCTTTAGTTCCCCATCTGTTTACTTATTCTGAACACTTATTTTTCTCATTTAAGTTATTTGGGATGATCACAAAGCTCTTTCTAAGTTTCCGTACGTGAATTGGCTGTTTCTATTCACTGGTTTCTTTCTTGGCCTTAGGTCATATTATCTCTGCTTTTTTGCATATCTTGTAATTTTTAATATATATTGGGCATTGTGAGTGATATGTTTTAGAGAGGCTCTGTTATCCTTTATAAACTATGATTGGTTTTTGTTTTACCATGCAATTAAATTCCTGGCTGTTAACTTTGAATTTGTGGAGGCTTGGTTTCATGTTTTGTCAGAGTGGCTCTGTTTTGATTTACCCTTCGTCTTACAGTTAATCTCTTAGTCCTGTGATAAAGCTTTAACATCCTAAAAATAGTCTTTCTAGGGCTTCAAAGGAAAACCCAAAGTACTTACCAAGCCCCCATAATTCGGCAGGACTCAAATTCCAAAATCTGTCTTTCTTGTAGTGGGCAGGGACTTAAATCCCTGGTAGCATTTTTCAGCCTCACAGCTGTTGCGTCCACTAGTTTCTTTAAATTCTCCTTGGTGGAAGTTCAATTCAAGGATCAGCCAGCCATTTAAAGGGAGATTACATGCAGATTTATATGCATCTATGAGATACACATATAGAATTTAATGGGAGATTATAAGCAGACACCTCTGTGACTTCCTTCTTTCTAAGATTTAACCATTTAAATAATAGTTACTCTCGCATCTCCTAACTCGATCCTCTGACACCTCTAACCATATCACGTCAGCTTTCTGCTTGAGTTTTAGCCTAGACTGAAGAATGCCTTCAGGGAAAAGCTATATAAACTTGGATTTTGCCCAATGCAGTTCCCTTCTTTCAAGATCACATCCAAGTTCTGCCTTCTTTTTGTCACTCTCTTTGACTTCAAATATTTATTTTGTTACTATCATGTCCAGAATTTACAATTTGTGTATATAGGAGGGTTGGTTCAATCCAAGCAACTCTTTCATATATATATATATATATATATGTATATATATATATATATATATATATATATATATATATATAAAATCAGTTATTTAATTAGGTTCTTGGGAAAAAAAATGTAGAACACCAATTTGTGAGGATAAACTCCATTTGTAAGGGCAAACACGGATCGCAGGTAGCCCTGGAGCTGAGGAACAGCTTTGATTTTTGGTAAAATTTGCGAGTCCACAGCTTTCTGATCAATCTTGCGCTGCTCTGAAATCTCGTATTTCTCTTTCTCTGTGTCGAAGATCTCACCTTCCTGGTGTCTGGGCTTCCGCAGTTTCTTTTTCTTGAAGTAAGCATCGGTAAGGTGCTTTGGGAATTTTACTTTGCTAATATCAATTTTCGTGGAGGTGGCAATGACAAATTTCTGGTGTGTTCTACGCAGTGGAACTTGATTGAGAATCAGGGGTTCAGTTACAAGTAGCAAGCCACTGCTCAGCTGCTTTAGGAAAACCACTCTCCTGCCTCTGTGGGTCCAGTGAGGATGATCAGATGGTCCCAGGAGTGATGCTGGCTCGCAGCTTTCTCACAGGCTCACTGAAGGGTTTTTTGCCATGGCTCAACAGCTTTCGAGGCACATCTTCAGTAGGATAATACCTAGGATTTTGCGCAGTTTAACCACCCGGGTACCACCATTCTTGTCTCCACCAACCGGTTTTGTGACAGTCGCAGAACCTTCTCCTCCTTTTTCTTTCCGACCCTGGATTTAGTGGTCGAGTATTTCCTCTTGTACATGGCCTTCCTGGAATCCATGGCAGACCGGGAGTATCTGCCGATGCCCCGGACTAGGATGGGGTTTCGGCTGCAATGGGGCTTCCCCTTCTTGGGCTTTTTAGCCTTGGGGTCACCCTTTTTAACCTTGCCACTGGCATCAGCCTTCTTGGCTCCAGGTTTCTTCTCCTTAGTATCCTGCTTTGCAGCTTTATCGCCTGCCATCGTGTATAGTGGGAAAGAGCGATCCAAGCAACTCTTTCATAACTAAAATGGGAATTCCTCTGTGTGCACTGTTTGGTAACTTGCTTTCATCCAACAATTTAGCTCAAACATTTGCCTATGTACATGGGACCTTCAAAAAGCTCATGGAGGGGCCAGATGTGCCCCAGTAGAACACATGCTCTGCAAGGCAATCCCCATGGGAAAGTTCCCAGTTCAAGTCCAGCAGTATCCCTGAGTACACCCATGATCCAGGACTGGCTGAAAGCTGGGGGTGGATCCTGGCCTTGGGACTTTGTTGGAGATCCACTTACTTATGTACTCTCTCTCAAGAAATTAGTAAATAAACATAATAAGAAAATTAAGGATGTATATATGTGTGTGTGTGTGTGTGTATAGTTATTTCATAATACACATTTTTCATGAGCTTGAGATCTATATCTATATATATATATAAATCAACATGTATTGTGAAATAACTGCATGGGTTTCAATTTGTCACATCAAAGTAAACTTTGTACTTTAATTTCATTTTTCCTCAAACTTTTGAAATCCTCTTGAAATTAAGATTTTTCTTCTGCAATTATTTTTCAGGTTCATGCATAGCTTTTCTTTTTTTTTAGAATTATTTATTTAAATGTTATTTATTGTTATTATTTTATTTGACCAGAGAGAGACATAAAGAGATAGGGAAAGTGAGAAAGCAAGCCACCAGGTCTGGGACTCAAACCACAGTTGGCAATGTGGAAATCCATCACCTTAACCACCATTCCACTTGCCAGACCCCATGCACAGCTTTTCAAATAAACTTCTCATTACCTTTGTTTCTGAATCATATAAACTGCTAAGATACCTAACTTCAGTTTTCTTATAAGATCATGATGACAGTCTGGTTTGCAATACCATGGAGGTAGCAAGAAAATATTAAGTGACCTTTGTGAAAATTCAGAACTTCACAAATTATTCCACTGAGAGAAGAGACTTGTGCAATTTCTGTCTTCTGGCCCTACCTTAACTCCCATACTAACCTTCGGGATATTCAAAAACTATTTCTAATATCTACTCCCCCACACCAAAAATTGAAAGCCCTATGCACCTTTCAGATGTTTTCCCATTCTTCAGCATGGGCTCCCCACATCCACTACTCTTTTCCTCGTGGGAGCTCTGGTAAAGGTGTAGGAAGAAAACATTGACACTAATGGCAACTTTTTACTGCACACAAGAGCTCACCATCACTTTGTATGTCAAACATAGTCTATGATTTACAAACATAATAAAACAAAAGCGCTTGACAGGGTGTGCTGTAAGAGAACTCTTCATACATAATACTGAGTGATAAACACCCTCTCTATTCAGAGACAAACTGGGGTGCTTTTCCTAATACACTCTTTGGCAACTCTCACCACTTAGAGTAGATAAAGATTTCAAGCCTTAGTTATCAAGTCTGACAAGACTTATATTCTGCTTGTTGTTGCCTTTTTTTTTTAATTCCAGAGTTTTCTAGGCAATTCTATCTCCTGGAAAAGAAAATATCTCTTTACAGTTTATGCCCGTGTTTATTATTCACCATGAAGAGTAAACAGCTGAAATGAAATGACTACAAAATGAGGTTTTTCTATAGTCATCAGCGTGGGACACAGCTTTTCCTGGATTATCATTCTGCTGTTGGGGTTTCAGAAGTGGGGAAAGCAATTGTCTTTATTCAGGACACCTGAGCCCCCTCATTAAAACGCTAAGCATACTGGAAATACAAGATTCCCCAGGCCTCGAATCATAAAATAGTGCCAAAATCTGCAAGGATCCCACTGCAGCTCTCCATCACTTGCATAGAAATGCAGGCTGAAAATACAAATAAAAAAATTGATAAATTATGCCATGGTGCTTTTACTAAGCCCTTTTAATAAGAAACACATTTTGAAGAGTAAAAGGCACATTTATCTTTATTTCAACCAACACACTTTCAGTTAGCCACCTATGCTAATTAGTGCCTGGGGCCAACCATCATCACCACCAACCACCACCTATTGGCAACATAGCTGAATTGCAGGTGAGATAGTAATCGTGTTTTGTTTTATTTAGGGGTGAATGAAACAGTTTCATTTTTAGTTGCCAGAGGACACATGCACTGGACAAAGAGAGTCAGAGAGAAAGAGAGAGGAAGTGCAAAGGCATCCCCATGGGGAATGGTCACACCTCAATATCTTCTCCTCCATTTCTCCCTCCTGTCAGGATTTTGGGCAAGCATGTACACTTGCCCAACATGTTTTTCAAGCTGCCGGATCTAGGACTCAAACCACACAATCAGCCATGTGGGATCCAGCCTTAGCCACCACACCACTGGCTGACCCAGGGAGAATATTTAATTCACTTTAAAATTATGAAACTAAAGCATGGTTATCATTTATTAAGCTTTTATCATGTGCAATTACTTTACAAGTAGTATCTCCAATTTATGTATTGTACTAGTAAGGATTCTCTTAGGATACAGAACTAGTAGGCTATGTATAGACATATAAGAGGGGATTTATTGGGGGAATCAGCCCATGTAACTACGGCAGCCGAGAAGTACCACAACAGGCCACCTGCAAACTGGAGATCCCAGGATGCTGGTAGCATGCACCATACCAAATCCAAAGGCCTCAGAGCAGGAAAGCTAATGATGTAACTCGCAGTCTGAGGCTGAAAGCCTGAGAATGCAGGGGACCGACCGCTAGTGTAAATCCTGGAGTCTGAAGGCAAGTGCACCTTGAGCTCTGAGGTCCAAGGCAACAGAAGAAAGATATCTTACTATCTCTCCAAAGAGACCCATTCATCTTCTTTTTTTTTTTTTATAAGTTTGTTTGTTTGTTTATTTATTTATTTATTTATTTATTTTAATTTTACCAGAGAGGGACAGAGTGATAGAGAGAGAGGAAGTGAGAAGGCAAGCTGCCAGGTCCAAGACTTGAACCACAGTCGGCCATGTGGGAGTCCAGCGCCCTTAACCACCATGCCACTTGCCGGCCCCGAGACCCATTCATCTTCTGTATATATTCTCTCCAGGCCTCTTCTTGATTGGATCATACCTACCCACACTGAGGGCACATCTTCCACTTCTTGCATAAGCAGACTCCCATGTTAATCTCTCTTGAAAACACCTCCTTGGACACACCCAGAATAATATTTCATCAGGTTTCTAGGTATTCCTTAGTCCAGTCAAATTGACACTCCAAACTAACCATCACGCATATAACACAACTCAGCTGTGAGGACTTTTCCCTTTGTGATCTCTATAAGCTTGGTGCAAACCCTCATTTTATGACAAGCCAACGCTAGCTATAGCTTCCTTTCTCATCATTTCCTTGGCCTCTGAGCACTCGCTTTCACTGAATGAGTTTCATTTATCAACCAATCACTCCATGTTTGCCCTTTTCCATTCAATTCTACTGTGTAAGCACCGGGCCCAATCCCTTTACTTAATTCACACGCAAACACACAATTGGAATCCAACCAGGTCATTTGTGTTTTCAGCAAATTTTGCCAAAGGTTTGGAAACCCCAAGTGAGTTTACAATACAGTGACACAGGTAACTTAGAACTGATATTAGCTCTCCCAGGTAGCCCCAAGCCTTTCCCCCTGGCTCTTCCTTCCCCTCCTTCCCTTACTCATTCTCAGGGCCAACAATAAATAAATCATTTTTCTTATGCTATTATAGAAAATGACTTGGTCCTTCCTGTTTTCTGTATTTCCTTTCCAGACCCTTCTCTGAGGGCAGATTACCCATCAAGTATGTTCACAAACAAAGGCATTTTTGTGCCTGACAGGAATTCTGGTGCCAGCACATAAGAAATACAGATGAAGGAATCAAGGCTTGGAGAAGTCTATAAATTTACCTATACGTGACAGAGTCAAAGTTTTCCAAGATCTTCACTACCTAATACAGAAGCCACTGACCTCATGTAGCTACCCAACTTTACGTTGTACTTAATTAAAATGAAACAAAAATGAAAACAAGTTCCTCAGTCTCACTAATGACATTTCACATGCTCAAGAGCTCATGTGGCTTGTGGCTAATGTACTGGAAAGCACAGATGTAGAACATTCTATCAGCCCAGAACATTCTATCGGACAGTGGTGTTTCTGCAGATCCTGCGTGCTTCCCAGACTCTGCTATCTCTTAGCCTATGTGCCACCACTGGAGATGGTGGCATATTCATCTCATTCTTTTTATGTTGGACTGCCATCTGCTGTACCATTTATAAATAAGAAGAAACACACAGCACAGCTACAATTAGGGTCTGAACAAATCAGCTGATATTGTCTGTCGCCTGTATAAAGGCCACCTCTCGCTCTGCACAAATAGCTTGCCTTCAGGTGAAGGAATCCTCAGACCCTACTCTGCCTATGTTTTTACCCACCCTAGAGCCCTATGGAGACTGCTTATCCTCCAAAATGCAGGCCTCATTTCATAGTCAAGGCACTGGTAGCTTTATGAACTTTGCAGAAGCAGTAGGTCTTTTAAAGAGTGGTGGTTTCTCCTGCTCTCCAGTGCCCAGTGGTCACCCGGGAGCTTAGAAAAATCTGGATATTGGGACTAGCGGTTAGTATAATGGCTATGTTGCTGGACTCTCATGTAGCTTACTGCGGTTTAACTCAGTGGCTTAAACCCACACTGGGCGCGAGTGCGTGTGTGCCCAGGATCCCAAGAGGAGAATGGAGGAGAAGGGATTGCGGCGTGGCCATCCCCCCAGGGGGTGATTTCTCACTTTCTGTCTCTCTGTCTCTCTCTGTCTTTCTGGCGAGCGCACACGCCCTATAGCAAAAACCTCTTTAAAAAAAAAAAAAGAAAGAAAGAAAAATCTGGATGCTCAGGCTCACAGGAAACCAACGACATCAGAATCTGTAGGGATGGGACTCAGGCACTGGCATTTTTTTTTTTTTTTTTTGCGGCGGGGGGAAAGGTTTTTGCTTTAGGGCGCATGTGCTCGCCAGAAAGACAGAGAGAGATGGAAAGACAGAGAGACAGAAAGCGAGAAATCACCCCCTGAGGAGATGGCCACACCGCAGTCCCTTCTCCTCCATTCTCCTCTCGGGATCTTGGGGACGCACGCACACGCACCCGGTATGAGTTTAAGCCGCTGGGTCCAGGACTCAAACCACGGTCGACTACATGGGATTCCAGTCATAGTCATTATGTCAACTGCTGGTCCCAGGCATCGACATTTTTAACCCTCTCCAGATGATTCTGGTGTGCAGCAGAGGAGATCAGACACCACTAACCTGACTGAATCGATTGCACAATATGGGTTCTCTAAGCTGGCTGTGCAGAAGTGCTAGCTGGGGAAACTGTATAAATAGACCTCTAGGCTCCTTACCCACCAACTGGGTCACAATTTGGGGACTTGGAGTCAAGCTGCATTTTCCTTAAAAGATACAAGAGATCCATAGAGAGGCCCAACGATGGGGTCCCAGATGGTGGAGCACTGCCGAGAAATGCTGGAGCCTTGTGGGAGTCCCAGATTCAGATCTCTGGTTGACTTGAGCACACTGGGTGAGCCCATGAGTGCACTCATCATCCTGGCTGGTTAGAAGGCTGGGGAAAGAGCTTTGAAAACAAGTGTCTGAGAGTACTTTCTGTCATTCAGGGACCAGGGCAAAATCACAAGGTAAGATCAATCTGCCCCTCTGTCTTACACCTTGGGCCCTCAGACCTGGCATTGGGTGCCTCCATCTCCATCATGTTTGGGATATTTTTTTTATGATTTCTTATTCACATTTGTTTCACACCTCTATATCTCTGTATTGACACAATATGGTTTTCCAAAGCATGCACACAGGTTATAATCAAATCAAGGATATTATCATTTTCAACCAAGAACTTTACATTCTTATGTCTGTTAAGTATTTCTTCCCTGAGCCTCCTGCTACCCACCCTCTACTATCTACCCCACTCCCATACAGTCTCTGGTATCTACATTTGTCTGCCTATTATATGTTCAGATCTTTCCATTTCTGCCATAGAATGCAGACATCCTGTATATATTGAGGGGTGGTATACAATATTTGTCTTTCATAGTTTGTCTTACTTTGCTTAGCATTAATTCTTCTATATTCATCCACTTTGTATCAAATGACAGGATTTCATTGTTTCTTATAGCTGAGTAATAGTCCATGGTGTACATGTGCCACATTTATTCAATCTGGTCGTCAGTTCTTGGGCACTTGGATTGATTCTGTGTCTCAGCAATTGTGAAATGAACAGGGATGTACAAGCATCTTTCCAATCGTTTTTCTATCCTTTGGGTAAATACCCAGGAGTGGTATTACTGGGTCATATGATAGTTCTATTTGTAGGTTTTGAGGAACCTCCGTATTATTTTCCACAGTAACTGTGCCAATTTACAATCCCACCAGCAGTGTTGGAGGGTTGCTTTTTCCCAACAGCTTTGCCAGCACTTGTTCTTGATTTTTCTTGATCAAAGCTATTCTGACTGGGGTTAAGTAGTATCTAATTGTGATTTTAATCTGCATTTCCCTTATGATAAGAGATATTGAACATTTTTAATATGCATTTTGGCTGTCCATATGTCTTCCTTAGAGAGTTGTCTGCTCAACTCATTTGCCCATTTTTACACTGGATTATTCATTTTTTTGGTGGGTGAGATGCTTGAGTTCCCTATTTATTCTAGTTATCAATCCCTTATCTGAAGCATAGCTTACAAATATTTTCTCCCATTCTGAAGGTTGTCTCTTCACTCTAATTATGTTTCCTTTGCTATGCAGAAGCTTTTTAGCTTGATATAATCCCACTTGTCTATTTTCAGAATTGTTGCCTATGCTTTAGGGGTCTTATTTAAGAAACCTTTGTTTGTTCCAACATCTGGATTTTGTTTCTGCTCTCTGAAATAAAGCTGGAGTCTAGAAAATATTGTTTGATGGCCATTCGGTGGTCTGATGGTGCAGGCAGTTGGATCCCACATGGCCAACTAATACAGTTCAAGTCCTGGACCTAGTGGCTTGAGAAACACACAAAGCACATGTGCGTGCAGGCCCAAATCCCCAAAGGAGGGAGAGATGGAGAAAAAGGGATTGTGCTGTGACCATTCCCCATGGGGAGGGGGATGCTTTCACCCTGTCCCTCTCTCTCTGTCTCTCTCCTCTTTCCAGCAAGAGCACATGCCCTCTGGCAAAATTTAAAAGAAAACTCTTCAGTTTGAGAGTCCCTATGCAATGGACATTTTTCTCTTCCAAATATAGCTTTTCTCCCACAAGAATAGGCTTCTTTTTCCCTAGCATTCAATCCGTTTTGTGATTGAGTCCATAGTCCCAGCATCTTGCTTCATGTACAGTTGGTGCTCAGTAAATGTCTGAATGTGAATAATAAACATGTAGAAGTAGTCCTGTATACATAATTAGACGATCAAAGATTTTGTTTAAAAGCCTTGTTTTCTTACAGTCGATAAAAGTCTCTTCTGTGACAATCAAATTAGCTCAGTGGTACATCTTTGCATACAAAAGAAGTAAAACACAGGGAAATTGTTGAAATTAACAGAAGATGGACCCTACAAGCTGTCTAATTAAAGCATTGGGAATTGATGTCACTTCAATTTTAAATCAATTTTCTGAAGTAAGTAGAAGAGAACACTGAAACTTTCTTCCATATATTTGTGTAAATTTTGCTCTTAAATGCATTTAAACTAACCAGAAGAGCAAAGGAAATGGAAAATGTTGCTTTTCTCCAGGGGAGGCTTCCTTGGAGAAACCCCAGAAGTTTCAGTCTCAGGCATTTCTGAGAACTGCCTGTGGGTGGCTTTCCTCAGGCTCAGTCCGTAGAGATACTTCAGACATGTGCATGATTCAAATATGCTTGTCCAGGGATGCTTCAGAAAGCAATGATTATTCCCCTGGGAAGCGGGGAGTTTTCTTTCCATCCTTTTGTTTATATTCCCTGTTCTTTATACAATAACGATGTATTTCTAGATAGTAAATTCAATAGTGAACATTGAGACACACCCAAGCTCAGTTTTATTTAAGCCAAGGTTCTGGGGAAGTTTTTCAACTCTGTTCAAAGATAAATTAGGTAGCCAAACTAGTGTTTCCCACTTGGTTGGAATCCTTCTCTTTATTGGGAGTGTTTTGCCTGTTTAAACCTTTGATGATAAATATTAATTCATTACATAATAGTTTCTCTATCACACAAAATTTTCTACTGTGTTTTCCTGTATGCAGTCTCCATGGCTCAAGAATTATTTCAAAATGAATCATGAATGCAGCCTAACAAAATAATCTCAGCATAGAAACATCCACTTATAATGGTAAAAATTTGGAAACAATTTAAATGCTTATAGATAGAAGAATGGTTCAGTAAGTTATGATATAGTCATTTGAAGGAATATTTGGAGCCATTTTAAATGTCGATTATGGAAGAAGAATAGTAACTTTGGAAAATGTATATCAATACATTTTAAAAACAACATGCAGGGACTGGCACATGGCTTGATGGTTGGGGTGCTGGACTCCCACATGTCCAACTGTAGTTCAAGTCCCAGACCTGGCACCTTGATTTCTTACTTCCTCTCTCTCTCTCTCTCTCTCTCTCTCTCTTTCTCGCACATGTTACCTATAGCAAATTTTAAAATAATAATTATTCATTAATTAATTATTTTAAAAATGCAGTCAAGACCTCACTAATATGCCACTTCACAAGCCCCCTAAGATGGCCAGAATCAAATAGATAGCTAATAACAATTGTTAGCAAGAATGCAGAGAAATTTGAAGAGTATTGATCAATATGGCAGAAAAATAAAAGAAAACAAATAAGATTATTCTTTTGAAATGATTTGTTCTTATTTGTTTATTTTATTTAAATAAAGCAAAAGAAACAGAAACAGTCCCTAAAGACCATTAAAGAAAAGACTGTTAAGGATAAGTAAAGCATCCCCAAAGAACTTAAGCTTAACTGGAAGTAGGCAGGGATGTTATAAAGCAGTTTTTCCCAAACTCAACTACACATTAGAATCACCTAGTGAGCTTTGAAAACGCTGGTATCTGGGTCCCATCCCCAAGAGATTCTAATTTAATTGGTCTGCGATGTGGCTTGAGTCTGAGGTTTTTAAAAGTTCTCTAAGTGCTTCTAATATGAATCCGAGGCTGAAAACCACTGCTATAAAACATTAAACTAGTACTTCATTTCTATGAGTCTTATCAATTATGCATATTAAGTGCTTATATATTTTTAGTTTAAAGAAAAACAAATGGATACTTAATAAATTGAGTACATCATTCTCAACATTCATTCAGTTTCTGATCACCAAATTTGTAGATATTCATAGCACCCTATAGCCGGAAAGTATTTGCAAGTTCCTAGTTTTTGGACCATCTTGTCTTCCATCATTTCCAACAGAAAATGAACAAAAAAGATGGAAATGATGTCGATTATGAAATAATTGTTCATAACATTGTGAAAGTATAATGGAAGACTTTTTTAAAATATTGGATAAAATGTGATTTGAAGTGGCTCTAAACACTTTATTTTGAATTGTTTTAGCGTGTATAATTTGGTGATTTTTCTAAAAGTTAGCTTTGTCTCTACCAGTATGAATAATCCAGATGTCAGTAGATGCATCAGTTTCTTTTCTTTTCTTTTCTTTTTTAAAATTTGCTATATGGTGCATGTGCTCACCGGAGAGAGAGACAGAGAGTGTGAGAAAGCACTCCCCAGGGGAATGGCCGGTGGTGATACAGTCCCTTCTCCTCCATTTTCCTCTTGGGATTTTGGGCACACACACAAACACACACACACACACACACACACACACACACACACACACACATGCTCAGCATGTTTCTCAAACCATCGGGTCCAGGACTCAAACTGCACCATCAGCCATGCGAGATCCGGCTGCCTTGACCACCATGCCACTGGCTGGCACCAAAATCATTCAATTTTAATTAGACAAATGGTCCACTCTACTCTTACAGTTAATTTTTTTTGGGGGGGGAGAAGGTAGAAAGCATAAATGCACACTTATTTTGAATCTCCACAACATGTAGCAACCTACTTTATCTGTTCAAAATATACTTTATATGTTCAATATATGTGCTGTTTATTGATTGACCAAAGAAAAAGACCCTTGAATTGCATAAATTATTCTCCCAATCTATTTTGTATCATTTTCGTCTTTTCTTCATTGTCCATTTCTTTCTTCTTCTTTTTTTTTTTTTTTTTTTTTGAGAGAGAGTTTTTGCTGTAGGGCAAGTGTGCTCGCCAGAGAGGCAGAAAGCAAGAAATCACCACCCCAGGGGAATAGCCATGCCACAATCTCTTCTCCTGTTTGCTCTTGGGATTTTGGGCACGCACACACATGCACCCAGTGTGAGTATTTTGTTTTGTTTTGTCTTGTTTGTAGAGGTTTTTGATATAGGGCGCGTGAGCTCACCAGGGAGACAGAGAAACAGAAAGCAAAAAATCACCCCCCGGGGGGGATGGCCACACTACAATCCCTTCTCCTCCATTCTCCTCTCGGGATCTTGGGCACACACGCACACGCGCCCGGCGTGAGTTTAAGTCACCGGGTCCGGGACGCGAACCGTGGTCAACTACATGGGAGTCCAGCGATATAGCCATTACACCAGCTGCTGGCCCCCCAGTGTGAGTTGTAGGCCTCCAGGTCCAGGACTCAAACTGTGGTCATCTACGTGGGTGTCCAGTGATGTAACCATTATGCCATCTGCTGGTCTGTCATTGTTCATTTCTTAACTGGAGGCAAATTGTACCAGGAGGAAGTCTGTGAATGGAAAGGATAAAGTGACAAGGAAAGAGAACGGAGTAGATGCAAGCATGGGTTTTTTCCTAACTATTCATTGCTTGGCTCTGCTGTCAGGTTCCATTGATTTGTTAGTGTTGGCTGGATTTACTGCTTCTATGCTTTTTTTCCAAGAGCCAATATTCTGCTTTCCCCGCAGCAACACGTCCCTCGTGCACCGGTCATTTCCCTGAGACCCCAACGTACCCAGGAAACAGCCAGGAGCTGAGAAGTAAGCCACAATACCTCTGAGCAACCAAAGCAGATACCACCACTTCTCCACCACCCAGACACTTACATAAGGTGGGACGGCCTTTGGAGACTCTGCACACAAGTCTAACAACTCAGGTGTGTGATTCTCTGACGGAGCATGTGAGACGCGGCTAACGTGTCGGGAGGCTAGGAAAGTAAGACTGCCAGTGACTGGGACGCTGACAACCACGAAAAGAACACCTCACCCACTGACAGACAGAAAAAGACCAAGCAAAAACAAAAGGAAACGAAACAAAAAAAAATCCCACCTTGTAAAAGCAAGACCAAAAAGCAGGGAGATTCGATCATACCATATAGAGGCAAGCAGCCCCACACTTGAAGTGCACATAAGGACATCCTCGTATTCCAGCGTGAGAGAAGTTGACGTTCACTGCGTTTAGCCTGAGATAGAAAGAAAAGGAAAAAAAAATGTGTTCCACAAACTATTGCAGAAGGTAAGAAAGTACATAGTATATTTTAGAAAGATTTCTGGCTGATGGGACCAGCAGTTGGCATAATGGCTATGTCACCGGACTCCCATGTAGTCGACCGCGGTTCGAGTCCTGGACCCAGTGGCTTAAACTCATACCGGGCACGTGTGCGTGCATGCCCAAGATCCCGAGAGGAGAATGGAGGAGAAGGGATTGTGGCGTGACCATCCCCCCTGGGGGGTGATTTCTCGCTTTCTGTCTCTCTGTCTCTCTCTGTCTGTCTGCCAAGTGCACGCGCGCTACAGCAAAAAAAAAAAAAAAAAAAAAAAAAAAAAAAAAAAAAAAAAAACTCTCCAAAAAAAGAAAAAAAAGAAATATATCTAAAGTGAAATAAGAAATCTATGTGAACAGTGACCAAGAGCGTAGTAAGAAGATCTGAATACTAACCAAGGCCCTCGTCCCCAGAGGAGCAGACACCTAACCTAACCTCTCACTTAAAGCCAGCTTCTCCCAACACCCTAAACTGCCCAAGCAGCTGCAGATTCCTTCAGACCCTTCGCAGGGCAAACTAGCGAGTGTGACCACCGTCAGGCGGACACTGCACAACGGCAGCTGCTGCCTCCGTTACTCCTGTGCTGGGGCCCGCGCCACACATGATGGGCCACACATCTGACGAGCAGAGGTCCACGGTTCGTCCACCATGGACTCGCATTGTTCATCTGCGAAGCGGGCTTGGTGAGCGTCATTGTCCCTCTCCCAACAGATGAAGATAGAGAGGCTCTGAGACAGTGACACAACCAGTGAGGGATCAAGCCAGATCGTCCATCCTCAGAACAGGAAGGGCTTCATCCTGTACAATATCCATGCCAAGAAAAATCTGACAGTATCAGGGAGGGGGCTAACCCAATTTCTCTCGACCTGTAAGAGTGATTCTTGCAGTATACCTAAGCGTGCTTTCCTTCTGCGTCATGACCCATAAAATACCTTGCGAAGACAGAAAACACCATATGTGACATTCTACTCTTAAAAACCTTACTTTACATGTTATTGGGATCAAATGGTTGTAATTAGTTGAAATTAACAGTATTACTTAGAGATTAAGATTAACCTAATTGTGAGCTTGTTTTAATAATTTAAAAAGCCATATGAATGGGACCAGCAGTTATTTTAACGGCTATGTCGCTGGACTGCCATGTAGTCGGACCACGGTTCGTGTCCGGGACTCAGTGGCTTAAAACTCATGCCGGGCGCGTGTGCGTGCGTGCCCAAGATCCTGGGAAGAGAATGGAGGAGAAGGGATTGCGACGTGGCCATCCCCCCTAGGGGGTGATTTCTCACTTTCTGTCTCTGTCTCTCTCTGTCTGGCGAGCGCACGCGCCCAATAGCAAAAACCTCTCAAAAAAAAAAAAAAGCCATGTGAATGAATAGAGTTGTAAGTATAAGACATAATAAAATATTGTCTACAAACAATACATTATAGAACTTTAGATGCAGTGTTAGACTCAGTCACATGTGAGTGACATATGTCGCTATAGTGTATGACTGAGAAATTAATGCACTTCTTCTTTCAAAGTATTTCTCAGGGGCTGACAGGTGGCGTGGTGATTAAGGGAGCTGGATTCCCACATGACCAACCTTGGTTCAAGTCCCAGACCTGGTGGCTTGCTTTCTCACTTTCCCTCTCTCTCTCTCACTCTGTCTCTCTGGTCAAATTTAAATGAACAACGTTAAATAAAATAATTCTTTTAAAAAAAGAAAACAGAATTTCTCTATCAGGCCAAACTGGGAAGTGGTTAAGGCAACTGGGTCCCCCTGGCTGACCACACAGTTCAAGTCCCAGACTTGAGTAGCTTGAGAAACATGTGGGGGCTTGTGCCTGCCTAAGATCCTGAAAGGAGGGAGAAATGGAGGAGAAGATATTGAAACTTGACCATGCCCTATAGGGGTGCCTTCTCTCCTCCCTACCACACAATCGAGTACAACAGCCCTCTGACAAAACTTAAAGAAAAAGAAAAGTATGTATTTCTCTGTCAATAGCTATGTATGCAATGCAATGTGCCACCTGCTGGATGAAATGGGTACTATTTTGTAAGGCTGTACACAGACACGGTACAGTGTTTGACAGTCATATCTTTCAAAGTAAACGTTTTCAATATTTGAATTCTGACTACGATTTTAGAAAATAGTTGTTTCTATCCCACACCAATATCCTAATCCTCTTTTGAAGTTACCTGTAAAGAATCTCATTGACAGAAGATTCAAAAGCTTGTTAAAGATTAGTTTGGTATTTTCTATTATTATCAGCTGAGTGACTCTCCTCAAAAAACAGAACTCACAATTATGTGTAGTAATGTAACTATGGATTCATTTCTTGGTAGTTTCCCACATCTCAATAAAATGCATCTCAGTAAGTATGCACAGATGAAAAAAATCACAAGGCTTGTCCCATTTTGTTTTTTCATTTCACCCCTATTTATTCCCATGTAGTGCACTGAATGCTGGTGATACACAACCCAACAAGGTGTGGTCCCAATTCTCTGGAATCTTATCATTGAGTGGAAGATGGTAAGAAGCAAATTAACAATTGCACGGTAATACATGTCATGAACCCTGGGGATGTCCAAAGTCCCCCCTTCAGTGAGGGACATGTTACTCCAGTCTCAGAGAGCCCTCACCAATGTCACAGCCCTTTCCAGGGACCCATATCCAATAACTGATCCACAGGAGAGAATTTGGCCCTGCCTTCTTCCTATAGCTGGAGCAGAAGAGCCATTCTAGCTCCCGAGGGTGCCCACGGGGGCCAATTCGCTACACATTCCCATTCCCCTCACCCTGGGCCCTTTGCCCATGTCCGGAGACAGTGTGGTCATTACAACCGGCCGGGGAGGAGGTGTGCGCTACTCGCCAGGAACGCCGCTAAACATCCTGCACTCAAGGCCCCACCGCCACGCATTGCCCAGTCCCCAACATGGGTAAGTCAGCTTTGAAACCCTGTCTTACCCAATCCTGATCCTGCCTTTCCCTTTTCCCAGGTGTTGATCCTGAGATCATTCATTTTTTTAAGAAAAGGGACTATTTTAAAGCTTAACGTTGCAAGTGATTCTTGTTTTCCTTTGCGCTCAAGTGCCTGGCTCTTCCAAGATGCGTGTTTTTGTTCTTTGTTTTATTCTTGTGTTTCGTTTCTTGTATTACGTGCACACAGGTTATCTTTGCAGCCTGGGGAGGGAAGATGTAATGCATAGCATCGAACACTGCAGAGAGGCCAGATCATAGCAGATAGCAGACTGGGGCGGGCTGCAGTGATGTCAGTGAGACAGGTGTACTAGAAGGGACGCTGGGAGAAAAGTAGCAGAAGGGTGATTGCTCACTTTTCCTCTCACTATCTCTCTCCAGTGAACGCACATGCCCTAGGGCAAAAACCTTAAAAAAAAAAATAAATAAAAGCTCTCCAAAAAGACCTTTGGCATCCCTCTAACAGAAGAGTTTTCCAAAGTGGAACAAAGTGGACGTGTCCTGCAGCACCCCGAGCCTCACTTCCCTAGCACCGCTACGCCCCCCAATTCCTCTCCCACTCCCAGGACACAGCGGTGCTGTGAGACCTCTGCGGTACACAGCCATAAAAGACGGTGAGCTGTGTTTCTTTCTTTCTTCCATGAGAGGGACAGAGAGACAGCACCTCCAAGAAGGTCCTCACACTGTGATCCACTCCCAACTCCGGCCAGCCCAGACCACAGACACGCATGCACGTGGCATGTCCAGGGAGGAGTCCAGGCCACGTAGGTCAGTGCCACACAGCTCCCAGGTCGTGGAAATTCAGACACCCTGTTTGAAGGACCGAAGGCGACGTCCCCCACCCTCCCGTCCCAGGGGCATTTGGCAATATCTGGAGACGTTTCTGGTTGTCACAAACGGGGGTGAGGGATGGGCCTCCAGTAGGTAGATCCTTTTTATTAATAAATATCCCACAATGAATGCACAGGGCAGTTCCTCAGATGAAGAATTATCCAGCCTCAAATGTCAATAGATAGCACAGAGGGTGAGAACATGCTTCAAATAGTTTCTCATCTAAAGGACCCTTCAAAAATTTGCTATCATCTGCTGAAGGGTCATTTATAACTTGAAGTTTATGCCTCAGACAAATGAACTATCAGGTAAGATGGGGAGGAAGATGGCATTTATAAATGTCCACCAGATGGCGCTAAAACACAAGAAAAACACCAGCCTCCGCTAGCCTCCGTTTCGCTTTCGTTTGCCCTCTAAGGTAAGCGCTCATCTTTTCCTCTGCAAATTAGGATCGTCACTATTTATGCACGGAGTATTTGTTTCCCACCACCCGGATTTTTCTGCAAGTGAGTTAAAATTGATAATGACCAAGTCAGCCTGGAAGTTGAGAAGAATAGGGCCACCTCCTCAATCTGCTACAAACTTCCCTTCCCTGTAACAACCAGGGTATGAAAGAACCTGCTAGGTTTTTGTCCCCTTTTTCAGCTAACTTTTAGCTGAGCATATAGTAAACTGAGAGACGGATCACCCCAAGACTTCTTTAGCTTTAGAGTGACCGAGTGATGCAGTTCTGGCCATCAGTGGGATGTGAGCAGTGTGGTGGGCAATTTCAAGGTAGTATCCTTACTGCTGTGGTTCTCAGCTGGGGGTAATTAGCACACTCCCTGGGGAGGGGACATTTGGCAATGTCTGGGGACATTTTTGGTTGTCACAACTGGCATATGCTCCTGGCACCTAGTGGGCAGAAGCCAGGGATGATGCTAAACACCCAGCAGTGCACAGGACAGTCCCCCCCACAGGAATTATCCAGTCCCAAATGAGAATAGCGTCAGGGTAGAGAAATCCTACCCTAGAGGGAAGGGGCTCCTGGCTTCCCCTAGCCCTCTTCCTGCTGGTTGGAAGGAAGGTACAGCGGAAGAATCTTGTCTAATATAATCCCCTTCAACATATCCACACTTTCTGGCATGGTGTACAATTATGTTACTTATTACCTCTGTTCTACCCAAGAGATAGTTAATTTTATGGGTCAAAAACCATCATGTTCACCACTGTATATCCTATAACTAGATACCATATTGTTTTTAAGGTTTTTACCATAGGGCGCGTGTACTCACTGGAGAGAGACAGAGACAGAGAGAGAGAAACCACCCACTGGGGGAATGGCCACACTGCAATCCCTTCTCCATTCTCCTCTTGGGATTCTCGGCCCGCACACACATGCACCTGGCATGATTTTCAAGTCACTGGGTCCAGGACTCAAATCGTTGGAGGCCATATAGGAATCCAGAGCCTTAACCACACCACCTGCTGGTCCTGCCACAGATATCATTTTAAACATTCTAGTAACATATTAATAAAGTAAAAAGAGAAAGGTCAAGTTAATTTGAATCTTTTTTTTTTTTTTTGAAGTTTTCGCTATAGGGCGCGTGCGCTCGCCAGACAGACAGAGAGAGACAGAGAGATAGAAAGCGAGAAATCACCCCCCAGGGGGGATGGTCACACCGCAATCCCTTCTCCTCCATTCTCCTCTCGGGATCTTGGGCACGCACGGACACGCGCCCGGCGTGAGTTCTAAGCCACCAGGTCCAGGACGTGAACCGCGGTCGACTACGTGGGAGTCCAGCGACATAGCCATTACGCTAACTGCTGGTTCCCTTGAATCTTTTTTTTTTAATTTAAATAACCCTTCCTTAGGCTATTACCACTATTTTTTAAAAAGAGATGATTTTACATTCTTTTTCTCATACTAAACTTCCGAGTCCAGTGTGTAACTCTCACCAGAAAGACATCTCAGTTCAGACCACTACAATCCTGCTCACAGCCACACACGGCTAGTGGCTACAGCAGCCGCAGTGCAGATCATTCCCCCCCCCCCCCCGTGTTGGGCATCAGTACATATTTTAAAAATAAAGTTAATTTTTTATACAATTTTGACTCTCCTATAGTATAGGAACAACACGATAATGACTTCCACACCATTGACATTGTGTAATTGACTTAGCCACTTCATCTTATTGCACATTTAGGTTGTTTTATTTAAAATACCGGGTTCATGCCTATTTTTGCTTGAAATAAATTCCCAGAAAGGAAGCCCCCGTTAGGGCTCTTGCCTCATTTTGCCAAATTCCCCAGAATGAACACGCCATTTAGACTTAGTGGTTCATGCCAGTTTATTAATAACTCTCCTGTGTCGCTAGCGGGCAGGCGCTGCTGCGTAGTAATGTAGAGACAAAACTATCAATGGGTCCTATTTCTTGCATGCACCAGGCACTGTGCACAGCTTATAGGTGACAAACTAGGGACTCAAGGGGGTATGACAAGCTAAGTACTGAAATGGCACTCCAACTCAAGATCTATTTTCAAAGCCTGGGCGTTTCCCTGGGCCACAACCACCGTCCACCTTAGTTAAGAAAGGAAGGAAAAGGGAGGAAAAATAAAAACGAACCGAAACGAGAAAGCCGAGAGAAGGGCGACAAGTTAAAGGCCGGGGACGAAAGTCCTGCAGCAGTCCCCGTCTTCCCGTCCCGCCACACCCGCTGCCCGCCCCGCCCCGCCCCAGGACCCGGCCCCCGGGCAGCCCCCAGTTCCCCACCACCATCCCCGAGCTCCAGCCCAGGAGCAAACCACCAGCGCGCGCCCACCCCTCCGGCACCGGCGACGGCGGCGCGCTCGTGACGTCAGCGCCGCAGGCGGGACTTCCGCGCTCTGCTCCCACGTGAACCAACACCGGAAGCGCGCGCTTCGTCGCCCCGGGCAACAGCCACATTCCCTACTCCCACCCCCGGTCTCTCCCGAGAAAAGTAGGCCCCCGCTCGCCCACCGCCCAGGATCTGCAGCCTGCGCGCCCACGAGGTGACTTCGGGGGCGATGGGTTTGCTTCGGGGACTGAGGAAGGGCCTGGCTTCCTCTGAGGTGCGGGGAGCCGAGGCGTCGGTGGTCACGCCGTCGTATTGGTGCCCCTCGCCCGGCCGCCACAGGTGGGGCCAGAAGCCCCGGTGTTCCGGAAGGGTTCAGTGCGGGGTAGCCAGGGAGACGCTGCTTCCCCGCTGTGCCACTCGAGAATAAGGATGCCCGGGTCCTACCCCAGGCCGGTTACACCCGAAACTCTGGAAGTGGGGCCCAGGCATCGGGGTCTGTTTAAAGCCCCCAGGTGATTGATGTGCCCAGAGCCTCTTGTAAGGTCTGTGAGGTGAATTTGGATTTTGCCCTTCCAGCTAGTATCTGAATAAAAAAGATCGCCCAAGACAGCCTTCCCCTCGGAGAAATGTCTAGGATAATGGCCTCTCCACTCAAAAGTTGTTTTTTGTTTGTTTGTTTGTTTTCCCTTAGACTTTGACGGGTGGGAGTTATTTGGAGAACATTTGGCACCTGTGAGCGTTTATGGAACTTGCTTATTGAGTTGGAGAATGGTTTTGCCCTGATTTTTTTAGTCAGTAATGAGATGGAGTTGAACCCATGTCAAACAAAGTGCCCTTTAGCTCTGAAATCCAGAGTCTCTTAGTACAAATCCTATAGTTCTGAGCCATTTACTTTTTTTCGGGAATGATTTTTTTTAAAGAATTACTTAACTATGTATTATTACTACTACTATTTTCCAGTTTTGATCAGAGAGAGAAAGTGGGAAAACAAGCCACCAGGTCTGGGCCTTGAACCACAGTCGGCCATGTGGGAGTCCAGTGCCCTTAACCACTACCGCCACCTGCTGGTCCCTCAGAAATGATTTTTAAACTTGTTTCACAGGGGAAAGTTCTGCTTCAGCTGTTTTTTTCCTTTTTTTTTACAGAATTATTTAACTTTATTTATTACTATTGTTATTATTTTCTAACTTGCTATAGGGCCTGCATGCTCACCCAAGAGAGAACACAAGAGAGAGCCACCAGGTGCAGGCCTTGAACCATAGTCAGCCATGTGGGAATCTAGCACCTTAACCACCAAACCACCTGCTGGCCCTACTTCAGCCGTTTTTCACCTTAAGTCAGAACAATATTACATGAAAAGAAAATAGCGCAGCCCTTCTGAGGTTATATACTCTCACACTCCCAGGAATTGTGGAATGGGTGATACCATTTAAAAATAAAATTTATACTGGTAGTTATCAGAGTAACAGTCCCTTTGAGATGACAGTGTGAACAGAAGCCATTTATTTTAAGAGATGTTTGGTTAGTAACTTTGGATAAGCATAACTGAAGGAGTTCACAGTAAGGTGTATAAACCCCTCTGCCTGTTCATTGCTGCCCTGGGGAAGTGTACAAACTAACGTTCAGATAAATTTTCATTTGAAAACTTTTATAGATAATGGTGATTTATTTTAGGTACTTTTAGGATTCAGCGTTTAAGGATAGGGTGAGATGAGCAGAATAGTGGATGGGAAAGGTGAACAGCAAAGGCAAGAGTAAATTGGAGAGTTTACAAACTAAGCATAGAACTCTCGGAACTGCTTCCAGACGTGGAACGGTTGGACTGTATAAAAAAAGAGCATAACTGTAATTGATCAAAGATCAGATGAATCAAAAATACCCTTGAAATTGTATTAACTTATTTTTTAAGAGGTTTTTGCCTTAGGTTGCATGCACTCACCAGAGAGAGAAAAAGGTAGAAACAGTGAGAGGGAAAATGAGAAATCACCCCCACAGGGGAGATAGCCACACCACAATCCCTTCTCCTCTCTTCTCCTCCTAGGATCTTGGACACGCACACACACGCACCCAGCGTGAGTTTCAAGCCACCAGGTCTGGGATTCAAACTGTGGTTGGCCATGTGGGAGTCCATCTACTGGCCCCCATTTTAACTCAGTTTAATGGTGACTCTTTTCCACGGGGAGTTGCAGGCTTTTTGAACAGAATGGCCTGTGCACTTGTAGCGTCTGGCCAAAAGATGGAGCTGGGGGACTGGCAGTTGGGTGGTGGTTGAGGTGCTGGACTCCCACATGACCAGCCAGTTCAAGACCAAGTAGCCTAAAAATCATAACAAGTAAGTAAGTAAATAAATAAATGAGTGAGTGAGTGAGTAAGTAAGTAAATGAATGATTAAAGAAAAAAAGATGGCATTTGGACTCCTGGGAATGGGAGGAAGCCATTCAACCTGAGCCATCTTTGATATCCTGATCAGCAAGTAGGGACCATGCACAGCCGCAGGAGGGAGCCCCTGAAGCCACCAAGCCTGAGGAGCTTCCCTGCCTCAGCAACCAGCCAGGGCTGGGGGCAGAGCTCTCTGTGTTGGGGGTCAAGGCAGGAAGCAGGGCCTTCAAAGACCTCCATTTTGTCCTTTATCACAGTTGAGGAAGTTTTTCCAGGTGCACTTATTATTGGAAGACGTCTCTGAGTATGGTTGTTGCGTATGCAAAGAGATTCCTGAGAACCACACAGGACCCAATTTGTGTCATTCTGATTTCTCACGGTACTTTGCTGCTGCCTTCAGCAGAGCCCCTTTAAAACGGTGTGTGTACTGAGGGCTTAATTAGATCCCCTCCCTGTCTGCTTGGCCCAGAGAACTATCAAGAAATCCATGGGAGCCTTAGAGGAACAATTTGGCTTTCAGGGATTTACCAAAATGGCTTATATCATGATTGACTTAAGTGTGTTTATGCCCGTATCAAAGCAGGTGAGTTTTCATGTATTTCATTTTTGGAATTCTGGTGGAAAAGGAAAATCTAGTTACAGAGCATACATAATACTTTGAAGGGGAGTTTGTGTTTTTTATTTGATTTCTCTGCTTTCTGTGGCACATGCTAGATCCCATACTTACAAGAATATAAATATGCTATTTTGGGGATCTATGTGCTGTTGCTACCTTTCAAGAAAGCCACATCACTTATTTCTGGGGTTGTAGGTAACCTGATAGTCAGGTTTTATCCATTGAAAACTACAGGACTTTTGTCTGTTCTTCAAGTATGTTTATGCATTTTTTAAATACATCCTCTAGGGCAGGCAGCTGCATTGAAGAGTAAGTGCATCTTTCTAGAGAGTCTACATGGGAAAATACATCGTTTGAGACCCAGAGGCTCTGTCTCGTCTCTAGGCCTCAGCAGTGTTTAGTGAATGATCTCAACCCTGGCTTTTTCCCTTCCTCCGGTGGTTGAGGACAATGAATGGTCTCTGTACTCGCCTGGGCTCAGCTGGGTGGTGACCATGATGCCATTGTGCTGGCTGGGGAGGGCTGCCTGGCCTGCAGAGCTGTGGATCCTGACCTGCCCTGACATTGCCAATCTCTTTTCTTTCAGCTCCACCAGCCCATTCGGAGAAAAGTGGCTGTTCAGTCCAAAAAAGCTTGTGTCAAAAGAGTAGGAGACATTCCCAGGGAGGTCGGGAATAACTAATAAAAAGTAAAGACGTCGGAAGGGAATTGACATCTGCTGCAACCATGAGCTTTTTCTTCTCTGAGGCATGGTGGTGTCTGAAAGTGTTGCGAAAATTACTGCATTTTAATGTTGGCCTTTCAAAACCCCAGGCATTCTTACTCTGTGGAGAGAGTAACCAGCTTAAAAATGTTAACAGGACCCATTTTAGGGAAGGCTCTCTTCCCTTGGGAGCTAGCTGCTGTCAGCTGAGCCGATCACCTAGCAGGGGAGAGTGTGTTCATTCCAGGTAGAAACGCGCACAACCTGGGCCTACTTTGCTCATCGTGTTACTGTCTAGCATGGCAGCTGGCAGGGGCTCTGTCAGAAATCACCCTCCCCAGCGTGCCTTCTGGGCCTTGTCAGTTGATTTGGTTGTGCAGAAGATTTTTTGTTTTGTTTTGTTTTTTTCGGAGAGGCTTTTGCTACAGGGCGCGTGCGCTTACCAGAAAGAGACAGAGAGACAGAAAGCGAGAAATCACCCCCCCGGGGGGGATGGCCACGCCGCAATCCCTTCTCCTCCATTCTCCTCTTGGGATCTTGGGCACACACGCACACGTGCCCGGCGTGAGTTTAAGCCACCAGGTCCAGAACTCAAACCGCGGTTGGCCACATAGGAGTCCAGCAACATAGCCATTATGCTAACTGCTGGTCCCGAAGATTTTTTGTTTTTAATTAAGTTTGTAAATGTCTATGTAGATCTTTAAGAAATGGTCCGATTTTACTATTTAGTCATGGAGACTATTTTGTTACCTCAGATATTAAGAATCGTCACCAAGATTGCTGTTGGTCATGGTCACAGTTTCCTTCTACCAGTCCACCCTGCCTGATCATTTTTAAAATGTGAGAATTGTGAAATTTCTCCACTGCTTTCTAAGTGGAAAGTGAGGAACAGTTAGGACACTCATCGCATTAAGAGCAGAGGCTACACAGCTTAGTCATGTGTTACTAAGTGGCAAAAGAGTGGGCAAAAGATGGCTCACAGCTTGTTTTTTTTGTACTCCCAGGGAGCTAAGAATTATTTTGACATTTTTAAAGGGTGGTTTGGTGTTTAGGGATAAAAGAATTCTAAAGCTCTACACAAGTTGCTCTTCTATTTGACCTGTTTTTCTATATCTTACTTGATTTTTGAGAGGTGAATTCGTGATTATTCAGATTCATTATTCAAATTGATTAATTTCAATATCTATAGGATTTAGGAATCTTAAAAATACTTAAAATGTAAAATGATTGACAAGCAGGTTTTGGAATTTGTGGAGAGGAAATACTGAAACCAGGGATGAGCTGAGCCTGTTCGACATTCAGCTCCAGGGTTCCAAACTTGCTGGAGGACAGCAGCAAGCTGAATAATAAGTATCTCAGTGGCCACAACTATGAGGAAAGCATAATCAAAACAAAACAAAATTGTCACCAACAGGTGCATTCCATCATTACCATAAAGCCATCTTTTCTGAGTGGCTCAGTCTTAAGAGAGCCTAGTGCCCTAGCTGGTAAGCAGGTACATTTTATAGACAGGGGGCATGCTGGCCAAATCTGAACCACTGCTGGCTCTGAGCTAGAAGTAGCTTCCTCAGTCACTGTGTCTACTTCTGGCCACTTTCTTGCCCGAGTGCTCAGAGGGCCTGCGTGATCACAGAGACAGCAGACCATGGCAGCCCTCCTGCCAGATTATTTGTTGAATCAAAGGCATACACAAACTGTCCTCCGGGTAATGTCCCCTCCCTGTTTTAACCCCAGCCATTGACATTTGAGCAGCCCCGAGAACATCATGGATTACCCTTGAACTGCTTACACTTTATCACAAGCACCTGAACTTCTCCCTCTGCAAAGTGGAACCTCTCTTAGCCATCTGGTGGGTTTTCACATGACGAATGCTGTTTTGTTTAATGCCAGGCTGGATTTTCCCAATTATATATAAAAACAGGATTTGTTCGATAGGAGTGTCCAATCACAGTGATGTTTATTATATATGTGAGGCGATCGGACTTCCAAATTTCAAGATAATTGGCATTTACATTGACCTTGCTGTAAGTAGGTTTTATAAAGCATAGAAAGAAGTCTGGATTTGGGACCAGTAGATTGCAGAATGGTTACGTTGCTGGACTCCCACGTGGTCAACCGCGATTCCCAGACCCAGTGGCGTAAAACTCAAACCAGGCACAAGTGTATGCGTGCTAAAGATCCAAGAAGAGAATGGAAGAGAAGGGATTACAACGTGGCCACCTCCCCGGGAGGTGATGTCTCAGTTTCTGTCTCTGTCTCTCTCTCTCTCTTTCTCTCCTTCTCTCCCCAGCGAGCACACGCCATATAGCAAAAATCTCTCTCTCTCTCTTTTTTTTTTTTTAAAGTCTGGATTCAAAATTCTTAATTTCCAAAAGACACTCACCTATCTCCCAGACTTTTCTAGTTTGATTCCTATGTTGTTGTTAATCTGTAAAACACATTTGATTAAGACGCATGTGGCATTCACTCTAATGTCATTATGTGCTATAGACTCTCAGAAAGCCATTCTGATTTCAGTGATAGAAATATGAAACCTAGCTCTAGTCAATTAACTACTAAAAGGCTACATCTTGCAGTTTAGCACTCAAGTACCTACTGATTTAGCCTGTAATTTCATTCGTGTTAATTTTACTTACCGAGATGGTAAGCCACTGGAGAATTGACTGTCATATTTCTTCAGTAGCCTGCAAAGCATATAGCAGACCTAGGTTTTCAGGTAATTGTTCACATTTTAAACCTTTATTATAATTTCAAAGTAATGCAAACTTAATTTGCACTTACATTTTCACTATATTTATTACCTTCTTTCAGTTTACATTTACTATATATATATATATAGAGAGAGAGAGAGAGAGAGAGTCTTGAATTTAGGACAGGGGACAGGAAGTATGGGCTGTGCTCAAGATAAATTTACAAATAGTCACATCAGTCCTCTAAGAAATAAACTATTTGAAAACTTACAATATTTAAAAAGAACGTAGGGACCAGCAGGTGGCGTGGTGATTAAAGGCGCTGAACTCCCACATAGCCAACCACGGTTCAAGTCCTGAATCCTGAACCTGGTGGCTTTCTCTCTCTCTCTCTCTCTCTCTCTCTCTCTCTCTCATCAAACTGGAAAATAATAATAATGAAGTTAAAATAAAAATAATTCTTTAAAAAAATAAAAAGAATGTGAACGGTTCTCTTTAGCTGATTTTAAATGACAAAAGTAGTCAATTTAACATCACAGTTTCTTAACCAGATGAGAGCAAAACATGATAGAGATCATAAAATAAGTCAAATTTATTTTTTAAGGTTTGGAGGTTTTAGAATTCTGCCTTGTGGTTAAGTACGAACAATAGGACTCCAGTATCTGAATGCCAAGCTTTCAAAACCTAAATAGCTGTTTGTTCAGTATCATGTTGTTAGTGGTTTGGCTCACAGAAGCCTAAATTCTTGGGGGTAGCTGGTGGTGTGGTGGTTAAGGTGATTGACTCCCACATGGCTGACCACAGTTCAAGTCCCAGACCTGGTGGCTTGAAAATCACACTGGGTGCATGTGCATACCCAAAATCCCAGGAAGAGAATAGAGGAGAAGGGATTGCAGCACGGCCATCCCCCTGGGGGATGATTTCTCACTTTTCCTCACTGGCAAGGACATGTGCCCTATGGTAAAAACCCTCATGCATTTTAGAATATTATTTTATTTAACTTTTTTTAAAGTACATTCTAGTGTGGGTTGACGTTTTAATAGCTCTGAACCCTTGAACCAAAAAAGTCTCTTAAATAGATTGTAAAAGGTGCAGCTGCAGATTAAACTTTACCTTCAGGTATTTCATGCAGTGAATCTGTACATCATAAGTGGGTGGCGGGGAAGGGAGTCAGTCCCCGCAGAGCAGTGCTGTCTGGCAGAGGCAGTCTATGTGGTGCCTCAGTGGATAGGCTTCATGAAACAATTACTCTTCCTGCTGGAAAGACCCGGGCCAGTTAGGCAAGAAAAGTGTGGTGTCACATACTAGCTAGGGGATATTTGTTGCAATCAACCCCCACAAGGCCCACTTGGAAGACTTTAAAGCCCAGGGTACAACTGAGGCTGGAGAGAGATCTTACTTAAAGAGACTTCTCAGAGGTCTCCACTCATTTGGAAAGATGTATTCTACTCCAGCTTCAGGAAAACCCATGGCTGTGACCAGCAGTTAGCATAATGGCTATGTCACTGGACTCCCATGTAGTCGACCACAGTTCGAGTTCCAGACCTGGTGGCTTAAACTCACGCCGGGCATGTGTGTGTGCGTGCCCAATATCCCGAGAGGAGAATGGAGGAGAAGGGATTGCAGCGTGGCCATGCCCCCTGGTGGGTGATTTCTTGCTTTCTGTCTCTCTGTCTCTCTCTGTCTTTCTGGCGAGCGCATGCGCCCTATAGCAAAAACCTCTCCCCTAAAAAAGGAAAACCCATGGCTCATTTAAAGAGGTACTGGCGCATTAATGAGGTAATAAAAATTGTAAATTTTTACTTTATATTATTTTGTACATACTGAGTACTAAATATGTGGCTATTTTCATAGACTCATTTTTCTAAGGGAACAAATCATTGAATGGAAACTGTACGGGGTCCCTTGACCCACTTGGTCATACCTGAGGAAATCCCATCTTTTCAGACCACAAGGTCATACCCAGGTGCCTGGGTCTTGGAGATAAGTTGCATGAAGACAGGTTTGGTTCTGGGGAGAGGCACCCTCTCAGGAGCTGGTAGCAAACTACAAAGTAGCCCCCACTATTCTTTTGTAGGTCCAGTGCGCATTCAGACTTGGCAATTTGTGATGGCAGCAAAGGTAAGATTTTCTTTTTTAACTCAGAAAAAGATCAACTTTAGTCTCTAAAGTCTCGGTGTTCTTCCATGATGGAGACGACCAAAGAAATCCATCAGAAAACTAGAAGTTTGAAAGCACTACTGGGGATCTTACCAGACTTCTCTCCTCCCTTGCATTGAGGAGTGGGCATGGCCAGCAGGTTAGTTTAGGGGTCAGAAAAGGAAGACCAAAGTCTGTCATCCTCATCAGTCCACATAATTCATGCTGTGTTCTACTTGAACAGGTGGTTTAATTACAATGTAGAGAGGGTCAAGATGATAATCATTTGAGTTTTTAATCTCCCCTGCTCTTACTTAAACATAGTCATTATTAACCACACTCTAATGCTTCATAACCTTGAACTGATTATCCTGTGTGTACTTCATGTGCACATACTTAGAGAGCAAGTGTGTACACGCTTGTTGTCCACTGTGGCCATGGACCTGTTTCATACCTACCTCTTTTGGCCCAGTAGCATCCTTGTGTAGAGTAGGTATTTGGTAGATGCTCAGTAAATGCCTGTAGGCTAGGTGATTACACATTTGAAGATTTCTCTTGAGGATGAACTGTTTGGTGTCTACCTCACACCTCTTCTTACTTTACAGGCGTCAACGTCGAAAGCTCCCCACACGTGGTATTCTCATCCAGTATATGCAAGATACTGGCAACATTATCAGCAAGCGATGGCTTGGATGCGAAGCCACCAGGTTGCCTACAGGAAGGCCGTGGAGTCCTATTTCTCTTCCCCATGGTACTTCCCTCCTTCAGTTCTCCATAGTACTTATGGTCATGAGGCTGGGTATCCTGGGTCCAGTGCCCATCACGTGCCCCCACCATCTTCCCACTGCAGTCACTTAGCTTTCAGAAGGTCTGGGCAGCACGCATATGACAGCAGCAGGATCCAGACATCCACAGTAGAAGACCAAGCTTTGTCCAAAGAAGAAGAGGCAGAAAGTGAGTCAGATGAGGTGGAGTATGACCTGAGCAACATGGAAATCACTGAAGAGCTCCGCCAGTACTTTGCAGAAACCGAGAGGCACAGAGAAGAACGACGTAAGTGTAGGCCTCTGCCTCTTCACTCTCCCTTTCCTTGTCCTGATTTGTGCATTGTTTTTATTCCCTAATATCTAAAGTTTTAATTTTATAACTCTTTAGTTGGGTACAGGTGATATTGCAAATCCAGCCCTAAGCCTGGAAAAGCTGTGGTGGTGCTGCACCTCCATTATATTAGTTTCCAGAAGGGTTAGTATAGGGCTTTTTTTTTTTTAGTTCCAGAACAAAACTTATCCTGATGGTAGCTCTGCCATTTACCAAATGTTAGACATTCCACCGGATGGAGTGTATTTTGTGTGTGCGTATGTATATATGCGTGTGTTCCCTAATCTGTACAACAGTACCTCAGGGTATCAAAACCATTCAACAAATGAGGAAAGTGAACTTCCGAAGTTAATTGACTGGTTCTTTGGTAGACAGCTGGTGATTTGCTGTTAGGATTCAAACCAAGTCTGCCTGATTCCACTTCCTGTGCTGCTTCTATCCCGGGATTTGTCTCTAAGACTGCTAGTTTCCTAAAATACTCCTGCCACTTCTCTGGGACTCAGCCTGGAGACGTTTCTGGTGCTGCAGAGCTCCTGAATCTTAAACAGCTCCCTTCAGAGTAGAGATCAGTGTGAACCTAAGCAGAATATCGAGTTGCTTGGCGCTAACAACCTTCCTGCTTGGTCCTGCATTGAGGCTCTGTCTCCAGGGTTAGAAAATTGTGATAGAGGTTTTAGACAATTTTCTTTTTTAAATTTCTTACTACCTTGCTACAAACAACTAGAATTGCTTTTTGTACTCTCTTTACTATGAAGATTTACTGGGCTATTTTTATTTTAAGTACCTCTGACAGATGTACAAATGCGTGCTCCTCCCTATTATAACCAGTATCCAGTTGCAATATATATTTATGTTATAGATAGATAGATAGGGGTTTTGTTTCGTTTCATTTTGGTTTTATTTTTTCAGTGTAGCCTAATTAGATGATATTTTACCTAGAATTTTCTAATATACAGAAACATAGAAACCTGGGAAAGAGAGGATTTCATTTCTGTCTTGAGAGCTTGTTTGGAGGTTCTAGCAGGGGAGCAAAGCTATTTCTATACCTCCTTGTCATAGGGCGAGTGCACTCACCAGAGAGACAGTGAGAGGGAAAGTAAGAAGTCACCTTCCCAAGGGGGATGGCCAGACTACAGTCCCTTCTCCACTTTCCTCTTGGGATACTGGCGCACATGCACATAATCACACATCTGGCATATTTTCAAGCCTCCAGGTCCAGGATTCAAACCACGTTCAGCCATATGGAAGTCCAGCACCTTAACCACCACACCACCTGCTAGCCCCCAAACAAGTATTCTTAAAAAGTTAAAAAGTATTTCCTGCTGTACATAAAATATACTTTTCCTTGATCTTTAGAAATAAATTTAACCATTTTTAAAAATATACACAAACAATGATCAATTTTTTTTTTTTTTTTACTTGAACTCTTTGAAGGCAGGGGCTGTCTCGTTTGCCCTTTATTTATTTTTTTAAATTTTTTTTATTTTTGGAGAGGTTTTCGCTATAGGGCGCGTGTGCTCGCCAGACAGACAGAGAGAGACAGAGAGACAGAAAGCAAGAAATCACCCCCCAGGGGGGATGGCCATGCCACAATCCCTTCTCCTCCATTCTCCTCTCGGGATCTTGGGCACGCATGCACACGTGTCCAGTGTGAGTTTTAAGCCACCGGGTCTGGGACCGGAACCGTGGTCGACTACATGGGAGTCCAGCGACAAAGCCATTACGCTAACTGCTGGTCCCAACAATGATCAAATTTAAAAGTATACAACATATGAGGGACAGTTGGTTTTGGGGCATATCCATGTTTGGTTGAAATGCTGTTGGTTACAGCTTTCGAAAAAGAAAATGTGATGGCGCTAGGGCTTATTCCCTTTGTCCTTACCAGTAGGTAGAATAATGTGTTTTTCCTGCCAGAGATTGACTGGTGGTCATTAAAGATTAAATGACATAATAAAGAAAAGTTTGTAGAATGATGCTTGGTACAAAGTCAGTACTCAGTAAATGTTAGTCACTATAGTTAGTTGCTACTAAACTGTTGATGTAGATTATTAACCATAAATTGCTTTTACTCTGATACCGTTTGCCTCAATTAGTGCTTGAAGTTCTACATATTTTTAATAAAGATATGCTGTGACTTCAAAAAGGTAATGGACAGGCTGGCTCGTGGTGTGCTGGTTAGGGCAGCTGGATCCCACTAACCAACCATGTGGTTCAAGTTCTGGACCCGTGGCTAGAAAAAATACACCGGAGCATGTGTATACATGCATGCCCAAAATCCTGAAACGGAGGAGAGATGGAGGAGAAGGGGTTGCCGTATGACCATTCTCTTTCTCTCTCTGTTTCTATTTCCCTCCCTCTCTCCCTCCCTCCCTCCCCCTCCCTCTCTCTCTCTCCCTCTCCCTCTCTCTCTCTCTCTCTCTCTCTCTCTCTCTCTCTCTCTCCCCCTCTCCAGGAGGCACATGTGCTCTCTGGCAAATTTTTTTGAAAAGAAGAAAGGTCATGTACTTCTGTTCTTGGCAGCACTTCTCAAACTTTTTTTTTTTTTTAAGAGGTTTTTGCCTCTCACCAGAGAGTGAGAGAAAGACACAGCGAGAGGGGAAAACGAGAAATCACCCCCCAGGGGGGATGACCACGCCACAATCCCTTCTCCTCCATTCTCCTCCTGGGATCTGGGGCATGCACACACAAGAACCCAGCATGAGTTAGAAGCTAGTAGGTCCAGAACTCAAACTGCAGTTGACCATGTAGGAGTCCAGAAATGTAACCACTATACCACCTGCTGGTCCCACTTTTCAAACTTTTAAACTGATTTAGAACATTAAAAACATGTATGGATTAAAGTTGGTATCTGTCAAATTTAGTCATTAATACGGTTTTTTAAATATTTAGTTCTGGGGACCAACAGATGGCATAATGGTTACATGACTGGACTCCCAGTCCCTGACCCGGCAGCTTGAAATTTATGTCAGGTGAGTGTGCATGTATGCCCAAGATCCCGAGAGGAGAATGGAGGAGAAGGGATTGCAGCGTGGCCATCCTTCCTGGGGGTGGGGAGGTGATTTCTCGCTTTCTGTCTCTCTGTCTCTCCAGTGAGTGCACACACACCTTATAGCAAAAATCTCTCTTAAAAAAGATTTAGTTTGGGAACCAGCAGTTAGCATAATGGCTATGTCACTGGACTCCCACGTAGTCGACCGCGGTTCGCGTTCCGGACCCTGTGGCTTAAAACTCACGCTGGGTGCGTGTGCGTGTGTGCCCAAGATCCTGAGAGGAGAATGGAGGAGAAGGGATTGCGGTGTGACCATCCCCCCTGGGGGGTGATTTCTCGCTTTCTATCTCTATGTGTCTCTCTGTCTGGCTAGTGCACGCGCCCTATAGTGAAAACCTCTCCAAAAAAAAAAAAATTCTGTTTCAAGGACATTCTTGCTTGATAAGATTTAGTACAGAAAAACGTATGGCCTGGGAAAATGAATGTACTGCCTTATTACTAGTAGTAGCACTAAACACAAGTTTCCATTCTTTGGGGGTACTTTCTTTCTCTCTCTCTCTCTCTCCCTCCCTCCCTCTGTCCCTCCCTCCCCCCTTGCAAGTATATGCACCTTATAGTTAAAAAAAAAAAAGTGCTGGTAGCATAATTCACAACTCTTTGTCCTAGGATCTGTGAGATGCTTTCATGTCCCGCAACCTTCTCTGAAAACATTATCAGGTCCTGGGAGACAGAATTGTCTGGTGAGGGTGAGAACAGGCTGTGGTGTCAGGCTCCGATCTAAAGACTTGGTCTTTATTAGAAGAAGCTACCAGGGCTGGTCCTGCACCAATCAGAAAATAACAGGCAGCAGGTCACTAGCATTATCAGTTTTGTCCCCAGCACTTTGGCTGAGTACAGGATGAACACGTGTCCCTTCAGGCAGTAAGGAATGATGGAATTCATATGTAAGTAATTTGAAGGCTTGTGGTGCTTTCCAATCCATTACCCTCACCAGAAACGTTCGGGGAGGTTTACTTATATACTACACAGTCGGAAAAAGCTCTGTGAAGAGATGAGGGACCTGGGGAGTATGAATAATTGGTTCAAGTTTTTTGTTTTGTTTTGCTCTTTGAACCATTAGAAGCTAATTGTTCAATAAGGGAAAATTCAACTTTGAGCGTGAAGTGTTTAGACAACGCAGGATTGTATAAAATATGACTTGCCAGGGAAAACATGTTAAGTTTCAAAGATTCAACTAGTCAGTATTATTATATCCACAGGAACATATAGATTATATATTTCATCATCATCTGAGTCTCATTTAATATTCTCTTAGGATGAAACTCTTCAAATCGGACAGCATGTTCTTGTTCATGCTTGCCGCAATTCCAGATAGTCTCTAAATTAACATCTTTCCGTGGCAAAAACAGAATTTTTGTATGATAAGAGTTCTTCTTGTGCAGTGGGACATGTATGCTTTTAATTATGTCATATGTCATCATTTCCTAACAAGATATTTCATTACTTAAGACTTCAGTGGTAATATCACTTAGGAAAAAGTTGACAGTTGTGAAATTTTAAAGGTCAGATGTTTCAGTTATTTCTTAGGAGAAACGTGTATTGTTAAGAAACGTACCAGTTTTTAGTCATAAATGCCCTTCAGTCAAGACTGCAAGTTCCTAATACTTAGAGGAAAAGTAAATCATCTCCAGTAGAGAATAAGGCCCTCTGGGATTGTGGGCTCAGGGTTGAGCCAGTCAGGTTTTTGTTTTATTTTTTTAAGATGAGGTTCTCACTGTGTTGCCATTCTCCTGCTTTAGCATCTGCAGTTGCTGGGACTGCAGGTGTGTACCACTATATTCTGCTATTAGGGTGGGTCTAGAATTGAAGCTGGGCCTCCCACGTGGCCTTAGCCTGTTTAGCAGCAGCATCCAGCACATCCTACTGCAGCTGGGCTGAGACCATCAGGTATTTATTGCCTGTGTTTGAGGGTGCTTTCTGTTTGTTTGTTTTTGAGATTTTTGCTATAGGGCATGTGTACTTGCCTGGAGAGACAAAAACAGAGAGACAGTGAGAAATCACCCCCCAGGGGGAATGGCCACACCACAGTCCCTCCTCCTCCATTCTCCTCTTGGGATTTTGGGCTCACATGCACACACACACACGCCCAACATGAGTTTAAGCTGCCGAGTCCAGGGCTCAAACCACGGTCGGCTACTTGGGAGTCCAGCGATGTAACCATTATGCCATCTGCTGGTCCCCTTGGGGGTGTTTTTTTTAATTTTCTTTTTTTAATTTTTTGCTATAGGGTGCATGCACTTGCTAGAGACAAAGTGAGAAATCACCCCCACAGGGAGCTGACCTCATCTCAGTTCCTTCTCCTCCACTCTTATCTTGGGATTTTGGGCACACACACACATGTGCCTAGTGTATTTTTAAGACGTTGAGTCTGGGACTCAAACTGTGCAGTCAGCCATGTGGGATCTAGTCACCCTAACCTCCATATCACCTGGCTGGCCCTGGGGACAGATATTGGATCAAAACAGGGATATGTTCTCAAAGAGCTTAAATCCAATTGGAAAAAGGAAACAAAATCAAATTTAAAATGATACAAGAAGAGTGTCCGTGGTGTGTTATATACATACATTAAGGGTAGAGCCGGGGTCTAGGAGTACCACCAGGTGGCTACAGAGATGGAATGTGCTTGGGCTCTGAGGCATAGAGTAGATTTGGAATGAGAGAGAAAGGAGTAAGTACTGGGTCAGCAGGTGGCATGGAAGTTGTGGTGGCTAGATCCCACATGGCCGACTGTGCAGTTTGAGTTCCAGACCTGGCAACTTGAAAAACATGTGAGGCATGTGTGCATACTGTCCCAAAGTCCTAAGAGGAGAATGGAGGAGAAGGGATTGTGGCATGGCTATCCCCCTGGAGATGCTTCCCCACTTTTCCTCTATGTCTCTATCTCCAGTGAGCACATGTACCCTGTAGCATACACATGCACACACACACACATACACACACACACAGATAAAGAAAGAAAAGGGTATTTTCTACTGAGATACTCAAAGTGCTGGTCTTAGCAAGGGACCCTCGTGTATATTTTCTACTTTCTAGATAGACTAGTTAAGACTAGTTTCATAGTGAGCCTTCTGTGAGTCTGCTGAAAACCTATCTGGCTCTCCCTTTAGCATACCCTCTATGAAAACCTAGAGGACATAGTAAAGCTTATAAGGCCCGAAATTTAGTGAGCTCTTTGTGTTGAATCAGTGGGGTTAAAGCATGAGATCACAGTGACTGAGCAGAGTTCCACTGTGTGTGTGTTTTTCATCTATTTCAAAAGTACGTAAAACTCATCAGTGAGACCAGGTGTGTGAAAAGCCATGGAAAAATGAAGGGGAAGGATGTAAATGCACTTTTATTATGAAAATGGAAATGTGATTGTCCACAAACTGTGGGATTACAGTGTTCGGGGAGTAAGGGACATAGGATGAGGAGAGACCAGTCAGAAAGGCTCTGGTTCTGCTGGCAAGCACCTGTGTCCTGGGTGTGTTGCTGACCAGACAGAAATAAGGCATTTGTGATATAATTCAATTTTGTGCTTTCCCTGGTTGTGCAATACAGCAGAGAATGTGATCGGAAAGACACGCTAATCTTGGAAAAATGAGGGAAATAACATTCTTTAACACTCACTGTCTTAGTGCTTTGTCCTCCAAAGTGTTCTGCCTTTGGGTTTATTTTTTGTGGGATAGTGAATGAATGCTTTCTTGTATATGAGATTCTCTGAAGTCTACCTAACTTCCCATATTTTTTTTTCTTTATGGACTAAAAGTCTGTTAGTAACATCATGTAGGCGTGTAGATTGAGGCCAAAAAACTCTATATATTTTTTTAAAATCTTAACCTAAATAGACTCCAGTGAAGTTTTCCCTTAATAATATATTACTGGGTTGGGGGCCGGCAGGTGGCATGGTAGTTAAAGGCGCTGGACTTCGACATGGCTGACCACAGTTGGAGTCCCAGACCTGGCGGCTTGCTTTCTCACTTTCTCTCTCTCTCTCCCCACCCCCAGTCAAATTAAAATAAAGTGTCAGCAGATGCCGGCAAGCTTAAGAGTAACATCTTTCTGGATGTTAATCTGTCGGCATTCACCCTGGGGGCTTGGTCCTAAGAAGGAAAGAGTTAGGAAAAAAAAAGAAAAATGCAGAAGCAGATATGCAGGTGAACACAGACAAGCTATGCTGCTCAGTCATACTGAGCTTCTTTATTTATGCATTTTACCAGGCACAGTGAACTGTTAGCAAGCTTTCAAGGATGCAGTTGAAGTTCTGCAGTTAGGGATAAGGACTTTAGTATAGACGTTTTTCGACCTTGTTACTATCATGTGTGATCCTGTTTTGCGTCATAGGACAAGCCAGTTTACTTTTACTGTTCCTCTGCAACTCTAAAGAAGGCTGTCTGAGTGTACATCAAAGAGGATATTGTGTAAGCCATAAATACTATATAGAACAGGTATCACATGACCTAGCCAGGGTCAGGATGTTTCTATGCTTCACAGATATTTCCAAGGAGCCGCTAGCATCTAAGGCATGTGTCAGTCGGCTCAAGTGAGTAATTAAGGCATGCAGGTAACTGCTTCATACTGCCAGGCTGCATACCTTCACAATAAACAAACAAATAAGTAAGTAAAGTTAAATAATTCTTTAAAAATAATAATATATTACTGGGGTCAGCTGGTGATGTGGTGGTTAAGGCAGCTGGATTCCACATAGCTAACTATATGATTCGAGTCCTGGATCCAGCAGCTTGAAAAATCATGCCAAGTGCATTTGCATGCATGGCCAAAATCCTGAGAGGAGAATGGAGAAGAGCTTGTGTGCGGCCATCCCCCCTAGATGGTGCTTTCTCACCCTACTCCGCCCCCCAGTGTCTCTCTGGTGAGAAAGCAAAATTTTAAAAGCAATAATAATAATAGTACTGTTTTTCTTAACCATATGTGCATAGTAATTCTTATATTAGTTTCCTAAGGCTGTTGTAACAAGTTACCACAGATGGGTGGCTTAAAAGAATTCTCTCAGTTCTGAAGGCTGGAAGTCAAAACTCAGGGTCTCAGCAGGGCCACATTCCTTCCAAGGACTCTAGGGCCTCACCACTTCCAGCTTCTGGTGTCTCCTGGCATTCCTCATTCCAGTGTCTGCTTCTGTTTTCCCTTGGCTTCCCAACCATGTGTCTCTTGTGTCCTTTTCTGATATAAGGGCACTGTCACGGGATATAAGGTCCACTCTCATCCACTATGAACTTATTTTGACCTTTGACTTAATGACATCTGCTAAGTCACTATTTATAAATGAGTCACATTCCAAGGTTCCAGGTTCTCCCTGGGGATGAAGAATGATTTAACCTACTACAGCCCTGTTTTACAGCTGGAACAGAATCTAAAGAGATACTTCTAATTTGTATTATTGGGGCATCAGGAAAATCATGACACATTTTTGCACAGAAAAACACATCATGACTTTCCCAACGACCCAATAAAACAAAATCCGTTGGCCAAGTACCATACAAGAAAAAGTACTAAGTAACATTGAGTCTCACCGGCTGTTTTCAATCAAAATGACCACACTGTTGATGACAAGGCAACTGTTCTGTTGTGCCTGAAGTGAGATGTTCGTACTTAGCTTCAGTCAGATGATTCCCCATCTGAGGGCTGAGCCCTCGCCTTATTGTGACAGGAAGAAAATCTGCCAGTGATTGAGATTTCTTTCTTCCTTTGGGAGGGAGAAGGAAGCGATAGATAAAAAAGAAAGTAAATGGATGTCTCCAAACTGCGTTATTAACTTTAGATACTGCATTCTAAGGTTTCCTGGGACCCCCTAAGTCAGTTCACATTAAAGGACTTTTACATGCTAGCTGGAACCGTCAGTGCTCAGCCATTCCAAGCATACTTAGTATTCAACTGACTGGTTTTCAGATTTGCAATCTAGCCTTATAACTTGTGTGTGTGTGTGTGTGTGTGTGGTTGTGTGTGTGGGCGAAACACCTGGAATGTAAAAAGAACAGGGTCCCACCCCAACTCACTGATCCGTTTGTTCCCTCCCCACCCCCAGCCCCTCTGCTGGCACCTTTTGACTTGAGCATCTGTATCTCTGTCCCCAGGTTCTCATCAGTTTTAACAGCATCTAGAAGGAAAAGAGTTATTTACCAACAATAACATATGGCCTTTGTTCGAGCATTCATTCAGCAGTCATTTCCTGAGCACTTGCTTTGTATCAGGCATGCCGTCCTCTCCTAGGGCTGGAAGCAAAGGCAGTAGTGCCCTTCCTCCCTAGCTGGATCACAGGACCAACAGGTTGTCGGTGCAAGAGATAGGCTCTCGCCCCTTAGGCCAGCGTGTCAGGGCACTTCCCCACTCTGCAGGAAACCATGAGACCTCCACAGCTCTTCAGAGGCAGAGAGGAAACAAGAGTTGGGCCTTATAGTCTCATTAGGAAACCTGAATGGGAAGGAAATAAAAGCAGAGAATCGAGAGCAGAGGGCTGTGTCATGATTCTTACACTGCATGCACTTTACTAACTAAAATCATGATGGTGACCTGTGTGAGCATGCCGAGTACAAGCTTGGAAAATTGCACAGGCTCCACCCACTGCTGATGAGAGGTGCTTTGTGTCCATATCTAATTTCCATCACAGATGACAACAGCAGTAGAACGTGTCACTCTGTGTCATTGTTATACCTATCTAACATACACAAGGTAGTTTAAATGTTTTAAATTATAAGGGAAGAAAAGAAAGAAAGATGCAAAAGTAAAACAGCTAAATTTGCTGTTTTATCCTGATAGAGAACAGGGCTTGACTAAGATTGCTTAGATCCCAGTATTTGTTAAAACCCTAAACTCAGAGACTCAGCTTTAGACAGGAAGTCGAACATCCGTTGTGTCGCTCAATGCCTCAGTGAAGCTGATTATAGTCTTGGGACATATCTGAGAGTAATAAGCTGGTGGTCTGGGGACCTCCCACTAGGGACTCTTCCTCTGGATGCTGAGGCTCAAGGCACCTGGCTGCCCCACGTGAGGGATGGGCCAAGGTCCTTGGGAAATGTGGTTCATATGTCTCTTGGATGAGTGTAATAGGCCTGTATGGACTCACAGAGACTGGACCTATCTCCTCAGTCTGTAGCTGCTCACCCCAAACCCTGGGTCTGCTGTCCTCTTTCTTCTGAAAGCACCAAGCTGAGCTTCCCTTCAGAGGCTTATGGACCTATGAGAAAAGCAAACGGGCAGAAAAAGAGAGATGCCCCCATGGAGAGGCTATTCCCTGGGGAGTCCACCCCATCCTCAGCATCAGCACACAGGGGTCTCATGGAAATTTTTTCTCTCCCTGGAAGTTAGCTTAGAGTCAAAACAATGTCGAAAAATCGCCCAGTTCACCCACTCTCACGTCACTACAGCAGAACTCCTTGTGGAGGACACAGTCTAAACAGGCACGAGAACCGAACAGCGTTACATACAGGTGCTTCAAACTTGGCAGAGACCAAAATTTCGAAACTAATGTTGACCTGCCATCGTTTGTACATGAGGCCGATAAGTTGATTTAGGTCTGCATTTCACAGTAAGTCGGTCCTACCTCTTCCATGGGTCGGGTAACAGTTGCAGGGCATTTGTTTTGACAGTCATTTGGCCTAGCTATGCAGTACTTCCATATGTAAAAATGAACTGCAGATGTTCTCAGAGAGCAATGGCCACATATTTATGGCTATATACATTTTCAGTAATGTTTCCGAGTTTGTAAAACTCCTTGCCTTCAACTCCAAGGTGACATTTACAGGGAATGGGATTTACAAGAGTGACTGTGCATAGACATATAAATGTCTTTCCACTCACACTTGCTGAGCTCACTACTGCGTTCCCTTTCAGGTACTGGCAGAGAGAGGACCAGCAGGAAAGAGTGATGTGCATCAGTGTTTCTTTCACCCACACTGGGCTTCATGCCTTATTTAGTAACATTTCTCTTGGTAGCAATAATAGCTGCAATTGTGAACTTTCTGCTATCAACTTCTTTTTTCTTTTTTTTTAAGAGTTTTTTTTTTCCATAGAGTGCATGCAATTGCCCGAGAGACAGAGACAGACAAAGAGACAGAAAGCAAGAAATCACCCCCCAGGGGGGATGGCCACATCATAATCCCTTCTCCTCTCAGAACTTTGGGCACACATGCACATGCACACATGCCCAATGTAAGTTTTAAGCTTTCGGGTCCAGGACTCAAACTGCAGTCAGCCATGTGGGAGTTCAGAGATATAACCATTATACCATCTGCTGGTCCTCGACTTTTTTCTTCTAAGACTTGCTTACAGAATCTATACATGTTGGCTAAATTTTACCTTATCAAGCATTGTTTTGTTAATGCTTTTATGTTGATGCTATTTATATAAGAACAAAAAGTATGATATTGGGACTTGCTACAGAGAAATATACAGAGGGAAGAATACATTGAATAAACATTTCTATTTAAAATTTATTTATTTCTCCCATGAGTGAGGGAGGCAGAGACAGAGAGATAGTACTCCCAGCTGGGTCTTGACACCACAGTCCACCCTGAGCTTCAGCCAGCCCTGGAGGAAGGGCACACATATGTACTGCTTTATCAGAGAGGTCTCTGGACTTGCACCAGGAACCTTCCTGGGTAGGATTGCCTCATGGACCTTTATGTTTTACCACTGTACCATCATCCAGCCCCTGAATAAACCTGCTTCACGAGAATCCATTTAAACTAGTAGGATTAAAAGTACGTAACTAAATCATTTACAGTTTAACCTAGGCTAAGCTGTGAAGTGTGGTAAGTCAAGTCCCATAGTGGGAAAACCAACCCACTGTTGCAAATTTGTTAATACAGCAGGCAGGTTAGAAGACAGAGGTCTGAATTCCATTTACAGAGTTGCCCTTCTACTGTCAACAAGTTGAATCATTTAACCTTTCATTGCCTAGATATGATTCGTTTTGAATCTGTGGAAGGGATCGTCGTCCATCGTTGCATTCTTTTTTTTTAAGAATTTTTTTATTTTATTTTATTCATTATTATTTTTAAATTTGCTATAGGGCATGTGCACTCACCAGAGAGAAACAGAAAGAGAGAGGGAGGGGGAGGCAGAGACAGACAGTGAGAAAGCAAGCCACCATGTCTGGGACTTGAACCACATAAGCCATGTGGGAGTCCAACTCCTTAAACCACCACCACCACCTGCTGGCCCCAATTGTTGCAGTCTGAAGTTACCAGCACTTACTCTTTTCTGGGTACCTAAAATCAGTACCTCTTCCAGAGGGGTCTTTTCCCCACCACCTCATTTTGCTTCTTGCAGACTGGACTAGTCAGAAAGCTTCATGCTGGCCTGGTTCAGTGTTTGAAACCAAGCACCTGCATCTACGTTCTAGCTAGGTAGTTGAGGAAGGGCCATGCAGACGAAAAGAGGGAGACCCAGGTGCTGTCATTTGCCTCCTACTTTCACAGCATGTTGCAGAGGTTTGGTAGTTTGAAGTGCCAGGTTTCCCTGTGGCTTCCTGCCATTTCTGTCTGTGTATAATAATCCCCAGATAAGTGAACAGTGCGCTTCATAAATAAGTGGTTAATAAGTGATCTGCAGGTCCTGCCTCAGAATCTAGCGAGCATCGCCACTGCCACATCTGGGCCTGATTTCACAGCTGAAAAGGGAAAGCTGAGGGGCCTTGGGGGCTGCAGGCCACACAGCTGGCAGCAGCAGCATCCACCACCCTGCTGTCCTCGTGTGTGTGCACGGACGTGCATACATGTTCATGTTCACGTTCACATTCATGTCCGTCCCCAGAGCGGCAGCAGCAGCTGGAGGCGATGCGCCTGGACGACTACGTGAACGCCGACCATGACCTGTACTACAACCCCCGCCGGTCAGTCGAGCCCCCAGCCGAGAGGCCCGGCGAGCGGCGCAAGGCCGAGATGCAGCGTTTGTACGGGGACAGCGCCGCCAAGATCCTGGCCATGGAGGCTGCGGTGCAGCTGAGCTTCGACAAGCACTGTGACAGAAAGCAGCCCAAGTACTGGCCCGTCATTCCCCTGAAGTTCTGAGCCCTGGCACAAGGGCCCCCACATGTTTCTGAAAGGGGTCCCCAATCTCACCCCCTTCCTTTTGGATACACACTCTCCTCTCCTTCTGTACTTTACTTAGGGAAAGGGGTCTTTCTACTGGGAGAGAAGCATGTTCACCAGAGTCTCAGTGCGGGTGGATGTCGTATGCCAGCCACTTGGAAGACAGAGGATGTATACTGTTGCCATCATGAGAGTTTCTCTTGGCACCAAATGATGATTTTGTATATATCACACTTTTTTTTATGTTGCCAGTAGTAGTGTTCGATTCATTAAAGTCCTTGCCTAGATATACAGCCTGTGTTTTGCCTTCTCATATTTGCCTCTGTCTTTTTTTTCTAAAGAATTATTTTTTTAACTTTGTTTGTTTATTTTAATTTGACCAGAGAGAGAGGGGGGGAGGGGGGAAGGGAAAGTGAGAAAGCAAGCCGCCAGATTCAGGACTCAAACCGCTTGGCCATGTGTAGTCCAGTGCCTTTAACCATCATGCCACCTGCCAGCCCCTATTTTCTCCTGTCTTTATCCCACCTGAACTACACATGTCTTCTCCAGCCCAGTTCCTTTAGCCCCCACTGAAAAGGCTACAAGCACACAGTCGGACAAATACCACTTCTTACTAATGCAAGGGTCAACCTGTGTGTTCTCCAAAGGGCTAGAGTGTAAATGATTTTGGCTTTGCAGACCATGAAGTATGTGTCATGATTATTCAGCTCTGCCCTTGTAGGTGAAAACAGCCATGGACAGGAGACAAGTGGGCGTGGCTATGTGCCAATAAAACTGTATGTGTCAAAACAGGCTGTGGTGTCTACAGGTGGTGGTTTGCCCACCACTGCTGTAGTGGATGAAAGTCACCTGTCTGGTGTTATTTTTCTTTCGTTATTGCTGCAGAGCTTGAATGTCATACTGAGAGCAAAGAACAGTAATCCCCAAACCTGGCCGTACCACCTCAGTTGTAGAAAATGCACAATGGAGCTCTTACTATATATAGCAGATACTGTTTTGATAAGGGAATACATTTCTGAGAATGAAAATCTAAAAATTGATGGAGCAGTCCATTTATAAAAGCCAGCTGCCTTTTAAATAAGTTATTACAGTGTGTTGCCAGGGTGAGCCCATGCTGACCTGAGAAGATGAGCACATCCATCAAAGGTTGGTGAAAAGATTTACTGTTGACATGTTTCTCCCTGAGAATGCTTAGCTTCACATTCAGCTGCTGCCCTGACAAATGCATTACTTTCATCAGCCCCTGGTGCTTGTTTCCAAGCTCTCATTTGATTACTGTAGTTGCAATTTGCACTTAGGTGTTGCAGACAAAAATCAAAATTAACTTTCCCCTGAGGTTTCAAATTTCCCTAAAATCTCAAATCTTTAGCATTTCTCTATTTTAAACTCATATGCCTAGCTGAGAAATGAACGTGACTCAAAGCGTAGCCTACAGTGGCGGCACGTGCTGGCTACGCGAGTGTGCGGTGTTGCTCTATGAATGACTCATACCTTCTCTGGAAGAAACCAGCAGACCGGTCTCCCTCAGAAGGCTTTGTGACCTTAGGTGAGTAACTGTCACCCCTCAGTGCTTCTTGTTCCTTCCTCATCCTTGAATTGGGTGTTAATAATTCCCTCTCATGGGGTCCTTGTAAGTGCCATGCTGGCCACATGGTAAATAATTCAAAGTTGTTATTCCCTGTCTATAAAAATCGCCAAAAACACCAGTGGTAGTCCCAGCTATAAAACTTGCAGATAGGAAGAAATGTTTCCCTGCCAGCTCTCCAGATGGAGACATTGGCTTCTAGACACCCCGTGCCCACCCATCAGCCCCAGGTGTCTTGGATAATTTACAGTAGGGGGCACCCCACTTGCTTGTTCATTTATTCGGCAAGTATTTGAGTCCCTTTCATCCCAGTCAGCTAAATCAGGCTCTTTCCTCAGGGAACTTGCGCTGTAGGAGTGGGCCAGACAGGCGTGCAATGAGAGTGAGCTATCTGTGCCCTGCTGTGGCCGCTGCAAGTGCAGAGAGGAGGGAGCCACCAGGGCAGGGCTTCTCAGCCTGGGCACTCTTGGCATCTGGGGTCAGATCATTCACTGGGGGAGGGGAAGCTGTCCTGTGCTTCATGGGGTGTTTAGCAGCGTGTCTGTCCCCTACCCACTAGGTGCCAGTAGCATCCCCACTATCATTGTGACAACCCTAGAATGCCTCATACCTGGCCAGGTGGCCTTTGGGGGGACAAAATTGGATGAGAAGTGGCAAGATGGTTGTCAGAGATGGCCTATAGGGATGAAATAGCTTCCTGTGTTCCCCCAAACCTCCCACTGCTTGGTGAGCCAGGGGCTCACCTACAGATGAGGACGCTGCCTACAGAGAACACTGGACAGATCCTGAATGGCACTTGCCCAGTGAGTTTGAAGTTCTTCCCAAAGCGCTCTAAGGAGGCTGAGCGAATTCTGATAGGGAAATGACCTGCTGGGACTCACGGGTGAGGGGTGTGGCTGATAGGACAGGAATCAGCCTATCTGGTGGAAGACGCAGCTTAACTGCAGATGCCTGGAGAATCCACACACAGCTGGAGTTCCTCCTTCGATGGCAGGAGCTCAGGGGTGGACTGAGCAGCTGGACCTCTTTCCTAGCTGCCAGAAAACGAGATGACCTGAAATGTAAAAACACGGCAGTGGTTTCCAGGCTGGACTTTTTCCTGTCTCCTTTCCCGCAACCATCTGTGCCTCTGTCTTGGCTGCTGCCCGCCGGCTCTTCTCCAGGTGTGTGAGTATCTGGACACGCAGAGCTGACTAGACGTCTCTGGCTCTTTGGTCAGTCGTGGAATTTTTTTCTTAACCTGACAGGATTACATGGCCCTCACCGCCGAGGGGAACCCAGATTGGAGGAGCCAGTGCCTGATACAGACAACAATCGGTTCTTTTCTGTCTACTCTTACGCTCACTACTACACAGGACACATCTGATACCAGATGTGGCGGGGTTGGGGGGTCCACAGACACCAACTGGAAGTCCTGTAATTCAACTAAATTCTGATACTATCTACCTGGAGTGAGCATCGGATGCCCCAAATTAAGGGCTCAGTTCCACACTTCAGATGACACGGGAAGTCGATTGTCACCTACACTTCTAACCAACTAGCTCTAAATCAAAGTTCCCACAACCCCCTCCTTGGGTTCAATTAATCCCCTAGGGTAGCTCAGAGAACTTAGGATAGCACTTCTATGTACCCATTTATTATGAAGGATGTTAGGAGAGATACAGATTGACAGCTGGGTGAAGAGATGCATAAGGCGAAGCACGTGGGAAGGGGTGTGGCACTTCCATGCCTCTCTGGGCATGCCACCCTCCAGGCAGCTCCCCATGTCAGCAGTCTAGAAGCTCTTTACACCCGGTCCTTTTGCGTTTTTACACCAACCTCTGGTCCCAAGTGGCATTTTCTTTATTCTTTTTAAAAAATTATTTATGTGAGGGGTCCAGCAGGTGGTGTGGTGGTTAAGGGTGCTGGACTCCCACATGGTCAAACGTGATTCAAGTCCCAGAGCTGGCAGCTTGCTTTCTCACTCCCCTCCTCACTCTGTCCCTCTCTGGTCAAATTAAAATAAGTAAAGTAAAAAAAATAATAATTCTTTGTGAAAAATATATATATATTCGATTTTATTTAGTATCATTATTTTTTAATTTGACCAGACAGAAAGAGGGAAAGTAAGAAAGCAAGCCACCAGGTCTGGGACTCGAACCTCAGTCAGTCATGTGGGAGTCCAGCACTTTAACCACCACGCCACCTGCAGGCCTCCCAGAGTGGCATTTTCTTAAAAAATTAAAGTGTTCACATGTGACCCAGCAATCCCACTCCCACGTAGGTGCCCAAGAGACCTCCCGTGTGGACATAAAGAAGGGTACAAGAAAATAACTGATCCTGGGGCCGGCAGGTGGCGGTGGTTAGAGGCACAGGACTCCCATATGGCTGACCACAGTTCGAGTCCTGGACCTGGTGGCTTGCTTTCTCACTTTCCCTTCTTTCATGTGTGCTCTCTCACTCTCTCTGTCTCTCTCTGGTTAAATAAAATGAATCTGAATAAAATAATTTTTTTTGGAGAGGTTTTTCCTATAGCGTGCGTGCGCTCACCAGAAAGACAGAGAGAGAGATAGAAAGTGAGAAATCACCTCCCAGGGGGGATGGCCACGCTGCAATCCCTTCTCCTCCATTCTCCTCTCGGGATCTTGGGCACACACGCACACGCGCCCGGCGTGAGTTTTAAGCCACCGGGTCCGGAATGCGAACCGCGGTCGACTACGTGGGAGTCCAGCGACATAGCCATTACGCTAACTGCCGGTCCCTCGGTTCTTTTCTTTTTTAAAAAATTATTTTAGGGACCAGCAGTTAGCATAATGGCTATGTCGCTGGACTCCCACGTAGCCGACCACGGTTTGAGTCCCAGACCCGGTGGCTTAAACTCATGCCGGGCACGTGTGCGTGTGTGCCCAAGACCCCGAGAGGAGAATGGAGGAGAAGGGATTGCGGCGTGGCCATCCCCCCTGGGGGGTGATTTCTCACTTTCTGTCTCTATGTCTCTCTCTGTCTGGCGAGCGCACGTGCCCTATAGCAAAAAGCTCTCAAAAAAAAAAAAGAAGAAGAAACAAACCGATCCCTGCAGTAATAGGAAGGACTCAGAAACAAAGGAAGTGCCCATCTACAGGGGAAACAAACTAGAATGTTCACACAGCGGCATACTGTGTGAGTCCTCAGAAGAACTGAGCCACGTTACATGGTAGTATAACATTTTTTAAAGGCAGTTATAGGTATAATATGATAGCATTTGTGCAAAGACGTTTGCAATAGATACCACAGGCATGTGCCTGTATTAGAATCTGAAAGTATGCATGGAAATGATTCATGCTCCAAATTCATATTAGAAATAGGACCAGAGGGTGACATAGCGGTGGTACGGCTGGCCCCGCATGGGAACATGGGAAAGATCTTGGGTTCACATCCTGGGACCTCCCCAGGCACTCACACTTGTGTCTACCATCCAGGCTGTCTGTTACTAGGGGTGGATCGAGATGTGAGGGCCCTGTCGGGGACGTCTGTCTGTTTGTCTCTGTCTCTGATTCTGTCTTTTTCATGGAACAAGTAAGTGAATAAACATTTTTTTTTTAAGTGGGAACTACCAACTTTTGGTAAAAAACCCTGGCAGACACCACATTATCCAGATGAACATGGTCAATGTTACCACTGGTGGATTCTGCTGATACAGTGAACTGCCTGAGGTAATGTGAGGAGAAACACACTTCCTCTCTATGGGAGTCTCAGATTCATCATCCCAGTCTAACCATGAGAAAGACGACAGATAAAACAAACCGAGGGACATTCTACAGAATACCTCACCGACACATTTCAGACACACTCAAGGTCATAAAAAGCAAGGAAAGACTAAGAAATTGTCAGAGGGAGACGAAAGAGACATGACAACTAGAGGCAATGGGGGACCCTGGATCTGAAACAGATTAGAAAAGGATATTGGAAAAATGTGAAATCAAGATGATGCCTGTAGTTTTATTTAACAGGAATGTGCCAATGTCAACTTCTTGGTTTCAACAAATATACCATAGTTATATATGACGTTAGGGGCCAGCATGGTGGTGATGGCCCTGGATCCCATATGGCCTACTGTGGTTCAAGTCCCAGATCTGGTGGCTTAAAAACATGCTGGGCACTTGTGCGTGTGCGCCAAAAATTCTAAGAGGAGAATGGAGGAGGAGAAATTGCAACATGGTCATCCCCCTCAAAGGACTGATTTCTCACTTTCTCTCTGGTGAGTACACACACCCTATGGCAAAAAAAAAAAAAAAAAAAAAAAAAAATTCAAAAATAAATTACAGAGACTGGGTGAAGGTATACAGGAAATCTGTGCCATCTGTACAGCTTTAGTATAAATCTAAAATAATACCAAAATAAAAAGGTTTGAAAATAAAAATCAAAATGTCATATCGATTTTTGCAAATTGTATTTCTACCACTCTTGTTCCACTTTTCAAAGACAGGGGATACATTTTCATTTTTCTAAAGAAAGACTTTACCAAGTCTTTTCATTCTTTTTCGTGCTATAGAATCTGACATGTAGGACACCAGAATGACAAGTCTAAGGGGAAAGGACCCAGCCATTTTCTCACTGTGACTTTTTGAAGTCAGAGTTAGAAGGAAACTTAATGTTTTGCCAATTCACTATCATACTCAGTAGAGGATCCTCAGCAGATGGAAGAGAACAATCTTGTTGATGCATAAATAGAGGATCTCATCCATGTGGCCCCATCCATTTTAAGGCCTTCAAAGCCTTAGAAACAGCTGGTTCTACGATTTCTCTTTTCCAGGTTAAATGCCCAAATCTTCAACCATTTCCATGCTATACACTGTAAAATTCTCCTCCCTTATCGTGCCCTCTGGATACACCATATGGTTTCAGTCCTTCCAAATGTGGTCCCAAGAGCTCCAACATTCAGTTTCCTCATCAGTGTACACTTGGGGTATGTCAAAGACCACTGTCCGGTATAAATCCCACATTTTGTATTAGCCTGAAATGCCGGACTCTGACAAGGAAGAGTTCACTGTGGAAGTTCTAGATCCTTCCAGGCAGCACTTGCATGCTTTGCTTTATTTTTTTATATGGCTGTACCTTACATGTCTCATTCTACCCTAAAGCAGCAGCAACAGGTAAAATTGCCCAGGTTCACACCTGAACAGAGTCAATTTTGGCTTCCCTCTGGTCTTTCACAGCCAAATCATTTTTCAACCCTGAGCATAACCAGAGGTTTAGGGCCTGAGACAGAGCCAAGCGCTCCTGCCGAAATCCAGGGCTTTTAGGATTTTATTCCAATGAGTTAAATATCCAGGGTGCCGGAGGCAGTTTAGGGCTGCCCAGGTGGAAAGTTTAAACTCTTGTCAGTTAAGGGCAGGAAATAATAATATGGAGATGCAGGTGGTGCCGGGGAGAGTTAGTCCTGGCAGTGAAGTGAAAGGCCTGGGCAGATGGGACAGACGTGCCAGTTTACTAGATATGCAGATCTTCAAACTGCTCCTCCTCCTCGCCAGCTAGGTTTAATTGAACTTTGCGTTAGCCTCAGAGTGGAAAGTTAGAACATGACAAGAGGAGGCATGGATGCTGACATGGGTCCTAGAAACGGTGTGGCAGCTCGCCTCCCCAGCCCCCGGGACCTGTGACTGTTTCTTTATACGGCCAAAGGGATTTTGCAGATACAATGAAGTGAAGGATCTTTTGATAAGCCTAGGTTCTCCAGGTGGGCCCAATGTCATCACAGGGTCCTTATTAGCGGGAAGCAGCCGGGTCTGGGCAGAGAAGGAGGGTGCAGAGGCCATTAGGGTCCAGGACTGCCGGCAGTCTGTAGAAACTGGCAAAGTCAAACGTGGATTCTTCCCTCCGGTTTCCAGAAGTCCAGCCCTGTCGATGCCTGATGTTTGCTCCACAAGACCCATCCCCGACTCCTGCCCTCCAAAACTGTAAGAGAATTTGTTTGCATTGCTTTAAGCCACAAGGTTTGCGGTAATTTGTCACGGCTGCAATAGGAAACGGATCGAGGTGGGATGTGTGTGATTGACAGGTGTGATTGACAGCGTAGTGACAAGAGCTTGCTGTGTGCTGAGTACGACCTTATTTGGTCCCAGCACAACACCCAGCGGTCAGTGTCTCACTGTCCACAGACAGAAATGAGCTTGGATGAACTAACTTGCTCCCAGCCAGAAGCTAGGAAGTGTCGGGAGTAAAGACTGAGCCCAGGTTCCAAGTCTCTCCGAGTTGCTTCTGTGCGGTATTTATCACCCTGATGTGAATATGAGCAAGGAAACGTATGTCCTCCCCAGCTTTCTGGCTTGGGACATTGGGGAAACGTCACCCAAGTTTGGGGTAGTGATTACAGGAACACCAAAGGCAAAGGGGAGGTTTCCCTGCCGTTGCAGGGGATAGAACCGGCGCGGTCCTCTGGGCACTTAAATATACAGCTCTGCACCCAACAGAGAAGTTTGGGCCAGAGACAAAAATGGAACAACTGCGGGTCTATTTGCAGTCGTAGATTCCATGGGAGTGGAGTAAACCAGTCAGAGACACTGGGAAGGTCAAAAGAAAAGAGACCAAAGGGGAGAGCTTTGGTCTGTCACCCCAGTATTTGAGGGATGAATAGAAAATAGCTGGAAATGAAACTGAGTAAGCCTCGAAAACACGGTGCTCAGTGAAAGGAGCCAGACCCAAAGAGCGCCCGCCTGTGATTCCAGGGGTAGGAAAAGTCTAGCGGGGGCAAACCCAGAGACTGGAAACAGGCGCGGGGGCCGGGGGCAAATGGGGACTGACTGCTGACGGGTGCAGGCTTTCCTCTGGGGTGAGGGAGGTGTTTTGGAACTAGATAGAGGTGAGTGGTGATCTACAACACCGAATGTTCTAGATACCGCTGAATCATTCACTTTCAAATGGTTACGTCTATGTTATGTGACTTTCTGCTCTTTGAAAAGAAAGTAATTTCTTTTGCAAAAGACTGGGAAACGAGTCCAGGGACTGGAAGAAAACATGAAGCAGGACGTGCAGAATCGTGTGCTCTGCGATACTTCTCCATTTTTGTGTTTTGTCCGAAGAACAATGGCTCTATAGACTAGTGTTAGTATATGCCAGAACACCAATACTCCGTGGGACCCAGCTTGAGAAACACTCTGTCATTGAATGAGGCCTCATTTCAACACAGAACACAAAGCAGGGGTCTTACTGGGCCACGAGTGCCGTGGCAGCCGGCCACGGGGCTTCAATAAACAGCGCATTCTCTTGGAGGCTGCTCGGCTCGCTCTTTCACAATGAGCATTTGTTAGGCACCCACCATTTTCTGGGTCACTGGGAGCTCTACACCGAGTCAGAAAGGGATATTACACCAAACGGTATGTATTGTAGTAAGATTCACAAATGAACGAAGGTAAATGAGGAATAAAGGTACTTAGTGGAGATTCTGGGTAGTGAGAAAAGTGCAGCCGAGAGACAGCAGGAACTGAGGGGAGGACAGGATCGGAGCCAGCACGGAGGGGTGCTGTTTGGGCTCCGCTTCCTAAACGGGCAGGGCTGGCAGCGAGCAGATGGCACAGACGAGCACTCCAGGAAGAGAGAACGGCGGGAGGCGGAAAGCACAGTCGCGTCTGGGGAGCGGAATGCAGGTTCCTCTGCCAGACCGAGGTTCCCAGACCTGGCTGCGCATGGGAACCACTTGGATCCCGCCCCAGCCCACTGACGTCAGAATCCCTGGGAGTGGGGCCCAGACATCGCTGCTTCGTTTCGGGTTGTAAACTGCCCAGGTGATGCCAGTGCAGCCAGAGTGGAGCCTGCGAGGCCGACCAGCTGCTCTCCACTATGGTACAGGGACCGCCTGACCTCGCCCTCAGGTGCGGCGATAGCTGACCGTAAGCTTTTGCCTGTGGAACGACCTCCTGGGTGGCTCACCGAGATCCAGCTCCTGGCTCCTGCAGGCGGAGACTCCCATCCAGCAGGTCTGCGGTGGGCCTGGGAACTTGTATTTCCATCAAGCTCCCAGATGATGCTGATCTTGCTGGATCATGGGCTGCACTTTAAGTAGCATGATGTAAGAAATTTGATAGAGGGGCCAGCACGTGGCATGGTAGTTAAGGTGGCTGGATCCCACATGGCCAACTACGTGGTTCAAGTCCAAGACTTGGCAGTTTGAGAAACACACCAGGTGTGTGTGAGTGTATGGCCAAAAACTGAGAGGAGAATGGAGGAGAGGGGACTAGGAAAAGGAACACGGGGCCAGCAGTTAGCGTAATGGCTATGTTGCTGGACTCCCACATAGTCGACCGCGGTTCGCGTCCCGGACCCGGTGACTTAAAACTCACGCCAGGCACATGTGTGTGTGTGTGCCCAAGATCCCGAGAGGAGAAAGGAGGAGAAGGGATTGCGGCATGGCCATCTCCCCTGGGGGGTGATTTCTCACTTTCTGTCTCTCTCTGTCTGTCTGGTGAGCGCACACGCCCTATTGCAAAAACCTCTTAAAAAAAAAGGAACAGGAAAGGGAAGTTTGTAAATGATTGGCTATTTAGAGCTTTGTGTTCATCTATTTATTATGACAGGGTCTCACTGTTACCATCCTCCTGCGTCAGCTGGTGCGTGACACCATGCTGGCTTTTTCACACAGGTTTCACCATGTTGCCCACATCCGCCTCGAGCGCATGATCCTCCTGTCTCAACCTCCAGAGTCATTGAGATCACAGGCACACGTCATCATGGCCACCTGCAGGTTGAACCAGGAATCAGACTTGGGATTCCCATGTGGTGCCAGCCTGCCAAAGACAGTGTCTAGAAGTGTGTACGTTCTCAGCTGGCCCCAAAGAATGGGGTGTGTGTGTGTGTGTGTGTGTGTTTTAAGAAAGTCTTTTTTTTTTTTTTAAAAAAAAAAAAAGAAAGTCTTTAATTGCCAGAGGTGTGTGTTCACCAGAGACAGAAGAAGCCACCTACTGAGAGGGCATTATCATGCTGCAATCCATTTTCCTCCATTTTTTTTTCCATCCTTTGGGTTTGGGGATATGCACTGCACATGAGCCCTGTGTGTTTCCAAGCCCCCCAGGGCTGGGTTTCAAACTGCGGTGGTCATGTGGGACCCAGCTTTCTTGTTTGTTTAAAGAATGATTTATGTTGGGGTCGGCGGGTGGCGTGGTTAAGGGTGCTGAACTCCCACATGTCCAACCACGGTCTGAGTCCTGAACCCGGTGGCTTGCTTTCTAGCGTGCTCTCGCTCTCACACTCTGTCCCTCTCTCGTACTCTGTCCCTCTCACTCGCTCGCTCGCTCTCGCACTCTGTCCCTCTCTGCTAGATTAAAATAACTAAACAAAGTTAAATCTTTTTTTAAAGAATTATTTTTATTCATGTATTTATTTTTTAATTTGACCAGAGAGAGAGAGAGGGAAAGTAAGAAAGTAAGTAAGCAATCTGCTAGGTCCACAAATTGAACCACAGTCAGCCACGTGGAAGTGTAACACCTTAACCACCAGCCCCTCTTTATCTTTAATTTGCCAGAGGTACGTGCTCTCATCAATGAATCAAACAGAGGGAAGATGAGAAAGCATCCCTCAGAGGGGATGGCCATGCCACATACACACCTACCTGGCATGTTGTTCAAGCTGCTGGGTCCAGGACTTGCACCACACATCTAGTTTCCTGTGTGTAGCACTTAACTGTACTACAGGGCTGACCCGGTTCACTTTAACTCAATGTAGTGAGCCGAAATGAAGCCATTTGAATGGGAGGTAACACAGTGGTGTTCAGGTGGTGGTGCCAGGGTTTGCAACCATCCCACAGCCCCTGTACCTCCACATCCTGGACATCGTGATGGGAAACGGTCATGAAACCCCACACTAGAGTAATGGGCTCCTGAAGCAAAGTGACAGACAACATAGCGTGGGAAAGGGCCAGTCTAGGAGGGGTCTTCCCCAGCAAACTAAGGATTCTGAGTGACTGCAAGGCTTTTAGAAAGGCCCAGACTGGGGACCAGCAGATGGTGTAGTGGTGACCACAGTTCAAGTCTTGGACCCGGCAGTTTAAAACTCATGCTGGGCGTATTCACATATGTGCCCAAAATCCTGAGAGGAGAATGGAGGAGAAGGGATTACAGAGTGGCCGTCTCCCCTGGGAGGTGATTTCTCATTTTCTGTCTCTTTGGTGAGCGCATGTGCCCTATGGCAAGAAAGCTCTCTAAGGGGGGGGGGGGGGGGGGGGGGGAACCAAGACCCAAAATGAACAAAGCCATTGTCAAGATGTTTGTGGTATCTGTCACAAGGCGGTTACAGCGATGAGAATCGGTGGGGCCTAAGCTGGGGAAGTGGCCGGGGAACTGGTGAGAGAAGCTGGATGTGAGAGGTGGGGCAGAAATGGCAGTTCCATCCTCCCAGGTGCTCAAGCAACTCTTCACTGATTCCTCCAATTCCATGGGCTCTTCCTGACACAGGAATGCGGGAGGATAGGGGTGATCGGGCCCACACTTGAGCGAGACATGGGTTTTTGTCCCACACAGGAAGAATTAGAGTCACAGACATAGAAGGTATAGCAAAGCAGGGAGTTTGTTAACGGAGGAAAAACAGCTCCCGAGAAGGGAGGGATCCCGGAAAATGGGTTGCCAAGGAAGAACTGGTGAGGGGTTTTTATGCGGGTCAGGAAGAACTTTACCCAAACTTGTTCTAGGTGAGACTTGTGCATGCACTCCCCTCCTGGTGGGGAGGGGCGCATGCTGGATGGGTCCAATTATTGTCCTAATTTTGGAGTGAGTACCAAGGTCAGGAGATGTTTTGTCTAGAAGCTCTGGGTCATGAAAACCATTATTTTGTCTTGTTCCTGGAATGTGGTGGGGCCTGGAAAAAGCCTTTGGTTTAGGTCTAGGTCATACTGCCTAGGTCAATCACTGAGCCGCCACTGCCTCCATGTCAACACTTAACCACTTTGTCATTTCATTTTGGGCCATTCCCTAACTATACTTTTAGGGTTCCTGTTCCCTACCTCATCCCTGCTTCCTTCTGCTGTCCAGCACGCTGACACTTCTCCCCTGATTAGCTGAGAAGTTCCTGACCACCCTCCCCCTCCTGCGATCCTAAGCCAGTGCTTCCAGAGAGGCTGCTGAAGCAGAAGTCGGAGCCAGTTGCCCTCCTCCCGTCTCATTTGCAACAGCAGCTCAAGCCCTCGCAGTGGCCTATACAGCATGGTGAGCTCTGCTTCCCTACTACCTTTCTGGTATCGGTCTTCACTTTTCTTCACCCCCATTGATCTGATTATTTCTAGAAACTTGCTATTCAAAATGTCCCTGGAACCAGCAGGTCTGGTTAAGGCACTGGACTCCCACATGGCTGACTGCGGTTTGAGTCCTGGACCTGGTAGCTTGAAAATCATACCAGGCAGGTGTGCGTGTTTGCCCAAAATCCCAAGAAGAGAATGGAGAAGGGATTGCCGCATAGTCCATTTCTCACTTTCCTTCTCACTCACTCTCTCTCTCTCTCTCTCTCTCTCTGACAAGTGCATGCGCTCTATGGCAAAAGCAAAAACAAACACAAAACATGTGGTCTCTGGACCATCAACAACAGCTAGGAGCTCATTATTAGAAATAGAGTCCCAGGATCAGCAGGTGCTGTAATGGTTACATTGCTGGACTCCCACGTAGTCGACCACGGCTCGAGTCCCGGACCTGGTGGCTTAAAAGTCACACTGGACGCATGTGCGTGTGTGCCCAAGATCCCGAGAGGAGAATGGAGGAGAAGGGATTGCGGTGTGGCCAACCCCCCTGGGGGGTGATTTCTCACTTTCTGTCTCTTTTACTGTCTCTCCTGTGAGCACACGTGCCCTATAGCAGAAACCTCTCAAAGAAAATTTAAACCCTCCCCCCCAGATGAATCCTTTGTACTTCAATACAGGGAGCATTGATCAGAATAGCCTGGCACGCTTCCAGTGCTGAGATTCTGTACCCGCCATTTTTCTGCCTGGTTGGCTTACCCTCTGGGTCAAGATCCACATAAATCACTCCCTCCCTCCTTGACGTAAATGCCACTTTTTCAACGTCCAGTTTAAAACTGCACCGCCTCTTCCAGCAGGACGCCCCTTAACCCCTCTGCTGCCGTTATTTCCACCACAGCACTGATCACCTGAAAGCAGTGGCCTCTAGGCCACAGAACCCCGTGAAGAGACAGAGGACAAAGGCTACTTTTTTGAGGCCAAGTTGTAGAATTATTTGATCTTTAAGTTATGCACACAAGTATATCCTTTGTTTGTTGAGATTAAAACTCCCCGAGGGGGCCAGACAGTGGCACTGTGGGATAATACAATGCTCTGCAGCCAGTCCCAGATGGGAAAGTTTCCAGTTCAAGTCCAGAGATCGCTGAGTATATCAGGCATGCATGTGCTCATGATCTGGGGCTGACGGTGGATCGCGGCATGAAGACCTTGTTGGGGACGCTGGCTCTGTGTCTTTCTCTGCTTTCTCTTATGGCAAAAAGAAATAAACTTTGGGGGGGGAAAAAAAAAAACGCCTGAGAATAGAGGCACATGGATCTCAAGCTGTGGACCCCTGATTCTCGCAGAAGCTGGGAAAGAAAGCGTGCCTACGGGCCACCTACCGCTGCTCTACTCCGGCTGTCTAGTCAGGCATCAAGTGCCGTGGAAATAGCCAGGAGGCTCCCAGGACACCAGCCCCCCAGCTGAAATGGAACATCCTTATCCAGCAACTGTAGAAACAGAAGAAAAGGGGGTCCGGCAGGTGGCGTGGTGGTTAAGGGCACTGGAGTCCCACATGGCCAACTGGAGTTCGAGTCCTAGACCTGGTGGCTTGCTTTCTCATGTCCTCCCCACCCCCATCCCTCTCTGGTCAAATTAAATAAACAAAGTTAAATAAAACTTAAAAAAAAGAAAAAGAAAAAGAAGCACCATGATGGACAACTGGGAGAGAGAGTGCCACATCAGGGCTATGGGCAGATAATTCTGGTCCTCCTGCCCAGTGGTGGGCAGGACTGCACTGGAGAGAGCATAAGTCATGTGATTTGCTGTGACCAATGAAATACAAGCAGCAGCTTTTTCTTTTTTTGGAACAGATTTTTGCTATAGGGTGTGTGCGCTCGCCAGAGAGCCAGATAGAGCCAGCGAGAAATCATCCCCTGGGGGGATGACCACAGCACAATCCATTCTCCTCTCGGGATTTTGGGCACACACACTCATGTGCCTGGAGTGAATTTCAAGCCTCTGGGTTCGGGACTCAAACTGTAGTTGACTATGTGGGAGTCCAGCGACATAGCCATTATGCCGTGTGCTGGTCCTGCAAACAGAAGTTTTGAAGCAACTCTGCACAATCTCCCTCCAACCCCAGCAACACGAGTGTGGAAGAAGCAAGGCCCTGGTTGGTGAATTCACGCAGTGTGAGTGAGGGTGGAGGCAGGCCCAGTTCCAGGGTCAATGGATATGTAGCATGAAAAAGAAAAAGCCTTTGCTATTTAAAGTCACTGAAATTTTTTTTTTTGAGAGGTTTTCGCTATAGGGTGCGTGTGCTCGCCAGACAGAGAGAGACAGAGAGACAGAAAGCGAGAAATCACCCCCCAGGGGGGATGGTCACGCCACAATCCCTTCTCCTCCATTCTCCTCTTGGGATCTTGGGCACGCACGCACACGCGCCCGGCGTGAGTTTTAAGCCACCGGGTTCGGGACGCGAACCGCGGTCAACTACGTGGGAGTCCAGCGACATAGCCATTATGCTAACTGCTGGTTCCCGTCACTGAAATTTTTGAGTCCTTCCCACAGCCCAAACTCACTTCTCCTGACTGCTGCAGGGAGGGACAATTGGACTGGGCAAACACTGTTTCTAGAAGAGTCAACAGGGGAGCGAGGCGTAGGAGACAGCAACAGCAAAGCCACGCCCTATGATGGGGCCATAGCTCCAATGTGTAATGTTTTTGCCAGAGGGTGTATGCACTTGCCAGAGAGAGACAGAGAAACAGATGGAAAGTGATGGAAACAGATGGAAAATTCTCCCTTAGGGGGAATGGCCAGGCCGCAATCCCACCTCCTCCATTCTCCTCCTGGGATTTTGGACATGCACACGTGCCTGGCGTGAGTTTCAAGCTGCCATGTCTGGGACTCAAACAGAGGTTTGCCCTGTGGGAGTCCAGCACCTTAACCACTATGCCACCTATGGATGCCAACCCTCGTTGAAGGGTTGAACCTTTATTGCAAGTAGCCCACAGGTAGGCTTTGTTTGATTGGCATAGTAGCCGTTTAAATGTTTAAACAGGGGAAGGGGACGACAAATCATCATCTGTCTGGAGTCATGACTGCAAAGGTTAGTGTTCAAATCCATGGACTTATTTGACAGGAACCTTTCCTGCCTCTAAGGCCCTTTATCTTTTTGGTGTTTGACAAGCTTGGGCGCTTGCTCAGTGTCAGGTGCCGAGTTACCAAATCAGGCTCTTGCTGTGAAGGAGCTGAAGGCTACCTGGGTATACAGATGAATATGATGAAAAAAATATTCTACTCTGTAACTCTACCCCCACTCAGTCATTCACTCAAAACACGGATGAGAACCAGAAATAGAAGGTAAGACTCGCCTTTGGGCTTTTGAGCTCCAAAAGCCTCACACTCAGACGGACAGAACTCATGTGGAAATATCATAGATGTTGAAAACTGTGAGATAAATGGAGACACTCACCCACCTCTCCCAGCCACTCCTCTCCACAAGGTGATTACCTGTGGAGAGGGAGGTTGTCAGAGGGACAGTTATATGTGCATAGACACAGTCCTGATTCTTCTACCCCCATGTCCCCATCCCACCCACATAGTAGCCTGGGGAAAGGAGAGGACGAAAAGTGTGGTAGATGCCGTTGGTGGCCTTGAACCTTGATAGTGTTCAGATATCGGAAGACAATTTACAGAGATCCAAGGAAGGAACTGTAATCATTCTAAGCTAGCCATGATAATCCAGTGACTGTTCTGCCCAATGACTTGCTGAGGGGAAGGGTCCTCAAAAGCTTTTTCCTTCTCCAGAGAAAGTGAAAGATCACTCCTTCCCACTTTGGATGCGGACAGGAAAGAATGTGATGCTTGCCACCACAGCTAGTATTTTATGACCAAGAAAAGGAAGTCAGGCGAGCCCTGTAGCCTAGTGGTTAAAGGAGCCAGATCTCATGTGGTTGACTACAGCTCACATCTGGGCTTGGTAGCTTAAAAAACATGTCGTGCTCATGCGTGTGTGTCCCCAAAATTTCGATAGAATAGAGAAGCAGAGGAGAAGAGATTGTGGTATGACCACACCCTTTTGGATGGGAGCACGCTCTCTCTCTCTCTCTCTCTCTCTCTCTGGTGAGCATACATGCCTGCTGGCAATTAAAAAAGAAAGCCAAAAGAAAGTCAGAGAGAGCTTGACAGAGCCAAGCACCTGAATAACCTGTCAACTTCCAGTCTTCTTGTCATATGAGATGATTCAAACCAAGCTTTCAAGCCACGTGACTCATAGCCAAAAGCCTTCTACAGAATGTTTTCATGGTCTCTGAAAGAAACATCTCAGCTCTGCGTAGCTGTGACAGGGTAAAACCCCCATGTGTCTGAGGTCGACAGAAGTAGACAGTGACTTGGGGAGCTCCCCAAGAGGTTCCCTGGGTCTCATGCAGTGAGTACACATCAGGTCATTCCCACATCCCCAAGAGGAACCTGGAGAACTGAGAAAGCCTGGCCTGAAAGGGCTTTGACAATGGCACGAGGGACAGCCTAACAGAAGCCATGAGGATGAGCAGCTGAGAGCCAAGTGGGAGGAGAGGTACGTCAGTTGATTCAGAGATGACTAGAGGACCCAAAACCCAGATGCCCTCCTTCCCAACCCCAAACTTAAACAATGCTATAGAAAAGAGCAGAGTCCTTACTGAAATCAATTACTTTCCACCACTCTGCTGAATTATAACAAATAGAAATTAATATCAACTAGAAAAATGTTTCATTTTTGGATATCTGAGCTCAGAGACCAAGATTCGAACCCACTACACAAGTAAACAAGTCACGGAATATGGGAATGATTATACCATATGGGAAGGGGACTGGAGAGCACTTGGCTGGGGTACCTCTCTAAGACTGAGAGCTGGTGCTCCCTGCAGTAGGTACAGTGGAATGCCTAGAATGAAAATAATTAGGAATAAAGACGTAGGGTATAGCCAACAACTACCACATATTCCTATCATGATTTTTAAAAAGAAGCAATATTTTAACGTGAAAAAGTCCATGGGATATAATGGAAAGATAAAGACAGAATGAAGGACAGTACCTTAAAACTATTAAAAATTGAAACCAGCAGATGGCGTAATGATTATGTCGCTGGACTCCCACATAGTCAACCACGGTTCAAGTCCTGGACCTGGTGGCTTAAAACTCATACAGGGCATGTGTGCCAAAAATCCTGAGAGGAGAAGGGATTGTGGCATGGTCATCCCCTCTAAGGGGCGATTTCTTTCTTTTTGTCTCTCTGTCTTTCCAGTGAGCACATGTGCCCTATAGCTCTCAAAAAAACACAACTGTTAAAAAAAAAAAAAATCATAGGGCCAGCAGGTGCCATAGTGGTAAAGGTACTGGATTCTCACATGGCCAACCACAGTTTGAGTCCTGGACCCGTAGGCTTGAAAATCACATTGGGCATGTGTGCATGTATGCCCACAATCCCAGGAGGAGAATGGAGAAGGGATTGTGGCATAGCCATCCCCTGGGGGGCAATTTCTCACTTTTCCTCTCACTGTCTCTGTCTCTCTCTGGCAAACACATGTGCTCTCTGCCAGAGCCAATGAGTACTTCGTTGCAGATTGGCATTGGTGCTAAGAACCAATATTTGGGAATGACACATGAAGGAAACAACGTAGTGAACAACTTCTGGTCCATTGTGGTTGGCTCCCAGTATCTAATGCCTCTTCTTCCATAGTGATAGAAACCCTACTTTTAGGCTGGGCACAAGGAAAGACTACATTTTTCAGTCCTCCTTGGTGCTAGGTGCAGCTCTGTGACTACATTCTGCCCAATGAGATGTGACTAAAAGACTTCCTTGGCTGTTGACAGGCACTCCTCTAAAAGACAGTTGGCCAATAAATGCCCCTCGCACAGTTTCCTTCTTCATCCTTTTCCTCTCCTGCTGCCCAGAATTTTGATAGATAGTAGTACCTCTTATCTGCAGTTTCACTTTCTGCAGTTTGCTACCCATACATAACCAACTGCTGTCCAAAAGTATTAAATGGAAAATTCCAGAAATATACAATTCCTAAATTTTAAATTGAGTGCCACTCCGAGTAGTGTGATGAAATCTCGCCATCCTACTCCAGCCCACCCCAGATGTGAATCATCCCTTTGTCCAGATATCCATGCTGTATATGCTACCTGCCCAGTAGTCACTTTGTGGCTGGCTTGGTTATCAGATCAACATAGCAGTCGACACAGGGTTCAGTATTATCCATAGTTTTGGGCATCCACTGGGGATCTTGGGATGTATCCCCTAGATATAAGGGGGGCTGCTGTAGAGACTGGGGCCCTGACCTTTATCTTCAGTTATAATTAAAGGTCACGCCTGGGAGATGGTGGAGCAGTGAGATGAAGAGAGTCTGGGCCCTTGAGGACTTTGTGAAACACAAGCAGCCACACCAGCTCTGGACTGCCCCTTCCTGACCTTGACTTAAGAGAAATTTCATCTTCTTAAGCCACTATTAGAGTCATTGTTACCTAGAGCTGTTCTTAATCCCTTCTGATACTGGCAGCCGCCAGCAGTAGTATGAGAAGGCCCCACGTCAGGACAGTCAGGATCGGGGCTATACAAGGTGGAGGGCAGGCATGGCGAAGCCCTCCCATCACTAGCTCCCAGCTTCACCCACTGCCCACCTGAATCACATTTACAAGAGCTTGTCCAACTTTTCACTTTCCTACATGTAGTCAGTGTTCTATTTTCTGTTAGGCCATTTTGCAAGATGTATCAAGGTTTTTTGTTTGTATTTTTAAGTACATTAGAAATAGGGGAACCAGCAGTTAACGTAATGGCTATGTCGCTAGACTCCCATGTAGTCGACCGCGGTTCGCGTCCTGGACCCGGTGGCTTACAACTCACGCCGGGCGCGTGTGCGTGCGTGCCCAAGATCCCGAGAGGAGAATGGAGGAGAAGGGATTGCGACGTGACCATCCCCCCTGGGGGGTGATTTCTCGCTTTCTGTCTCTATGTCTCTGTCTGTCTGGCGAGCGCACGCGCCCTATAGCGAAAACCTCTACAAAAAAAAAAAAAAAAAAAGAAAAAAGAAATAGGAGTACAGGGACTAGCAGATGGTGTGGTGGTTAAGGCACTGGACTCCCACATGGTTGACTGTGGTTCAAGTTCCAGACCTACCAGCTTTCTCTCTCTTTCATGAGTGCACGAGCCCTATAGCAAATTAAAATAACAATAATAATTTTTTTACAAGTAAGTGTAGAGCTGACCCCATAGCCTAGTGGCTAAGAGAGCCATATCCCACTTGGCCAACTGCAGTTCAAATCCTAGGCCCCACCAGCTCGAAAAATGTGTCAAGCATGTGTGCATGTATACCCCAAATATCAATACAGTGGAAAAATGGAGAAGGGACTGCGGTGCAACTGTGCTCCATGGTGGGGGGCACTTTCTCCCTCTCCTTTCTCTCCCTCTCTCTGGCAAGCACACATGCCCTCTGGCAATTTTTTTTTTTAAAGTCATCCTTCAACATTCATAGAGATTGGCTCCAGAACCCTCCCCTCTCCCACCATGGGTACTAAAATCCAAGAATGCTCGAATTCCTTACATAAAATGGCATAATATTTGCATATGACCTGTACATCTTCCCACATATTTTAAATCTTCTCTAGAGTACTTGTAATGCCTAATACAACTTACATACTATGTAAACAGTGGTACTGTATTGTTTGGGGAATAATGACCAAAAAAAAGTGAAAAATCTGCACATGTTCCATACAGACACGACCAATTATTTTTCCAAATATTTTTGATCTGCAGTGCAAAACCTGTGGATACAGTGGGTAGACCTTAGTTACCAAATAGAAACAACCCAAGTAGCAGAGAATTTTATTATGCATGATTCTTAATATGCATGAAGTAAAAAGCAAATGGGTGTAAGAACCAATTTTCTAAAAAGAAACCATAAAAGGCATTACTGTTCTCCCCTCTGTGGCTCCCTTCCACTTTTCCTGGGGTAAATGGCACTCCCTGTGCAAGTCTCTTTTTCTGGTAGACATGCACATCTGTTATTTCTGTTTTAGAATATAGTGTGTCTCTCTAGGTCATAAAAGGCCATTGTTGTCCAGGTGATGAAGAGATTATTAATGCATCAGGACTATTTTCCATTCCATAGCACTTTTCTGTCATCTTTCAAAAAAAAAAAAAGTTTTGTGTAGTAGTTGGAAAAGCAGATTTCTGATACATGTTCTATACTCCATGCTTAATGTTGCTTCACATGAGGAAATAAAATGTCCTGCGTGAATATAGTCACAAGACACCCATTACACAACCTGGACATTGGTTGAGTCTTTTGTGGTAATTTGTTAGGTTGTGTTAAAAACTTAAGGAAGGAAATCAGTTCATAGAAATAATCATTATTGGGACCAGCAGATGGTGTAATGGCTATGTCACTGGACTCCCACGTAGTCGACCACAGTTTGAGTCCCGGACCTGGTGGCTTAAACTCACGCCAGGTGCGTGTGTGTGTGCCCAAGATCCTGACAGGACAATGGAGGAGAAGGGACTGTGGCATGGCCATCCCCCCTGGGGGGTGATTTCTCGCTTTCTGTCTGTCTTTGTCTGTCTGGCGAGCACACATGCCCTATAGTAAAAACCTCTCCAAAAAATAAATAAATAATCATTATTGGGGCCAGCAGGTGGCATGATGGTTAGAGCACTGGACTCCCACATGGCTGACTGCAGTTTGAATCCTGGACCTGGCGACTTGCTTTCTCACTTTCTCTCTCACTCATTTACCTACCCACTCACTCACTTTCATTCTCTCTCTGGTCAAATTAAATAATAATAATAGTAATAAATAAAAACAAATCATTTTTTTTGCTTTGTTTTTAAATAATCCTCTGTGGGGCTTAAGAGCCTGATGAATTGCAACTCTTAGGCCAGTCAGTGACATGGTGGTTAAGGTGGCTGGATCCCATATAGCTGACTACACAGTTTGAGTTTAGTATCTGGTGGCTTGAAAAACACACCAGGCTTGTGTGCATATGTGCCCAGAATCCCAGGAGGAGGATAGAGGAGGAGGAGGGATTGCCGTGTGGCCACCTAGGAGGTACTTTCTCACTTGCCCTTTCTTTCTCTGTCTCCCTCTCCCTCCAGCAAGTGTACTATAAAAAAAATAAATAAATAAAAACCTGCAATCCTCTTTTCCACCCAAGTTCAGACCAACTGAGAAATAAATTAAGGTGTCCAAGCAGTGGAACTGTAAATATCAACTTTGGCACCAAGAAGATGATTGAAGAATGTGACTATAAATCCACATCCAGTGGACTCCTCAATACATCGCCATTGACTTGAACCTAACTGTTTCTGGGGCAGTGCCCACCCCATAAGCTCTCTCATAGTGGAAAACAAACCAGCAGAGACCCTATATGGGCATGTACACTCTGGCACATTTTAAAACTTATTTTAAAAATGAAAAAGTTTGTCAAGAGCTGCCTTTTTTATCCTTTCTTCCTTATACCTTTCTGCTCTTTGGAATTCTGGCATGATGGTTAACACTCTAGCTGCCACCTTGAATCATGAGGTCACCTTCAGGTGGAAGGCACTTGCTATGAGTATGGAGCAGGAAGGTATAGGGGCTTGGGTCTGTGATGGGCATGTAGCTGGAGCTGCAATACCAGTCCGGGAGCGCTCAGCTCTGGAATTCTTTGTGGGGAGGGGAGATCATTTCTATTATTTTTAAACAACTGTTACTTAGGGTTTGCTTTATATAGATCTTAATAACTGAGAGAGGTGGGTTAAATAACTTTCCCTAGGTTACTCTGTAGTATGTAGTAGAGGAAAAATGCAAACCTCATTTTCTCATAGTCTGGTGTGCGGGGCTAACCATTATGTGTTTGGGTTGGAAAGTAGGATGTTATTTTATTTGGGAAGTAAGGATAACCTCATGGCTCTCAGTCAGGTCTCTATTTTCTAGAATCTTTTATTCTAGCTTCTGCAAAACTCTCTTTAATATTGGTAACAAAGATCATATGAATGGAGAAGAAACTATCTTCCATAGTTGAACATTAGTTCTTCACTATGAGAACCATGTTTAGAGCATAATTTAACCTGGTTTTATGTTGTGACAATAAATGTAGCATATGCACATTGTAAAAAAAGAGAGAGGGGAACCAGCAGTTAGCGTAATGGCTATGTCGCTGGACTCCCACGTAGTTGACCGCGGTTTGCGTCCCAGAACCGGTGGCTTAAAACTCATGCCGGGCGCGTGTGTGTGCTTGCCCAAGATCCCGAGAGGAGAATGGAGGAGAAGGGATTGCGGCGTGGCCATCCCCCCTGGGGGGTGATTTCTCGCTTTCTGTCTCTATGTCTCTCTCTGTCTGGCGAGCGCACGTGCCCTATAGCGGAAAAAAAAAGTTAGAAGACAGGGATATACAAAATTTTCACTGTATGTCGTTTTCTATCTTTGGACTATTGATCCATATGAATATACTATCAATTTAAAAAACAAATACAGGGCCAGCAGGTGGTGTGGTGGTTAAGGCACTGGACTCCCATATGGCTGACTGCAGTTTGAGTCCCAGGCCTGGAGGCTTGCTTTCTCACTTTCTCTTTCTTTCTGTCTCTATCTCTGATGATTGCACATGCCCTAGAGCAAATTATAAAATAATAATAATCATGAATAAAATGAAATCTTATACAAAAACTAATGCATATAAATTTTCATGAAATAAAATATATCTTTATATCATTAGTAGAGACATTAATCATATGCCAAAATTACCTATCTGATGTGTCTTTACATGTGCAATTGTTTTTTTAAAGAATTATTTAATTTTGTTATTTTTTAAAGAATTATTTTGTTTAGTTATTTTTTTAAATATGTATGTATTTTATTTATTTGTTCATTTATTTTAATTAGACCAGAGAGAGAGAGAGACACAAAGGGGGGGGGTGAAAAAGCAAGCCACCAGGTCCAGGACTCGAATCATGGTTAGCCAAGTGGGAGTGTCCAGCGCCTTAACCACCACGCCACCTGCTGGCCCCTATTTATTGTTATTTTTCATTTGACCAGAGAGAGACAGAGAGAAAAGTGAGAAAGCAAGCTGCCAGGTCTGGGACTCAAACCTCAGTGGGCCATGTGGGAGTCTAGTGCCTTCACCACCACACCATCTGCTGGCCCCTACATGTGCAGTTTTAGTAAACGTACAATAAACATGCAAATCAAGAGACAAATATGAGGCCAAATATGCAAATATGCTTATTTCTCTGACGAAACAAGTGTCCTGGGTCTGGCAGATTATACAGAGGTAAAAGCAGCTAGATCTCACATGGATGACTTAGTGGTTCAATTCCTAGACCCGGCAGCTTGAAAATCATGCTGGGTGTGTGTGTGCAAGCATCCCCAAAATCCTGAGAGGAGAATGGAGAAGAAATTGCAGCGTGGCCACCCCTGGGGGGGTCAATTTTCACTTTTCTTGTCTCAGTCTCTCTCTGGCAAGCACACACACCCTATGGCAAAGAAAAAAAAAAGACTTTAAAAAAGAAAATCACACCAGGTGTGTGTGCCTGCATGCCCAAAATCCCAAGAGGAGTGTGGAGGAGAAGGGATTGCAGCATGGCCATCCCCCGGAGGGGGGAGGATTTCTCTTCCTCAACCCCTCCCTAGCACAAGTACCCCGTAGCAAAACCTAAAAATACCAAAAAACAAAAACCATTATTTTTCTGGTCATAAAAATAACTCGTACTCTTAGTAGATACCTTGAAAAAAAACAGAAAAATATAGATGCAAGAAAAAACTTAATACCACCCAGATACAACTACCACTGACAATTTGGTGTATTTCCCTCTCAGTTATGTGGTTTTCCATAGTTAGGTTCACAATACCGCACACTTTGGTATTCTACTTAATCACTTACCCTCTTATAATCACTTTAGCAATAAAAGAATGATTTATTTTAATAGAAGCACAATGTTCCATTTTATAATTATAAAATTTTAGCCAGTTCCACTAAATCATTAGTCTTGTAGGTAATTTCCACTTTTTTTCTTAGACTTTTGCCATAGGGTGAGTGGACTTACCAGAGAGAGACAGAGAAAGAGGAAAAGTGAAAAACAAAAATCATCCCCTGGGGAGATGGTCATGCCACAAACCATTCTCTTCCAGGCTCCTCTTAGGATTTTAAGTATGCAGACACACATGTCCAGTGAGATTTTTTTTTTTTGAGAGGTTTCTGCTATAGGGCATGTGCGCTCGCCAGACAGAGAGACAGAAAGCAAGAAATCACCCCCCAGGGGGGATGGCCACACCGCAATCCCTTCTCCATTCTCCTCTCGGGATCTTGGGCACACACGCACACGCGCCCGGTATGAGTCTTAAGCCACTGGGTCCGGGTCGCGAACCGCGGTCGACTACGTGGGAGTCCAGCGACATAGCCATTACGCTAACTGCTGGTCTCTTCAGTGAGATTTTTTAAGCCGCCAGGTCCAGGACTCAAACTACACCAGCCATGTGGAAGTCTAGCACCTTAACCACCATGCCACCTGCTGGTCCCTATTTCTACTTTTTAATTGTTACAAATAGTATTTCATTATTGAGAAATAATGCTTTAGTGAATATTGTTACGCATGAAGTTTGGTCTGCATCTTAGATTTGTTTTCCTTAGGGTAGATTCCAGATGGAATTAGCTAGTGGAATAGTTGTTTGATAGCAAGTATCAAATCACTCTTCAAAAAGGTCATGCCTATATAAATTCCCATCAGTTTACCGAAGTCATAAATAACCTTTAAGTAAAAAAAGAATTCCTCATTAGCATTACCCTCTTTTAGATTTCCTCTCAAAATGAGAAAGTGCCAGAATTTCACACATTGTATGCATAGCAAAGAGGGTGAAAAATAGGATTCCGAGTTTGAAAGAATCACTAGAGTTTTTAGACCAAAGCTGCAGTTAAATTATGATCCAGCTTGAGGAGAACATGTGAAACCCAATGCATGTTGGAAAGGCTCTATAGGCTGAGAAGCAGGCATTACTAAATATACATGGTTGCTAAGCTACTAAACTAGAAACTAGGAATTAAATTTAACACATTCCTTTTCGATTGAGTTATTCCAGGACTAGCCATCTCTTCTTTTTAAATGATATAATATGGAGATATTTGTGACAAATTATTATTATCATTCAGAGGAGAGAAATGTGTAGAATGAAGATGAGAAGATAAGTAGGAAGATGTGGGTTCTCAAACAATTCATTTCTACCAAATTCCATGTCAGTCACTTGACCCTTTCAGTCACGTAAGGGAGGAATAATATTGCCTATCTGGTCTTGCCTACCTCACAAAGCCTTTATAAAGATCACTATGCTAGTAAATGGAAGAGTGCTATATGGTCACTGGGTGCTATTACCACAGTCCAGGCCCACTACTTTGGAGTCTCACATATTATGTGGTTGTTTTTAATTTTTTTAAAGAATAATTTTATTGAACTTTATTTATTTATTTAAATCTGACCAGAGAGGAACAGAGTGGGGGGAGGGGAGTGAGAAAGCAAGTCACCAGGTCCAGGATTCGAACTGCAGTCAGCCATGTGGGAGTCCAGCACCTTTAACCACCATACCATCTGCTGGTCCTGATTATGGGGTTCTTTAATTCTCACCAGGTTGGTCTTATATTCAACTATAGCAGATCTGATAGTCTGCTTTTGGGGAAATCCATTCAAAAAGGAAAGAATGGTAATACAGATCCTAATTCTGAGCCCCTGATTAGACTGAAATTTCCTAAAGGGCAAGGATCATATCTCATGTACCATGTAAATAAATATCCAAAACCTCCTGTTAGAATAGAATAGGATTGGGGCCAGCAGGTAGCATGGTGGTTAAGGCGCTAGACTCCCCCATGGCTGACAAATATTGGACCTGGTGGTTTGCTTTCTCACTTTCCCTTTCTCTCAATCTGGTCAAATTACAAAATAAATTAAAAAGTAAAATTAAAATTATTTTTTAAAAAAATAATAGAATAGGATTACACTTCCTGCTCTGTCTTGCTTCTCACCCGTGTACAGTAGATGAGGACCAGGAGGAGGCCCAGGGAGATTCCTTTCCTGCCTCGAGGCCTACTCCATCTCCATCTTGCTTTTCCATTCCCTCTCTGAGCTGCCAAGCAAGCTACTTTTCATCTCTCAACTCTCAAGAAAGCGCTTCTTACTCTTCTCCTGATCCCATAAATCCATTCCCAAACCTTCGTTAGCAGCCAGTCTGCCTCATTACAACACCGTCTCAATGGACGCTACAGTCATCTTCCCACAGACTTGACCGGCTGGCTTATTCTCCTTTGTACCGCTTTGGCACCTAGCACAGGTTCAACATGTTCTTTGAATAAAGGAATAGAGGAATAGACCGGTTTCCCAGGTCACTGAAGGAGGTGGATGCTCACCTGATGAAAACGACCATTTTGTATCTTGGTTCCAGAAACACAGTCATAAACTGATCTCTCTACAAAGATATCGTACATTACCACGTACAGTCATGTGTCACTTAATGACAGGAATCCATTCCAAGAAACACATTAGGCAATTTCATCACTGCGTGAACATCATAAGTACACTTACACGCGCCCGGGTGGTACAGCCTACTGCACATCTAAGCTGTATGGCATAGCCTATTCTCCTAGGCCTCAAACCCATATAGCATGTCACTATGCAGAATACTGTAGGCAATTGTCAGTATTTGTGTATCGAAACATACCTGGGCACTGTGGATGAGGAGGCAGGTCCCACGTGGCCAATTGCTCGGCTCAAGTGCCAGACCCAGTGGCTTGGAAAACACATCAGATATGTATGTGTGTATGTGTTTACTCACAATCCTGGAATGAGAGTGAAGAAGGGATTGTAGCATGGCCATCCCATCCCCCTAGGGGGTACTTTCTCACTTCCTTTCTCACTGTCTTTCTGTGGTAAGTCCATACACCCTATGGCAAAAACCTTAAAAAAAAAAAAAATTAAACATAGCAAAGGTGCCTGAAAGGATAGAGAAATAGAGGAGAAGGGATTGCAGCATGAGGACACCCCACTGGAAGTGCTTGCTTTCTCTGTCTCTTATCTGGTGAGCGCATGCACCCTATGACAATTTAGAAAGAAAAGAAAAAGGTATGAAAGGTAACAAATGGCACGCCTGTGGAGAGCACTTACCATGGAGCTTGTATGATTGGAAGTCGTTCTGGCAAGTCTGTGAGTGAGTGGTGAGCGAATGTGAAGGCCTGCGACGTCACTGTACACAGCTGCAGACTTTATAGACACTGCACGCTCAGGCTACACTACGTTTATTAAAATAAAAAAAAACTTTCATAATTTAGCTTACTGTAACTTTTTTACTTTATACGCTTTTAAATATTTTTCAACTCTGACTTTTTTATAGTAACACCTAGCTTAAAACACAAATACATTATATAGCTATACCAAAATGTTTTCTTTATGCCCATATTTTGTAAGCTTTTCTTTTTTAAATTTATAACTTTCTTCCAAAAGAATTATTTAATTTTATTATTATTTCAAATTTTGCTATAAGACACTTAGACTCATCAGAGAGAGACAGAGAAAGTGAGAAAGCAAACCTCCAGGTCTGGGACTTGAATTGCAGTTGGTCATGTGGAAGTCTGGCATGTTAACCACCATGCCACCTGCTGGCCCCTTTTTCGTTTTAACTTGTTTTGTTCAAAGCTAAGAGAGAACCAGCAGTTAGCGTAATGGCTATGTCGCTGGACTCCCACGTAGTCGACCGCGGTTCGCGTCCCAGACCCGGTGGCTTAAAACTCACACCGGGCACGTGTGCGTGTGTGCCCAGGATCCTGAGAGAAGAATGGAGGAGAAGGGATTGCGGCGTGACCATCCCCCCTGGGGGGTGATTTCTCGCTCTCTGTCTCTCTCTGTCTGTCTGGTGAGCGCACGCGCCCTATAGCAAAAACCTCTCAAAAAAAAAACAAAAAAAAAAAACAAAAAAAAAAACAACAAAAAAAAACTAAGATACAAGAATGCACATCAGCCTAGGGCTACGTAGGGTCAGGGTAGGGTCAGGATCATCGGTATCACTGTCATTCACATTTACATCCTATCCCACTGGACAGGCCTTGAGGAACAAAACCACACAAGATAAAATCAAACACAAGGGGGCCAGCAGGTGGCATGGTAATTAAGGTGCTGGACTCTCATATGGCTGACCGTTTTCTGAGTCTCAGACCTGGCAGGCACATGTACGCGCATGCTCAAAATCCCAGGAGGAGAACAGAGGAGAAGGGATTGCATCATGGCCATCCCCTCTGGGGGCAATTTCTCACTTTCGCTTTCAACTGTTGCTCTCTGTCTCTCTCCAGCAAGCACATGCACCCTATGGCAAACACACACGCGAAGAGATGATATGATCAAGAGATGCAGTGGGCTGGCCCGACAGCCTGGTGGTTAAGGGGGCCGGATCCCGCATGGCCACTGATGGTTCAAATCCAGGCCCCAGCAGCTTGAATACCCCTGGGGTACAGGTGCATGTGTGCCTAAAATCCTGACAGGAGGAAGAGATGGAAGAGAAGGGATTATAGTATAAACACACCCCATTGGAGAGTGCTTTCTCCCTCTTCCTCTCTCTGTCTCTTCATCTCTCCCTGGCAAGTGCATATGCCCTTTGGCAATTAAAAAAAAAGAAAACAGAAGAAACACAGTAAACATAATATGTATGAGACTGCTGCTAGCCTACACAGCATACTGGCTTTTTAAAAAAATATTTATTTAATGCAATGAATTTATTTTAAATTTGATCAGAGACATAGGGAAAATGAGAAAGCAAGCATCAGGTTCAGGTTGGCCATGTGGAAGTCCAGCACCCTAAGCACCATGCAACCTGCCAGTCTCTGTTTTATTTATTTATTTTTAAAGAATTTTTTTTTTTTTAGAGGTTTTTGCTATAGGACGCATGTGCTCGCCAGACAGAGAGAGACAGAGAGACAGAAAGCGAGAAATCACCCCTCAGGGGGGATGGCCACCCCACAATCCCTTCTCCTCCATTCTCCTCTCGGGATCTTGGGCACGCACGCACACACGCCCGGCATGAGTTTAAGCCACTGGGTCCAGGACTTGAACCACAGTCGACTACATGGGAGTCCAGCGACATAGCCATTACACTAACTGCTGGTCCCAAGAATTATTTATTTTTATTTGTTGTTATTTTTTAATTCACCAGAGAGAGAGACAGAGAGAGGGAAAGTGAGAAAGCAAGCTACCATGTCTAGGACTCAAACCACAGTCAGCCATGTGGGAGTCCAGTGCCCCAACCCCATGCCGCCTGCTGGCCTCAGTAAACTTTTTGTATATATATAAGTAGAAGGAATAGAGGCTGGTAGGTGGCGTGCTGGTTATGGGCACTGGACTCCCACATGGCTGACCTCAGTTCAAGTCCTGGACCTGGCGGATTGCTTTCTCGCTTTCCATCTCTCTCTCTCAGTCCTTCTCTGGTCAAATTAAAAATAAAGTTAAATAAAATAATTCTCTAAAAAAAATAAGTAGACGGAATATATTCTAAGAATAAAAGTATAGTCCAGTAAGTACATAATAGCAGTAATCTCAGTTGTTTTCATCAAGTGCTATGTACTGTACCTGGCTGTATGTGTTCCACTTGGATATGACTGGCAGCGAAGGAGGTTTCTTCACACCAGCCTCACCACAAGCAAGAGGAATGCATTGCACTAAGATGTTATGATCGCTAAGATGTCACTTAGGTGAAAGGAATTTCTCAGCTCCATTATACTCTTTTTTAAAAAAAAATTATTTTATTTAACTTTATTTATTTTAATTTGACCAGAGAGACACAGAGAGAAAGAAAGATAGGGAAAGTGTGAAAGGAAGCCGCCAGGTCCAGGACTCGAAACTCGGTCGGCCATGTGGGTGTCCAGTGCCCTTAACCACCATGCTACCTGCCAGCCACATTATACTCTTATGGAACCACTGTCATATATATGGTCTGTTGTTGACCAAAAGCATTGTTCTGTTGTGCTTAAAACATGTTTACCCATGTATGTATCCAGTATCCTCTTGGTAACACCAAACGCTGAGAATAGTAACAAGTTGAAGCTACTGAGGCCTCATACTGATTGTGCAAATAGATTTGGAGTAGACTCAGAAGAGCAGATGATTTTAATTCAGTGCTCCTAAATTTTCTGCTAGAAATTAATTCTGTGTTTCTCTCAGTCATCTGCTAATTCTAGACGGCAGTAGAAACTCTAATAAATGCTGATGTCTGTGAACTGCCCCCAGAGACTCAGATATAATTGATCTTGGGCAGGACTTAGGCAACTGTACATTTTAAAAGTTCCCTGGGGGATTCTAATGTGCAGCCAGAGCTGAAAACCAATGCGCCGAAGTGTCTGGGGTTGAGATGACTAATCTAACTAACTGAACCTCAAGGCTGAACACCGTGGGCATCCTGGGCTTCTGTGTAAAGTCCCTGGCTTGCACACACACACACACACACACTGCCTCTCCCTCTCCCTCACTCTCACCCTTCATTCTGTTCATCCAATGAACTGCTTTGGAATGACTCTGCTGTTTTGTAGTTCACTCAGGTAAGAATCCAGATCCTGGTAGTTCAAATGGAAGCAAGCTGGCCTCTTTAAAGGTCAGAACATATAGGTATATCGTGGATTATGATAGGATAGGACAAGGCCATTGGCCTCCTCTCCTACTCAGCTTGTGTTGTGTGGGTGGCCTTACAGGTGGGAGGGCACGGGAGGAGCCCTGAGAAGCGCTCATATACTGAGATCTGTCAAACTTATATATTCATAGTTTCACTCTCAGAATCAAGCATAAACCAGGTGGGATCCTATCCAGTTCCCATGTCCTAGATGCCATATAACCTAAGTATCCTAAGGTTCTCCGAACCAGGCAGTTTCTGTCCCTTCATCTTAAGTCCCAAGCTCTCCAGCAGCTGTGACTCTTCAGGTGGGTGGAGGAGGACCTGAGATGTGTCCGTGAAAAAGTGCTTTTTATAAGTGCATCCTGGTGTGAGGAGAGTCAGTCATGGCCAACCTCTGTAAATCCCCAGAGGGCCGGGTTCCTCTTCACAAGGTCCTGACCCTCACTTCCTCTGACAAAGGAAATTAGGGCTAGCAGGTAGCATGGTGGTTAAGGTGATAGATTCCCACATGGCCAAACACAGTTCAAATCCCAGACCCAGCAGCTTGAAAATCATGCCAGGCGCATGTGCACATGTGCCTAAAATCCCAAGAGGAGAGTGGAGGGGAAGGGACTGCAGCATGGTTATTCTCCCTGGGGAGTGATTTCTCACTTTCCCTTTCTCTGTCTCTCTCCAGTGAACATACATGCACTATGGCAAAAAAAAAAAAAAAAAAAAAAAAAAAGGAAAAAGAGAGGCGACTATCCAGCAGATACTCAATGAGTCGGTACAGAACAAATGGTATTTCTTTATTTTAAAAAAAAATTATTTACATGGGGCCAGCAGTTGGAGTAATGGCTATGTCGCTGGAATCCCACGTAGTCGACCGTGGTTCGAGTCCCGGACCTGGTGGCTTAAACTCATGCCAGGCGCATGTGCATGCATGCCCAAGATCCCAAGAGAAGAATGGAGGAGAAGGGATTGCAGCATGGCCATCCACCCTGCAGGGTGACTTCTCGCTTTCTGTCTCTCTGTCTCTCTGGCGAGTGTATGCGCCCTATAACAAAAACCTCTCCAAAAAAAAAAAAAATTTACATTCTGTCAATCTATATCTTTAAAAAAAATTTTTTTTAGCATTAGTTTGTTTATTTATTTATTCTAATTTGACCAGAGAGGAACAAAGTAAGAGATAGAGGGGGAGAGAGAGGGGGAAAGTGAGAAAGCAAGCCACCAGTTCTGAGACTCGAACCATGCTCAGCCATATGGGAGTCCAGCACCTTTAACCACCAAGCCACCTGCTGGTCTCCCACCAGTTTACATCTTTATAACACACAATATAGGTTTTCCAAGTATACATGCAGTACATGACAATCAAGTCAAGGATATTACCATATACATCAGTTTCAACAGAGAACTTTACATTCTTTTGTCTGTTTAATGTTCCTCCCCTTTGCTCCTTGGTTTTTCAATAAGCCACCGACACTCTAGGATTTACTCATTCCCAGCATCAGAAATGGTTAACCTAGAGAAGCACACAAGCTCTAAGGCTTTTTCCATGGGCCTTCCTAGAGCTGTACAATGTGAACCACCAGGGCTCAAGAGACGGGTAAAACATGGCGCCTCTCTGGTGCCGTGCCTCTCTGAGGAGGGACAGTGCTCAGCTGGGGTGTGTCAATGAACCAGGAGGGAATCATTTTGTGTTGCATGTTCCCTGGCAGCCACCTGGCTGCATCCTGTCCCAGGATCCCTACACCAATCATCTCCCTGGCAACCAGCATATCAGTGAGAGGTTCCGACAAACATTACTTCTCAAGCTCTGAGCCCAACACTTCTCCCAGAGAGTTGCGTTATCCCAGGAGCTGATTCAACTCTGCTCCACTCAGATCTGATGAGGGCAATCAGGGCCTCCACCAACATGACGATGAAAGGAGTAAAGCTCCAGGCAGATCAGGATGCTTTTCAGAAAACATAGAGCAAAATCGTGCCATGTCTCTTATCTCAATGTCTCTTGGTTCCATATCTTCCTGTTATTTCTTTTGTTGTTGTTACATCAAAAAGCCAAGATTTTTTTTTAATTTATTTTTACATTTTTCCACATTTACTTTACATATCAAAAAATTTTAACTCATACTCCATAGTTCTTGAAAGTTAATAAACAACTTTCAAAATTTCAAAATACTGAATTTTAAAGATAATGTTCAAAAATATTTCTTGTAATTTTATATAATTTTGTTTGTTACTCTATAACAACAGAAACAGTATGGTTTTAAATATTTGAAAAAATATTTACATGTCAACTACTCAAATTGTTGAAAAGCAAATGCCCAGCACACTAGTCACATATAAACCTTCTCAATTCAGCCCTGCCCAAGTATATTCTGTGATCTACCATCTGCTAGCAAAGCTCAGTTTCTTTCTTCCTTCAAAGTATTTCTCAAGATAATTCTATGGTGTGGTTGCTCTTTTGCAATCTCTACTGATTACAATGCTGGGCTGGAAAAGTCCAGGTTATTTTATGTTATGAATTCTTTCATATATCTACTCTAATCCTCTCTGCCAGGCAGAACTATTTATGGTGCCAGGCCATCTTTCTAAGAGCTTCTGTTGGCTTACTTGAGATCCACCTTAGTTCCATAGTTTTCTGATTAATCTTCAGATGACATTCCAGTCAAAGGCCTGTCCAAAAATGAGTATTTCTGATTTCTGAATCAATGCAATAAGCATTAGTGAACTTTTGCAAATAACCCTTCTCCCACAAAATAAGAATATTCCCAAATATTTTCCAATTCCAGAGGGATCAGGAAGGAAGAAGAGTTTGTTTCCATTTAAAGAAGCAAACAAGAAAAATATTTTAACATACTGCTAAACCTATCAACAACTGAAAAGAAAGTAAACTGTTTAAATTGGGAAAACAAAGCATAGTTTTAAAAAATCAGTTATGTTTTACTCAAAAGTCATAAAATTCTATTTCGCCAGTTCAGTCTTATGTTGAAACTCTCTTCTGTTGAATATGCAGTGTTACTATGGTCCAATCTTTCCATTTAAACCCTGGAAGTTAACATTCTACGTTGTTATTGATATTTCCTGTCCCTAGCATTAAATTGGTCATTTTCTTGGTTGCCTTTTGTTCTCTTATTTCTGTCTGTGTCTTTAGTTTTCCTGGTCGAGCACTCCTTTCAGGACTTATTGAAGAGTGGGTCTGCTACTGGCAAATTCTTTCAGGTCTTGTTTACCTGAAAATGTTTTTATTCTTTCTTTCCATATGAAAGATAACCTTGCCGGGTATAGTATTCTTGGTTAAAACTGTTTTTCACTTAATACTTTGAATATATTTTCCCATTCATTCTTTGCTCGCATTGTTTCTGATGAGAGGTCTGAGGTTAGCCTGATAGGATAACCTTTATAAGTAACCTGACGTTTCTCTTGCCAATTTTAGTATCTAGTCTTTGTAGATTTGATCAGTCTGGCTATGATGTGCCTTGGAGAAGATCTTCTTGGGTTGATTCTATTAGGGGTCCTTTGTATATCTTGGGTCTGGATATTTGAATGCCTCTTTAGATTTGGAAAGTTTTCTTCCAAGATTTCATGGAATAGATTATCGATGCTTTTATTAGTTTCCTCACCTTCTAGGATACCAATTATCCAAATGTTTGGGCACTTAATGCTGTCTAGTATTTCTTGTATAGTATTCTCATTTTGGGGGGTTATTTTCTCAGTTTTTTTTTTTCCTAGATCAGAGGTTTTACCTTCAACATACGAGATTCAATTTTCTGCATGGAGTAATCTGCTATTAATACTTTCGAGGGACGTTTTGATTTCCTGAAGGGCAGCCTTCATCTCTAATAGCTCCATTTGATTCTTTTTCATGGTGTGTATTTCCTGGCTTCCCTGAACACACCAGGAAAAATGGCTTCTTGTCTGAATATTTTGGGAGTCTAGGAGATGGGTCAAAAAGCCAAGATTTTTATGCTAGAACAAAGGGTTACAAGACAGTGCTGTTTCCACTGCCTACGAAACCAGAGGAAACTAGTCCCGAGGCTTCTGCTGGAAAGAGCCCTATTTCTATTTTCATTGAAAGGTTGTCAAGGCAAGTTAATGGGAATTTCTCAGGGCCACCATGTGTGCCTTCGTGCCCTCCACAATGGCAGCTGATTTGCACATAGATACATTTCTTTTTCTTTTTTTTTTTAAAGAGATTTTTGCCATAGGGCGTGTGTGCTCGCTGGAGAGAGAAAGACAGACAGAAAATGAGAAATCACCCTCCTGGGACTTGAACCACAGTCGGCCTTGTGGGAGTCCAGCAATGTACCCACTACACCATCTGCTGGCCCTTGGATGCAGATACAGTTCATGGAGCCTTTTCCTACAGCATCGTTTCTTACTAATTCTGGAACATGCTGTTCCCTGTACAGATGACACAACTTTACATGACACTAGACTACCTGACTCAATGCCAGGTGTGCCAGGCTGAGCTGAGACAGCACCAGTAGAGGTTTCTTGACATCCACACTCATATTGGAATTTGACATCACACTGGCTTTCCAGCTCCTGATTCCCCTTATAGCATCAGATTTAGGGTTCTACCAGGAATAAACAGGCATTTTTCATGGGGTACAAGGCTGTGGAGTTTTAGGAAAATGTCAGACAGAGCAATACCTTGTTTTCTTTCTGTCTGATGCTGAGTTTAATTCCTAGTTTTATAGATCATTGAATCAGCCTATGTTAAACAGGTTTGTGGACATTGCTAATTGTGAAAAAAAAAAATAGTGACATTTTTCTAACACCCCTTCCTTATAAACCAGGCATCTGTATGCCTAAGAATCCCACACATGGGCAGAGGCAAGAACACTGGACAGAGAGTCAAGAGACCCAGGTTGGGGATCAAATAGCACAGTGGTAAAATGCTCTGCAAGGCTGACCCACACAGGAGGGTCCCAGGTTCATGTCCAGAGACCTCCCTGAGTATATAGGGCACACTTGTGCCCATGATCCAGGGTAGCTGGGAGTAGACCCTGGTGTCAGGGCCCTGGTGTCAAGACCCTGTCTATCGTTCTGTCTCTCTGACTCTTACTCATGGAAGAAATAAAGTTAAAAAAAAAAAAAAAAAAAAAAAAAAAAAAAAAACGCAGGCGGTAGCCTTGACCCTAGTACTCACTAGCCGTGCTATTTGAGAAGCTTTTCTGAACCTCCTTTTCTCTTTAAATATTTCTGAATCTGTTTCTTTATTTTTAATAATTATTTTATTCAACTTTATTATTATTTTTCAAATTTGACCAGAGAAAGTGACAAAGTAAGTCGCCAGGTCTAGGACTCAAACTGGGGCCAGCCATGTGGCAGTCCAACGTCTTTAACCACCATGCCACCTGCTGGTCCCTCTGAACCTGTTTCTTTACTGTAAAGTTAAGTGTTGTGCTACATACCCTGTTTCAAGTCCCTTCCAACATCTATAATTCTTTTTTTTTTAAATTTTATTCATTGTCATTATTTTTACTTTATTTTTTGAAGTTGACCAGAGAGAGAGAGAGAAGGAAAGTGAGAGAGCAAGCTGCCAGGTCTGGGACTCAAACCATGGTCAGCCATGTGGGAGTCCAGCTGCCTTAACCACCATGCCACCTGCTGGCCCCCCAACATCTACAATTCTAAGTGGACACAATTTTTTCAAAACTCACTTAGCCAAGTTTTTCAAAATGAAATGAGAAAAAGAGAAAGATCAAAAATAAAAAGGAATCAAATCATTCAAGATGACTGCCTTTGCTAATCTCTTTGTGATGACCACTTTTTCCTCTTATTTCAGTCGGCAGGATAGAAGATTTAGAAAAGAGAAGGGCAGAAATAGAAAGCAGAGGAACAGGAAGGGAAGACGCAGGGCAGAGCAGCCAAGTAGCGGAGACAGAAGCCGCAGCGCCCCCGGGCCTGCTGTTCCCTCTGCTGCCAGTAGCCCCGAGGACTGTGGCAAACGCAACCATGTGTGAGAGATTGTGGGAGCTGGCCTGGCAGCATTCCCCACTCTTGTAGGTAGATTGCAAGTGACTTCCACAAATATTCACAGAATCCCTTCTTTGTATATGAGGGACGCAGCCTCGGGCTTGCAGGGACATGGGGAAGACCAGAAATCCGCAAGGAAAACAGTGACAGGAAGCAGACGCCAGTCCAAGGGGGTGTGGTTGGAGAGCAAGCGTCCTGTGTCCTGTGCGGGCTGGAAGGGTACAGGGGACAGGTACCACTTGATCGAACTTGAGGTTCAGGTGGTAGGGATGCGTGCAGGCAGGAAAGAAGGGAAGAACTTTCTAGAGCAATCCGTTCTCCTGCCACTGTCCCACCACGTGGCAGAGGCCTTTGGGGGACAGTCTGTCCACTTCAGAGGCTCAACTATCATTTTAGATCAACCTTCATGGATGTGTCATTTATAAAAGAATCAGCACTTTTCTTCAGAAAGGATCATTTGTTCAACCCGTTGAACATTCCTATTTCCTGTTAATGTGTGGCTGATCTCTTGATTTTTTTTTTTTTTTTTTTTTTTACTATTTATGTATTTCCATTAAGACCTTATTCTGCAGAGGATTTCACCAGGCTCAAGTGAAAGACTCATCTTCTCAGTGGGGGTTTCATGTTGTTATGTGCAAGATGATCCCACTATAATGTGTGTGACTTATTACCTCTTTTTGCATTCCTTCATTGCCAGAAATCTTTGTTTAGGTAGAGAGGCTATGGGGCACAGAGAGAAAAATAAACCCTTATTTTTTGTTGTTGCTTTAGTTTCACTAAACATAAGAATTAGAACATCAGAGTGAGAGAGGCAAACCTCTAGCCTCTGCTCTGGGGCCCATTCTCAAAAGATGATTAATGTCTAGATTTTTAAAAATAATTATTTAATTTTAGTCATTATCATTATTATTTTTTTTTAACTTTAACCAGAGAAAGAGAGAGGGAGGGAAGGTGAGAAAGCAAGCCACCAGGTCCAGGGCTCGAACTGCTGTCGACCATGTGGGAGGCCAGAGCCTCAACCACCATACCACCTGCTGGCTCCTAATGTCTGGATTCAACACACACACCAGAAAACTACCATTTGTGAAGAGACCAAAAACAAATCTCTAAATGCTATAGCTTCATTTGTGAAGATTACAAGTGGTACACCAGTGAAGCCAACCCAGAGGATGGGAGAAATATTTGCAAATCATATATCCGATAAGAGACTTGGATCTAGAACACATAAAGGACTCTTACAACTCAATAATAAGACAAATAGCCCAACTAAAAAAGTGGGCAAAGGATTCGATCAGATATTTCTTCAAAGAAGATATATCAATGATCAATAAGCAATGGAAGACATCTAGCACCATTAGCCATCAGGGAAATGCAAATCAAAACCATAATCAGATATCACCTTAAACCTACTGGTTTGGCTATAATGAAAAAGAGAATAACAACTGTTGGTAAAGATGTGGAAAAATGGGACCCTCATACACTGCAGGTGGAAATGTAAATTTGTGCAGCTGCTTTGGAAAACACCTTGGCAGTTTCTCAAAGTCACAGTTACCATACCATCCAGCAATTCTCCTAGGCATACACCCAAGAGAAAAGAAAACATATACCCACAGAAGAATGTGTACATAAACGTTCAGAGCAGCATTATTCATGATAGCCAAAAATTGGTATCAACCAAATGCCTATCAACCAACAAATGAATAAAGAACATGTGACTTATTCATACAATGTAAAATCATCCAGCCTTAAAAATGGAAGAAATTTGGATACATGCTACAACATGGATTAACCTTGAGGACATTACATTAAGTGAAACAAATTAGTCACAAAAGGCTACATATTATTTGATTCCATTTATAGGAAATGTCCAGAAGAGGCACATTCGTAGAGGCAGAAAGTACATCAGTGGTTTCCTAGGTTGGAGGGGTAGGGTTTGAAGTGGATGGGTTGGGGGACCATTCGGAAGTAACTGCTAATTGGTCTAACATTTCTCTTAGAGGTGATATGAATATTCTAGAATTGTGATGGTTTATACTAAAACCCACGGAAATTGTTCACTTTCAAAAAGTGCACCAGAACAAAACAAAATCCCAAATATTTGTCTCGCCTTGGCCTTACGACAGGCGTGAAAAATGAAAGGACAGAAATGAAATGACAGTGACTCAACTATTGCTACTTTTTAATGCAGTGTATCAAAATAATTCAAATTGGTGCCTGTCTATTTCAATGAACCAGTCTTGTTGGCATAAACGGTCTGCTCGAGTCCAGGACCCAGTGGCCTGAAACTTACACAGGCCACATGTGCACGTGTGTGCAAGATCCCAGGAGGAGAATGGAAGAGAAGGGATTGTGGCATGGCTAATGCCCTGGGGGGTGATTTCTCACTTTCCCTCTCACTGTCTCTGTCTCTCCCCGCCCCCCCCCATGAGCATATGTGCCCTAAGGCAAAAACCTCTTTAAAAAAAAAAAAAAGAGGGAACCAGCAGTTAGCGTAATGGCTATGTCGCTGGACTCCCACGTAATCGACCGCGGTTCGCGTCCCGGACCCGGTGGCTTAAAACTCAAACCGGGCACGTGTGCGTGCGTGCCCAAGATCCTGAGAGGAGAATGGAGGAGAAGGGATTGCGGTGTGACCATCCCCCCTGGGGGGTGATTCCTCGCTTTCTGTCTCTATGTCTCTCTCTGTCTGGCAAGCACACACGCCCTATAGTGAAAAATCTCTAAAAAAAAAAAAAAAAAAAAAAAGGGGGCCAGCAGGTAGCATGGTGGTCAAAGGCGCTGGACTCTCACGGTTTGAGTCCTGAACTGGCAACTTGCTTTCTGGGGCTGGCAGGTGACATGGTAGTTAAGGTGTTGGACTCCCACATGGCTGACTGTGGTTCTAGTCCTGGACCTGGCAGCTTGCTTTCTCATTTTCCCTTTCTCTCTCAGTGTCTCTCTGGTCAAATTAAAATAATAATAACAAATGGAATTAAATAATTATTTTTTAAAAAAGAAAAGAAAAAAAATACTCCAGGAATTTGTGCATGCATCCTTAAAATCCCAAGAGGACAATAGAAGAGAAAGGGACTGCAGCACGATCATCCCCTAGGAGGTGATTTCTCTCTTTCTCTCTCCCTGGTGAGTACACAAGCCCTATGGCACAAAAACAAACAAACAAAAACACTAGGTACATGTGCCCCAAAATCCAGAGAGGAGACTGGAGGAGAAGGGAATGTGGTATATCCATTCTTTTTTTTTTTTTTTTTTAAGAATTATTTATTAATTTTACTTATTCACTCATTTGTTATTTCAATTTGACCAGAGAAAGACAGACACACAGAGAGAAGGAAAGTGAGAAAGCAAGCCACCAGGTCTGGGACTCGAACCGTGGCAAGCCATGTGGGAATGTCTAGCACCTTAACCACCATGCCACCTGCTGGCCCCAAATGTGGTATATCCATTCTTCAAACAGGTTATTTCTCACTTTCCTTCCCTCTCTCTGCTGAGCACACCCTATAGAAAAACTAAAGAATAAAACACACAGATTTATCATCTTATAGTTCTAAAGGTCAGAAATCTATTAGGTTGTTGAGAAAGTCATGACGCATTTTTCTGTTTTTCTATGCAATTGTCATGACTTTCCTGATGACCCAGTAAAATCGACATGTTAGCAGAGTCACCTTTCTTTTGGAGACTTCATGGAAGAATCATTCCTCCATCATTCCAACCTCTGGTTGCATCATAGCTGCCTCCTTTTTCTGCCTTTTGACCTTCCGTCCTCTCTCCCATAAGGACCCTTATGATTATTATAATGATTCCTGTGGGGGCCAGCACATGGCATGGTGGTTAAGGCACTGAACTGTGCAGTTCAAGTTCTAGACCTGGCAGCTTGCTTTATCACTTTCCCTCTGTCTATGGTGAGCACAGGTGCCTATAGCAAAAGTAATAAGTAAAATCTTTTTTTAAAAAAATGAAGGATCCTTGGGACCAGCAGTTAGCGTAATGGCTATGTCGCTGGACTCCCACGTAGTCGACCGCGGTTCGAGTCCCGGACCCGGTGGCTTAAACTCACGCCAGGTGCGTGTGCGTGCGTGCCCAAGATCCCGAGAGGAGAATGGAGAAGAAGGGATTGCGGCGTGGCCATCCCCCCGGAGGGTGATTTCTCTCTTTCTGTCTGTCTCTGTCTGGCGAGCGCACGCGCCCTATAGCAAAAACCTCTCAAAAAAAAAAAAAAGAGAAGAAAAATGAAGGATCCTTGTGATCATATTGAGCCCACCCAGTTAACCCACTATTGTCCCCCCACTCAAGATCCTTCACTTAATCACATCTGCAAAGTCCCTTTTACCATATAAGGTAATATATTCACGGGGTCCAGGGATTAGGACATGGACATCTATGGGGAGTGGTATTATTCAGCCTGTACCTGGTCTATAGGTCTATATGCTACTTGACCCTTGAAGTTTTTCTTTCTTTCTTTCTTTCTTTCTTTCTTTCTTTCTTTCTTTCTTTCTTTCTTTCTTTCTTTCTTTCTTCCTTTCTCTCTCTCTCTCTCTCTCTCTCTCTCTCTCTCTCTCTTTCTTTCTTTCTTTCGTTCTTTTTAGATTTTTGCTATAGGGTGCATGTGCTCACTGGAGAAAGAGATAGAAAGTAAGAAATCGCCCCCCGCCCCCCCAGGAGGGATGGCTACACCACAATACCTTCTCCTCCATTCTCCTCTTGAGACTTTGGGCACACATGCACCTGGCGTAAGTTTTAAGCCACCAGGTCTGGGACTAGAAGTGCCGTCAACTACATGGGAGTCTACCAACGTTACCATTATGTCATCTGCTGGTCCTGAAGATTTTCTTCTTTCTATTAATAGTTCGATTGGGGACCAGCAGTTGGTATAATGGCCATGTCACTGGACTCCCATGTAGTCGACCATGGTTCAAGTCCTGGACCCGGTGGCTTAAACTCACATTCGGTGCCTGTGCATGCGTGCCCAAGATCCTGAGAGGAGAACGGAGGAGAAGGGATTGTAGCGTGGCCATCCATCCTGGGGGATGATTTCTCACTTTCTGTCTCTCTGTCTCTGTCTTTCTGGCTAGCGCATGTGCCCTATAGCAAAAACCTCTCAAAAAAAAAAAGTTTGACACCCAAGGTTAGCCATAGTCAAATTTAGCACCACTGAGTGGTGTTATACAAGCTTGAGTAAATATACATACTGTGTTGACTTTTTTTTTTTTTTTGCCAGAGGTCTCGTGTGCTCACCAGAGAGAGAGACAGGTCTGGGGCAGGGGGTGAGAAAGCACCCCGCAGGGGAGATAGTCACGCCACAATCCCTTTTCCTCCATTCTCCTCTGGGAAGTTTGGTCACACATGCACATGAGCCTGGCATGTTTTTCAGGCCACTGGATCAGGGACTCAAACTGCAGTTGGCCATGAGGGATCCAGCTCCTTAACCATCATGCCACCAGCCAGCCAAGGTTTAAAGAACATTTTTTATTATTATTATGCCACAAAGCATGTGCACACATACAAGACAAAAACATCACCCCTTAATGGGACCTGGTTACAGAGCCATTCTTTTTTCTCCGGTTCTTCATCCAATCAGGCTCCTGGGAACATGCAGCATGTAAGCAGCAGGGGCTGGGATTTGAACCCTGGTTGGCCATGCTAGATCCAGCTTCCTCTACGCAGTATCTAACTGCTGTGTTAGGAGCCAGCCCCATACCACATTAGTTTTCTATTGCCATGTAATAAACTACCATATACTTAGTGTCTTAAAACAATGCAAATCTATTATCTTGTAGTTTCCGTAGGTCAGGAATCTAGACACAGCATGGCTGGATTCTCTGCTCAGGGCATCTCTAAGCTGGAATGAAAATGTTGGCAGGTCTACATGCCTTTCTGGAGGCTCTGAGGAAGTACGTAGTTCCAAGTCCATTCAGGTTGGGAGCAGAAATCACTTCCTTATGGTTGTAGGACTGAGGGAGAGGCTCTCAGCCAACAGCCAATGAGTGGGGACCTCACAGCTAGTCAAAGCATGCTTCACACGCTGGCAACATCACCCACATGAGTTTGTTAGAATACAGATTCATGGGCCACTACCCCAGACCTACCGAACCAGAAGCCTATGGTTTAGCAAGCTGCCCAGGTGATTCTGTTGTGCCCAAACATTTAAGAAGTGCTGCTCTGATTGGGACAGAAATGAGCCATAGAGGGACTACAGCAAAGCCATCCCCTATATGGTTTAGTCTTTCACATTGCTCATCACGTAATGGCCGTGTAAACATGAGCAAGTTATGGTTTACCCAGGGCCCTAGTTATCTGACCATGAAACCGGATGCCCTGCCAATCCTTACTGCTCACAGGATTGTTCTGCGGTCCACTAAGACAATCCATGTGAAGTGTCTGGCACACTAAGACAATCCTCAGCCCCTCGAGGATTCCTTTCAGTAACCTTTGCAATGGCAAAGGTTAACAGAATGAGTTTAGCCGAGGCCTTCAATAAAGCTGGGTCCATCAACTTTCAGGTCACACAACTACGTATTAATAAGGAACTTTTTAGACATTGGCTGTGAAAGGCTGAAGTGTCCTTCCCCTCAACATGTCCATGTCCTAATCTGAGAGTGGGACTATCTTACCTTACACTGCAAAGGAGGCTTTGCAGATGCAATGAAGAATCTTGAGGAGGTGACCCTGCAGTATCCAGGTGGCCCGATATGATCACAAGGGTCTTTAGAAGAGGAAGGCAGGACGAGACGGAGGGGAAGGCAATGTGATGGCAGAAGCAGCAATTGAAGGAGTGGCGCTTTGAAGACGCAGAAAGGGGCCACAAGTCCAGGGGTACAGGCAACCCCAAGAAGTTGAAAAACAGCAGACAAAGGTTTTTCCCTAGAGCCTCCACAAGGAGCTAGCCCTCCTGACACCTTGACTAAATTATCTCAGGGAAGCTGATTTCAGGTTTCTGACCACCAGAACCGTAAGAGAATGCATTTCGGCGGCTGTGGGCCACTCTAGTTGTGGTAAGTTGTTACAGCAGCCACAGGAAACTAACACCGTCTTAGCCCTGTCTAGAGCAGCATGTGTAAGAATCACCCAGAGCCCCAGGCCCCACCGCTGGGGTTTCTGATCCAGGAGGGCCAGGATGAGGCTGTGAATTGGCACTTCTAATAAATTCCTGGGCAATCTGATGCTGCTGGCTCCTCCAGGTCTGTAGCAGTGGCTCAAGAAACTTGTTCAAATCCAGATCCCCTAGCAGTTGACATCATTCAGGTGGTCAAGAGCCTCCCTTTCCACAGCAGCCCCAGCTGATTCTGCCAAGTGCCTGTCGCTCACTCAGAGACAGGAAACTTAGCCTGAGCTAAGTTTAGCTCCGAGTCTGGGCACACCAGGCTGGCTGGCAGGCTAGTGGCAGCAACAGGCTTTAAGCCCTCCTTGCACCAACTAATGAATCACACAGAGGGGTCACTCACTGGGCTTCTGAATCAGTAAACCCAAATGACCATCTAACAGGTTGATAGGTTGCTGGGGCCCCCGTGAGGAGACGCTCACAGAGAGCATGGACGCTGCTCTCAGAACCCACATTCACACCACAGCCCCACATCCGTCTGGCCAGAAAGCAGGCAGGACTGGGGACAGTGGACCGCGGCCACACTACCCTCTGTACAAGGCAAGAGCCTGAGGATGCCCAGCAGTCTCTGCAATGACTGGCCGAACCTGGTCGACTTGGAGAACAGCACAAGAAAGGAAAACGGGTGGGGGAAATTGAGGAAATGGAAGCAAAAAAAAAAGGAGGTGGAGGAATAAGAAAAGGGAGATCCGAAAAAGACAGCTTGAAAACAGCAAGTGATTATGAGTAAGATGTGGGAGCAGCAAGGCAGACAGCTGCTGAGGGTCCGAGCCAAGGACGGGGTGGGGGTGGGAGAGCTGGTGGCTTCTGTCGGAACAGCAACAGCGGGGGCTGCAGGGAGCCACCTGTCCCCTGCCCTGGAGCTCCTGCATGGCTGCTGAGGGCAGCGAGCTGCCCGAGCGCGGGAAAGTGCCGCACACACAACTCGGCACTAGTTTGGAAGTCCGTCCCGGGACTAAAAGGCTTTTCCTGGGATAAACCTGAAGGAAACGAGACAACCAAGGAAAACACCATCGAATGCTCCCAAAAGGGGAGGCATCAGTATGTTCACCATGAACACTTACACCTATAACTCCACCCACCCACACACATGAGGGTGGCTTCAAAACAGCTGTGGGCGCCAGAGGAGTGTGCGTGCATGCCCATAATCCAGAGGGGAGAATGAAGAAGGGACTGCCTGTGGCCGTGCCCCCTGGGGGGTGATTTCTCACTTTTCCTCTCTCTGTCTCTCTCTAGTGAGCGCACACACCCTATAAAAAAAGTTCATGGGAGAAGAGTATTCTGATACAAGTTTATTTTGGTGCAAACAATTTTGAAATCCATGTATATTTTCTTCATAATACTCATTTTCCTTGAACATTTCAACGATCCCTCGTTACATAAAGTGAAAGTTTAAAGGTCCTCTCTAGTTGGAAGATGCTCTACACTCTCTCTCTCACACACACACACACACACACACTCACTCTCTCTGACTTTCATCTCTCTTTGTCTCTTTCTCTCTCCGAAAAGAATCAACAAGCAAAGCCTTCTGAAGTTAAGCATAGGGGTGAGAGGACAAGGTAGGCCTTGCCCAGTAACACAGTGACTGTTTATCACACACTGTGAGGCTCTACACTACTCCCTTGAAGCACATTACTTCATTTCATCTTCATGACTTTAATTATTTAATTTTATTTATTCATTTGTTTATTTTAATTTGACTAGAGAGAGAAAGAAAGGGAAAAAAAAGAGAATGGGAAAGTGAGAAAGCAGGCCACCAGGTCCGGGAATTGAACCATGGTCGGCCATGTGAGAGTGTCCAGTGCCTTAATCACCACGTCACCTGCTGGTCCCCCATAACTTTCTTTTTTTTTAGAGAGAGATTTTTTGCTATTGGGCGTATGAGCTTGCCAGAAAGACAGCGAGAATCACCCCCCACAGGGGATGGCTATGCTGCAATCCCTTCTCCTCCATTCTCAGGATTTTGGGCATGCACATGCACATGCCTGGTAAGAGTTTTAAACCACGAGGTCCAGGACTCAAACCATGGTCAACTACATGGGAGTCCAGCAACACAACCATTACACCATCTGCTGGTCCCCATCTTCATAAGCTTTTTTTGGAGAGGTTTTTGCTATAGGGCATGTGCGCTCGCCAGAAAGACAAAGAGACAGGGAGACGGAAAGCAAGAAATCACCTCCTGGGGGGCATGGCCACGCCACAATCCCTTCTCCATTCTCCCCTCAGGATCTTGGGCACGCACGCACACGCGCCCGTCGTGAGTTTAAGCCACTGGGTCCGGGACGCGAACTGCAGTCGACTACATGGGAGTCCAGCGACATAGCCATTACGCTAACTGCTGGTCCCACCATCTTCATAAGTTTTAAGAGAGGTGTGATTCTTGTGCCGTTTACAGGGGCAGAAGACTGCTCAAACAGGTTCAAGTCATTCAAAGTCCCACATTTGTGTGAAGCCAAGGATAGAATTTGAACCCCGTCCACCTGACTTCAGAGCCTAACTCTTAGCTGAATTATTGAGCTCCTTAGCTTAACGTATTTTGCTGGAACAAAGTGCTACCACCTTTGCCACTTGGCCTTGTTAGGATTTGATAATTAGCTTCTCTAGGGAGAAAAGCAGGACAATCTGGGCCATCAGGGAGGTGAGACACAACTCAGCGGCATCAGGAAGACATCGGAGAGCCACCCTCAAAGCGCCCAGCCCTGAAGATGGGCCTAAGAACCCAAGTCATAACCCAGGGAAGCACAGAAAGCCTGTGGAACACTCTTCCAGAGGAAAAGGAGGCTGGTTTTCCTTTCTTTTAAAAAAAAAAATCATTTTATTTATCATCATCATTATTTTTAACCAGAGAGAAAGGGAAAGTGAGAAAGCAAGCTACTAGGTCCAGGACTTGAACCATGGTCAGCCATGGTCAGCACCTTAATCAACACACCACCTGCTGGCCCAAAGGTTGGTTTTCTAAGACTGCCAGTCTGCTCTCACCACCCCACAGAACTCCTTAGCAAAGTGGCAACCAAACGCAGAGAAAGGAGTAATCACTCAGTAGCCTCACTCCTACATATGTTTTCCTGGCCCTTCGCTATGGTACAAAGATATACACACTCAAAGGTCAATTAGCAAATTGGCTTCCTAAATGGCATTTTGCATGATAACGTCAAATCACAAAACTACTGTTTTCTAATGCATGCGTGACAGGGAAACATAGGAGAACTGTGAGGGATAATGGGCATGCTGTTCAGCGGTGAAAAATAATGCAGTGCTTTATAATTGCTTAAGAATCAGTCATTTGACAGTACAAAGAAAAAAATTAACTGAGATAAAACTCCCTTTTGAGGATGTAATTATGATTATTCTAAAGCAATCATTATTCATTTTACATATTGGGAAATTGCTCTCAAAATATGACCTGTTTGCAGATAGAAAGCTACTTCAATGTAATTCTCTTAAAGGATTTTGATTCTTTATTTCAAATTCAATAACATTTTAAGAAATCAAAGGAAATGTAACAGTTTTTAGAATTCAAATTCTGGTTTTTGATTGCCTCGTTGAAAAAGAAGGACGTTATATAGATTGACTAATTGGTTCATATTTTATCCTTCTGTGTGCCTTTATTTGTGGCCCACAAAGCACAAAGGATATTTTTAAACTCATGACTAAACAAAAAAGGGACAAAGAATAGATAGAATGGGTTGGGGCAGATCGGATGACAGAAGGCAGAACTGTCTACCTCCTAATTTGCTTCTGCTTCTGACAAGAAGTAAAAAAAAAAGCAAAAAAAAAACAAAATAGAAAGTGGATACTATCAAGAAAGGGGGCTCTGAGACCAGCAGTTAGTGTAATGGCTATGTCGCTGGACTCCCACGTAGTCAACTGCGGTTCGAGTCCTGGACCCGGCGGCTTAAACACACCGGGCACGTGTGCATGCATGTGTGCCCAAGATCCCGAGAGGAGAATGGAGGAGAAGGGATTTGCGGTGTGGCCATCCCCCCTGGGGGGTGATTTCTCACTTTCTGTCTTTCTGGCTAGCGCATGTGCCCTATAGCTAAAAAAACAAACAAACAAAAAAAAAAAACCTCTAAAGAAAGGGGCTCTGGGGCCAGCAGGTGGCATAGTAGTTAAGATGACTGGACTCCTACATGGCTGATGGCGGTTCTGGTCATGGACCTGGTAGCTTTCTTTCTCACTTTCCCTATCTCTCTGCCTCTCTCTGGCCTACTTAAAAAAGAAAAAAAAAAAGGTAAAAATAAAATAATGACAATGAATAAAATTAAAATAATTCTTTTTTTGGGGACCAGCAGGTGGCGTGGTGGTTAAGGCACTGGACACTCCCACATGGCCGACCAGGGTTCGAGTCCTGAATCTGGTGGCTTGTTTTCTCACTTCCTCTCTCTCTCACTCTCACCCTCTGTCTCTCTCTGGTCAAAATAAAAATAATAATAATAATAATAAATGAATGAATAAATAAAATTAATTATTTTTTAAAATCTTTTTTTTTTTAAAGAAAGGTTAAATTGTGAGAAAGAACAATATTGAGTAGCTAGTCTCTCAGTCCGCATACTGACCCTGCAAGAAAGCTATTGTTTACAGATGGAAAAACTGAGGCTAAGCAAATAATGGCTCAAGGTGATATCTGATCCCAGGCTTGTCCTTTATATTCATGTATTGAGTCATTCAACAAACATTTATGGGACTGAAGAACAGAAAACAAGAAGAGTCCAGCCCATCCTCGGTTTTTCCAGGCAAGTTGGGAATGAATACTTCTGCTATGATCTGAATGTCTGTGTCCCTTAAAATTCCAAAGTCGAAATCCTACTCCACAAGGTGATAGTAATAGGAGGCTTTAGGGAGGCATTTAGAGGCCTTTGGGAGATGATTAGGTCATGAGGCAGAGCCCTCAGGAATGAGGTTAGTGCCCTTATATAAAAGAGACCTCAGAAGGGCTAGCAGGTGGTATGGTGGTTAAGGTACTGGACTCCCACATGGCTGACCATGGTTCAAGTCCTGGACCTGGTGGCTTGAAACTCACACTGGGCACATGTGCATACATGCCCGAAATCTCAGGAGGAGAATGGAGAAGGAATTGTGGCATGGCCATCCCCTGGAGGGGGTGATTTCTCACTTTCCCTCTCTCCGCCTCTCTCTACACCCTATGGCAGAAAAAATAAATTTTAAAAATATAAAAAATAATAAAAGAGACCGTTAGCCTTTTCCACCATTTAAGGACACAACAAGAGGACAGCCACCTACTAACCAGGAAACAGGCCTTGCTATACACCTGCCAGCACTTTGATCATGGACTTTCTAGCCTCCAGAACTGAGAGAATAAATGCCCGTTGTTAGTAAGTCACTCCATGTATGGGAGTTTGTTAAAATGGCCTGAAGGGACTAAGACAACCTCATATTCCTTAAACCTGAATTTAGGATTTCAAGCCTGTCCAGTACATCCCTGGACTCCAGGACTTTGCAGATATGATCACACACCCTTGGGCCACTAGCAATGGAAGATGCACCAGGAGCCTGGATTGAAGCAAGTGACTATCTCAAAGGGGGTGAAACATGGATTCAACTGATCATGGCAATAACAACAACAGTAAACCTGGAGGGTTTTTTTTTTTTTTCAGAGAGAGCTTTTTGCTGTAGGGTGCGTGCTTTCGCCAGAGAGAGAGACAGATAGAAAGCAAGAAGTCACCCCCTCCCCCATGTACCTTGTTGGACTCAAAAGTGTGCCCAGAACTTTACCAGGTGACTAGGCGGGGGTTTCAACTGTGGCCATGTGGAATCTGGCACGTTACTGCTGTGTCCTCTTCTGCAAAGTATTAATAATGCTGCTCCTGCTACCTCTGTTTCATGAATTGACTGGGGAACTATTCAGAGTGCATCTACAAATGAATGGTAGACTTACAGTTAGGGTCTCTGAGCATATTTTAAAAGAAAAAGATGGGGGCCGGCCAATGGTGATAGTGGAGGGCCTTGGACTCCCACATGGCTCATGACGGTTTGAGTCCTAGACCTGGTGTCTTGCTTTCTCAGTTTCTCCCCCCCACCCCCAGTCAAATTTAAATAAATAAATTAAGTAAGTTAAAATAAAAAGAACTCTTTGAAAGAAAAAGATGATCATAGGGAACTAGACAACATTAAATCACAACAGTGCTTTGAAGCCACCACCACATTCATTGCTTTTCTGGAAAAAGTTTCTAGATGTGAGAATAGGACCAGGCTCAACATACGGCCCAGACTCCAGAAAGTGTTGAGGCCAAGGGATGGTCATTCACAGGAGAGGAGCGTCCTGACACCGCATTGCACCGCCTGGTTAGGGGAGCAGAAATGGGCGCGCTGCAGGTGCTTCTTGACCTTGGCTACAAAATGGTCCCAGAGGCAGTTTCTGGGCATTGCAATACGTAGCGGGGTGCATGATTATCACACCTGTTCCTCTTTCTAGGGTTTAAATGGGCCTTGCTCATGGTCGTTTTGGAAATTACCATGTTAGTAGGTGCTGTCCCAGCTGAACAGCTGAATAAACCTAGAACTCTGTGTGTGCAAAACAGATGGTGGCTTTTTTCCACAACAGAAGTTATTTCCTTGTGGACAATATACAGAAGTGTTGCTGGTAACAGCTGGGACTACCCAGCTGGCTGAAAGCAATTGTGCTCAAAGAATGCTGATCAATATGCTGGGGTCACCCTGAAGGAAACATGTTTGTCAGGATGAATACCTTTTTTTTTTTTTTTTTTTTGGCTAAAGGGTGCTTGTGCTGGCCGGAGAGAGACAGAGACAGAGGAAGAGAGAGAAGGAAAGTAAAAAATCACCCTCCAGGGGGATAGTCATGCCACAGTCCCTTCTATATTCTTTTCTTGGGATTTTTGGTCACACACACACACACAGACACACACGTGCCCAGTGTGATTTTCAAGCCACTACATCTGAGACTCAAACCTCAGAGTTGGCTATGTGGGGCTCCATCCAGCCGCCTAACTTCCACGCCACTTGCCCCCAGGATTAATGCTTTTATCCACAAGGTGGAGGAAAATGTAAGAGTGTTCACCAACAGTAGAAAGTATAACTAATATGTTAGGTAGCAGAACTGCAACTCACAGTGACGTTTATATGATGTCATAGTATGACCTGAAGGACTAACAGCTGTGGACAGGACACAAGGGAGTCCTGGTTGTGAAGGACTGGGCTAGAGGAGTTATCAAGTTCCCTTTAACTCAAAGATGCTATGGCACACGTTCAAAAATTACTTGGGAGGGGAGATAGGAACATTCTAGTCAAAAGCAACATATTGTTTCCTGCCCCCCTCCCCCAGGCTATCAAATTGATAGTTGCTAGGCAATTAAGAAGTGGAGGAGGAGTAAGAGAAATCAACATCAGCTAATACAAATGATAGATTGGTTAAATACTTTTTGAGCTCTGTGCATGATTCAATTTGTTTTTCCCAGTTTTACTATGGGGCATTCGCATGTGCGTGTGTGAGAGAGAGAGAGAGAGAAAGAGAAAAATCATCCCTCAAGGAGGGATGGCCACACCACATTCCTTTCTCCAGTCTCCTCTTGGGATTTTGGGCATGCACATATACGCACCTGGTATGTTTTTCAAGCCACCAGACCTGGGACCTGAACTGTGTAGTGAGCCATGTGAGATCCAGCCGCCTCAACCTCCAATGCCACCTGTGGGCCCACATGGTTCTATTTTAAATTTCAGCTGTGAAAAAACAAGGACATGCTGTCAGAGTAACTATTAGGTTGTCGGGAAAGTCATGACATATTGTTCTATGTTTCTCTATGCGAAAAGGTGTCATGACCTTCCCAACAATCTACTATATTCTTTAGTGTTCATTGTGAGTTTCTAACACACCATTGTGAACTCTGGTTTAGGCTCATATATGTGGGTAACTCAGCCAAAAGTATAGAATGTCACACAAATGGACATGAGCATTAGAGGTAGACATAGCCTAGACTTCTGAACTGAAATGCTCAGTACAAGCCAAAGAAAGATCATGCCAATGGTTCAGATTTATGGGAGTATGAGACCAACAGTTGGCATAATGGCCATGTCTCTGGACTCCTACGTAATCAACTATGGTTCGAGTCCCAGACCTGGTGGCTTAAACTCACGCCGGGCGCATGTGCATGCATGCCCAAGATCCCGAGAGGAGAATGGAGAAGAGATTGCAGAATGGCCGTCCCCCCTGGGGGGTGATTTCTTGCTTTCTGTCTCTCTCTCTCTGTCTTTCCGGTGAGCACATGTGCCCTACAGCAAAAATCTCTCCAAAAAAAAGATTTATGGGAGTACAAAATGACCGTGCCATGATCCTTTTTCCTCCAATTCTCCATCCCATCAGGATCCTGGACATGTGTGCACACCAGCATTTTTTTAAGCCATCAGAGCCAGGACTCAAACCCTGATGGGCTATATGGTCCTCAGGAGAAAGCAAGGGGCAGAGAGAACAGGGACACCTCTACTCGTCAACTGCAGGTGACTGGAAGAACCCCCTGCATGGGACCAGCAGATGGCATAGCGATTGCTTCGCTAGACTCCCACATGGTCAACAGTGGTTCAAGTCCCAGACCCAGTGGCTTGAAACTCATGCCAGGTGCGTGTGCGTGCATGCCCAAGATCCTGGGAGGAAAATGGAGGAGAAGGGACTGTGGCATGGCCATCCCCCCTAGGGGGTGATTTCTCACTTTCCTTCTCACTGTCTCTCTCTTTCTCTCTGGCAAGCACACATGCCCTAAGGCAAAAAATCTCAACCAAAAAAAAAAAAAAAATACCCCATGCAGAATCACTAAGGTCCTGTTTTCTCCTCCTCCAGAGAACAATTAGCCCCTTGAAACATCTTGCAGACAAAAATCACTTCTGGGCCAGTTTCTAGTACAGAGGAAGCTGGATCCCACATAGGGATGGAAGTGTAAAATGCATGAACCCACCGTTTTAGTCTCACACAGGATCTTTTCACTACCCTAAAACCTCTCTGCTCTTGGCTATGCGTCCTCACTCCCCCTTACTCCTTATTACTAATTTGCAATGCTGATATTATATGCATATTCTCCACATCCCACTCGGTTAGCTATACTTTTATATCGCCAAGGTTTACCAACATTTTTGTCCAGTTGTGCAGACACTGTTTTGCTTTGTCCATAGGTGACCATAAACATTGACGCCTAGTTCATGGGTTACCTATTACTTTGAGAAAGCAGTCTTCATTATGATTATTATTTTATTCATTGGCATTATTTTATTTTACTTTACTATTTTATTTTTATTTATTTTATTTATTTTATTTTATTTTATTATTTTTTAAGTTGACCAGAGAGAGACAGAGAGAGAAGGAAAGTGAGAAAATAAGCTGCCAGGTCCGGGACTCAAACCACAGTCAGCCATGTGGGAGTCCAGCAGCCTTAACCACTATACCATCTGCCCGCCCCAAAAGCAGTCTTTTTTCTAAGACAAAAGAGGAGGCTACTGCCTCATGTGCAGTAAATATAAACATTCTTATTTATCAATTATACCTCAAAGATGCTGAAAAAGACCGGAATAGACAAACTGCACCCTTGGCTTATACTTATGACAATAATTATTATTATTTAGGTTTTTGCATAGGGTGCGTGCGCTTGCCAGTGAGAAATTGGGGGTAGGGAGGACGACAGACGGCCACACTGCAATCTCTTCTCTAATTCTCTCAGGATTTTGGTCTGCACATGTGCCTGGCATGATTTTCAAGGCTCCGGTCCAGGACTCGAATGGAGTCAGCCATGTGGGAGTCTAGCATCTTAGTCACCATTACTACCTCTGGCCCTGGCTTATAATTATTTTGCACTCCTAGATGAGGCATCGAGATGAGGGTAAGTTAAACCTCAAAATGTTAAAAACCGGTTGTTAATATGATCTTTTTATAGTTGAAAATCAAATTAATAGGAGACTACCTCTGTTGTGAAGTAAAGTTCAACTCTATACTCTCTTCCAGATTCTTCAAGTAACTCGTCCCAGATTGGGCCTACGTCTAGGGGTATCACGCGACGCGGCAACGCGGCAATTCACCACAGTGCTGCAATGACTCGGCGGGGCTGCAGTGCCCCCTTACTCCCCCACCACCCAGCGCATGCGCGCACCCCCATCCCAGGCTCCTCCTCTTCCTCTTTCTCTTCCTGTGGCCACCATTGCAGCAGACGCGGCGGAGCAGCGCTCGCCTCGTGGGTTTTGGTGAGAGACACTGGCCTGGGCGTCGGCGTCGGCATCTGCAGTAGTAGCAGCGGCCACGGTCGGGTAAGGGGACATCGACGAGATACTTGAAGTATTGATAAGACTAAGGAACTCTGTCAGAATTTGAAAAGCTAAAACAAAAGTCCGATACCTAGACACTACCGAAAAGAAAGTAAAGATGTGGAAGAGGCGAGTTTTTGTGAATGAGGATTGCCACATAATGGCGAAGCATGCTTGGGTTTACCCAAAGCCAGAGGAGCTGGAGGCGGTCCAGGACATGGTGTGCCACACCGAGCGGGCACTGAAAGCGGTGTCTGACTGGGTCGATGGGCAAGAGAAAGGCGCGCGCGAGCCCGCTGAGCCTGACAGGATAGATGCACCCCTAGAGGACGAGAGCCGAGGAGCGGCCGGGCGTCTTAAGACCGAGAGAATTACCAGAACCCTGTGGGCCGTGATGCGGGTTGGCCTCGTGGCGAAGGGCCTTCTGCTCACGGGGGACTTGGGTTTGGAGCTGGTGCTGCTGTGTAAGGAGAAGCCCACGGCTGCCCTTCTAGACAAGGTGGCTGGCAACCTGGCCATCCAGCTCCCTGCCATAACAAAAGACAAGTATGAAATACTCCCGTCTGTCCCTGATGCCTCAATTGTCATAAAAAACACAAAAGAGCCTCCATTGTCCCTGACCATCCACCTGACATCCCCTGTTATCAGAGAAGAAATGGGGAAAGTATTAGCTGGAGAAACGCTGTCAGTCAGCGATCCCCCAGATGTTCTAGACAAGCAGAAATGCCTTGCTGCCTTGGCGGCTATCCGACGTGCCAGGTGGTTCCAGGCCAGAGCCAACAAGCTGCACTCTTGTGTCATTGTCATCCGGGTCCTGAGGGACCTGTGCACCCGTGTGCCTACCCTGAGTCCCCTCAAAGGCTGGCCTCTGGAGCTTCTGTGTGAGAAGTCCATCAGCACAGTTTATAGGTACATGAGTGTTGGCGAGGCCCTGCGTAGAGTGCTGGAGTGCCTGGCATCAGGCATCATCATGACAGATGGTTTTGGCCTTTATGATCCATGTGAGAAAGAAGCCACTGATGTTCTTGGGCATCTAGACAGACAGCAACGGGAAAATATCACACACAGTGCTCAGCATGCATTGCGCCTTGTCAGCTTTGGCCAGGTCCATAAAGTCCTGGGTATGGACCCTTTGCCTCTCCAGGGGCCCAAGACACCAAAGAAGGAAAACTCCATGGACTGCACTGTTCAGATCCGCCCTGAGGCCACCCACTTCTTTAAGCCCGTGAAACATGCCATGAAGGAGGATGGGAAGGAGAAGCCACCTAACAAAAAGAGGAAGATGCATAAGAAAGACAAGGCAGAGCCGCGCCAAACCCTGAGTGCCTTGATGAGACTGAACCACTTGAAGCCAGACCTGCAGTATAAACTGGCTTCCCAGACAGGTCCTGTCCATGCTCCCATCTTCACCATGTCTGTGGAGGTAGATGGCAACTTCTTCGAGGCCTCTGGGCCATCCAAAAAAATTACCAAACTTCTCGTGGCCACCAAAGTGTTACAGAGCATGGGATTGCTGATGAGCACTGAAGTAAAGGACTTGAGCAAGGGGGAGGACTCAGCCCAGGAAACTGTGGTGGAAGCTGTCTCCACCCCCAGTGCTGCCTTCCCATCAAACACCACCGCAGTGTTTGGGCGCATCCTCACGAAGCATGGCAAGAACCCAGTTATGGAACTTAATGAAAGGAAGCGTGGCCTCAAGTACAAGGTCATCTCTGAGACTGGGAGCAGCCATAACAAGCACTTCATCGTGGAGGTTCAGTTGGAAGGACAGAAGTTTCAAGGTGGTGGTTCCAACAAAAAGATGGCAAAGGCGTATGCTGCCCTTGCTGCACTAGAAAAGGTGTTTCCCGATGGCTCGTTTACCCTCGAGACTATCAAAAAGGAGAGAGTCCTGACACCAGTTGGAGGTAGTCCAAAATCTTTTGCTAAGCCACATAACCCTGGCTTTGGAATGGGCAACCTCATGCACAGTGCAATGGCCCTGCCTCTCAACCTGCAAAGGCAGGGAAGAGGAAACATCCATGATGGAAGGGGAGGATTTGGCAGTGCCAACCATGAAGGCTACGTGAATGCCGGTGCTGGGTATGAAGGCAATTCGGCCACAGCCAGCCCCAATCAGTTCTATAGCAGTGGAGGGCATTTGGGGAATGCTAGTGGGGGTGGTGGTAGCTCTTCTAGCTATAGCTCCTACTACCAAAGCAACAATTCTAATTCACCAGTGTCCCCAAAATGTGCTGGGAAGAAGCAGCCTCATGAGGGCCAGCAGGAGCCCTCATATGGCTCAGGTTACAAATGGCACCAGGGCCAGCACCATTCCTACAACCAGAGCCGGTACCAGGCCTATCATGGCCGGAAGCAGTCAGACCAGGGTCAGAATCAGTCCTACGACCAGGCCCAGTGGCAATCACACCAGGGCCAGCAGCAGTCCTATAACCAGAGCCAGGAGCAGTCCTACAAACAGGGCCAGTACCTGGGTCAGCAGCAGTCCTACAGGCAGGACCAGTACAGGAGCTGTGGTCCCCCACAGGGAAAGCAGAAAGGCTATAGCTATGGAGAAGGCACCTATTCCTCCTACTTTAATTCCTACAGCATCCCTAGCAACAGGGGCAGATCCAACTACATCTGCGAAAGGAAAGTCAACTGCGATGATAGTGGAGACCAAAGCAGAAATAGGCACAGCTTAGGTGGGTCATCCTACACACTCTGGTCACACAACGTCTGTGGTGGAGGTTCTTGGGGTGGCTCCTTATACCAGGGTAACTCAGCACAGTAGAAGTAGGGCTTTCCGGGGTCCAGCCAGAGTTACTATGGTCCTTCTAGCTCCTACAGGTTGGCGACAATGAAGATGCAAACCACGGTCTGGTCTACTATTACAGATAAAGCTGCAGATTTGTACCCACTGCACTTAACTCCCTGTTAGAAGTTTCACTTTATACCACATCCCAGTTAACTTGTCAACCACTCTCCAGGCCCCAGCCTCACCCTGTCTTGCTGCACTGTGCAGTACAGCAAGCCAGTCCCCTGACCCATTCTGTGACCCATATTTAGCCATGTTTTGGAACTCTGTCTTTGATGTGTTGTTAATTGCCATTAAGACTTTATCTGGGTAGAGGTTTTGTGATCTTGCAGTTCAATATCCCTTGATTTACAACTGGTGTTATTGTAAACTCAGTTTGTCTTTAAGTGGTTACAGAAGGGATATAGCATCTGTTAATGCTTTTGTGAAGTAACTTAAATGAACCTCCTAGATTTTAATACTCTAATGTTTTAGTTTTATAAGCGAAGATTTTCTTTCCAAAACCATTGGGAATGATTGGGGTTTGGTTTTGTATGTCTGGATCATTCAGACTGTACATCTGATACAGCCAAATGTAGACAAAGAAAACTTTGGGGAAAAAAAGTAATTCTTGTTGTAGAAGTCTGATAAAACATAAAAGGATATAAAAAAAACCCCTAAAAACTCTGGTAATCCCATATACGAGACAGGCCCTGTTAATGTTTTGATATATGTTAATATGTTCATACATTAATAAGGATAGGGTCATGACTATAACAAGCCTCCAAATACATAGAGGCTCAAATATAATAGCAGTTTATTTCTAGGTCACATGTGTGTCCAAGTCAGTTCCAAGTTGTCAGTGTGTGTAGAAGGGAGCCACTGCTCCACAGATTCATTCTGGGATTCCAGCTTTTTTTTTTTTTTTTTTTTTTTAAGAATAATTTATTTATTATTATAATTTTTCAGTTTTGACCTGAGAGAGACAGAGAACAAGCCACCAGGTCTGGGATTCAAACCACAGTCGGCCATGTGGGAGTCCAGCACCCTTAACCACCACGCCACCTGCCAGCCCCGAGACAATTCCATCTTTAACGCATGGCTTCTAGAGGCAACCTGGGAGTCAACCTCATTCCATTCGGGAGAAGGGGAAAGCACGTAGAAGCATAACTGGTAAGGCCTAGAAGTGATAGATTCGCTTCTGACTCCATTGTCTAGAACTCGATAATGTGCTTAGAAACCCACCTGATTTGTTAAGGAGTTTGGGAAATGGAAATGTATTCTGGCTCTGTGGCCCAGACAGAAGGAAATGTTTGTTGAAAAAATATTAGTCTCTACCCTAGTATATTTTTTCTAGCCTTTTCTAATACATATATGTGTATGTGTTAGTATGATTCCGATTATATTGTATATTCAGTATCAAAAAAACCCCCAAACTCAAATACCAGTATTTCCCATATAATTCTTTGTAGACAGGCTGCATGATATGGAAGGGAGCTTCAGAAAGATTGTAGACAATTCATACTATAGGGTCGGCAGGTGGCATAGTGGTTAAGGGTGCTGGACTCCCACATGTTCGACTGTGGTTCAAGTCCCAGACCTGGCAATTTGTTTTTCTTACTTTCTCCCTCCCTCCCTCCCTCCCTCTTTGGTCAAATTTAAATAAATAAATAAAGTTAAATAAAATAATTATTTCAAAAAAATTCATGTTATAAAAAACTACAGGATTTAAAAACATTTTTGCACCAAAATAGGTTTGTACTTCAGTTCCATTTTCCCACACACTTTGAAGTCCTCTCATAGATCAGGGTTTCTCAAACTTGGCACTGTTGACACTTGGGGGAGATAGTTGTGGAGGGAAGAGGAGCCACCCTGTGCACTGCAGGCCGTGGAGCAGCATCCCTGGCTTCTCACTAGATGCCAGTAGCACAGCCTTCCCCCAGTTGTGACACCCCAAACTGTCTCCAGACAATGCTAAATGTCTCCTCAGGACAGGCAAAATCACTCCCAGTTGAGAACTGCTGATCTAAAGCAACAGTATATAACTACTTCTCTTCCATTAAGCAGCTATTGCTTGCTTGCTTGCTTTTTTTTTTTGTTTTTTTTGTTTGTTTGTTTTTTTTTTTGGTTTGCTTTTATATCTCTGGTAAACATAAAGATATAAATGGTAAACAGAGATGTTTATGGTAAACATCCTATTGACAAAAACAGTTGTTATTTACTTGGGAGAGAGTCTCAGAAGAGGAATTATTAGGTCAGTCGATGAATATTTTTAAGTCTCTTGATACACAGTGCCAAATGGTTTTCCAGAAAGGCTCAACCAGTTTACTCACCTGCCTGCAATGCAGTCTTGTTATAATTTTTTTAATGTTAAAACCCCACAGCCATTGTTTATTATAAACATGAATCTAGTCCTTGCGATGAGTTTATCGATAGGATTTCTGGTAGCGAGCGCAGGCACCAGGAGCTCCAAACTTTTTGGATTCACAGCAGCGGGGTCAGCAACCAGCAGGGTCCGGTCATATTGTATGAGGATGTCTTCGATCTCCTTCTTAGAAGCCTCATCCACATATTTCTGGTAATGAGCCACCAGGACTTTGGAGATGGACTGACCAATAGCAAAAATCTGGGCCATGTGGCTACCACTCTTGACACGGACACAGATGTCAGCACCAGCAAACCGCTCCTTGTCCAGAAGCAGAGCAGGTTCCAGTAGTTTATATTGCAGCGTGTGCAGCTCGATTGTTTCCTGGAGCCTTCTGTTCACCTTGAGAGGCTGTTACCCATTTGCAGTGTACGGCGGCTGTGGCCGTCTTCTTGCTTCTGAAGACTTGCACGGACTACAGCGGGCCCTTGGATGGCATGACTGTGGGCATAGAAGAGGGATCCTCATCGTGCGGTGCTGCAACCGGGAAAGAAAACTCAATCTTGTTATAATTTTTAAAGATTTGGTTTACTTGAGAAAAATTATTTGTTATTTCTTTTTTTTTTTTTTTTTTTTTTTTTTTTTTTCAGTTTTGCCAGAAGGCACCATCACTTTGCATAGGAAGAGAGGAGAGGGAAAAACCACACCTTATAGGGAAATAGTCACACCACAATTCCTTTTCCTCCATTTCTCCCTTGTTTTAGGATTTGGGGCATGCACATACAGGTGCCTGGCATGTTTCTCAAGCCTCCAGTCTGGGACTCAAACTGCAAGGTCAGCCAAGTGGGATCTGGCTGCTTTAACCACCAGGCCACAGGTAGGCCCAGTTTATTATTTTAAGATAGTATTTCTTGGGGCCAGCAGGTGGAGTGGTGGTTAAGACACTGGACTCTTATATCGGTAACCATGGTTCGAGTCCTGGACCTGGTGACTTGAAAATCACACCAAGTGCATGTGTGTGCATGCCTGAAACCCCAAGAAGAGAATGGAGGAGAAGGGATTGTGGCATGGCTATTCCCCCCCCCCCCCAGGTGGTTTCTCACTTTCCCTCTCACTGTCTCTCTAGCAATCACACGTGCCCTATAACAAAAAAAAAAAAAAAAAAGGAAAACTTTCTTTTGACATCCTACACACAGTTGTTATAACTTGGTTTTTATCACAGCATCCGATTGTGACTAGCTCTAGTATTTAAACAGCTGTTCTTTATTTACTTTGGTTTAAAAAAAAGACTTCTAGGGAATGATAGAAAAGTGGATCAAGGGTTTACTTTTTTCTTGGTTTCCAAAATCTTAAGAGTTTTTGGTTTCAGAGTGGCTCACTGAGGTCCTGTCTTGCCAAAATACTATTTCATATTGCCATGCCTGAGTCCCCGTCCCATTGTTTTCATTGTCTCCTAGGAGCCTCCCAAGATATAGGCTCTTTTCTAAACCAGGACTCGGCATGAATTCCTCATTGTCCTCATCCAGGCCACCTTTGTCTTGTTCTTTGCAGGCAGCCTCAGTTACTGTCATTTGCGGTTGGATTCTTGCATACACCCACACTCAGGAATCATTTAAATGGATTACTTTCCTGTAAGGAGGACAAAAACTTAAACCTACCAGCGCCCTGCTGTTTTATTACTTCATGAAGATTGGTTAGGAATGACTATTCCCGTGGGATTGTGAAAATGAGCCAGTGATCTGCCTAGCACAAATCTCTGTCCTTTTATGTAAAATATTATTAGGCTTTCTAGAGCTTTGCCTTGATAAAATCTTTCCTAATCCAATAAATTTCAATAGATGAAATGTTTGCCTCCTCCATCCTTTTTCAGTCCCAAAGCTGCTCTCTTCTGGTTTAAATGTCCCTTAAATGTACTATCTATTGTTACTGTTTATATAACTCACTGTTCAAGTAACATGAACGTATTTTCAAAACAATAAAGGCACACAACGTAAAATATCAGGGGTAATATATCAGGTGGTAATATCAGGCTTAGAAATGTGACAGAAGGCATTAGCCCCACAGAAACTGCACTGGTTTCATGGCTTTTCTAATACCTTTGCAGACAGGAAAAAGTCTTCTCTGAGGAGACAGAAGGAATTTAAGCCCTGGACACTGTTAAACCATTAATTCACTTAAAGGCTGAAGGTCAGGACCTGTACAGACCCTGAGTAAGCCTGCAGTCTCCTAGAGGCATCCCAGGGCCCTAGCTGGCTGATGAGGGAAACTGCCAAATTTGGCACCACTCATGTCGGAGGGGGCTACCTGCACCCTTGTTTGTTCCCCGCAAGTGATTTTGTTACCGAACTCAAATCAGGTATGCTCACCCGAACGGTATAAAACCAAACCATAGGCACATGGTGTGGTGAAGGAACGTACAGCTTTGTGGCAAAGCGCAAAGCAAGGAGAGCGGGCAGCTCATGCTGAAAAGACCCGCCTCCCCGAGGTGGTTTCCATATGCGTTTGTAAGGGCAAAAATTGGGCAGAGGTCCTAGGCGCATGATCAGTTCAGTGATTGGTTCAAGAGGGCGCGATCATCTCATGGGCATTCTTGATTGGTGAGACCTTAGATAATCAAATTTCTCTTCAGGTTTCTGGAACCCTCCAGCCTGGAGTCTTTGAGCTCACAACCAGCAGTTTCCAGCCTCCAAAACATCTTACATATTGAAATGAAAACCTTCTTTCCTTTAAGTGAGAGTTTTAGAGGTCAAATGGCCCTCGCTCATGGTCCAAGTTGGTCATTATCATAACCAAAGTCTGAAGACTTACTCCTTACGCTGGGCCATTACAACGCAAATGAACTTTTATAGTTCAGGAACCCTAGAAAATACATTAGGGGGTTCTTGCTCGGTTTCAATTTGAATCAGTGGCTGGCAGCTGGGCTGCACAGTGAAATCACCTGGGGAGGTTTTTTTTTTTTAATATTTAACTTTATCTACTTATTTTTTAATTTGACCAGAGAGGGATAGAGAGAAAACAAGCTGCCAGGTTTGGGACTCGAACCGCTGCCAGCCACGTGGGAGTCAAATGCCCTCAACTATCATGCCACCTGCCGGACCCACCAGGGGAGTTTTATAAAGTATGGGGCCCACCCGCAGAGGTCCGGATGGAATCGGGTTTCAGTAAAACTCCCTGGCTGACTGTAATGTGCCGGGTTGAGACCCACCGAACTAAGTACCTACCTACGGCCCATATACGAACAAAAGGACCGGGGCTGTGAATTGAGGCAGCGCTGCCAAATTCTGGGTGTTCTTGGAATAGCGTCCTGGCTCAGTTTCCTTATCTGTATAATGGGTGGTGGCTAGCACCTCACAGCCCCCTCTACCTTTAACAGTTTTTATCTGGGAGGTCGATTGGCACTTCAGCGACAAGAAGCCCACTCCTCTCTCCCCCATATCGCCCCTGCTGATTTTTCTGGTTTCCCCGCCCCGGCGCTGGCTGGGGGGGGTCCCAGAGGAAGCCCAGAGCTTTGCAGGCCATCTCCACACACCCGCTGCCCGCAATCGGGCCCTCGCTCCGGGCGCACAAAGCCCCCGGCGCTGACGTCAGGGCCCCCTCTCCGCGCGGCCGGCCCCCAGTGCAGGCGGAGCCGCGCCGCGCTCCCACCCCGGCCGGGAGCGAAGAGCCAGCGGCCAGCCCAGTGCTGCCCAGCGCAGGCAGCCCGGAGCCCAGCCCGCGCACGTGCACGCCAGAGCTGCAAACTTGTGCCACCGGCTCTGCCCGTCCCCGGGGAGCTCAAGCGCCTGCAAACCGCACCCCTCCCGCTCGTCTCCAGCCATGGGTAAGCGAGCGTGCTGGCTCCGCGCCCCCGCCCAAAGAGGGGGCGCGCCTCGCCCAGGGGCCCGCACCGCCCCCGCTCAGGTGGCGCTTCCTGGCCACCTTCAAGACTCGGCCGAGACGGGTGGTGGGGGAGAAACGGAGGCTGGAGGTGGGAGGGGCACGGCGCAGGTGTCCGGAACGCCCAGGTGCGCCTTTCTGCCCCACCCTGGGGCGTCCTCACTCCGGCTGCAGTCAGACTGCACCCTGGGGCGTGCAGCTCCCCAGAGCAAAGAGGCGGGCCCCCGGAGGGGTTGCCTGGGGAGCAGATGGCAAGTCCCCCGTTGCAGGCTCCTGCTTTATTTTAAAGGATTGCTAGAGCAGCTCCTTGCCGATCTCGTGGGACGCTTTCCTTGTCTTCAGAGCTTCCAGCTCCAAGTCCATTCTCGTCCCACCGTGCCGTCGTCCTGTTCTCCTTAAACCCACGTGAAACAAACACCCGGCTTCCCAAACCTGGGGACTTCCCAGGACTGCTTTCAGAACTGTGACCATTGAAACGGAAAGCGAGAGGGGAGGGGGACAGCATGGGATAGAGGGTGAGTCCCTTTTCTTCCCGTCCCGTTTTAACTCTCCAAATGCAGTCCGGGGCGCAGGTGGGGTCGGTGTGCCAAGCGGGCCCCAGTGCAACTGCGAGAGCGACTTAGCAACCTCGAAAGCCTTCACTCGGCGGAGTGAAAATCCCCAACCCCGGCGGGCAGTAGGCGGCTGTAGGATTCTTTCTGTCAGTTCCTAAAGCTCCGCAATGCTGCCGTTAGCAACACGTCGTTAAGCGGGGACTCTGTTCCGGGTGGAAAACTCGTGAAGAGTTCCGTGGAAATGCACCTAATTCCACTGTACCCTGGAAATGTGTCAGCTGTGCTTGGGCAATGGTTTTCTCTCTGCACCCTTATCCTTCTCTAGTGACAGGCTCTAGCCACAAGCACCACCAAACACTGTAAAGCGGCCCTCCAAAGCGTTGGCGATGAGGAAGGCGGTGGGTTGAATCACTGCGGGTTAATAGTGAGGGCTTGGGTATTGCTTGCCGATCCCCTCCCCCCCCTCCCCTGATCCCCTCCCCCCTCCCCTGATCCCCTCCCCCCTTCCCTAATCCCCTCACATTCTCCCTGCTATGAATTGGGTGTGTGTGCTCCTAAGTGAGCGCGGGGTGGGGGTTAATTTTGAACTCACAACATTTTGATGAGGGATAATAAAGAAGGGGAGTTATTTTGCTAAATTTAAAAGGAAACTCAGATTTTATATATAAATATTTTTAACTAGATGATCAAAATATGAAAGGAAGTAAGGTCCCCAATCCAGCAGGAAATTTTATTACCAAAAAAGTTAGGCAAGAACTAGGCTAAGAACCTTCTAGAAGTGGCAGAATTGAGTGGCCTGTAACTCTAGTTCCTACTTCTCTTAAAGCCCCTCTGTGAGTCACATCATTCAACACTGCCTCTTAGACGAGGTTCACCCACCAAAGTCAAAAGTCAGATGGCAGCTTCGGCTCAGCCTGTGACCAAGTTTGGAATACTTGCAAAAGATGTTGCAATCACCCAGAAGCACAATAGTGAGGAAAGTGTTAGCGAATTTTCTTGAAATAAAGTTATTTCTGCCTTTTTAAAAAATTAAAAAATTTTTGCTCTAGGAATGTGTGAATTTGGGTTTGTATGTCAAATTTGAGCGTGCGTTATCACATGGGAACCTTCTTCAGAAGGGCTTTCACAATACTCTGGACTTAATGGGGTGTGGGCTTTATTTGTAAATAGGTGTGGAAGTATTAATACTCCAGGAAGTACTTTGTGTCTTCACAGTTGTTAAATCTACACTTCAATGGCCAATTTATGTTAATTTGTGCATACTTCACTGATTCTGGCAGTGTCCTTGGTTTTAGTTTTTAGTTTTTACTAAAAAGAAAGTTCCCTTCAAGCCAAAAAGGAAACATACTGATTTCCTTTGGTAGAGTCTTAGTAAATACAGCACAGGGCCATGAACTGGTTTTATTTTTCCAGATGTATTTAATTACCGAACATTCCCTTATGAATGTTTTAATTGAAAAGATTTAATGTTGGGAAAATTCTGACTATTGGTCTTTTGAGTTGGGACTTTGGTTCTTATACAAGTCACTTCCTTAAACTGCCATCTGTTAATTTACTGGTAAAATGGGTAAAGTCTGTGGAAATCAAAGTCCCTTCAGACTCGAATTTTAAGGTATTCAAAAATCTTTGAGTTGAGAAGGAAAATGATAAGCAGTGGTGGTGTATACTGTTTTATCTTTCAATGCATCTTTTTTTTTTAAATCTTTCAATGCATCTTAAAACGTGCTTTTTAAAAATTGTCGAGCCAGTTGATTTTCTTCATGGCTTTGTTGAGATATAATTCACTACCATACACTTCATATGTTTAAGTTGTCAATGGAAAAAATAACCAACTGAAAATAGGAAAAGTAGTCAAACTTCTATCCACAAAGTACACAAGTCAGTACTTTTTAGTATACCCAGAGTTGTGCAAGCATCACCTCTATTTAATGCTAGAACGTGTAGGCACCCCAATAAGAAACCCAGTTCCCATTAGCAGTGCCTCCTCATTCTCCCCCTCCCCAGCCCCTAGCAACCACTAACCTACTTTCTGTCTCTATGGCTTTGCCACTTCTGGCCATTTCACGTAGATGGAATGAGCCAATTGATGTTTGGAGTGTGTTTGACTGTTCAGTAACTTTAGTTGTTTTGCGCAATGAGAAGATATCTGTGTATTGGGACCAGCAGTTAGCATAATGGCTATGTCGCTGGACTCCCACGTAATCGACCGCGGTTCGAGTCTCGGACCCGGTGGCTTAAACTCACGCTGGGCGCGTGTGCGTGCGTGCCCAAGATCCCGAGAGGAGAATGGAGGAGAAGGGATTGCGGCGTGGCCATCCCCCCTGGGGGGTGATTTCTCGCTTTCTATCTCTCTGTCTGTCTGGTGAGCGCACACGCCCTATAGCAAAAACCTCTCAAAAAAAAAAAAAAAAAAGATATCTGTGTATTGTTTGTATGCAGTACACTGCCTGAATGAGTATGTCAAACGAATTCTTTATCTGGCTGAAGGGTTCCATGTTGGGCCACACATAGTGTGTGTGTGCACACATATGCACACACAGACACATGCACGGACATGCACACCCACGGTGTTCAGTCTGAGAGGAACCCACATTTCCCAGAAGTTGGCACTTGTGGGCCATCTATTCTGCTTTCACATGGCTCGTGTATCTAGAGAAGATTGCCGATTTTGTTCTTTCGTTAATTATAATTTTGTATCAAAATTGCTCCGATACAGCACAATGTGGAAATAACCGTTTTGACCCATTGTGTAGTAAGGAATTAAGAATTTAACAGTAGATTAAGAATTTAACTGTAGTCCATCATTTAGCAAAATGGAATTCTAAAAAATACTTATGAGCCATTCATTTTTTTTTTTTTCGTTTTTTGTTTTGAGAGAGATTTTGGCTCTAGGGGGCATGCGCTCGCCTGAGAGGCCTGAGAGATAGAAAGCGAGAAATCACTCTCCTCCCCCCAGGGACGATGGACATACCGCAATCCTTTCTCCTGCATTCTCCTCTTGGGATTTTGGGCACTCATGCGCACACACCCAGCATGAGTTTTAAGCTAGTGGGTCTGGGACTCAAACCACAGTCAACTACATGGGAGTCCAGCAACCTAACCATTATGCCATCTGCTGGTCCCGAGTTGTTCTTTTTTGGTAACACGCATACAAATCATGCTGCAGAGATCTTGTTAAAAAATCGATGTCTGACTCAGTGGGCCCAGGTGGGGGCCTGAGTTTCTGCATTTCTGACATGTCCCCAGGGGTTACTGAAGCTATTGTGCCTCTGAGCTGAGAAATGGAGGAAACGGCCAGCCAGTGAGGCCTGGGTGCCTGTCCTCCCTCCCCCCCACTAACTTGCCATGTGATCTTGGGTAAATCATTTTCTCTTCTGCATCTCAGTTTACTATAAAATAAAAGGATTTGATGAAATGATTTCTTTGGATCCTTACAGCTCTATGGATTCAAGAACATAATTTAGAAAAAAAAAAAATGAAAGTACTGTTAAACTTGAAAAACACGAGAAAAGAGCTCCCTAATTGTTTAGACACTCTTTAGATCCATGAACCCCGCGTCATAGGCATGACCTGTAGTTGGGCTAAATGCTGACATCTCCCATGTGCTTGCCTACAGGACAGCTGGCTCCTCTTCAAGGAAACTGGTGGAGGAAGCCATGGCATCCACTGTCTCTAGTGCTTCCAGCTTGGGTTTCTCCTGCCCGCTTCCCTTTAGAGCTGACTCCTCACCCTACACCTGGGTTCCAGGCCACCTGCACAGGCTGCCCTCAGAAGGACACACTGAAGACCCATAGCTGCTGTGGCAGGTTCTGGGAGTTCGCTCAGGAATTCAGATGCAAATAGAGACAAAGGAATGGTGTCCTGCTGAGTAACTGGGAGGAAGTGACCCCAATGTGCTAGCTTCCCTCCCTCTGAGTCTAAAGAGTTACTAAGGAGCCCACCCTTGGGATCTTGGAGAGAGCTCCCTTCGAAATTTGGATGCAGGCTGAAATTTTGAGTAAACCTCATAGTCCAGCACAACAGAGTACTGTTTGTGACAAACAGGAAGTAATTAATTCTTTGTTGTATTTTTGCTCTGGCAAAAGCTGTTGTCCAAATCACTTGTCCCCCTCCAAGGGCTTCTTAGAAGAGCCTATCTGCTGCATCTGGGATCACACAGTTGGATGGTTTCTTTAAAATGCCAAAGTGATGAATCATAAAAAGTGCCAAATGTGTCCTAAACATTTTATTTAACTTAAACATTGATTTGCCATTATTTTTTTAAAGAATTATTTTATTTCATTTATCATCATCGTTATTATTTGCTTAACTTGACCAGAAAGAGACAGAAAGAGAGAAATGGAAAGTGGGAAAGCAAGCCTCCAGGTTCGGGACTCAAACCGTCTGTGGTCAACCCTGTGGGAGTCCAGTGCTTTAACCACCACGCCAATTTCTAGCCTCGCCATTCTGTTGTTACAGAGTCAAGGCCTTTACTTACAGTGTGAAGCCCTGATTGGAGTCCCTTGAAGTCTTCCATAACCCACAGCCGGAATTCATTGGCTTCTGATTTCCTTTCAATTCTTTTATTAAAGAAGGATGAAAACTTAAAGGCATTGGGAACCAATCTGTGTGCAGAATTGGTTTATATCACATCACCTTAAGCCTTCAAAATGATATTGCCCATACTTAATTTAGCAATTCTTTTTCCAAGTCACTCATTTTTGTTAGGACTTTCCAAAGTAGTAAACCAGGTTTTCTCTTTTTATTTTAAAAAAAATGTTGAGGGCATGTGCACTTGCCAGGGGCTGGGGTGGGGGAGTTAGAAAGCACCCCTTATGGGAAATGGTCAGGCCACAGTCCCTTCTCCATTTCTCTCACTTGTCGGGATTTTGGGTACGCATGCACACATGCCAAATGCGTTTCTGATGCTATTGGGTCTGGAACTCGAACTGTGTAGTTGACCATGTGGGATCTAGCTGCCTTTACCACCACATCACCAACTGGCCCCCAACCTGGTTTTCAAGACAGAAAACCTTTTGAGGAGGCACTCATATTTTATTAGTTTATGTAATATTGAATTAAATTTCATAATTATGGTAACAAGTACAATTGGCATAAACAAGTTTGGGAACAAACAGGTTTAGGACACAGGTCATCTGGTTAAGAGGACATACACAGATGTCCCAGAGAAGAGCTTAGAATCCAAGTTCTATCAATAGAGATCAACTAATGTAAAATTTTCTTTTGAACATATATTTTAAAACATTGGTATTGTCATTTATGCCATATTGTTTTACATTTTTTGTTGGGTACAGTTTATTTTTTTTTAAAGTATGTGTACAGTGTGCACATTCACAATCCCCAACATTCAATACCACACTGTCTTGTATCTACCTGAAAATGGCTCTACGGTCTGTTTGGAAGTGTATATTTGTTGCCAACAGTTTTACTCTACTACAGAATGTAGTTCCTAAACCAATTCCACTTGTTTACATGCATTCCTGTGTCTTTTAATTAATTTCGCCTCATCCGTCCTGCCCCTCCCTCTAATCTAGCATCTAATATCTACCATTTCTCCATTTCTATGCTATTGAGTCCTTTATTGAGTGAGGACACTTGGAATTTATTAAATGGGGACATACAATATTTGTACTTTATAGCCTGACTTATTCCATTTATCATTATGTCTTTTAAATCCCTCCATGTATTTATGTATTGCAAACTCTATAATAAGCTATGTTAAATAGGGCAAATGGCATTAATTATTCTTTAATGATATTAATATTTTTATCACGAATTTGCACAGAATAACAATTTCAGCTTGAAATCACTTTAGAAATAATTCAGTTGCTGCAGGCACACACAGGCACAAAAACAATTTAAAGAGCAGTTGGAATGTTCTTTCATTATTTTTGTGCCTTTAGCTTTTTTCCTTCTAATGTTATAAAATATTTTCCCCTCTCTGGTGAAAAGTACTTCCTTCTTGTCAGATTTTTGAAGTTTGGGAAAGCTTGGGGTGAAACACTTTGTTTCAGTGAAACTCTTTATTGCCCTGAGAATTAAAAGGCAACCGGAGTTTTGTGTTTCCGTTCACGCTGTACGCATTAGAGTGAACCGAGCACCCACTGCAATGCTATGCAAGGAGCCCGTGCTGACCTCTGAGCCTTCCAGTTCCTGCTGGGTGCCCATTGCTGTGAGGCACAGCAGCGTCACAGTCCTACTCAGGTGAGCCAGGTATGGGACTAAGTCTTTTATTTTTTAAGAATTATTTATTTAATTCCATTTGTTATTACTATTTTTCAATCTGACCAGGGACAGAGACAGAGAGAAAAAGGGAAAGCAAGAAAGCAAGCCACCAGGTCCAGGGCTCGAACCACAGTAGGCCATGTGAAAATCCAGCGCTCCTAAGCACTATGCCACCTAAGTCTTTTTTCTTTTTTTTTTTTTGAGAGATTTTCGGTATAGGGCGCGTGCGCTCGCCAGACAGACAGAGAGAGACATAGAGACAGAAAGTGAGAAATCACCCCCCAGGGGGGATGGTCACGCTGCAATCCCTTCTCCTCCATTCTCCTCTCAGGATCTTGGGCATGCACGCACATGCGCCCGGCGTGAGTTTTTTTTGTTGTTTTTTTTGAAGGGGTTTTTGCTATAGGGCGCGTGCGCTCGCCAGACAGACAGAGAGAGACAGAGAGATAGAAAGCGAGAAATCACCCCCCAGGGGGGATGGCCACGCTGCAATCCCTTCTCCTCCATTCTCCTCTCGGGATCTTGGGCACGCACGCACACGCGCCCGGCATGAGTTTAAACCACCGGGTCCGGGACGCGCACCGCGGTTGACTACGTGGGAGTCCAGCAACATAGCCATTACTCTAACTGCTGGTTCCCCTGGACTAAGTCTTAAAGCACAAAATAAACTAATAAGACTGTCCTCAAATAACCACAGTCATTTCAGAAAGGCAGACACAGAATTATAATAGAAGTAAGTGCCAAGTCCTGTAGAAAAAAGGAAAAGAATGAGGATAACAGTGGGGAGGTGTCATTTTTGGCGAGGGATTCCCTGTGGAAGCAGCTCCTTTTGATCTGAGTCGTGAAGGTAGAGTAGAATTCTGGGGATCAGGGTGTCTTGGACGGAGAGGACACTTCAGGCCCTGGGTACAGGTGTGTTAAAGCCAAGAGCGATGGCAGGGCTGCTACAGGGCACATTGAGGTGTCAGAGCATGGGAGAGTGACAGAGCTGAGGCTGGGCCCACCACCAATGCCAGGGAAGAACTTGACCGTTGCCTTATGGGCCACAGAGAATCACAAAGAGAATTTCAGTAGGTAAGGGACAGCTGGAAGGAAGTGACAGTCTCCCTGAGGAGATAAAAGAAACCCACCAAGGTATAGAAGCACTAGCGTCTAATTATAAAATTCTAAGTAAAAGTTGACCCTTGAGAAATGAATGGGTTAGGGACGCCGACCCGTCATGCAGCTAAAAACTGGGGTGTAATGTTTGATTTCCTCAAACCTAACTACTCAATGTTTGTTATGGGAGGCTGTTGTGTGTGTTTCACAGCATACAAACTGCAAACTGCCTAGTCGTAGCGACGAAAAATGTCTCCAGACATTGCCAAATAACCCTGGTTGGGGCAGGAGGGAGCAGTATTGCTCCATATTGAGAGCCACTGCTTAAGGACAAGAGTGATTGAAGACCCTTCATACCCCCTAATATTATAAAATCTGAGTAGCCTCGAGGCAGGCCACTGGTGTAGTGGTTAAGGAGGCTGAATCTCATGTGACCGACTATGTGGTTTGAGTCCCAGATCCTGCTGCTTGGAAGCTACACTGGACTTGTGTGCGTACGTGCCCAAAATCCCGAAAGGAAGGAGAGATGGACGAGAAGGGATTGCGTTGTGTCTGTCCCCCATGGAGGGTGCTTTCTCACTTTCCCTTCCTCGCTCTGTCTCCAGCAAGTGCGTGTGCCCTCTGGCAGATAAATAAAGAAGAAATCTAAGTACTTGCATCATTGAGGACTTGGTTGAGCCTATCTGCAGAATAGAAGGAGCTCTGGTTAAAAAAATGTTCTTACAAAAGGGATGCTTGATTTTTCTAGGAGAAGGGAAGTTTTTGTTTGTTTTATCTTTTTCCAGCATCATCAGAGGATTTGGGGGCATAAGGGGGCACCTTGCTGACCACCTAATTCATTCTTTCTTTAGAAGAAAACAGTCTCCTAAATCATCTCAATAAGGAGGCCAACCTCCCTGAAAATAGAGTGCCTAGCTTTCCCTGGTAACTCGTCCTAATAATCAGTGCACTTTCTCTCTGAAAGGACTGGCTCTATGAAGTTCCTTTTGCTTGCTCAAATAGTTTCCATCATCTTTCGTTCTCTTTATCAAGTACAAAGACATGAAGGATCTAGTCACATCCTTAATTATCTTGATGGCCTTTCCAAATTTAGAATTCATCTCCTTAGCTATAATCAAATCTACCCAGATTAAGCCTCTAAGGCAGCCTTCCTGCTCGCTCCGTCCTTAGGCCCTACGGGTCTTGTCTTCCGTAGGTTTTTCCATGTGACTGAGAAATGCAGGAGTTAACCTAGAAAGGACTGATTTCCCCTTTGGAGCTCAGAGATCTTTTCCCAATAGCCTTCATATGGCCGTGCTCCCACATCCTTCACCCCTCCCCCAAAGGGAGACCAGAAGCCGGCGTTATCTGAGCACAGGCAAAGGGTTCCAGTGCAGGAATGAACAGGAACACGAGAGTGAAGGTTAAGAGAAGCCTAAGAAAACCTGCTATTCTGTATGTGCATCAGGTCACCGTTTTAGGTTTAGAAATGTGTTTTGCGACTTCTTTTTGAAAAGAATGCTTAAATGGTGGATTTTCAAATGGAAGCTTAACTTCAGGCATCTGTTCCTATGCACCATGAACAAAGAATGGAGATGTAATTAACAAAGTAATTCAGGCTTTTAAGATAACTTTATTTGATGCAGCACTTGATTTTCTATTTTCCTTTTTGGTTTTCTCATTTGGCATATTCTGACAGTTTCCGTGATAAGTAAAACTGAATTCAGAACGTTAAAGGGATGAATTTCCATCCGAAGTATTACTACCATTTGCAAAGCCAGTGTACTGGATTACCAAAAACTGTTTTGAGCTCTGTTATGTAATGATATCTTGTCACAAATATTTTTAGATGTTTTATAAGAGGCACAAATATTAGTCATTTCTTATTAAAGTATACACACAAAAAGCAGGCGAATCATATGCATATAGCTTGATACATATTTACAGACATTACCAGAACTTGGATTAAGAAGCAGAAATCCTCAAACTGCCTTTCAGGCACCCCCCCCAAAGGGTAATAATCGCCCCTAATTTCTGCCAGCCTACTTTTGCCTGTTTTTGCATTTTATATTAAATGGAATGACACTGCCTGAACTCTGGTCTCATCGCTTTTGCTTAACATTAATAATATTATTTCAAAACTCAGAAATGTTTTCTGTCTGGAGAATAGACTTGCTTCCAAGTCATTATGGTTAAAAGCATTTATTAAATGCCTTCCTACGTAGAACCATACTAGGGAATGCATAAACCACTGGTTCCTACCCTCTGTTTTAAGTGGAAGACATTGTCGGAGCGACTGAGAAAAGGACTTCAGAAATATTTGACAACAGCAGAGGTGAGTACGTGACAACCATGCGTACAGCTGAGAGACAGCAGAGACATTGTCCACCCAGAAATGGCAAGTTTGGTTGAGGTGTTGTGAATAATGAGGAAGTTGAGATACAGTCAAGGTGAATCTTCTGGCTTCAGGATATGAGGATAGAATAGACGTAGAGACCTCCTCCTGGTTAGTTTCCTGAGGAAGATGGGGTTTTAGGAATTGTGGGAAATAGAGGTGGTTGGTCAACTTCAAGCCGAGTGGGTACTCCAGGTAGAACATAGGTGGGAAAAAGGCTCAGTGGCCTGGGGGGATTTCAGGTTTTCCTCCTGAAAACGGCAATAGATATGAAAACGTATTTGCCACATTAACTTTTCTTCTCATGTTGTTTGGACTTAGACAATAAAAGTCTTTGATTCCTTCCATGAGAAATTTCCTCTGCTTGTTGACCAGATGATGCAGTTGGCAAAGTGAATGCCTTGTTTTCACATAGAGCCGGTGGAGCTGGCTTCACATGGTATCGTGTTAGTGGTGGTATCGGTTTCTACTCCCTCCAGTGGGGTATGAGCATTTCTGGTTTCTCCATTTCTTCACGATTTGGTATTGTCACATTGTTTGATTTTTCAAAACCCTGATAGATATGCAGTGATATGTCATTTTTTATGTCTGATTTCCCTAGAAAGATTAAACATTTTGGGTAGGTTATTGGTCATTTGGGTTTTCTTTCCTGTTCATATCCTTATTTGTCTATGTCTTACTGATTTGTGCATTCTTTTTTCTTTTTTTTTTTAAGAATTATTTTGGGGACAGCAGGTGGCATGGTGGTTAAGGGCGCTGGACTCCCACATGGCCGACCACAGTTCAAGCTTTCTCTCTTTCTTTCCCTATCTCTCTCTCTCACTCTGTCCCTCTCTGGTCAAATTAAAATAAATAAATAAATAAAGTTCTTTGTTTATTTTAATTTTACCAGATTGGGACGGGGTGGGGGGGGTGGTGAGAAAGCAAGGCTCCAAGTCTGAGACTCAAAATTGGCCATGTGGGAGGGAGTACAGTGCCCTTAACCACCACACCACCTGCTGGCCTCTGATTTGTACATTCTTTATACATTCTAGATACCGGTCTTTATTTAAATGTGTTCTCACCATCTTCCTCACCCAAGTGTATTTTTTAACTTGGTTGAGCATGTCTTTTTGTTTGTTTTAGATTTTTGGTGCATGCACTCGTCTGAGAGAGGGAGAGTGAGAAATCACCCCCCCAGGGGGAATGGCCACGCTGCAGTCCCTTCTCCTCCATGCTCCTCCTGGGATTTTAGTCTCATGCACACATGTGCCTAGTGTGATTTTTAACCTGCCGAGTCCAGGATTTGAACCATGGTTAGCCATATGAGAGTCCAGCCCCTTAACCATCATGCCACTTGCTGACCCCTAAACACATCTTTTGTTGTACTGAATACATATATTATTTTATTTGCCAGAGTGTATTGTGCTTGCCAGAGACTTATAGACAGAGACGGAGAAAGCACTGCCCAATGGGGCATGGTCTAGCCACAATCCTTTTGCCTCCATTTCTCCATCCTGTTGGGATTTTGGGGGGACACACATGGGCCTGGCATGTTTTTCAAGCCACCAGGGCTAAGTTTCAAACTGCGTGATCGGTCATGTAGGATTGGGCTCTCTTAAGCACCAGGTTCTGTTTGTATATACAGAATCCACCACGTCCTTAAGTCATCCTTTCCCTGCGTTTTTTTCCCCGTGGGGATTTTTATATACACAGTCATGCACTGCTTAATGATGGGGGTAAGTTCTGAATAATGTGTTGTGAGGGAACTCCGTCATCGTGTGGATGTCATAGAGCGTACTTACACAAATCTCAATTTTACAGCCTAAACTCCTAGGCTAGATGGTATAGCCAGTTGTGCTACTGTTGTTGACTGAAACGTTGTTATGTAGCATGTGACTAGATCAATATATTTCCCTACTACATGTGTGAATACATCTCTGGATTCCATTCTGTTCCTTTGGTCTATTTTGCCATCCCAGTGCTAATATTAAACTATCTTAATTTACTATAGATTTATAGTAGGCCTGGTTATCTCTTAGGAGAAGTTTCTTCCTTTTACTCTTTTTTGAAAATGCCTGAGCTATTATTCTTTTTTTTTAAAGGATTATTTAATTATTCATTCATTTATTTTAATTTGACCAGAGAGAGACACACAGAGAGAGAGGAGGAAAGTGAAAAAACAAGCCACCTGGTCAGGGACTGAAACCATGGCCGGACATGTGGGAGTGTCCAGATCCTTAACCGCCACGCCACCTGCTGGGGGGGTCCTTCGTGTTTCCTTTTTAGAATCATGATCCACAGAAATCCCTGTTAGGATTTTGAGTAGGATTGCAGTGAATTTATAGAATAATTTCCTTATAGTCAATGTGTTTACTGTGTTAAACTTCCATTTGTAAATATGGTATATCTATGCACTTAGATCTCCGACATACCCCAATAATGTGGGTTGTGGTTTTTTTTTTTTTAAGTTTCTTCATTTCTTCTACAAATGAGGGAAAGAGATAGGGGGAAGTAGGGAGAAAGGGACACTTCTAACAGGGTCTTCATGCTGTGACCCATGTCCAGCCTCAGCCAGGCTCACGGACAAAGTGTATACCTGGTCTGCACAGGGAGACCTTGGGGTGAGAACCTAGGACCTTCCCATACGGTCTTGGTATCACGGAGAGTTGTGTTACTGTACCACTGCTGCACCCTCAGGCATGTTTCTGTATACCTTAAACATTTCTTTTAAGGCCTCTCATAGTTTTTGTGACTTTTTTTTTTTTTTTTTTTGAGAGGTTTTTGCTATAGGGCGCGTGCGCTTGCCAGACAGACAGAGAGAGACATAGAGACAGAAAGTGAGAAATCACCCCCCAGGGGGATGGCCACACCGCAATCCCTTCTCCTCCATTCTTCTCTCGGGATCTTAGGCACGCACGCACATGCGCCTGGAGTGAGTTTTAAGCCACTGGGTCCAGGGCGTGAACCGGGGTCAACTACATGGGAGTCCAGGAACATCGCCATTATGCTAACTGCTGGTCCCACCAAAAAAGTTATTTTTCATCTTTTTTCTAGGACTGGAGAGCCATGTATCTTAGAAGCCTCCTGTTGAGTGTTAAAACTTCTATACAATGTTTAAGAGTTCACCTTTTAGCGAAGAAGGAACCTTATGAAGGTCCACAGGAATCCAGAGGACGGTGTCCTGCTCTTTTGATATTTGCGCAGAATACAAGGAGAGAAGACTTAGGAGTTTGTTAGCTGTAGAGAATTTCCTTCCATTGAGGATGGTTGTGCGCTGAGGGAGACTGTGAAATCGCAACATGGAGTCCATTGGGATCAAGGGTAGGCCCTGTAGCACAGCAGTTAACTCTGTACTTAGGAAAGTGGCCAACTGCACTTCGAATCCTGACTATGGTGCCTTAAAAAAAAACATCAGCCAGATGGTATAATGGTTAAGGCTGGATCCCACATGGCTGACTGCATGGTTCAAGTTCCAGATTGGGTGACTTGAAAAACATGCTGAGGGGGCTGGCAGGTGGCGTGGTGGTTAAGGGCACTGGACTTCCACATGGCCGACTGCAGTTCGAGTCCCGGACCTGGTGGCTTGCTTTCTTACTTTCTCTCGCTCTTACTTTTGCTCTGTCCCTCTCTGGTCAAATTTAAATAAATAAACAAAAAATAAAAAAGTTAAATAAAGTAATTTTTAAAAAAGAAAGAAAGATGCTGAGTGTGTGTGGGTGCCATAATTAAATAAAATAATTCTTAAAAAAAGAAAGATGCTGATTTTGTGTGTGTGTGTGTGTGTGTGTGTGTGTGTGCCCAAAATCCCAAGAGGAGAATAGAGGAGAAGGGACTGTGGCATGGCCACCCCTCATACCCCCAGGGGGTAATTTCTCACTCTCTCTCTCCCTTCCCCCTCTCTCCCTCTCCCTTCCTCTCTCCTTCCAGTGAGCACATGCACCCTATGGGAAAAACATACAAAACACTGGGCAGGCATGTGTGTGCACATCCCAGGTCCTGATAGGCTGGAGCAATGGAGAAGGAATTGTAGTAACCGTGTTCCACCAGGAGGTGCTTTTTGTCTCTCTTTTCCTTGGTGAGCACATGTGCCCTGTGGCAATTAAAACAATGGCATCTGTACTGATTTAATTAATTTACCAAATTCTTTTTTTGCTATAGGGTGCATGCGTTGGCTGGAGAGAAAGAGAGAGACAGCAAGAAATCAGGAAATCACCCCCCAGGGAGGATGGCCACACCACAATCCCTTCTTCTCCAGTCTCCTCTTGGGATTTTGGGCACGCATGCACACACACCTGGAGTGAGTTTTTATGCTGCCAGGTCTGGGATTTGAACCGCGGTCGAATACTTGGGAGTCTGGTGATGTAACCATTATGCCATCTGGTGGTCCCTCATTTACCAAATTCTTATTGGACTGTGAGTGCTAAACTAGTGATAGAAGGATGATTAAGACACATTTTCATACTCAGTAAGTGACTCATTCACGTGCCCATTAATTAGAAATGTGTGTATTTGAGCCCTACCACGTAGCAAGTACCCCTGGTATTCACACACGTCGAATAGTTCCTACTCTCGAGGTGCTCAGTCTCCGGTAAGAGTTGTCCACATGGTGACACCCGTTGTGATTGCACGTGGCCAGTGTTACAGGTAAAGCAGAGGTAGAGCACCCCAAGCGCTCCTCTTTGGGGATAACATATGGGAAGCGCCCTGAAGGATGATCTGAAGTGATACATTTTTACCTAAACCAAACTTTTTTTTGTAATAATTTTTTCATTTAATTTTATTTATTATTATTATTTTTATTTGACCAGAGAGAGAGAGAGAGAGAGAGAGAGAAAGTGAGAAAGCAAGCCGCCGGGTCCGGGACTTGAACCGGTTGGCCATATGGGAATCCAGCACCCTTAACCACTATGCCACCTGCTGGCCCCCCTAAACAACCCTTTGACATATTATAATAATGTAAGAATAGAAAAATCCTCCATGTGTTAAACTGTGGATTTCTTCTAAAAGTATGACCGAATTTGCACATCACAAAGACTTAAGTTTGCATTCGGTGTGCAAGTTCTGAGTTAAAAGAGAACCCAAAAAAGGCCAGTTTTCCACTAGTACCTTAGAGCAATGCAGCTGAAGTAACCCAAGAGAGATTGCTTTGCAACTCTTCTGTGTGACTGTTAGTTTCATGTTCGGTGCTAGTACTCATAATAATGAATGTTCTTGGTTGATTCCAAATGATCTAGTTTCTCTAAGTAGTTTAACAGAGACTGTCTCCTGGAATATTTTACATGGGGAAGAGGAGGCCAGCGCTTGGGGTGTAGCGCGAGCTTGATTCATCTCAGAAAGCAGCTTTTTCAGCCGTCAAATGAGATTGTATGTGCAGCTGCTACCCGTCATTGCACAGAGAGATTCTTATTTCCCCACAAGGCCTCAAACTTTTATTTATTTATCTGAGGGCAACAGAGAGCACAAATGGAAACGCTCGTAAAACACATCTTCGAAGTGCCATTTGTAGTAAGGTGCTGCTGCGCCCTTGCCGGTGACAATGGCCAGAACCTAACTGGACAGCTGGACATTTTCTGTACACACAAGGCCTTCACAAAGTTCCTAGAAAATGTGTGTTAATGAAAAAATGATATGGGTTTCAAGATTGTTTGTTTCACATCAAAATTAACTTGTACTTTAATACCCTTTTTCCAGTCCCCTGGTATATCTCTTATTGATTTTTCAGTTGAGGCCCCTTACCTGAGCATCCTTGTGAGAAAAATCTAATATAATTCTACATACTGAGACTTTTGAATATGTTCTTTGAAAATCTTATTTTTCAAGTATTTCTGCAAAACATAAATGTTCATGGACATTATTTGAAATAAAAATAATATTGTTTGGAGGCAGCAGATGGCGAGGTTGAGGTGCTGGACTCCCACATGGCTGGCCATGCGTTGAAGTCCCGGACCTGGTGGCTTGCTTTCCCGCTTTCCCTCTCTCTGTCTCTCTCTGGTGAATATACACGATCTAAAACAAATTTAAACATAATAGTAAATAAAATTAAATAATCATTTAAAAAATAATAATTATTCTTGAAGGGTGAAATCAAGAATGGAAAAACTTGGACCTTGGTTTCTTGGAATTAAGGGTTTATACTAATTTGAAACATCGAGTATTCAGAACTCTTTTTTTTTATAGGATTAATTCTTAGTATTTTATTTTATTACTTTTTTGGATTCATTTATTTATTTATTTCCATTTGTTATTATTATTTTTTAATTTGATGAGACAGAGAGAGAGAGAGAGAGAGAAATGAGAAAACAAGCCGCCAGGTCCAGGACTCGAACTGTGATTGGCCATGTGGGAATCTAGCGCCCTTAATTACTACATCACCTGCTGGCCCCAAACCCTTTTAAAATAATTTTTATTTTGGGACCAGCAGTTAGCATAATGGCTATGTCGCTGAACTCCCATGTAGCTAACTGCGATTCGAGTCCCAGACCTGGTGGCTTAAACTCACACCGTGCGCATGTGCACATATGTGCCCAAGATCCCAAGAGGAGAATGGAGGAGAAGGGATTGTGGCGTGGCCATCCCCTCTGGGGGGTGATTTCTCGCTTTCTATCTCTCTGTCTCTCTCTGTTTTTCTGGCGAGCACACACACCCTATAGCAAAAAGCATCTCCAAAAATTTTTTTCCTTTAATTATTTTTTAAATTTATTTTAAAAATTAAATTAAATTAAATTTTTATTTTAATTTGACCAAATAGGGACAGAACGAGAGAGGGAAAAAAGGGAGGGGAGAGAGGGAGAGAGGGAGAGAGAGTGAGAAAGCAAGCTGCCAGGTCCAGGACTCAGACTGCGCTCAGCCATGTGGGAGTCCCATGCTTTTACCACCATGCCACTTGCTGGCCCCTCTTGGGATTTTGAACACACACGCATACTCAAGCCACCAAGTCCCCGTCTCGAACTTCGTGGCTGGGCTATGTGGAAATCAGCTGCCTTAACCAGCACACCAGGGGCCAGCCCAGTAGCTGGCTATCTTTTTATTTTTTAAAATTATTTATTTAATTAAATTAATTCATTTATTTAAATTTGACCACAGAGAGAGGGGGAAAGTGAGAAAGCAAGCTTCTAGGTCCGGGACTTGAACCACGTTCAGCCATGCGACAGTCCTGCACCTTAACCATCGTGCCTCCTGCTGGCCCCAGTAGCTGGCTATCTTAATGACCGCTCTAACAGGTTTCAGATTTTAGTTGCGTCTGAATGTTGCTTCTTTTGCAAGTAAACATCCTGCTGAAACTATTCCGTTGGGAAGAATCTGATATTTGCAAAAGGGCATTTTCTGAGTAGAGCAGGTTATCATTGATAATTTAACAGAATTAGGAAAATAGAAATGGTTGGTAATAAAAGTGATCCAAACCATAATTTGTGTCACAGAATAAACTATAAATGACGTCTAACTGGAATAATGTAATAAAATACCTTTCCATAGTGCTTTCTTCTTCGGTAGCCTGCAAACACCATTTCAGGGACCTGAAAATGAATTAAAGCATTGTTTTAGTCCCTGATGAATTCTGGTCTCTTACATAATTTAGGCTAAAATATAATGTATCATTTACTTTTTTTAGTCTATCTATATAGTCTATCAAATTATCTTTAGGTTGGAGGAGACAGGATGTATGTTATTGCTCTCATCATAACTTTGTACTTATAATGGCATACTGTACTTACTTGATTTAAAGATATATACAGTTTGGGCTGGTCCTGTGGCCCAGTGGTTAGGGGAGCCAGATCCCACCTGGCTGACCGTGGTATGAATCCCAGCCCTAGTGGCTTGGAAAATACTCTGGATGCATGCACCAAATTATGACAGGGTGGAGAAATGGAGGAGAAGGGATTGTGACTTGACCATATGCTAGTCAGGGGGTGTTTTCTCCCTTTCCCTCTCCCTGTGTCTCTCTCTGGGTTGTGCACACATTCTCTGGCAAAAAAAAAAAAATTAAAAATTGGGGCCAGCAGGTGACATAGTGGTTGAGGCTCTGGACTCCCACATGGCCGACCTCACTTCCAAGTCCCATATCCAGTGGCTTGAAACGCATGCCAGCCCCATGCGTGTGTGCCCAAAATCCCAGAAGGAGAATGGAGAAGGGATTGCTCCTTGTTGTACCCCCTGGGGAGTGATTTCTCACTTTCCCTCTCACTGTCTTTCTCTGTTTCTCCAGTGAGTGCACATGCAGTAAGGCAAAAACCTTAGGGGAAAAAAATTTAAAAATCAATAATAATTACAATTTTTAAAAAATGTCTTATTATTTTTTAAAATGTGATATAGGGCACATGTGCTCACTGTAGAGAGAGAGAGAGAGAGAGAGAGAGAGAGAGAGACAGAGGGAAAGTGAGCTACCAGGTATGGGACTCAAACTGTTGTTGGCCATGCGGGAGTCCAGCGTCTTAACCACCATGCCACCTGCCGGCCCCAATAAATTGTAACTTAAAAAGTCTCTGTAGTTGGGCCGGCCTGGTAGTGGTGAATGGAGCTGGGTCCCAAAGGGCCAAGCACAGTTTGAATCTTAGTCCCCGTGGCTTGGAAAACATGTCATGTGCATGTGTGTCTCAAATCCTGATGGGATGAAAAAATGGAGAAGGGGTTGTGGCATGACCGTATCCCATGGAGGGGTGCTTTCTTTCACTCTGATAAGTGCAAATGCCCTCTGGCAGTAAGAAATATCTATCGTTGGATTGTTGTAAAACCACCGTACCTTGCTCTTGTCCAGTGACTCGCTCCTCACCTATTGGCATTTCAGCAAAAGACTTACATATGCTGTTTGGAGAACCATCAGAAGGTTATTGCTATAAAGCACTGAAAACATTTTAAATGGTCATTTCCAAATCGAAGTATTTAAAATATAGTTTACCTGTGCCTTTGCTGTGTTAACAGAGAGAAGCTTCTGGGTAATGTATGGGTATGGTGACCAACTGTACTTGGGCAGGTGGGGGCCTCTTCAGCTGGCAGCCGTCACGGGGATGGATGTGCCCTCTGGCTTTTCACCTGAGTGTGCGCGGCGCGGGACTTGACTCTTTCCATCTCTCTATCTCTCTGCTCCCATGGGCACTCCCTTATGGCTAATCTGCTGCCCTATTTGTTTAATATTGGGTCCCTTTAGAACACACACACACACACACTAACAGAGCAGAATGCTGTGTTACTTTCCACTCTGGAGTAGTCTGGAGTAGGTGCCCAGGAGCCGGCCTGCTTCAGGAGGCAAGTATGTGGGCTTGTGACAGCTGCTCACCTGCTCACTTCTGTTTTTATACTTGATGGTTTTGTAAATAACTGGGACACTGAGATTCTGGATGAGTGGGGAATAACAGATACAGATTCAGCTGAGCATGAATCGCATTGTGCATTCCCATGAGTGATGAAGCCACATCCTATTTTGGAGACAAGCAATTGCAGGTCTGCCTTTTTCCTTCTTTCATTCCTTTCTTTTTGTCCTTTTTTTCTTTCCTTCCTTTCTTCCGATTTTGATGTGGGGACAGCATAGGGAAGAGAGCTGCCTTGATTGCAAGCTTCTCTCTCTCTCTCTCTCTGTTTTGGAGAGGTTTTTGCTACAGGGAGCATGCGCTCGCCAGAGAGACAGAGAGACAGAAAGTGAGAAATCACCCCCCAGGGGGGATGGCCATGCTGCAATCCCTTCTCCTCCATTCTCCTCTCAGGATCTTGGGCATGCACACACATGCGCCCAGCGTGAGTCTAAGCCACTGTGTCCAGGACTTGAACTGCGGTCGACTACATGTGAGTCCAGCGACATAGCCATTACACTAACTGCTGGTCCCCTCTCTCTCTCTCTTTTTTTTTAGAGAGGTTTTTTGCTATAGGGTGCGTGCGCTCGCCAGAGAAACAGAGAGAGACAGAGAGACAGAAAGCAAGAAATCACCCCTCCGGGGGGTTGGCCACACAGCAATCCCTCCTCCTCCATTCTCCTCTCGGGATCTTGGGCACGCACACACATGCCTGGTGTGAGTTTAAAAGCCACTGGGTCCAGGACTCGAACCATAGTCGACTACATGGGAGTCCAGTGACATAGCCATTACACTAACTGCTGGTCCTGCAAACTTCTATTTGTTTCTGCTTTATGGAAATCTTGTGCCAGCAGTGTGTGTGTGTGTGTGTGTGTGTGTGTGTATGTATTTCTATGTTTGCTTCTTTTTTGATAGCTCAAGCCAGTTCCCTCGGTCACTGAGGAAATTACAGTTCAAGCCTCACGAGGTGGACCCAGAGCTACCACAGGTGCCCTTCCTGCTCCGGACCTGTGTTTCCCGTACCCTGCCTGAGGCTGGGCCAGGGCAGCTGAAGATCCGCTGGGCCTTTCAGAGCCCTTTGGAGATGTTTAAGTGATAGGTGCACTTAATGAGTAGGTGTATTGTGAATGCAGGAGAATGAACTCTGACAGAGTTTTGAACTTGAGACAAAAAGACCCTGTTTTTATGAATTGACTTGATTTTCCATGAAATCAGAATATGTGTGCATATGAGAAATACATGGATACACACACACAAACATATGTATTCAATATCTATGCACAGCCATCGTATGTAAAACAGGCATGTACGAGGGGTTTTTACAAACTTCATGGAAAGAAACAGAATTAAAGTAGGTTATTTTGTTGTAAAAACATTGAAGTCCATGTATAGTTTTTTCACAATACACATTTTTCATCCTCATATAACACACATGCATGCAGACATATATACACATGTGTGCTATGTGTGTGACAGATACCCGTCATGCACATATACACATGTTAGATGCATGTATACGTGACTTGGACATATGACACATTATAGGTGTGTAAAACTGAGTTTGGGCCAGCAGGTGGCTTGGTGGTTAAGGCACTGGACTCTCACATGGCCGACCACAGTGCAAGTCTCGGACCTGGTGGCTTGAAAATCAGGCTGGGCATGTGTGCATGCGTGTCCGAAACCCTGGGAGGAGAAGGGATTGCAGCATGGTCATCCCTTTTGGGGGTGCTTTCTCACATTCTCTCTCTCTCTCTCTCTCTGGCAAACATACACACCCTATACCAAAACTTAAAAAGAGTAAAATTTAAAAAGCATATGGAGGGGCCAGCAGATGGCTTGGTGGCTAAGGGTGCTGGACTCTCACATGGCTGACTGTGGTTTGAGTCCCAGACCTGGCAGCTTGCTTTCTCACTTTCTCTGTCTCTCACTCTGTCTATGGTCAAATTAAAAATACATAAAGTTAAATAAAATAATTCTTTTTTAAAAAAGCATATGACTTTTAGCCATGCAAACCCTTGATTACCAATATTTACTATATCTCATCTAAATATAAACAGAACAAACACCATGTTTTCTTCACACTGATATAAGATGGATTCTGTAATTTTGTGGCTCTCACGTGGAGTTTGCTTCAGGGGAAGATAAGGAAACAAAATAAACAGATTCAGCTGGACATTTATAAAAAACAATGATTTATTTAATTTTATTTATCAGTATTCTTTTCAGTTTGCAACAGAGCTCATGTGCTCACCAGAGAGAGAGAGAAAGAGAGAGAAAGTGAGAACGCAAGCTACTAGGTCCGGGACTTGAAGCATGGTCAGCCATGTGGGAGTCCAGTGCCTTAACTACCATGCCACCTGCTAGCCCCTAAGATGGACATTTTTAATCTTCCTCTTACAGTAACCATATGGGGAGTGATTTTTAAATACCAAAACCATATCAAGTACAGAAAGCAATGATTCCCCCTGGTGGCATGCAGGAAAAGAAGTGACCATTCCTTCCGGCCTCCCAGCCTTCCCCTGGTGAATGCGGGAGTTCTCGCCCTCCCTGAGCTAAGTACCCCATTTCCTTTGATCCTACCTTCAGTTCTCTGTCCTGCCTTTGCAGCGTTGGTTCTCCTGTTTCCATGATCATTTTAACTTAATCTTTCTCCAAGTCTGAAAAAATGTTGACCTCCTCCCAGTGGTATCTATAAAAAGGATTGTTTCAAAAGCATCTTGTTCCTCAGTCTCCTACTATATTGTTTTAGGCACAAACCTCAAATCACATCAGAATCATAAGGACAGAGGTACTGGAGGAAGTCAGATGATTTGGAGGGCTCGGGAGTGGCCACAGTCAGCTCTTAGATGCTAATTACTGAAGCGTTCTGTGCAGTAACTGCTTAAACAGACAGCAGAGAGATCTTTGATCGCCTCAGCATCCCTTTGCTGTCTGAACTGTAGAGAGAGTTTTCAGAAGCGGAACGTACATTGGTAGAGAAACTGCAGACACATTATTGTCATGTTTTTTTTTAAAGAATTATTTTTTTTTAAATTGAACTTTATTTACTTATTTTTTTGATTTGACCAGAGAGGGACAGAGTGAGAGAGATTGAGAGAGAGAGAGAGAGAGAGAGAGAGAGAGAGAGAAAGCAAGCTACCAGGTCTGGGACTTGAACCATAGTTGGCTATGTGGGAGTCCAGTGCCCTTAACCGCCATGCCACCTGTTATGTTTTCTTTAAGCAGTGTATTCTGGAATTACATTATAGAAGTAGAAAGTCCAATATTTGGGATTTTATTCTTGTATTCCTGCAGATTAAGCCCATGGTTATTTGCTAGAATTGCCCACTTTTGTCTTGGCCTCGGTTTCCTCATCTGTGAAAAGGAAATAGAGATGAGGGAGCTAGCAGGTGACATGGTGGTTAAGGCGCTGGACTCCCACATGGCTGACCATGTTTCAAGTCCTGGACCTGGTGGCTTGCTTTCTCACTTTCCCACCCTCTCTATTCAAATTATTATTAATAGTAATTATAATGATAATGATGAATAAAATTAAATACAATAATTTTTTTTTAAAAAAAGAAAGGGGGCCAGCAGATGGTGTAATGGTTTCTTTGCTGGACTCCCACGTATTCGACCACAATTTGAGTTCCGGACCCGGCAGCTTAAAATTCACGCCGGCTTGTGTGCGTGCAAATACAAAATCCCAAGAGAAGAATGGAGGAGAAGGGATTGCAGCATAGCCAACCCTTCTAGGGGGGTGATAACTCATTTTCTGTGTCTCCTGTGAATTCACATGCCCTATAGCAAAAATCTCAAAAAATAAAAAAGAAAAAATAGGGATGAGACAAAGGAAATAATGAACACCCTGTGTAGTTTGTGACTGAGGAAGTGCTTGGGGTGGTAGTGTCTTAATGTCTTTTTAATTTTTAAAGAATTATTATTTGGGGGACCAGCAGTTAGCATAATGGCTATGTTGCTGGACTCCCATGTAGTAGACCATGGTTCGAGTCCCAGACCTGGTGGCTTAAACTCATGCCAGGTGCTTGTGCGTGTGTGCCCAAGATCCCGAGAGGAGAATGGAGGAGAAGAGATTGCAGGTGGCCGTCGCCCCTGGGGGTTGATTTCTCACTTTCTGTCTCTCTGTCTCTCTCTGTCTTTCTGGCGAGCACATGCGCCCTATAGCAAAAAAAAAAAAAAAAAAAAAAATATTTGGGCCAGGAGGTGGCATGGTGGTTAAGGCACTGGACACTCCCACATGGCTGACCACTGTTCAAGTTCTGGACCTAGTGGCTTGCTTTCTCACTTTCCCTCTCTCTTTCTATCTCTGGTCAAAATTTAAAGATGAATGAATGAATAAATAAAATAAAATAATTATTTAAAAAAAGACATGATTTATTATTATTATTGATTTACTACAGGGTGTGTGTATTCACCAGTGAAAGACAGAAAGAGACAGAGAGAGAAAGTGAGAAAGCAAGCTGCCAGATCTAGGACTTGAACCTCTCAGCCATGTGGGAGTTCAGCACCTTAACCAACATGCCACCTGTTGGCCCCAGGGTGATAGTATCTTATAGTCACTGTTTTGTGGCCATATTTCAGGTCAGCTAGGTGATTGGCTATTGGTAAGTAGAGTTCTCATTCGCCTTTTTTTTTTTTTGTAAAGAACTATTTATTCCATTTAACTTTATTTATTTGTTTTTTAATTTGATGAGAGAGAGAGAGAGAGAGAGAGAGAGAGAAAGCTGCCAGGTCCGGAACTCGAACCAACCGTCGTCAGTTATGTGGGACTCCAGCGCCCTCAACCACCACACCACGTGCCAGCCCCCTCATTTGCCTTATCTTGAAACCTTTTCAGCTGTGCACAAGTGCATTGTATTCTCAATTTGCAGGGAAATGTGTAACATCTTTTTCTCCGGGAAATGTTTTCATCGACTTAGCTCCTTTTTGTGAGTCACATATTCCAACTTAAAGCAGAGTCAGCTGTGCTTATTTTGCCAGGCAAATACCCAATAAGATCAGCGAGTTTGAGCTGGTATAAACCCCTTGGTGGTATTTTATTTCAGTAGTGCCTGAGATGGACTGAGGAGCTGTTGGTTAAGTAATTGTGGAAACAGCCTGGTTTCCAAAACGAGTTTGGTATGAAAAGTAATCGTAAAGGGAAACAATAGACTTTTTGTGACTGCCATAGCTACCTTCCAAATCGGATAGTCAGCAGCCATTTAGATTGAAATGGGTTAAAATGAAATTCAGTTCCGGGACCAGCAGTTAGCGTAATGGCTTATGTCGCTGGACTCCGACGTAGTCGACCGCAGTTTGTGTCCCGGACCCAGTGGCTTAAAACTCACGCCGGGCGCATGTGCGTGCGTGCCCAAGATCCTGAGAGGAGAACGGAGGAGAAGGGATTGTGGCGTGGCCATCCCCCCCCCCCTCCCGGGGGTGATTTCTCGCTTTCTGTCTCTCTATCTCTGTCTGTCTGGCGAGCGCACGCGCCCTATAGCGAAAAACCTCTCCAAAAAAAAAATGGAATTCAGTTCTTTAGCCACATTAAAGATGTTTGCTAGTCCCATGTGGCTAGCGACTTCTCTATTGGACAACCAAGATAGTTTCCTCATTGCAAAAAATTTCACTGCACAGCACTTGTCCATAGGTACCTAAGAAAGAATTCATTACAGGGCCAGCAGGTGGTGTGGTGGTAAAGATACTGGATTCCCACATGGTGCTGACCACAGTGCAAGTCCCCTCACACTAGGCATGTGTACATGCAAGCCCAGAATGGAGGAGAAGGGATTATGGTGTGGCCACCCCCTGGGAGGTGATTTCTCACTTTCCCTCTTTATCTCTCTTTCCAACGAGTACATGTGCCCTATGGCAAAAAGCAAGGTGGGGAGGAGAATGAATTATAATTCATAGCAAGGAGGAGTCTTGGAATGGAAGTTAGGAGATGACTCGGTTTTCATTTGGGCCCTTCAGAGCTCTGTGACCTTATCTCTGCACTGCAGTAGACCTCGGTGAGCACGTCAGAACCCAACCCGTCCTTCTGCATACTTATGTGGATGTATGTTCTACAGGTAACGTGAGGATCAGATGCGATAATGCTGTTCTATGGCTTAGACAGTGGGCTTTGGAGTCAGACTGCTGGGTTTCACAGTTAGAGCTAATCATTTATAGGTAATATAAATGAACATCTCTGCACGTTGATTTTCTAATCTGAAAACACAGACAACCAAAATACTTTCTTCTTCTCCTCCTTTTACTCCTCCTCCTCCCTCACCACAGACGTTTATAGGACAGGGTTTGTGCATTAGACAGGGAGAGAGAGAAAGCACTCCAACCCCCCCCCCCCCACCCCCATGGGGCCTGGTCGTCCTGCAGTTCCATCGCCTCCATTTCTCCATCCTGTCGAGATTTTGGACATGTATATACATGCACCCAATGTGGTTTTCAAGCTGCCAGGGCCAGGATTCAAACCATGGTTGGCCATGTGGGATGCAGCTCCCAAAATACGTGTTTTCTGTGATGAATTGGGTGGTAATTGGACTTTTGTATGTGAAGTATATGGGCCAGGCATTGTTTCCGCTATTATTATTTTGTCTAAGAAAAGGACAGGTGCTTTCATTGCAATTGATGTTTTCAGTTTGCTATTTTCTGTTTTTTTAAACCTCCTTGTAAGGTGTTAGACGCTAATATGAATGTGCTATGCTGCAGCTTCTTAATGCTTATGCTGTCCTGCATAAATTAGGCCTCTTTGGAAAGTAAATTACTTACAACTTAGAATGGCATGCTCAAGGTTGGTTCTTTGATATTTATGTTCCTATCTCTTCAATTTACCAGATTGTAGGGTGAAGTAAATCCCAAGAGCCCATATTCTGTTCATAAGATTTTGTCAGACCTTGCAGGTGGCCAGTGTCCTTTTCCAGTGGGGTAATATACTTGAAGATAACTCCAAGCTACAGTGCCCAGAGGCCACCCTGAATTTGATGGTCTCCTTCCAGAGAAGGGGAATGTGTGCTCGTCAGGGGTTCTCCACTCCGGCTGCACGCTGCAGGCACCTGGGGGGGCTTGAAAATGCTGCCGCCTGGGCCCGCTCCCAGAGGTTCTGATGGGATTGGCTCTGGCGCTGCCAGGGTGTGGAGATGTTTTGTTTTAAAAGTTGTCATTCTAATGCACAGCCGGGGTAGAGCACCCAGCAGACTGGCCTGCGCTCCGTACTGTGGAGTAGACTCGTTTTGAAGTGTTACCAGTTGAAGGAATCACACCACCATGGATGGAAGTAATTGGCGGATTTTCACAGGGTGCTGTCAGGTTACACAGTCTTTATTTTTGTTTGTTTGTTTTAATCTGAATTTGCCAAAGGGCATGTGTGCTTGCTGGAGAGAGAGAGAAATTGAGAAAGCACTTTTCCCTATGGGGAATATTCACACTGCAATCCCTTGTCCTCTGTTTCTCTCTCCTTTCAGGGTTTTGGGCATGGATGCACACAAGCCTCGTGTGTTTCTCAAGTCACTGGGTCCAGGGCTCGAGCCATGCAGTAGGCCAGGATCCAGCCACCTTCACTACCACACCCCTGACTGGCCTTGCCTGCACATTCTTATCAGTGACACCACTCAGCGCAGAGCAGGCTGATCAGACTGAGGGGGGCTGGATTAAGCTGGAAGGAGAGAGTAGCTGTTAGATGGCAGGTGTCCAAGGGATTGTCAATAGGTTAAGGAGCAAGATGGGTGAAGCTAAGGAGAACTTGAAGAGGAGGAAATAGAAAATCTTTTAGTTCCTTTAAATAAAACCAACCGAACACATACAGGGTAACAGGCGCTAAGCTGAGCAGCTGCATTGAGGTTTGAGTTGACTGACAGCTGTAGAGATGAAGAGCGTATACTTAAACACCAGTCCTGTGTTTGAATTCTGGCTTCACTGTAGACTGAAGCAAGTCTGAGCTTCGGTCTTCTCTATTGAGCAGAATAAGAAAAGACACCCACCTCATTTCATTGCTGCAATATTTAAAATAATTATTTTATTTATTATTATTGTTTTATTATTATTATTATTTGACCAGACGAAGAGAGAGAATGTGAGAAAGCAAGAAAGCAAACCGTCAGGTCCAGGACTCAAACTGTGGTTGACCATGTGGGAATTCACAGTCTTAGCCACCATGCCACCTGCTGGCCCCCCTTTTAAAAAATTTTTTTTCTGGAGGGCATGTATACTCTCTGGAGAGAGAGAAAGAGAGGAAAAGAGAGAGGCAGAAAGTGAGAAAGCACCCCTTTCCATGGGGCATGGTCATGCCATAGTCCCTTCTCCTCCATCTCTTCCTCCTGTCCAGATTTTGGGTACACATGAACCCACAGTGTTTGTCAAGCTGCCCGGTCTGGGACTCGAACTGTGAGGTCAGTCATGTGTGATCCAGCTGCCTTAACTACCATGCCACTGACTGGTCCACTGTCATAATGATTATAAATACATATAAATTGTGACTACAATGCCTGGCCTGAAGTCAGTACTATGGTTATACATAATAAAGACATGAATAGTTAGAATGATCTTCGTCATCTGTGTAACAAGCCTGCCCAAAAAGCCAGGGGGGCCAGCCACTACAGAAATAGATGTATCTCAGGACCAGCAGTTAGCGTAATGGTGATGTCACTGGACTCCCATGTAGTTGACCGTGGTTTGAGTCCCGGACCCGGCGGCTTAAACTCATGCTGGGTGCGTGCGCGTGCGTGCCCAAGATCCCGAGAGAACGGAGGAGAAGGGATTGTGGTGTGGTCATCCCTCCGGAGGGGGGTGGTGGTTTCTTACTTTCTTTTTGTCTTTGTCAAAATTTTTTTTTGATGGTCAGGATATCATTTTAAATAGAAAAAAGCTGTAAATATAGTACGACACTCCCACAGACCCCTCACCAAGCTCCCTTGAACAGCTCATCTAGCCATAGCACAGAGATCAAAACGGAGAAATGCACGTCGGTCCAGGCTGCTAACTAAACCACAGCCTGTGCTTGAATTTTCCCCGTTTTTCTTCTGAGGTTGCTTTTCTGTTGCAGGGTCCATTTTAGGATCTCACCTGGCATTTTGTCACACCTTCTTAGTTCTGTACGACCTGTGGCAGGTCCTCAGTTTTTTCTGGTTTTTGTACCTTTTTTTTTTTTAAAGGATTTTATTAAATTAGTTAATTATTATTGTTATTTTTTTTTTAGAGAGAGATTTTTGTTATAGGGTGCATGCACTCACTGGAGAGACAGAAAGCAAGAAATCCCCCCCCCCCCCCGCCCCAGGAATGGCCATACCACAATTCCTTCTCCTCCATTCTCCTCTCTGGATCTTGGGCATGCATGCACATGCACCCAGCATGAATTTTAAGCCACTGGATCTGGAACTCGAACTGTAGTCAACTACATGGAAGTCCAGCGACGTAACCATTACACCATCTGCTGGTCCTTATTATTATTGTTGTTGTTATTATTATTATTATTATTAATTTGCTATAAGGCATGTGGGCTTATCAGAGAGAGAGAGAGAAAATAAGAAAGCAAGCTGCTAGGTCCAGGACTCGAACCGCAATCAGTCATGTGAGAGTCCAGCTTCCCAACCATCACGCCACCTGCTGACCCTATCTACCTTTACTCTTTTGAAGAGTGCTGGTCAGGTATTTTGTAGTATGTCCCTCAATTTAGATTTGTCTGATGTTTTCTCATGATTAGACTGACATGCATTTGGGACGAGAATGCTACAGATATGCAGTGTATCATGTCAAGGGTTGTGTAATATCTTTGGGTCTCATTGGTGGTGATATTAGCCCTGATCATTTGTTTAAGTGGGCACTTGCAAGTTTTATCTCTTTCTTTCTTTCTTTCTTTCTTTCTTTCTTTCTTTCTTTCTTTCTTTCTTTCTTTCTTTCTTTTTAAGTTTATTATAGGTGGGAGGAGGGGTGAGAAAGCAACCTCTTGAAGGGGATAGCCACCACTGCAATCGCATCTCTATCCTCCTCTCAGAATTTCAGGCACGCATGCACATGGACCTGTCAAGTTCCTTACATCGGGTCCAGGACTTGAACCACACAGTCGGCTATGTGGGATCCAGCCACCTCAACCATCATGCTATGGTCTGCCTTGACCTTATTTTTTTTAAGAATGGTTTCAGGTTTATAGAAAAATCAAGAGCGAAGTACAGAGATTTCCCATGTGTCTCCTGGCCCCATGCATGTATTACCTACCCTAAGTTTTGATGTTTTCTTTTAGATTTTTGCCATAGGGTGTCTGTGTTCGCTGGAGAGAGACAGTGAGAGGGAAAGTAAGAAATCACCCCCCAGCAGGAATGGCCATACCACAATCCATTTTCCTCCTGGGATTTTGGGCACAGACACACACATGTACCTGCTGTGACCCTCAAGCCACCTGGTCCAGGTCTCAAACCATGGCCATGGGAGTCCAGTGCCTTTACCACCACAGCCCCAGTTTTGATCTGTTTTGGTAAGTGTCTTTGATAATGGCTACCACTCATGTACCATGTTGTTGGGGACAGACTCTGTGGCCTGGTGGTCAGGGGTGCTGGATCCCACATGACCAGTCATGCAGTTTGAACCCTGGCCCAAACAGCTTGAGAAAAAGCTGCCAGGCACATGTATGTGTGTCCAAAGTCCTGACAGGGCGGATGGAGAAATGGAGGAGAAGGGATTGCAGTATGACCACGCCCCATCAGGCGGTACCTCCCCCCCCCCCCCCTCGTGAGTGCACACGCCCTCTGGCAAATTAACAACAATAACAGCAAAGCAGAACAAGTATGAGATGGGAGGAATTATGCCCAAGCATTAAATGGTTTCAAATAGCTGTGCTTTTGAGTTTTTATGTTTAAGTTTCATAATTTTCTCTCTTTAATCTCATTTGTGTTCTCAGAGCCGACTTCTCACCATTTTCAGGTTCCCTACCATCAGTGGTTGATAAAGCAGATAATCAAGCTGTTGTAATTGTGTGTAAAATAAAACTGAATAGGCTATCAATCAAGACTTGAGGATCCTCTGCAAATGAAGTACATTCGCTTTAATAGGTGTTAATCTGATTTTTTTCTCTGTTAGCTTTAAAGATGAAATGCAATATTAGTCCATTTTTAAAAAAGAATTATTTACTTATTTATTTACTTCCATTTGTTATTATTTTTTAATTTGACCAGAGAGAGAAAGAGAGAAAGGGAGAAAGCAAGCCGCCAGGTCTGGGACTCAATCGCAGTCGGCTATGTGGGATTCTAGCACCCCAACCACCACGCCACCTGCCAGCCCCAATGTTAGTCCATTTTAAAGTTAGACAAACCTGGATTTATTTGGATCTAACTTTAAGTGTACATGGTTCAGAGTCATTTGGGGTTTTTTTGTTTTTGATTTTTTTCAATTTGCCAGAGTACATGTGTGTGAACATGCACTCTTGCAGGGGAGAGAGAGGGAAAATGAGAAGGTACGTCTGTGGGGCATAGTCAGTCCACAGTCCCTTCTCCATCTCCCCCTCCTCTCAGGATTTTGGGCACACATGCACATGCACCTGGCATGTTTTTAAGCCTCCAGGTCTGGGTCTCGTACTGTGCAGTTGGCCATGTGGGATCCAGTCACTTCAACCACCACGCCATGAGCTGGCTTGGTAATCACTTGTAAAGTCAGACAAACCTGGATTTCAATCCTGCTCTCACCCCTCACTAGCAAGTTATTATATTTAGCTTTGCCAGGCTCTAGTCCACAAGGCCTCCTGTTGGTTGTGGTGATGTGAGTGAGAAGAGGTGAGCGGTGTCCCGGGCCCCGTGGCAGTCTGTGTCAGGTGCCCAGTAAACATCAGTTGCTGTCTTTGCTATTCTGCCACACAGGGCTCTAGTGGCTACTTCAGAGCTGACAGAACACAAAAGGATAAATAATTAGCTTTACAGCCTAATTATCCTGCAGTTGGGCTGTGGAGCTACCAGGAGGCATAGCAAAAGCGACATACAGACTCTCGACATTTACCCCCTCACCTTTAAGTGCGGTTGGTTTGCTCTCAAGTAGGTGGTCTCGCTTTTGCGACCGTCATTCCTGAATCTTTCTGGGGATACTACAGAACACAAAAGAACATATTTTTTGTAACTTCCACCTAGCTTCCTAATAAAAAAGTGATATATTGTGACTGGCTTATTGAAATTGTTCCTTGGAGTCAGTGCTGGGAATAATGTGATTATTGAAAAGAGTTGATGAACTTGGGTGATTTTCCTTTCCCCTTAGGTACTGTATTCTCTCAAGTATGAGATATTTTAAATGGATTTAATCCATTAAAATATGGAGGTCACTAGGCTGTACATTTTTTAAAAGAATTATTTTATTTCACATTATTATTATTTTCCAGTTTTTAAAAGAATTATTGAATTTTATTGAATTATTTATTTTAATTTGACCAGAGAGAACAGAAAGAGGGAGAACAAACGTGCGAGCAAGCAAGCCACCAGGTCTGGGTCTCAAACGGCGGCCAGCTCTGTGGGAGTCCAGCACCCTTAACCACCACACCACCTACTGGCCCCTATTTTCCAGTTTCGATCTGACAGACAGAGAGAGGGAAAGTGACAAAGCAAGCCACCAGGTCCGTGACTTAATTGTGGTCAGCCATGTGGGAGTCCAGCACTTTTAACTACCATGCCACATGATGGCCCCTAGGCCGTCCGTTTAAAAAATAAAAAAAAATTGAATACCCGAAAAATGCTTGATTCCTCCATATTGAGGAAGGGAAGGTCTAGTTAGGTTGTGATCTGGAAGATACATGAGTGACAATTTGGTTGATGTGCAGTGCATCCACTGAGTTTAAAATTTTACCTAGTCCCAAATTGTGATTCCAGACTTAATAATGTCTTCGTAACCCGGCTCTATGAGAAACTGCTTATTTTTAACAGGTGTCAAATGTTCACATCACAGTGGCCAATAGAATCCGGTTCAGCTGCCCCCGCCCTCCCCTTCTCCCCCCCAGCAGGGACATGGTGTCCTAGAAACAGCCAGACCTATACTAGATTCCATTTTAGTGCTGAGCCTCCAAAATGGTCTTTAGAATTAAATTTGGCTATTGGCCCAGATTTACTCCAATTTTTAACAAGCACTGCTTTGTGTTTCAGCACCCCCGAGCCCCCAACTTTGTAACTGGTTAGGGGAGGGAAGTGGGAGGAGGCCCACGAACAAAAGACAAAAGCAGCTGCTGGGGAGAAATCCAGTAAAAAGGGGGTGAAGAAAAACAATCCCGCCACTGCAGCAGCTGTCGAGTCTCAAAAGAAGCAGCCCTTGCTTTCCGTTGGATCACCAAAGTTTTTCGAGGTTTCAAGATGTTCTTTATTTGGGGAGAAATGAAATGCGTATGTGTACGAAGCTGGTGGATTGATACATAGATGAAATTGATTTAAGAGACCAGCAACTGTTGAATCAACCCAGCGCTTGCCTCGTTTTGATTCTCAACTGTTCTTTAATATTCAGCATCAAGATGGATTCAGAGGACTTCTTTTTTAATCCCGTTGTTTCATGAGTAGAGGATGCAGCTAGCTCAGGCCAAATCTCACGTCCCAGATCAAACAGAGGTCCTCAGGCTTACGGCAGGAGAATAATAAGCATGTGTAGTGAAGGCTGCGCAGACTGGGAAGGCAGGAGGCGTGGTGTGAACCTTGGTCTGTTACGTGGGAAGCTCTCATGATAGCATATTGCATATTGCTGGTCTGAAAACTCAGTTACCGGGGGCTGCGTGGAAGAGGCAGAATGTCTGGCTGGACTAGAAAACTCTTGGAGGTGTTCATCCCCACGTTCTACAGATGGCCTATGAACAGGCAGTATTTATAACATTGCCTTTCTTAGCACCATGGCTGTGTTCTGCGTTTTGCAAGGCAGCCCACTCTGGAAAGTTATTTTATCATAGTGTTTAGAAAGTATGCCATGTCAGCCACTGAGCTGAAGAGACTGTGAAGAACTGAAATGAATTCTGAATTTAGTCACATTTGGGAATGGGATGATGCGGTCTGCTAAAGGCCCTAGCACATCATTGACCACCAAATCCTTTGATTTTTCTCAAAGGCAGAAGTAGGCCTGAACTGGAGAAAATCTGCTCTGGGTCTCTCTCAATTTGGGGCCCACAGAGAGATGTTTTGGGCAGTGAGCTCTTGTCACCTGGTCAAACCTTGAGGATCTGCTTGGACTTTTCAGGTCCTTCCACCTCCATAGTGCCAGGACTGAGCCACTGCTGGTCCCAGACATTTAGAGAATGGCCGCCTCAGTAAGTCTGATGCAGGGGTCAGCAAGCAGTTTGTGTGAGCAGCCAGACAGTGACTGTCCTTCAACTGTGCTGTGTCACTGCAGAAGCAGCACTAGATGAGATGGAAATGAATGAGTGTGGCCATGTGCCAATAAAACTTTATTTACAAGAACAGGCAGCAGGCTACGTTTGGCCTTTGTGCTGTCACTGGCTGATCCCTGATCTGGATCAATGGCTGCGAAACAGGTCCACACACTTCCGAGGGCCTCATGGGCATAGAACTCAGAAGAAATTGGGATAGGAAAAAAAAATCTGTGTATTCACTAATCTCTGTCTGAAACTTAGCATTTGTTCTCTTAGGAATTTGGTCACAAACCACTGTCACATAGCAGTGCCTGTGACATTGCCACTAATAGAAATCACAGATATTTTCTTATCTTGTTACAGGTGTTGTAGATATCTCAAAATATCACTGTACTTGTCACTTGAAATTTTATATTACACCTGAACATTAACAAACCATATGTATCCCACATTTATATGTAATTATATATTGTTGCATATATTTATTTCTTATGTGTTATATGTATTTCAGACTTTTTTATTTTTTGAGAGTTTTTTTTTTTTTTTTTTTTTATTGCTATAGGGTGTGTACACTTGCCCGAGAGACAGACAGAAAGCGAGAAATCACTTTCCAGGGAGGATAGCCATGCCACAGTGCCTTCTCCTCCATTCTCCTCTTGGGATTTTGGGCAGGCACGCACATGCTCCTGGCCTGAGTTTTAAGCCACCGGGTCTGGGACTTGAACCTCAGTTAACTATGTGAGAGTCCAGCAATGTAACCATTATATCATCTGCTGGTCCCTTTTTTTTTGTTAATGTGCTTCAATTTAATTAGTTTTTTAAATCCTGTGTGTTTTATTTCATCCATTTAAGAACATTAATCTGAGAAGGGCGGCCACAGGGTTTACCATCTGCCCGAGGAGCCTGAGAAGCCCTGTCTTACTGCTGCCTTTATCCTGGGGAGAGCTCCCTCTTCCTCAGATGATCCTGTCCCTCCGCTCCTAACCACTGAGGGGTGCTCATCTCTAGCTCTCTGCCAGCAATGCCCTCCCACATCTCTGTTCTCCCAGTCTTCGTGGCCCTGCATGGATCCCTCTGGTCCTTCCTTCCTCTGGCTCTCCTACCCCCGGTGCCAGTCACAGACACTCACCCCCATCCCTGCCTTGTGGGAGTGTCGTATTTGTTTACATTTGAGCCCTGGCCCTGTTGAGATGGGCAGGAAAGCCAGTGGGCCTGATTCCTCATGGGAAGGGACCACTTTCCCAGCGCATGGTAGTGCATGGGTGCAGGCTGATGACCGTGATGATGACCCTGTGCCGTCCTGACCACACAAGCGTTTCCTGCCCGGAGGCTGGCCCTGCACTGGAGAAGGTCCAAGAGCCTGCGTGGCCAAATGTTAGTGAACACGGGCGGAGGGGCAGAATGCTGATGTGTCCCTTCTATTAACTATGTGCTTTGGGCAAGAGCCTGTGTTTATTCTCTCTGAGCTTCAGTTCCCTCATCAGTAAAGTGGGAATTGTACTTACCTACTAGGATGTTGTCAAGACTAAATAACATGCTGACTCCAGGAAAAATCTCCAGCATGGTGCCCAGTGCATGGCAGATGTTCAGTACCTGGGAGTTAGTATTTGCCTGGGCTATTTGGGCTCAGGGTTAGCCTGGTGTGAATCCAGATTTTGAGGTTGGCCCTATGAACCTCAGAGATGCCCTGACATCCTGGGTGGGAGACAAGGGGTTAGAGACGTCTGGTACCAAGGGGCTTTTACCTTGCAGAGTCATGGATTGTGGTGGGCTGAGAGGGGACCCCTCAGACAGAGTGGCCATGACAAAGCACGAGAGCAAGTCTATCCAGCCCAGCTATCCCTTAATGAGCTCCTCCTTGGGTGAAGCTTCGTTCTGGACACCATGTCAGGATGTGGTCATTTCTAGAATCCAGAGTCCAGCCCCAGAAAGCCCAGGGGATGGTTCACTTGATGGAGTCAAATTAGGAGAGGCCTGTTAATATTCAGCTAGGTACCCTTCACTTGAGCCTCCTTCCCTGATCCTCAGTCCCTTCTCTAAGGACTAGGTCACATGGGCTTCCACATTCAGGCTGTGGCGCCACAGGTCATATGCTTGGGGGATCCCAGGAACTGCTGTGGGGACTGTCAGGGTTGTTGGGATGAAGAGATGCGGGCTTTTCTGTGACTGGGTTGATGTTCGATTGTGAGTGTGGATCCTGAGCCGTGTCGAGGGTGGGAAACAGAAGTCTGAGGTCCTTCTGGTTTCCTCACTGACTTCTGCTGGCCTTCGAGTAGCTGCCGCAGGTGGGAATGTTGTGGCCAAGTAGAGCGAGTACAGGAGCGAGGGCCAGAGACCTGGGTGTTAGCCCTGAGACTTCTTTCACTAACTCATGATTGTGGGCAAGCCACAACCTCTGTGTACTGAAGTGACTCGTTGAAAACGGTACTACCCTCCCTGAGGAATAAATGAGGCAGTGTTACAGCATTTCCTGAGCAAGCCATTTTCATTCATGCGGTGGGAAGAACCTGCTATGTCTGGTTCAGAGGGCTGTGATGGCCTAATGAGATAATTAATGTAATCGAAAAAAAAAATCTAGTCCACACTTCTGAAATCACTGTTAACAAAGTAAGGGTTAACATACATGTTTTTAGGCCTGGAGTATCGCCCACTTGTTGGGAAAACACCCATTGTCAGAAAGGAGTAAAGACCATATTAAATGGGATTCTATTGGTATTTTTTTTTTAAAGATTTATTTTTATTTATTTATTCATCCATTCCTTCATTTTTTTTAATTTGACCAGAGAGAGACACAGAGAGGGAGAGAGGAAAGTGAGAAAGGAAGCCCCCAGGTCCAGGACTTGAACCGTGGTCGGCCATGTGGGAGTGTCCAGCATCTTAACCACCACGCCACCTGCTGGTCCCTCTATTGGTATTTTCACAGTGAAGGATTTTTGTTAAAGAAGGTTCTACTGCAGCAATGGTACACTGGTCCATCAGGCAAACCACACACTGACACTCCTGTTACACAGTCAGCTACTCTTCTGCTTCCACCAGTGATAACAGTGATCATATAGGAATTCTGAACTCAGAGCAAGTGATGCGTCTTGATGCTGGAAGTATACACTTCTAGTGTAACCTCCTGTTATCACCCTTAGCTTCTATGTGACTCTTAGAATTGGAGGCCATTTAATTAATTTGTAATGAGAAAGCAAATCAGCAGGCAGACTTAGGCCGTCAGAACATGTCTTTCCTGGCTGGCAATGTCCCTGGGGATCTAAATTTCAGTACCAGGTTGAACAGGGCATGAGAGTATTCACCTTAGGGGCTCCATGCTCAGCGTTGCAGAGCTCACGGCCAGGTTCTTGTGGTCTGCATTCTTCTTCAGGTATAACTGTGTTCTCGTCTTCAGAAGCAGACTAGCACCTGGAGTCCTCGGAACAGACAAGCATGGATCTTTAGATTTTGCAATGTGACCTTGTCTGGCTGGCTAGACTTTAGGAACGAGTGGTCCTCATTCCTGGAAGGTTTAGGGCAAGAGTGAAACTAAATCAGATGACTCTGAAGTCCCTTCAGGCACCATGACAGGACGAATGGATTGAACAAGAATAATTTTTGTAGACTCAGAGATTGATTCTTCTTTGCATCTTTTATAGACAAGGAAGTGGGACATTCCAGATGGTAACACAAGAAACCAGGGAGATGAAAACTAATGAAACCTTGAGGGAGGAAATGAAATTCTCTCCCGGTTGGTAGAAGTGGCAGCTTTCCCCACATCTTCTGTATCTGTAAATTAACAACCTTAGTATTTGAGATGGTTATTTTCTGTTTTCTCTGTATTTTTATAGCTGCTTCAGTAAGATTTTTATGCCGAGGCTATAATAGCTACTTCCATTTCAGTGCTCTTTACCTGTTAGAAGAAGGATTACACTTTCTTGATTATGAGCTGATCTGTGTCCAGATTTGCATTCAAGGTATTTTTCAAGCCCTAGCCTAGGTTGTTTCAAGGTATGTTCATCTGATCTGATCCTCAAGCAACCAGAGTTTAGATTTGGATAATGAAGCCCAAAGAGGTGAAGGGGTATTGTCAGTCATATACGGGTTTGCATGGAGAGTGCTCTCTGGAAGTCTAGAACCCTCTCCATTGCTACCCCACCCTGTTCAGCACATTGTGGGACTTTTGTGAATGCTCGAACTCTATGGAAACTCGGAGCGGTGTGGAATGTTACTAGTTGGAAGTGTTGTTATGGGGAAATGGGCTAGAAAGCATCGGACCGTCGTTGATGGATCTGATTCTAAATTAAAACACCCTTCGGAAAAACTATCCCCCCCTTTTTTTTAAGAATTACTTTATTTAATTTTATTTATTCATTTGTTTTAATTTGACCAGAGAGAGAGAGAGAGAGAAAGTAAGCTGCCAGGTCCGGGACTTGAACCGTGGTCAGCCATGTGGGAGTGTCCAGCACATTAACTACCACACCACCTCCTGGTCCCCATCCCTTTTTTCTTTTGAAAAATTTACTAGAGGACATGTGCTCTTGCCTGAGAGAGACAGAGAGAAAGAATGAGAACGCACCCCCCCGTGGAAGATAGTCATCCATCAGTCCTTTCTTCTCCATTTCTCCCTAGTTTGGGTATTTGAAGCATGCACTCACAGGTACCTGGTGTGTTTTTCAAGCTGCCGGGTCTGGGACTTTTGACCATGTGGGATCCAGCTGCCTTAACCAACATGCCATAGGCTGGCCTGGATAACTTTTTTTTCTTTTAATTTTGCCAGAGGGCATGTGTACTTGCCAGACAGAGACAAAGCGAGAGAGAGCATCCCTCTTTGGGGGAGAGTTACACCTTAATCCCTTCCTCTCAATCTTACTCTCTTTTTTTTTTTTAAGAATTATTTTGTTTCACTTTATTTATGTATTTTAATTTGACCAGAGAGGGACAGAGTGAAAGAAAGAGAGAGAGAGATGGGGGGGAGGGGACAGTGAGAAAGCAAGCTGCCAGGTCTTGGAGTCCAGCCCCCTTAACCTGTCCCAACCACCATTCCACTGGTTGGCCCCAGATCCCTTCTTTTTACAGAATGTCCAAGATTAAGAAATTATGCACTAGGCCAGCAAGTGGCTTGGTGGTTGGACTGACCGGATCTCACATGGCCAATTGTGCAGTTCGAGTCCTGGACCTGGCGGCTTCAAACATGTGCTGAGCGCATGTAGGTGCATGCCCCAAAATCCTGAGTGGATAATTGGGGAAAAGGGATTGTGTCCTGGCCATCTCCCTAGGGGATGCTTTCTCACCTTCCCTCTCTGGCAAGCGCATGTACCTTAGAGCAAGTCGAAGAAAAGAGAAAAGAAAAATTAAGCAGTTTTGCAAAATACAGTCAGTTCTGCTCCAGTGCTAGTTTTGAAAACATGAAGAATGTAAGTAAGCATAGTCAGAATTTTGCATTTGTTTATGTGCTGTTTTCTCCTGGTGAAACTTTCGGGAAGTGCAGAAAACTACCCAGCTGCACCAAGTGATGCCGGAATACACAGAACACATAGGTATAACCTCATCCGAGCTTCCTCAGTTCACCCGCTGTGTTAGAAGGCACACCTGTTTGCACCTGCTGTTAGAGCCTTCCCTCCCATGTCAGATAACCCTCCTTTCACCCCTTCTAAACCACAGAGCCTCGGAAGCCAGGTGGGATCCACTTCTCTTGAGCCACGCACTACTGCTGCACCACGAAACTGGCGTTTCTGAGTCCTGTGTCCCTGACCCTGTTTTTCCCGTAAGCCCTGTGTTTATTATTATGTGTTTTGCAAAGATGATGGTTTTTAGGATCACCTTCCTGTCAGTATACAACAGGGAGCCTTTTGCGGTAAACCTTTCATCTGACTTTATGATCTTTCTTTTTTAAAGAATTCTTTAATTCTGGGACCAGCAGATGGTGTAATGGCTATGTTGCTGGACTCGCATGTAGTCCACCGCAGTTCCAGTCCTGGACCCAGTGGCTTAAACTCACGCCGGGCGCGTGTGCATGTGTGCCCAAGATCCCAAGAGGAGAATGGAGGAGAAGGGATTGCGGTGTGGCCATCCCCCCGGGGGGTGATTTCTCGCTTTCTGTCTCTCTCTCTCTGTCTTTCTGGCGAGCGTGTGCACCTTATAGCGAAAAACCTCTCCAAAAAAAAATTATTTAATTCTATTTGTTATTATTTTTAAATTTGATCAGAGAGAGACAGAGAGAGAGGGAAAGGGAAAGTGAGAAAGCAAGCCGCCAGGTCCGGGACTTGAACTGCGGTTGGCTATGTGGGAACCCAGTGCTTTTGACTGCCACACCACTTGCTGGCCCTGACTTTATGATCTATAATAAATTATTTTCAGGATGAGATAAGAGACTCATGTAGGAGCCAGCAGGTGGCATGGTGATTAAGGTGCTGGACTCCCACATGGTCGACCACAGTTCGAATATCAGACCTGGAGCTTGTTTTTTCACCCCTCCCCCCTTAGTGCATGTCTCCTATGGCAAATTAAAAATAAATAATAAATAATTCTTTTTAAAAAAGAGAAACTCGGGAACCAGCAGTTAGCGTAATGGCTATGTCGCTGGACTCCCACGTAGTCGACCGCGGTTCGTGTCCTGGACCCGGTGGCTTAAAACTCATGCCGGGCATGTGTGCGTGCGTGCCCAAGATCCCGAGAGGAAAATGGAAGAGAAGGGATTGCGGCGTGACCATCCCCCCTGGGGGGTGATTTCTCACTTTCTGTCTCTCTGTCTCTGTCTGTCTGGTGAGCACACGTGCCCTATAGCGAAAACCTCTCCAAAAAAAAAAGAAAGAATGAAAAAAAGAGAAACTCATATTTACAGATACTTTATAATATACTATAATAAGGGTCTTTTATGATTTATTGAAAATCCACACAAGAAGGAATTGATTTATTGTCCAGAGAAACAAAATTAATGACATTTAAAGATCTTATAACTGGAGAGGATGATTAATGGGAAAAGAGAAAGCTAACATCTTAGGAAAGCTTCCTGCCAGGTTATCGATGCCTTCCAGCGAGGGCTGCGCTCCATCCTCCTCACAGCCTGTCGGGCGGTAAGGAACTGAGGCATGGCGAGGCAAGGGAGGTGCCCACCAGGTATCCTGCAGCTCCTGCTGGCCGGCTGGGAGTCACAGCTGAGGAACCGCCCCTCTCCGTAGAAACAGGGTCCCCGTTGTTAACTATCCTGGCCATTGCATCCTCGTGTGTTTCTGTGTTCTGATACCAGTGTGGTACTGGAGACTTCCTGTGGGTTGTTGCTGACAGCCCACCCGTTTACCCAGACTACAGAGTTTTCAAAGACCTTGTCGTTTTTTTTTTTTTTTTTTTGGAGAGGTTTTCGCTATAGGGCATGTGCGCTCACCCGACAGACAGAGAGAGACATAGAGACAGAAAGCGAGAAATCACCCCCCCAGGAGGGATGGTCACACCACAATCCCTTCTCCTCCATTCTCCTCTCGGGATCTTGGGCACACACGCACACACGCCCGGCGTGGGTTTTAAGCCACCGGGTCCGGGGCGCGAACCGTGGTCGACTACGTGGGAGTCCAGCGACATAGCCATTACGCTAACTGCTGGTCCCGAAGACCTTGTCTTCATGTACTTTTTAAAATCCATTTTTCTTAACCTTTTTGGTTATTGTCCACTAGCTAGGTAGCTAACTCAGAGCTGATCCCTATGAGAAAGTAGTGTATACGAGCGAGCGCGTGATCCCCTCTCCCTCAGTTTCTCTAGAAAAAGAAATGAAGAGCAGACATCTAGCCCAGAGCCAATGGTAAGAAGACAACTGTTGAATGATAAATGATTCTAGTTTGTTAGTCCATTCTTAACACCTTTAGTTACTAGTCATCTTTTTAATAGGATCCTAGCCCTAGATTCCAACCTAGGGTGATTAGTGCTTCTCGTACTGCCCTGTGTATCACAGTCACTGTAGATCTTGTTGAGATGCAGATGTTGATCCCTAGACCTGGGGCAGAGCCTAGGATTCTGCATATCTGACAAGCGCCCAGGTAATGCAGGTGCTGTGAGGTCCACGAACCACCTTTTAAGCCCAAATGTCCTAAAGAAACATGAAGACAATTATAAGGGGTCCTCCAACTATTTTCAGAATTTCAGAAAGTCTACAGCAGTGGCTCTCAACCTTTGTTCCCGAGGGGCTATTTGGCAGTGTCTGGAGACATTTTCGGTTGTCACAACTAGGGAGTGCTACTGGCATCTAGTGGGTAGAGGCCAGGGATGCTACTGAACGTCTTACAAAGCCCAGGACAGCTCCTAGCATCAACAATGATGTGGGCCAAGGGCCAGAGAGTGGCGCAGTGGTGAAATGTGATACTGTGAGCCCGACTCACATGGGAAAATTCCTGGTTCATGTCCGGAGACCTCCATGAGTATGCTGGGCATGTGTGTGCCCCTGATGCGGGCCGACTGAAAGCTGGAGTGGATCTCGGTGTCAACACTCTGTCGAGGGTGTCTTCTCTCTCTCACTTCCCCTCTCTCTGTCTCTCAGTCTCACTCATGGAAGAAATGAATAAACATAAAAATGACAGAAAAAGATCTGGCCCAAATGTCAAATAGTGCCAAGGCTGGAATCCTTTGGCTAAGGGAAGTCATACAGTTAACTCCCAGACCTCCCAGTAAGGCAGCAAGGGCTGGTACACATACCCCCCTCCTCCTTGCCAAGATCAATATTAACCCAGTATGTTAGCACCAAATCATTTTGAGTGGTTGTGCTCTGGAGTTGGCATTAATAGATATCTAATTGATTTTAAACAGAGAAGCAAATTAATTGTAATATAAAGAAATGCAGTTAAGTAAATTAAAAGGAAAATACTTTTTGAATCATGATCTCTATGGGGAAATCTCTACATATTGAAGGAGACCCAGCTGGTGGGAGGATGGGGGTGCCTACCCGAAGTGGAGTGTGAGCGTGGGGCTGACCCTGCTGTCCATGCTTGGCCGGCCTTGTTTATTGGAGTGGTGTGTGAGCGAGCCCATCTGGACATTTTTGGAACAAACTAGGGACATTCCTTTGGACTCCTGAATATAACTTGCAGCTGGGTAGCAAAGTGGAACAATATTATCCACAGATGGAAAATTCCTTTTTTAAAAAAAAAAATCTTTGCTATTTTGTTTATTTTTTAAAGAATTATTTTATTTAACTTTATGTATTTTAATTTGACCAGAGAGGGACAGAGTGAGAGAAACAGAGAGAAAACAAGAAAGCAAGCTGCCAGGTCCGGGGCTCGAACAGTAGTTGGCCATATGGGAGTCAGCATCCTTAACCACCATGCCACCTGCCGTCCCCGAAAATTCTTTAATACAATGGAAATAACCCAGAATTCATTGTGGAAGAGTTTCCCTTCTAGAGAGTAATAAATACCGATTTTTGCATGCATAGTTATGCTTCTTAACAGACCACTCTTGTCTTATGGGACATATAAGTAGTAATATCTTGAATTTTTTAATGTATTAATATTAAAGACAGTCAGTTTGTATTTAGATCATTTAAAACAACAGCAGCAAGAGAGAAAAGTAGTTCATCTGAGGACAGATTGTTTGAAAGCTTTTTTCTGTCAAGTGTAATTTTCCTTTTAGATGAAAAGAAATTTAATATGGTACAATTTGTTCCTGAGAGGTGTAAAGCTTAACTACATTTGTTCTTGGAAGATACCTTAATAGTAAACAAATATCAACTGGATAATGCTGGTCCATTCCTAGAAGAAAGAAAAGATGTGTTTGGACATTAAGGTGATTTTAAAACTTGTTGACTCTGAAGGAGAGAAGCATCCAAAATATACAGTTCTAACAAATCTGTCCCATCAACCAGACACCTATATCTCAGGATATTGACAGATATTCCCCGGAAGACAATAAGGAGGTTTTGAGGGGATAGAAGTGTCTAGAACACTGAGATTTTAAAAATGGTTACTTTACTACTGATTCTAACCAATCTCGAGGTCAGTGGAATTTTACAGACTGAGCCCAGCTGTTAGGCAAGAGTGTGTTGAGCCTGGTATTATATATGTTTAAGAAAATCCAGATTCCGCCTATAAATAAAAACATGTCTTCTGAACAGTTGACTCCATCATCTGGAATAAATATTCCCTTTGTTGCTGTTCCCACAAGTAAAATCAAGTTAGTTAGCTGAACCGTTACAATTTCTCTTGTTTTTGAACCACTATTTTCCTACCTGTCCATGTAATTCTTCTGTTCGAGTGAACTATATAAAGTTACCAACACATGACCGTTCTCAAACCCAGCAGTTTCATATGGTTCAGTCTAATTAGTATTTTAATTCTTGTGTTAAAACGTAGCTTTTAGGGACCATCAGGTGGCATGGTGGTTAAAGCGCTGGACTCTCACATAGCAGACTGCAGTTCAAGTCCTGGATCTGGTGGCTTGGTTTCTCTCTTTCCCTTTCCTCTCTCTCTCTCTGGTCAAATTAAAATAAATAAATAAATAAAATTAAATAAATAATTCCTTTTCAAAAGTAGCTTTTATAAGCATGAGGAGTAATACCTAGGTATATAATGTGTTCTTGGAACAGCTGGCCCTGTTGTTTCTTTCTCACCTTTGTACTGGGTATGGTTTTACCCTAGTGACCCTTCACTTGGGGCGGCCCCTTTCATACTAATGATGCATGAATTCCTTCTGTTACTTTCCAGGCTACAGAGGTCTCATTTCTTTAAACCTTTAAAACGATGAGTTATATACCTTCTAGCTATATATTAGATTTTTGTTTAAAAGTACCGTATTTAAGATGTTTAAACCCTCATTTGAAGATTTAAAAAAAATCCTAATTATATCCCAGCATTTCTATCCCATCAACCAGGCATCTATATCTCAAGATTTGATGGATATTCCTTGGAAGGAAATAAGGAGATTTTGAGGTCATAGAAGTGTCTGGAACACTGAGATTTTAAAAATGGTTGCTTTGCGGGACCAGCAGTTAGCGTAATGGCTATGTCGCTGGACTCCCACGTAGTCGACCGCGGTTCGCGTCCCGGACCCGGTGGCTTAAAACTCACGCTGGGCGCGTGTGTGCGTGTCCAAGATCCTGAGAGGAGAATGGAGGAGAAGGGATTGCGGCGTGGCCATCCCCCCTGGGGGGGTGATTTCTCGCTTTCTGTCTCTCTGTCTCTGTCTGTCTGGCGAGCGCATGCGCCCTATAGCGAAAAACCTCTCCAAAAAAAAAAAAAAATGATTGCTTTGCTATTGATCTAATATATGCTACTATCTTCCTTGATGGAGATACAAATTTTGTCACTTTTTTAACAAATGTGACTGTTGAATACCTATGAACATCTCATGGAGCTAGTAATCCTTAAGGATGGGAAAAGCCTGTTCCATGCTAGTCACTTTCCACAAAGTTTGTTAATAATTGGCTATGATTATATTTTTCCAGAATGATCTTCGTTGTTTTTTTTTTTTTCCTCCCAGATTTTAATCTATTCCAAAATACACATGGACTTGACCTAAGAATTTTGCTAAAGGAATATTATTCTCCCCCAGGGAAATGAAAACAGCATGTTTCAACACAAGTTTATAAATCTTAAAGCAACAAAAAATGGGGGTGGGGGGCAGATCGTGATTATGTTCTGCAAAAATTAGGTTTCCTGATTTTATTATGGCCATTGTCAATGTCTTGCCGTGGGGCAGGGTCATACTGAGGGGATGCTAAGGAGCTTATTGTCCCCCCTGGACTGTTGTGATTATGAGGGTATATTTAGAGGCTGTAAAGAAGGCAAAACATAGGTTAAGATGCCCCAGTAGACACTCAAATTAAGATCTCTTCCATTACGAGAAAAATCCCCGAAAGAAAATATTTACATAGCAAGAGATGAAGCACTCTCTTTCTCACCAAAATGATGTTGTAATATTTCGGGGAAAACAGTTGACTGACGTACGATTGTCATTTTAGCTCCGAGGGCTGAGCAGTTGTCAGAAGAGGATAAGAGGGGGCTGTACATGGGAGAGCCACTTCAGTTCTTTGCTTATATAAACCTTCACATTTTAGTCAGTGTATGTGCTGTACCCTTAAAATAGTTGGAAAGCAGCAGCTTCTTTCACTGCAGATGGAAGACATAAGATATAAAGTGGCTCCTTAGCAAATCTCTGCTCTGAAAAGAACATTATTTCTAAACAACCGTTTTATCTGCTCTTTATTCTTTCTTTTCATGTGTTTGCATGCCTTTTTTGTACCCCTTGTAAATAATCAGTGGCAAATGAAAATATATGGAGCCCGTGATTTAATTTGCAACAAGTTACAATAAACTAGCTCAGCATATGACAACTATTTCCACAGGACAAATATGCTAAATAGGGATATTCAATTCTAACCCTAAGATAAATGAAGTACATCTCAGATTCATGGCTGAGAAAAACTGCCTTATACAAATTACATAGAGAGGTCAAATGTGGGTGTTGTTGATCATCTTTTATTGTCCAGTTTGGTTAGCTAGATTTCACAGTATTATATCCAGATTTATTAACAATACAGCATAGTTTTCCTCAGGCCTTTTCACCTAAGAGTTAGTGTTTAGTTCAGGAGGGAGGCTTCTGTGTCATTCACACAGCGGCTGCCGTGCACATCCATTTAATCTGTGGACTTGATTAAGAGCTTAGTGGACCAAGGTGTTTTATGGTCACCTGGAGGAGATGAGCGTGGCCAAGCTTTGTTTGTCTCCCCTCTGTGCTGCAGGAAGAGTGAGTGTCCTGGGGAGAGACTCTTTCCCCAAGTGACAGTGAGTTTCCGTCTTGGAACCAGCTTTGCTTAACCTTGGGGAGAATCCAGGCCGAGCGCCAGCGAGTTCTCCCCCTGAGGTCTCTGAGGACATGGAGAGCTGGAAAGCCCTGCAGACTTTGAGCTTGTTACTGTAAGTTCCAGGCACATTTAGGACCCTCTGGGAGAAGAAGAGATGGACTTCTATCAGTACACTGCGTCCCTGTGCAGAAGGTGACTCCTCTTCTCCATAGCACCCTAGTGACAGAGGCATACCAGGCTTAATTACCCTCTGAAATAAACCAGATAAGTGGAAGCCTTCCCTTCACTGACAAGGGAACTTCCAGTTCACGCATGAACGTGAAGATACCGGCTATGGTGCCTTTAGGGGTTTAAGCCCTTATTTGTGGGATGTGGGAAAGCTGGAGTTATCTAGGGACCAGTAACTGAGGACATAGCAGTTTGTGGTCCCCGATTTCCTTCTTTATGCCTCCTATCTCTGGCCAGTCAGTCAAATTTGATCAGGGGTTTTCATTCATATTGGCCCTCAGATACAGAGTAGGGAAAAGAAGTAGAATTTTGGCTAATATATTGGATTGTCAGGGAAGTCATATATCTTTGCATAGAAAAATACATTGTGACTTTTCCAACAACCCAATATTATCTAAATTGCACTACTATAATGTTTTGGTCAGAGAGAAGGTGGAAGGCAATACTGGCCAGAAAGAATGTTGTTTTGTTATAGGTTCCACATGGTCACCACATTGTCTCACTCTCATAGGTCACTCAGGTTAACCTAAGAGGAGAATTTGGTCATTTCACAAACTATTATAAGATAATTATATTTAAGATGGAGTTCTTAGATGTCAGATTTTGAGGATCCCTGAGGCCATGTTTAAGAAATGCTACATTGGGGACCATTACAGATGATATGTGTAATGGTTACGTCGTTGGACTCCCACATAATCGACCATGGTTCGAGTCCTGGACCCTGCAGTTTAAAGCTCATACGGAGCACATGTGTGTGCGTGCCCAAAGTTCTGAGAGGAGAATAGAGGAGAAGAGATTGCAATGTGGCCAATTCCCCTGGGGGGTGATTTATTGATTTCTGTCTTTTTGTCTGTCTCTCCAGTGAGTGCACATGCCCTATAACAGAAATTTCTTTTAGTTTTTTAAAGAATTTTATTTATTTATTTATTTAGTCCAGACGGAGACAGAGAGAGAGAAAGAGAGAGAGAGAAAGTGAGAAAGCAAGCCACCAGGTCCAGGACTCGAACCACAGTTGGCCTTGTGGGAGTCCAACGCCCTTAACCAAAATGCCACCTGTTGGCCCCTATAGCAGAAATTTCTTTGAAAAGGAAAGAGAGAAAGAAAGAAAAAAAGAAAGAAAGGCTACATTTATAGGGCCAGACAGTGGCACAGTTATAATACAAGTGACTCCACATGGGAAGGTCCCTGGTTCATGTCCTAGGGCTTCCCTGTATATACTGAGTGCATGTGTGCCCATGGTTCAGGCTGGCTAGAGTGGACCATGGTGTGAAGACCCTGTTGAGGAGTGTACCTTTCTCGGAAGAAATAAATAATTTTTTTTTGTTGTTGGGAGGGGGGAGAGGTTTTTGCTACAGGGCGCGTGTGCTCACCAGAGAGACAGAGAGACAGAAAGTGAGAAATCACCCTCCGAGGGGATGGCCACGCCTCAATCCCTTCTCCTCCATTCTCCTCTTGGGATCTTGGGCATGCATGCACATGCGCCCGGTGTGAATTTAAGCCACCGGGTCCAGGACTCGAACCGCAGTTGACTACATGGGAGTTCAGTGACATAGTCATTACGCTAACTGCTGATCCCAGAAGAAATAAATAAACTTTAAAAAAACACACACACGCACACATTCATTAAAAAACAAATAAGGGCCAGCCCTGTAGTCTAGTGGTTAAGGGAGCCAGATCCCACCTGGTTGACTGTGGTTTTGGTTTCTGCCCTGGCAGCTTGATAAACATGCTGAGTATGGTATACATGCCCAGAATTCTGAAAGGAGAGGGAAGGGATTACACCATGACCACATCCCATTGAGGGGTGCTTTCACCTGCTTTCTCTGTCTCTGGCAAGAGCACATGCCCTATGGCAATTTGAAAAAGAAAACTATTAATACTACACTTATAGTGAAAATCTGTAATGCGATATAAGTTACAGTAAATGCAATGTGCCAGTTCAGGTATGGTACTGAAGGATCAAATCTGGTTATAAAGTGGATGTTGATATCAAAGATTGGCAGACTATGACCCATGAACCACATCTGGTTTGTCACTTGTTTTTGAACAGTCTGCAGACTGACTTTTACATTTTTACTTGAAAGAAAAATCAAAGAATATTTTATGATATGTAAATTATACGAAATTCAAATCTCAGTGTCCGTAAGTAAAAGTTTACTGTAACTTACCCAGGTCCGTTCACTTTTGTATCATCTACGGCTGCTTTTGGGTTAACAATGAGAAAGTTGAGCCTTTGCAACAGAGATGGGAAATAGCTGGCAATGCCTAAAGTGTTTATTGTCCTATTCTTTACTGAAACAGCTTGCCAACCCCTGGTTTAAATGTTCTGGAATATGCTTGTTTTAAGTTTTGTCAGAGAACCTTCCAAATGAAATGGCAATAGTTAAAAATTTCTTGTGGAGAACTGGTAGACCCCTGAGAGCAAATCTACTCTATGTGTACTCTGAATACAGCCACATTCAAGGCCTGACCCTGCTTTAGCCTGAGTTAGTCTGGAGCCTGGATGCTCCAGTCTTCCTCACCAACACATATTAGAGTGTGTGTCCTTCTCCAGCTACTGGGCTACCATTTCCAGCTGTAGAAAGAAAGGCCAAACCCTTGTAGAGACCCCTCCTTCTCCTGTCCTACTGTGGCCCAAGGTGCGGTCACATCAAAACTCACTAGTTCACCTCAATTGTTCATTGTACATCTGTGCTTACCTCCCTGGCAAAAACTCCCCCTAGACCTCTTGACAAGTAGGAAGAGTGGCTTATGATTGTTCCTCTACCTTTGAAAGATCACAGACAGCCCTCTCTGCCCCCAAATGTCTGTCAGGAGCTCAGACACTGGAGATAACAGAAACTTCAGGAGAAAACTACCAAGTTCCAATTCTGGCCACTGAAGTAAGAAGTGATCTCTACACCATTTCCTCCCTGCTACTCTGAGCCCACAGACCTTTTGTTTTCTTCTTATGGAGTTTACTGTGTTTAACCTTAAACTGTAATGATTTAGGTGATTATTTCCTTCCCTGGCTGTCCCGAGAGCTAGGTGGACATTGTCTCTTTCTTATCCTTTAATCTCTGTCTTGGGTAGGTACTCTTTTTAAGAATTATTTATTATTATTTTTTCAATTTTTACCAGAGACAGAGAGAGAGAGAGAGAGAGAGAGAGAGAGCAAGCCGCCAGGTCCAGAACTTGAACCACGGTCGGCTGTGTGGGAGTCCAGTGCCCTTAACCACTACACCATCTCCCAGCCCCAGGTAGGTACTCTTTTACTCATTTGTTTACCCAGGAAACATTTCTTGATCACCTACTGTATGCAGGGGTGGCTAATACAAATATTTAACCACACTAGGTATTGGTGAGATTCCATGGCCAGTGCAGAGAGAGCTGTTTTGGGAGGTATTTTTCATCCTTCTTCATGGCTCTTTATTAGAGGAAATTAGGTTTCTTTGTGTGGATAATCATTCTGCCTATTTTATTAGGTCATTGGGAAAGTCATGACTTGTTTTTCTATGCAAAAACGCATCATGACTTTCCCGACGACCCAATAATATTTATATTGAATTAGTCTGGTTCCCTCTAATACTTCATGGGGAAGGTGTCTCTGGTAAAAGTTAAAACGTGAGTTTGGACGAAGTGGTTCTGTTAACAGATATGCTGAAAGACCCCGTGATGTCTCCCTGCCTATACCACCTTCTCACATTTGAAACTCTGACAATGCAGTGATGAATTACTCACTTTCTCTCATCAGCCTCACTCCTGGGCTCCTTCAGTTCGTTATTTTGCTTTGATTTATACTGTCTCATCTTATACTTCAGGAGATGTAGATTGAAGGACAAATTTCTAGACTCGTAAAAGTGAATGCCATTAGCTTTGAAAAGCATCTTTTATAAGATCTCAGAAGCGAATTAAAAGGATGCAGAGATATCTTGTACGAGTCCTGGTTCTACCTACTAGACTTCCAGTCCCATCTGCTAACATACTCCCGTATACACCTTTTGCTTTGTCTGCGAGCCATTCGTGTTTCCTCAGACTTCTTGTGATCTTTCATAATGCTCTGCCTCTGCATAGTCTATGCCTGCTTCCTTCCTTACCTGATCTGCCTGGCAACCTGTTCTTCCTCTAGTTCTCGTCTCAGAACCTTTTCTGGCAATTTCACTGTTCTGTCCTTTGTGGTGCCATTCTACCTAGAATGTGCCTCTTCCTCTTCTGATCACATGGTGTGACAGTTAACTCGTTTATGTCTGTTTCCCTTATGCTCGTGTATGTTCTTTTGTGGCAAAGACTGTTACTTGTGAAATTTGCACTGAGCCTGATGCATGATAAGGTGTTTCATAAAGCTTGGCTTGATGGACAAATGGTCATGTGTACATACACTCGTTTCCTTCCTTCCCTAGGACAGAGACTAAACATGTTTCCTATTTGCAGGTCATTCTTGGAACTCTCTTCTCTGTAATTAGAAAAGCTAGTACATTCTTTTGAGCTCATGAATGTCTTATCCTTAAGCCCATCCTTGGCTTTCTGCTTTAGTGGTAAGACCAAATGTTGTTGCTTCGAGCCACATAGCAAAGGGCTGTAAGGAAAGGGAACTGGAATTCTACACCAGAACATTCTGTGAAAGAAAGGAAATCTTTGGAAATGCATTTGAAGATATCAACAGATATTCGTGACATAAATCAGAGGACATACTTGTATTTTCTCTTTCTTATTGCCTCTTTAAAAAATGTTTTTAAAGAACTGGGACCAGCTGGTGGCATGGTGATTATGGCGCTGGACACTCCCACATGGCTGACCACAGTTCAAGTCCTGGACCTGGTGACTTGCTTTCTCACTTTCCTTCTCTCTTGCTCTCTCTCTCTCTCTCTCTCTCTGGTCAAATTTAAAAAAATGAATGCGTGAATAAAATTAACTAAATAGTTATTTAAAAAAAAAAAAAGAATTAATTTTATTTATTTATTATAATTTTTAATTCACCAGAGAGAGAGAGAGAGAGAGAGAGAGAGAGAGAGAGAGAGGAAAAGTAAGAAAGCAAGCCACCAGGTCCAGGATTTGAATCTCTATCAGCCATGCGGAAGTCCAGCACCTCAACCACCACACGACCTGCTAATCCCCTTATTGGCTCTTACTACCTTTACCCAGTGGGACACACTTGAGTAGAAGGTAGGAAAACAGAGCCATGTTCACCAAAGTGGGTGCACAAAGTGGGTCATTGGGCAGGAAGAAAATACAGATACTTCTATATTCATTTGAAAAGAAAAAGTTAAACTAAGATTTAATAGATATACTTCTAGCACTTTAAGTATATAATCTGTAGCTAAGTTTACAGATATCGGGAGTATGGGTTTGTGTTTTCTGTTTTCCAGTAGGTATATATAAAAAAAGTTTTGGAGACTGTTGAGAAAAGGGGCCAAAGTGTTTACTTCTTAAGCCTTGTGAGCTAGGTATATGACCATTTCTTTCAGATAGAAGCCTCAGGAAAGAGTCCTCAAGGTCTATGTGGAACCATTTGTTAGTTCACAGAAGATACCAGAGCCTTCATTTGTAGTGTGTGTGAGAGCTGTGAGAGAGGGGGAGAAGTTACTGCAGATGGCTTCTGGCTTGAAGAAAATCGGGCAGATCAAAAAACTATGTGATCTGGGAAAGAAAAGGGTATTGGAAAGTATATAAATGTTGCCTTTGTGTGTCTTTGGGAGGCATTTTCTCATCAGTTGCGGCATCACAGGGGTCTTTTGAGCTTGTTGTCTCCTCAGAAATCACGTGGCCTAGCCACCATCGGACAGGCCAATATTTAGATGAGGAAACAGCTAAGGGAAAGCAAAGCGACCTGCCCTGGATCATCTATGAGTCAGGCGCGTGTGAATATGTGACTGCAGGAGTAAGGACTTTGTTATTTGGAAGGAGCTTTACAGAGAAGGGACTAAAATGAAAGCTCATCCTATATTTAGGGGAGAAACATTGATTAAGACCCACAGGAGTGTTCTTTGACTTCTCAGAATGCCGGTTTAGGGGCATGGGCAGACCATGACACAGCGTTCAAACACAGTGTCCTTCAAGGCAGTCCACAGGGGAACAATCCCAGTGTGAGCCCGGAGACCTCCAGGCAGGCATGTGGCCGTGATTGGGGCCGGCTGAAGGCTGAAGGGGTGGATCATGGTGTCAGGATCCTGTTGGGGGTGCTGTTTCCCTCTCTCTGAAGAGAGAAATTAACTTGGTGAGAAATTGCCAGGTTGGGAAGAATTTTGATAGGCCGCCTGGTACATCAGCATGCACAAGCTGAGGTGGGGTTATTTCCACTTGAGTGCCTGTCAGAACTTACCCAGGGAGGATGCCATCATGGCTGGTCCAATCAGTTGACAAATACCGACTGAACACTCAGAGGCAGCACGACTGCATTCAGGCTGTGCCTGTGAGATGGTTCTGTTGGCAAGGAGATTCCCGAAACCCTTTTGGTATGTCAACATTCAGCTAGCTGGACCACTGCTATTGTTTTGAACACTTGCTTTTCTTAAGAAAATGGTTTCCAGAGAAAGGAATCCTGTCATACCCAAGAGCTGTGCTGGCCAGGAGGTTCAAATGTTCATTTTCCTAGCCAGGCAATGAAACGTTTTCTTAGGTACACAGTTTACTGCCCATGTCTAGAGCACAGCTCAGAAAGAAAAATGCCCAGTGCATGGTAGGCAGAATTTCCTGCCCGTGGACATTCACAAGGCTGCATTGTGGGAGCAGAAGCCGCTCAAATGGTTCATTGTTCCGTGGCTCCTACTTTGGCAGCCAGAAGCGAATTCATTATGTGGTGATTGGCATACTTTTCTTCTGTTTATTTCATGCCATGAGTACAGCAATGCATTCTGTGCTCTCTGCAACCTCTTGCTTCGCCTCTTAGTGTTGTGGCCTTCCCCGCCTCTAGCCCCGCTCCTTCCCAAAAGCTAGAGTTGGGCAGGTTCACAGCTGCTCACCATCCCCTCCACGCAATGGTGAGTGGACGCACTTTCCCCTTCTCAAAGGAAAACGTGCTTTGTTCTCAGGGCTGGGCTGGGCTGGGCGGGTAAGCCAGCCAACATTTATTAAGCACCCACGGAGCACATAACATTGTGTCAGGGCTCCCTTTTGGGGACTGCAAGCTCAGACAAATGTCCGCAATGGCAAACATGCCACATTTCTCCCTTGGTGTTTCCGCCCCCTAAGGGTGGCCTACTGGGCTTAGAGGAGGGACACTGGGAAGCAGTTCTTTTCAAAATTGCCATCTGCAAAGTTTTCTGGGGGATTTTACCTGCAGTGCTTTGTGCAACTGAAAAAAAAAAAAAAAGTAGCAGGACTCCTCACAAGCCTCAAGGTAGTAGCCTGTGCATCCCAGAGCCGTGTTTCCAAACTCGAATGTGTGTTTGAGTCACCTGGGGATCTGGCTGAGCTGTAGACTGGCTCAGTGGGGTGGGGATGGGGCCCGGGGCCCTGGACCTCTGGGTGGTTGAGTAGGTACTCTTCCTGGCTATATTGCAGGGAGAATGTTTCCTTTTTGCTTTAAGTCAAACTGGGCTAAGTTCTTTTCATCCCATGAAGAGGTGACATTTGAAGAAAGTGTCCTTTGAACTCACTAATTCTCAACCGGGGGTGATTGTGGCCCCATCCCCCCGCCCCGGGACATTGGGCAAGATCTGGAGACATGTTTGGTTGTCACACCTCCGATAGGGGTGCTACTGGCATTGAGAGGGTAGTGGCCAAAAACCCTACAGAGCACAGGACAGCTCCCCACAGCAAAGAATCAAACTGTTGATGGTGTTGAGTAGAGAAACCCTGATATAATGTTTGTCTTCCTGCCCTTACGGGCTGGGGAATTCTTTTTTTTTTTTTTTTTTTGAAGGTTTCTGCCATAGGGGTGTGCCTTCACTGGAGAGAGATAGAAAGGGGGAGAGAGAAAGTGGGAGGGGAATGGCCACACTGCAATCCCTTCTCCATTCTCCTCTTGGGGTTTTGGGCATGCACGCATGCATGCACGCATGCATGCACGCACACACATGTGCCTGGTGTAATGTTCAAGCCATCAGTGTAGGACTTGGACTGTGGGTGGCCATGTAGGCGTCCAGCACCTTAACCACCACACTACCTACTGGCTACAGTTCAACACTGGGAAGTTTAACAGTGCTTTCTTCAGTGACTGTTGACAGCAATTAACTAACAGCATGGAGCTTACAGTCTTTCTAGTCTTGACTAATTCTGTTTTCCAGCAGTCGACTGTGGCAAGGATTCTGACCTAAGAAGTTGGGTTTCCTCCTGTAAAACTAGGCGATCGAAGTCTGTTTCTGCAAGACCCTTTCAGTTGAGAAAAAGTCTGTGATTGGAAGGGAGAAAGGAGAGTAGTTACTGCTTAATGGTTACAGATTTTCTACTTCTGGTGATAAAAAAGTTCTAGAAATGGATGGTGGTGACAGTTACATACACTGCGCATGTACTAATGCCACTGAATCGTAAGGTTCATGCTACGTGTATCTTACCACACACACACACACACACACCCTATGATTTCTCGATCCTTGGTTGGATAATAAACTATATGCTTGCCTGGTTCTAATGTGAAACCACCAGCCCACTCCATGTTCTCACTACACTCGATCCTTTTCCTTCTTAGTGCCTGTCCTGCTTTAAACTCACATAGAATTGTGTGATTACTTGAATAACGCCTTTTCCCACTAAACAGTCAACTCCTTGGGGGTAAGGACCACGTCAGTTTTGTCCTCCATGGAATCTCCAATGCCCAGCACGGTTTTCCACGGAGTTGGTAGGCCTTTCACAAAGATTTGCTGGATGGCTGGATCTGTTACTAGTACATATGTTAACCTCCCAGGGAACATGAATTAGCCATTATCCACACATTCATATTTAATAGCTTCTGCCTCCTTGATCTCTGCTACTGGAAGAGTTGTAGGGTGCAGGGATTGCAGTTAAGTACTCTTTTTCTGATGTGACTCTCTGGGAATGGGCTTTGATTCGAATCACCTGGAGTAGTTTTACAACTGACGATGCCCAGGCCATACCACGTGGATTCAGGTTCCATTGATCCACGGTGGGGTTGGGCATCAGTACCTTATAAAGGTCCCTCGGTAATTCTAGCACACCCGACAGAGAGCCAGCATCTAGATCCTCTGCTTCGTAGGATGGAAGTCCAGAGTCTTAGGCTCAGGAATCAGAAACTGCCTTTTAACAAAGACCCCGGGTATATTGTCTGCATATTAAAGTCTGAGAAGCCTAAGGGTTTCCTTCTTTTTTTGAGAGAGAGGTTTTTGTCTTAGACTGTGTGTGCTTTCCAGAGAGAGAGACAGTGAGAGGGAAAGTGAGAAATCACCCCCCGGGGGGAAGGCCACACTGCAATCCCTTCTCCTCCATTCTCCTCCCAGGATGTTGGGCACATAGGGACATGCGCCTGGAGAGCTGTTGACTCCACAATGAAGGAAAAGTGTTGGCTGTATCTCAAGGCCTGCAAAGCAAAAATAGTTGATGAAAAAGAGGTACTGCCACCATGACAATCTGTTGTGATTCTATTTTAAATAATTGGCTTTGGAGACAACAGGCAAAAAACACTTTTTGTTTCCTACTTCATTTCTAGTCTTGGTTTTTAAAACCAACACCAAACCAGACAGAAAAACAAGGCATGGGGAGGGATGAAGGAACCAATTGGAATGGAATAAAATAATCTTGCCCCATGTAGAAGAAAAATGAAAGACCCAAAGTTACATCGTTTTCTTCCAGAGAAAAGAATGTGTTTCCTGTTTGCCCTCGCTCAGAGCGGAGCATAATGCTTCAGTGTGAGCTGGGGCAGGCAGCTGAACAAAGAGTATCGAAATGGCTGAGAGGACAGTTTGAACCGCCACGTGACAAGTGCAGCTCCTGATTTCATTTACCAGGGCAGAAGAGAAATGAGTGTTTCTCCCTATCCTTAGAGGCTTTGCGTGAAAGAAAACCGAAGCTAATTAATTTTACCTTCCAGAGTCTTGCATGTACATCAGAAGATCTGGTATGATTGAAAGTGTTTTTCGATACCGAGCGGGTAATCAAAATGACTTTCTGCAAGAACGTGGACTTTGTAGCAATCCATGGCTGCCCAAAGAAATCTCCAACACTATGATATTTTCCATCGGTGTTTATTGCATTCCATCTATGGTCTCAGATGCTACCAGAATCACCGAAGAATAAGCTCTGGGGGTGCCGAAAGGGTCTTTAGGGCCCATCTAACTCAGTGGTTCTCCGGTTGGGTTTCTGCCCCAGCATACCTATAGAACACAGAGCCCTGCAGTTAGAAGCACTAACTGCACAATAATTCGATTTTCAAGCGAGGTAGGGCATTGCAGAATCTCCAGAGGGGTAGAGAGGATGGTAGAGAAGTCTCTGAACAAAGAAAAATTTCTATGGTTCTTCTGTGCCCCATACACCACTGGTTCTCAGTCTTCCGAAGCCACCGCTGTCCGGGTTCTACCTCTAGGGACAATTTTGTTGTTGTTCTGGGGCACCGCCTGGCAGGGGACTAAAAATCTCCCCCACTGATTCTAACCTGCAGCCAAAGCTGAGATTCATTTCCTTCTACAACCCACCCCCCTCTGTCGCTCCATTGTGGAAAGGTCTCCATTGTGGAAAGGTCGCTTCAACCCTAGACTTTGATAGGGACAAAGTAAGCCTGGGGCATCCCGTCCTTGCAGGGCTGTGATGAAACCTATGCATGGACTTCTAGACTTCTTTGGACTCTGCTGCATCTGCAGCTATGGGAGAGAGGTGGTGACCTCTGTAGCTTGCGGAATTCACACTCCTGTCTGTGTTTCCCTCCAAGATGGCCCTGAGGCCCTTGAAGGAAAACCCCAACGTGATGAGTAACTATTCCCCAGTTGGCATCAGCTTTTGAGTTTCACTTAAGACATTGTTATAAGCAGTGGAAACACACAGCATTTTATCAGTGTCCGAGCTGGCGTAATAGGGGGCAGTTAATGTCTTTGAAAGGGGAAAGAGATGGGACATTTGCGGTCTACTACTCAAATTCATGCACTACACACTGAGAATAAGAATTTCTGTATTTTGGGTCAGTGGATGGTGTGGCGGTTACGTCGCTGGACTCACACATGGCTGACTGTGGTCCGAATTCCAGACCCAGTGGCTTTAAACCCAGTCCAGGTGCAGGAGGGCCTGCACCTGGGGGCCATCTTGGAGGAGGACACCAATAAGAGTGCGAATGCCACGAGCTCCAGAGGTCGCCACCTCTCTACCATAGCTGCAGAGGCAGCAATCCCAAGGAAATCTAGAAGCCTGTGCATAGGTTTCATCACTTTCCCTCTCACTGTCTCTGTCTCTCTCTCTGGTGAGCACACGTGCCCTAAGGCCAAAATTTCAGGAGAAAAAAAAAGGTTTTGTACTTCAGTATCATTTTCTTTGGTTCAGCAGTAACTCGGGTGGGCAGAGTGGGGACCCAGAAGTTCTCATTGGTTTGGGCACTCCTGCGTAGAGCCCAGAAAGCCACGTGTCAGCCAAGGAATGACTGCGTAGGATTCCACAGCCTCTTTTCCTAAGAGGACGGCTAAGGGGGAATGTCTGGAAATCTGAGTAGAGAGGAAGGGAAGGACTGGATTGTATAGGGACGCCATGGCTTCTGTGCCCAGTGACATCAGCCCTGCTGGGGACTTAGGCACACCACACCGCGCATGTGTGCAGACGATTCGCAAGCACGGGCGGAGCAGCTGTATCCTGACACATGCGGCACTAGAGGCACGCATACGGATAAAGCCATGTGGTTTTTCAGGAGAATATTTTCAGATTTCACTGGAAGAAAATGGTGGCCTGCAAAGATACCAATTGAGTTCCTAAAGGCATCGGATTACATGCCTCCTCCATTAAGTGTGAAACTTCAGGGTGCTGATTTTGCTTTCTAATTCATCAGCTTCCATTTGAATATATTTGCATCACCGCATATGTAGAATGGTAATTCAGAGAAGTCTTTCCGTAGCACATCACCAAAAACTCCTAAGTGTTTTGTGCCTGGGAGTTGTAGAATCAGGAGAAAGGGGTAGTTAGGGAGGTCGAAATTTCACTTCTCTTGCTACTTTCCTAAAATACAAGTGTACCATAGAAGCCTATGGGTACGTTTTGGTGCTTCACAGGTATTTTTCCTTTTGCTTCTGTGTGGTTTCACTGAAAAAGAAGATATGTCCATTTTTCATTTGGGGTCACTATTCTCGCACCGAGAAACAAAGGGAGTGAAGCACTAAAATCACCCCAAAGTCACACATAAAATAGTACCCAGTTTTCCCACCTAAGGCCGGCCTCGCTTCTCTGCAGCCACTCTGTGCTTCTCTGCTCGCTCCTGGCTGTTGGATGCTGCCTGGAGTGGAGGACATTCCCTCCCTCTCTCCCTTTCTTTAGCAGTGACTTAAGGTGGAGGGAGGAGGGACCTCAGGAAGTAGTCCTGGCTCTGGGAGGTTGTTTGCTTTGTCTCCATCGCTTTTCTGTTCTCAGCATACCTATAGAAACATAAAGCCCTGCAATTAGGTGCATAATAATTCGATTTTTCAAGCCAGGTGGGGGGTCTGAAGCACCTGGGCCTCTATCTGTAGAGGGTAACTCCTCCCACCCATTCCTGCATCCTCCTCCCACCTCTGAAGACTTTTCTGAGGGGTCAGATAGCCAAGGACTGGATGGAGGGCAGGGCCACGTCTAGGAGTCCTGGTCCACTCGCTTTCCACACTGATTTCCTGTGACTTCCCACATTACTGAGAAACCGGAGGGGATATTTTTAGAAATATTGTTTTTGAATGCCCCCTTTTCCAGGGGAAAACTTGGGGTGGAGAGACGTATTTAGCTTGGATTTCCTGGGTATTATTTGAGCAGATAAGAATTCCTCATTCTGAGGTGGCAAGTGAGAAAATGAATGGAGTAGTAGTTGGTGCTTATTTTAGCTAATATGCTAGTTTGGGATGAAATACAGTCACAATGAAATTTCACTTTTCTGTAGGATACCTGTATAGTATATAGTAACTCAACCCCCCATGCCTGATGATTGAAGTTTACGTATGCACAGCTTACAGAGTTTATAAGAAGAAAGAACAGGTGTTTTTTTTTTTTTTTATGATTTTAAATTTTTGCCATAGGCTACGTGTATTTGCCAGAGAGTGAGGGGGAGTGAGAAATCACCCCCAACCCCAGGGATGGCCATGCCACAATCCCTTCTCTATTCTCTTGTGATTTGGGGCATGCACTCACACGCATCCAGCATGTTTTTCAAGATACCAGGTCTGAGACTTGAACAGAGGAGTCTTCCATGTGGGATCCAGTGCCTTAACCACCACACCATCTGCTGGCCCCAGAACAGTTCATTAAAAACCTTTTTTTTTTCCTTCAAATCATTAGTAGTATTATCTTCTGGGAATGTAGAGTTAGGGAACAAGACTGACAGATGTACCTGTTACTATATCTTTATTTTTTCTTAAAAAAACTTTTAAAAAGATTTATTTATTTATTTATTTTTAAATTTGACCAGGGAGGGACAGAGTGAAAGAAAGAGATCGAGGGGCCAGCAGGTGGTGTGGTGGTTAAGGGTGCTGGACTCCCACATGGCCGACTGCTGTTCAAGTCCCGGACCTGGTAGCTTACTTTCTAACCTTCCCTCTCTCTCCCCTCTGTCCCTCTCTGGTCAAATTAAAATAAATAAATAAAGTTAAATAAAATAATTCTTAAAAAAAAAAAAAGAGAGAGAGAAAGAGAGAGAGAGAGAAAAAGTGAGAAAGCAAGTTGCCAGGTCCAGGACTCTAACTGCAGTCAACCTTGTGGGAATCCAGCACCCTTAACCATCATGCCACCTGCCAGCCCCCTTTTTTTAAAATTAAAAAATAATTATTATTGATTTAATTTTGTTAATTATTACTGTTTTGTTTGCTATAGTGCACGTGTATTCACCAGAGGGAGGCAGGCAGAGAGAGGAGAGAGAGAAGTGAGAAAGCAAGCTGCCAGGGCCAGGACTTGAACTGTGGTCTGCCTTGTGGGAAGCCAGTACCTTAAATCACCACGCCACCTGCCAGCCCTGGTTACTATCTCTTTAAGTGAGGTGACACATGTGAAATATATACATCTACGGGCTCAGCAAATGTTGCTTTGCTCCCCCTTTCTTTGGGTTTCAGTTTGCCGTCATATAAACCCTGTGGGGCTGCGCCATTTGAGCGTAGCTGCTACCTAGTTGCTCTTCCCAAATCTCTGGTACTCATGCAGGCTAGAGGTTGTTCGTGTCTTTCTGTCACAGTTACGCCTTTGTCTTTTTCTTCTAGAGTCCTTGGTTAGGAACTCTGGCTCTTACGATCTATGAGAAAACACAACTCACTTAATGACATGCTGCGTTATTTTGTACCTTTTGGGGGAAAAAAATGTGGCAAGTCAATGAAAATAGCTTATTTTTCTTCACCATGGTTCTAGAATCTTTTAAAGAGAGTAAATAAAAGTGAGGTAAAGTCTGCAGAATTTTTAGGTTAGAAGTTTGTACTGTCGGTTGATAGGTCCTGAAAAACCTTTTCCGTCTATTTCAGAGCAATGCAGAATTGTATTATGGCGACCAAATGCACCACTCTTGAGATAGAAGAAGTGTAGCACACAGATTTTCCAGCCTTGCACGTAGGGCTGAGTGGGGGAAGCCTGGTGAATTTAATTGTCCTTCAGAATCTATAGCAGTCTGATACTGTTACCAAATGAAAATCTTTTTTTTTTATTTAAGAATTATTTTATTTCACTTTATTTTATGTATGTATTATGTATTTTAATTTGACCAGAGAGGGACAAAGTGTGTGTGTGTGTGTGTGTGTGTGTGTGAGAGAGAGAGAGAGAGAGAGAGAGAGAAAGAGAGAAAGCCTCCAGGTCTTGGACTCGAACCGTGGTCTGCTATGTAGGAGTCCAGCGCCTCTAACCACCATGCCACCTGCTGGCCTCGCCAGATAAAAATCTTAACTGAGAAAGGTTGCATTTCTGACATGGAAAACTACCTAGGTATTTTATCCAATATGAACTAATTTAGAATCTTCTAAACTGGCGATGTCCAATAGAAATATAATGTGAGCCGCAGTATATCATTTTGAAAGATTTGAAGGGTATTAACATGTAAATAGAAGATTAACATCAGGTGAAATTAAATTTCTTTTTTTTTTTTTCTTTTTTTTTTTTGCTAGAAGGTGCATGCACTCACCAGAGAGAGACAGATGGAGAGAGAGCGGAGAAAGCACTCCACCATGGGGGAAGACAGCACAATCTCTTCTCTATTCTCCTTTTTGGATTTTGGGTATACATGCATACAAACATCCAGTGTGTTTTTGAAGCCCCCAGGTCCAGGATTCTAACCACACAGTTGATGATGTGGAATCCAGCTGCCCCAACCACCACCAGGCCACAGAGCCAGCCCATTAATATATTTCATTTAACCTAATATAGCCAAAATGTTATTTTATGATGTAATAGTAAAAATTAGGGTATTTTACATTATTTTTCATACTAGATTCTTCCAAAGACCAGTGTGAATTTTATACTTAGAGCAACTGGGACTAACTCCAATCAGGCACTCACGGGTGACATGTGGCTGGTGGCTACCCTGTTGGACAGTTCAGTTCTAGATCTCCAGTCCTAAACCCAGATAGTAAGAGATCCATCAAGTCTCTTGCCCTCATTCAGAAAGAGGACTTGAACACTGAGAAGAGGAGTTCTCTGAAAAGAAATGTAAAAATGTTGGTCTCAGGAACTAAAGCACTTTGCACCTAAAACCTTTGTTTTTGCCCAAGGTCCACAATGAGGACTATCAACTCTAAAATGTATCCACGTGAAATGGAAGGGTATCCTGTCTTCAGTTTGTACTTCTGGTCAACCAGAGCAGGATGACATTGAGAGGCGGACATACACCGCAGTTTCCACGAGAATAATCTGTGTAGCTGCAACGCCTGGGCGCAAACCCCAGCTCTGCTACTTGCTAGCTTTGGGATCTTGGACAAAGTCACCTTTATGCCTCAATTTCCTCACCTGAAGGCTCAGGATATTAATAATATCCGTTTCCTAGAGTAGTGAGGATTCAGTAAGCTAATAAACACCAAGGGTTTAAATTAGAACGAGGCAGCAAGCTATAAGAGAGTAATGTTAGCTATTTATTGAATAAACATCATCAGCCTCATTGAAAATTTGTTCTGTTGACCTATATCTCATTTTCGACTGGCTTATTTATTTATTCTGTACTTTTAAAATTTTAGTTTAATTTTTTTTTATGCTGGAGGACACGTGTGTTCACCAGAGCGCGCAAGCGCACCCTGGTGTGGTCATACCGCAGTCCTTTTTCATCCATTTCTCCATCCCGTCAGGATCCTGGGCACACACACACATGCACCTGACATGTTTTTCAGGCTGCTGGGTGTGGGATAGGACCCGATTTGCCTTTTAAAATGGTCACTGTGTTGGGGTTGGCAGGTGGCGTTGTGGTTGGGGTGCTGGACTCCCACATGGCCGACCGGGTTCGAGTCTCAGACCTGGCGGCTTGCTTTCTCACTTTCTCTTTCTCTCTGTCTCTGGTCAAATTACAAAAATAAATAACAATAGAACATAAAATTAAATAATTCTTGTAAAAAAATGGCCACTGTATTTTTGGAGGGTTTTACGGGAGTAGGAGGGAGACAGCCATCACTGTCCCACAGGGCCAACTGCCGTTTGGAATCCCAGGCCTGGTGGCTTGAAAAACATGCCAGGTGCATGTGCATGTGTGCCCAGGATTCTGATGGGATGCAGAAACAGAGGGAAAAGGATTGCAGTGCGAAGACATCCCACTGGGGAATGCTTCCTCTCTCGCTTTGGTGAACACACTGCCCTCCAGCAAGGAAAACACTATGTACTTTCTTCGATAAGGTAAGCTTAGACATAGCTGTTCGTCTCTTGCACAGAGCATAGTGGGTTCTTCTGCCACAACCTCACCCACTGGCCCTGGGTTCTGCAAACCCTCTTTCCTGCTTCTCCAGGTGTGTGGGATGCCTTTGCCCTATGGTGGTCTAGCACTTCAGACCATGTACATGCTTGCAAGTGCTTAGGAAAATCAGTGGGCGGCTTAGCAAAAGGTCCTCTGCTTTTTACGAAGCGGGGGTGAAGAAACCCTGAACAGTGCCGCTAGTGATTCATGCTGCTGTGCTCTGTTCTGTGGGCCCAGAGAGCCCCCAAGTGCAACCGATTTTCAGGGCGGGCTAGCAGGCTTATACTGGTGGCTCTCAAGTGTAGTTCCTGAACAGACAGCATCAGTATCACCTGGGAGCTCGCTGGAAATGCAGATTCTCAGGCATCGTCCTGGAACCTAGTGAACAGGAAATGTGGAGAAAGGCCCAGCCATCCGTTTTAACAGTCACTCCAGGTGATGCCCGTCAGACTTTGGTGCACCCAGAACCAGTGCCCGGAGGGCCAGACCCAGTGGGAGGTCTTCTGTTCTCATCCCAAGGCCTCTCTGCACACTGGGCTCATGCATGTCGGTGACCTGGGCTAGTCGAGATGGGGGTGGGTTATAGTGTGAGGACACGGTTGTGTGGGGCCCGTCTCTCTGCTTCTCTCTTTTTCGAGGAAGAAATAAACATACAGGAAAGTATTTTGAAGCACAGCCATGGTGGCACAGGCAGGAGCGCCTTGGACCGTAGCGCTAGACGCCACATGGTGACCACAGTTTGAATCCCCAGCCCAGCTGACCTGAAACTGGGCCCGTGTGTGAGTGCCTAAGCTCTGACAGACTGCATGGCTGGGGCAAGGTGACTGTGGCATGGCCAGACCCAGTGGATGCGTCCTCCCCCCTCTCTCGCACCCCCTCACTCAGCCACACGTGCACACGCACGCTCTCATGAGTTTAAAAAAAAAAACCGTTTAAGGAACCAGGCAGAGATGGTTGCTTAGAGTCACAAGTGCTTCTAAATACGGCTGAAGAGCAGAACAAGATGCTTTCATTGTAATCTTTGAAAGAAAATCTTGAGCATTTGGGTAGTTTTTGGAATCAAGCATTTGAATCCATCCCTTTGCGTTCGCGGCTATTCAGATTTGACTGAGGTTGCCCTGTCCGGTGTTTGGGCAGGGTGTAATGGTCTGAAGGTTTCTGGGCTGGCTTCTCCTTAGCACAAGTTCCGGAGTTAGAGCTGATGCGATTGCATTCTCCGTGAGTTGAATTTAAAGCCTAAATGGGAGAAGCCTCTGGGTGTTCTGATAGAAAGCTCCTACTGAGGGCAACTGGCAGCAGGGCGTTTGCATCTAAAACCCGTAGGTGACAAAGCAGTCGTCCAAGGGTCTACTGTCTACACTGGCTCTACTGTGTACACTGCAGCTGCCTTCTGGTGAGCTTTTCATCCTGGGTCGCTCCCAGCAGCAGCCAGTCTGTTTGTATGGGCATCTTCTTGGTCATAAATGAATATCTGCCCCAGGAAGCAGGCTGATTTTTTGTTTTTAGTTTAGGTACGTCATTAAAGGTATATTTACTGGCTAGAGATGGGGGAAGGGTGACAGATGTTCGAAATGCTACTGCGAGAGCAAAGGACGATCCACTATGAGGGGCGGTTCTTGTACCCCTGCTGTATTAGTTTCCGAGAGACCACAAACTAGGTGGCTTGAGACAACTCAGGATGCTATCTGATAGTTCTAGGGGTCAGAGGACTGACCAGGGTCTCACTGGCTACCGTCAAGTGATCCGCAACATGTTACTTTATTTATTTATTTTTTTAATTTTTGCTTTAGGGAATGCGTACTTGCCAGAGAGAGACAGAGAGAGAGAGAGCTAACCCCCACCCCAGTGAGGATAGCCGCACTACATGCCTTTCTCAGTTCTCTCTGGATTTTGGGTGCACACACGTGGTCGGCCATGTGGGATCTAGTCACCGTAACCTCCAGCCAGCTGCCGGCCCAGCCGCATTCCTCTGTAGAGGCTCTGGGAGAGAACCTGTTTCCTTGCCCTTCCCAGCTTCTGAAGCTGTCGGCATTCCTTGGCTCATGGCCCTCTTCTACATTTTCAGAGCCAGCAACTGTCGGTTGAGTCTCATGTTGTATCATTCTAAACTCTTCTGTCTCCTTCCAAGTTCAGGACCCCTGTGATAATGCCCCCCCAACCCCCCGCAACTGATGATTCCGTTTCAAATCATCTGGTTGGCAGCCTTTATCCCATCTGTAGCCTTAATTCCCATTGCCATGTAATACAGCATTATGGGTTCCAGGGATTAGCAAGGGGCCATTGCTGGGGGGAGGGAAGAGGATTCCCACCGCAGCAGACCACTGAAATGATTTTTTAAATAATTTATTTTTGGGACCAGCAGTTAGCGTAATGGCTATGTCGCTGGACTCCCACGTAGTCGACCGCGGTTCGCGTCCCAGACCCGGTGGCTTAAACTCATGCCGGGCGCATGTGCGTGCGTGCCCAAGATCCCTAGAGGAGAATGGAGGAGAAGGGATTGCGGCGTGGCCATCTCCCCTGGGGGATGATTTCTCGCTTTCTATCTCTCTGTCTCTCTTGGTCTGTCTGGCGAGCCCACGTGCCCTATAGCAAAAACCTCTCCAAAAAAAAATTATTTTTATTTGATTTATTTATTCACTTATTTTAATTTGACCAGAGAGAGACACACACAGAGAGAGGGAAAGTGACAAAGCAAGCCACCAGATCTGGGACCCAAACCGTGGTCAGCCATGTGGGAGTGTCCAGTGCCTTGACCACCATGCTATCTGCTCGCCCCACCACTGAAATTCTTTACAGCCTTAGTTATCTTCTTGCCCCCAAGTAATCTCTTCCTACTCCCCTCACCCACGTTAAACCTTGAGTAAAAAAAAAATCTACAAAAGAGTAGAGGCTTTCAATTTTTTTTTTTTTAAATCAGCTTTATTAGGTATAATTTTAAAAGGTATAATATTCCATTTTTAGTTCTCTGGCTTTCTGGATTTGTTTCTGATTGTCTTATATCCAGGACCTTGACAAATCCTGGTTCAATTAAACTGCTGTCAGTGACATTTGAGGGGATCATTAGTGAAATTTAAATATTGATAGGGTCTTGGGTGGTATTGAGAAATGGTCTGGGGCCAGCAGGTGGCCTGGTGGTTAGGGTACTGGACTCCCATATGGCCAACCACAGTTCAAGTCCTGGACCTGGTGGCTTGAAAAATCTCATTGGGTGTGAGTGTGTCCAAAATTCTGAGAGGAAAATGGAGGAGAAGGGATTATAGTGTGGCCATTTCCACTGGGATGTGATTTCTCACTTTCCCTCTCTGTCTCTGTCTGTCTCTCCACTGAGTGTATGTGCCCAATGACAAAAACTTAAAAAAAAAAAAAAAAAAGAAAAGAAATGGTCATTAAATCTTACAGGGGTGATAATAGTATTGTGATTATATAGGAAAATATGCCTTTTATTTTTAAGTGCGTACTGAAATATTTAATTGTGAAATGTCCGAAGGGCTTTACTTTAACATACTTTGGAAAAAGGTGATGAAGCAAATCTCGTGAAATAATTTCTTGACTATTATGTTTGATCACGTGATGCATGGGGCCCAGGTGGCCAGGTAGTTTCTGAAACAAGTATTTTTTTTCTTAATACTGCACTAGAAGAGCGACTCGATCCCCTGGGAGCTTTGTGGATTCTACTCTAACATCGTTAATCTCTGATCTGTTTTCATAACTCACAAGCTTTATTAGGCCCCACTGCTCTAAGCAAACTCTGTCACAGGGTGTTTGTCGAGCAAATTGCCATGTTCCCAGAGCTCTCTGATGGAGTAGGATTTACATTCTAGAGAACCTCAGGATCCTGTTAGGTTTGTTTTGTCCGTGTCACAAGCCACTCTTCAACCTCTGAAGGACACACCCCACTTCCAGCTGGAGAGCATTACTTGTTGGGACAGAAAGCACTGTTATCATCTGTAGTTCTGGCTGCTGTGTTTCCTGGTTCATCTTCAGCTGCCCCAGGCATCAAGGGTCTTCTTTGTAGGAGGGTACAGTCGGGGAAGTGTCCTTTCCTGCCCCATGACCTGGGCTTTGCAGTGACATTGAAATACACAGCCAGAAATTGTGTGACCCAGAAAATGGTCTTGTCTGTGCACGCACATGAACTCCAGACCTGCTCCTCATCTTGGGAGTTGAGATGGTGCTCCCAAATTACCCCAGTGGATTGCTTGTTATTCCCGGAACTGCACAGGGTGACACAGCATCGTGGTATGTGCATGATGTCACCTCAGAAGTTACCAGACAACAGGCCCACTCAAGTCGGGCATACAGCACTCGATGATGGAGGCTGGGTTCCACGAGGAGACAGCCATTCTCTTGTCCACTGTCCCCAGAGATAGGTGGATGTGCTGTGACTCAAGCTTGCACGGGCGGACAGAAGATTCCTTCTGCCTTCAGAGTCAGCAGCAGGCCGTCTTCACAAACGGGAGATTGTTCCAGGCCACTCTTGTCCATCTGGTTGGATCCATCCCACCATCTGCCCTGTACACTGGCATTTCATTCTCTCATATTCCTGATAAATAGCCCAAAGTTCCTAGGCATTATCTATGGAGGGGGTATTTTTGGTATCATGCCAGGGTGACCAGTTACTTGAGGAAGGCAGGACCTATGGGTGTTCATCAGAGAATGCTCGCATGTAGAAAAGTTTTTAAAACAAGACTCTTCAATTTTGAAGACGAAGTTGTAGACATCTTGTACATTCACATGTCTCCCTTGATGGATAACCAGCGATTTATCAATGACCCTCTAAGGACATATGAATATGCTTATGGTGACTCAGCAGTAAGGTAGGGTCCCGTTTGTAGTAGAGCCTTGATGATGGCCATCATTTGTTGCTTATGGCTTCTTCCTTGATCTTTTATTGAAGGATTGCCTTAAGTGCTCATATCAAGGTAATCTCATCTCTGTGACAGTGAATTACAATTAGTTCCCTTCTTTCTACATAACACTCACCATGGCGGTGGGGGTGGGGGGGGTTAAGGTTTTTGCCATAGGGCACAGGAGAGAGACGGAGAGAGGGAAAGTGAAAATCAATCCGCAGTAGGGATGGCCACACTACACTCCCTTCTCCTCCTTTCTCTAACTGGGATTTTGGGCACCCATGCACACACACTCAGCATGCTTTTCAAGCTGCCAAGTCCAAGACTCAAACCATGGTTGGCCATGTGGGAGTATAGCACCCTAACCACCACATCACCTGCTGGCCCCTCACCATGGTTTTTAGTTGTTGTTCTTGTGGAATTTTTCTTGCTTTTGTCTTTTTGATTTATTTATTTTACTGTGGTAAAATATGTGTAATGTAAAGTTTGGCATTGTAATCATTTTGAAGTGTAAGTTGAGCTGACCCTGTAGCCTAGTGATTAAGAGAGTCAAATCGCACAGGATAGATTGTGGTTCAAATCTCAGCCCTGGCAGCTTGAAAAAAAAAAAAAAAAACACACCAGGTGCATGTGTGTGCATGCTCAAAATCTTGACAGGAACACACCAGGTGCATGTGTGTGCATGCTCAAAATCTTGACAGGATGGAGAAAATGGAGAAGGGATTGCTTTGTGACCATGCCACATTGGGGGAGGGGTGCTTTCTCCTTCTCTCTCTGACTCTCTTTAGTGAGCACATGTGCCCTCTGACAATTAAGAAAAATTAAAGTGTACGATTCATTGACATTTAGTACATTCACAATGGCATACAAGCATCACCACTATTCACTTATAGGACATTTTTGTTATCCCACAAGGAAATCCCATATCCAACAAGCGGTTCTTCCCCATCTCCCCTTTCTTTATACCTGGCAACCACTCATTTGATTTCTGTCTCTATGAATTAGCTCTACATATTTCGGATAAATAAATATGTAGCCTTTCGTGCCTGGCATTTCTCACTTAGCACAGTGTTGCCAGCGTGCGTCCACATTGTGGCGTGCATCGGTACTTTATTCCTCTTTATGACTGTTCCATTGTGCAGCTTAGACCTACCACATTTTGTCCATTCCCTAATTTAACAGCCACTTGGGCTCTTTCCACCTTTTAGTTGTCGTCAAGAGTGCTTCCATGACCACACATGTATGAGTTTTTGTTTGAACCCCTGTTTTCAGTTCTTTTTGGTATCTACCTAGGTCTGGAATTGCTGGGTCACTGGATGTTTGATTTACTGAGGAACTGCTTGTGGCCTGCTCTGCCGTATTACATAACGTCTGTTCTCTTTCAAACCTGTGTTAGGACTCATCTCATCCTGCGTCCTTTTCCTGGTGGTTTCCTACAGCTTCCAATGACTCGTGCATCCTTGATAGCCCTTCTTAGGAACACCTTGTTTGGCTCTGCCAGAAGAAAGTTTAGTTTTGCCTTGTCACATTTTCGTTTGTGTCTGCCCTGTTCTTTTGGCCTTGAGAATGTTTGTTCCTCCACCTGCGTCCAACTGTCAGCTTCCCAAAGACAGAGATGGATCCTTGTTCTCTGTGCTCTAAGGCACTTGTTACTATTCTTGGCTTTCTATTGTTGGGCTATTCTAGTGACAACTGGAAATTACAGCACTAGGTTTTGATTTTATTGCTCATCAAGTTTAGGTTTCCACTGAAATATAGACAGCATAGACTATCCTTCTCAAAATACTAAAGTATCAGTGGATTAACATAGGCCAAAGAGGAAATGGGAGGTTAAAGGGAGAAATTGTTATGTATATAGAGGATAAATGAAGATTTCAGAATAACAGTAATAGCATTAATGCATCCTTCTTGAGTTTGACATCATTTAATCTTTGCAACAACCATATGAAGTGGATTTAATTATTATTCCCACTTAAATATGGAAATGTACAGGGACTTTTAGTGTGTGGCAAGGTCAAAAGACCCCTTTCCATTACTCCTCATGGCTCTTGAAGAAGATATACCCAAGATGGCACATGTATTAATATTAGTTTCCTAGGGCTTCAGTAACAAAATGTTACTAACAGGGTAGCTTAAATAACAGAAATCCATTCTGTTACAGTTCTGGAGGCCAGAAGTCCAAAATCGAGGTGTAGGCAACATTGGTTCTTTCTGAAGGCCTTGGGGGAAAACACATTCCATGCCTCTCTTCTGACTTTCGGTGTTTCTGACAACGTTTGATGTTTTTGGCTTGTAGATTCATCCAATTTCCGCTTCCACCTTTGCATTTTCCCATCTCTCTCCTGTGCATCCAAAGACACCAGTCCTTAGATCAAGGCCCACCCTAATCCAGTGGTTTAATTACATCTGCAAAGACCCTATTTCCAAATAAGGTCACATTCACAGGTATCCTGGAGGTTAGGCCCTGAGCATCTGTTTTGTGGGGATATGGCTATAACCACAATAGCATGAAAGCTAATTTTCCTACCATATACGAACTTTTGGCTGCTGCTACACCTTTGCCATTTCTGAGGGTGGGCACCTGTCATCACATCCCTGTACCAGGGTTGCAGGTATTACCAGTGAGCTGCAAACTTAATGGTTGCTTCCCAGTTCTCATGTCCCCCAGTACTTTACAGAATATGGTGAGCACACTCTGTGCCCAATGAATATTTGTTGAATCTGATTACCCAGGAATGTGCCACTTATTATGGTCATTTTCTCCAATATATAGTCTTTGTTAAAATTTCCTCCTTAAGTCCTAGGAAAGTGTAGGCTTTTCTTTATGAAAACGTTCCATTTTGCTCCCAGACAGGAGCCTTAATCTTTATTTTTATCTGTTTACAAACTGTTAAAACAAAGATTTTGACTGCCTCATAATGACTTTCTTAATCCCATACTTTTTGAATAAAAATAGTATTAATACATCCATTGTAAATCCCTGGCAGCTCTATTTGAAATGCGTCTTTTTGCACAATGTATACTATTAAGTATTTCTGTGTGTTGTTGCTCAAGGTAAGAGAAGATGACACTTTCTTTTTGTCATTTAAAGCAGCCTAGTCCTTTTTTATGATGTGTGTAATTTTTAAGAGACAAAATACAGCTTAATGAAATAGGAGTTTGCTATTTCGATGATGGAAAATGTGAAAGACAAGCTATTTCAGATACATTCTATAATGAAATCTGTTTTTAAGTATAAATTTTTGGTTTAAAACCAAATGCTGGACTCATCCAGGTCTCTTGAGCACTTTTTTCTTTTTCTTTTTTTGGAGAAGTTTTTGCTATAGTGCTCGTGCGCTCGCTAGAGAGACAGAGAGAGACAGAGAGACAGAAAGCGATAAATCACCCCCCTGGGGGGATGGCCATGCCACAATCCCTTCTCCTCCATTCTCCTCTCAGGTTCTTGGGCACGCACACACACGCACCTGGCGTGAGTTTAAACCGCCCGGTCTGGGATTCGAACCACAATCGACTATGTGGGAGTCCAGCGACATAACCCTTATGCCATCTGCTGGTCCCTCTTGAGCACATTTTCATGGCACTTACAGGCCAGGAAGCTACTGGACTATGAGAGAGTGGACTCAATAGTACCAGCAGCCTTACTGATGTCGGACATCATGCTCATTACTTAAGCTGGGCTGACCCGTTGGATCCTAAGACCACCCCATGAAGTTGAGATGGTCATCCTCCTTATTTTTCATTGAGATTAAATTCACATAACATAAAACGAATCATTCCGAAGTGAACAATTCATTGACATTTATTATATTTATGTTGTTGTGTAACCACCAACTCTGTAGTTCCAAAACGCTGCCGATACCCCAAAAGGAAACCCTGTTGTCCCTCATGGGATTGCTCAGACCCTTTGCTGAAGTTACTGGTAAGTGAGAGAGGCCCTGTTTGAACCTGAGCACTGGGACTCGAGGCCACTGTAGACCTGAAAGACACGTTCTTAGAACTGAGCTCGGCCTTAACCCCAGGTAGTGGGCGCAAAGCACTGAGCCTCTCTACCTTCATCTTCCTTCAGTGGAGAGCAGTGATGCATGCTGGTTGCTGAGACCTCAGGGCTACACCGCATCTTTACACTGCTTGCCAGGGAATCAAACCAAATCTTTTTTCCCTTTGTCAAGCTTTCAAACTCTGGTTCCCCAGAGCAGATGGTCCATCAGGTGGATATTCGCTGCTGTTTCTTGATAGCCTACTTCCACAGTTGTCTGTCAGCTCTCTTCACTCGTATTTGGGGAAGATTTCAACCCTATCATCAGAGTCTGGAATAGGGCAAAGCAAAAGAGGTGACCAGAGTGCAAATATAAGGGTGTGTACATCGAGGGGCGGAGTTCTCTGGCCTCAGCTAGTCCTGGCCCTGCCATGTATCTCCTTGGAGGCCATGTTCACGCTTACTGTCCCATTCCTTGCCTCTGTCTTACTTTCTCCCCTCTATCATCGATACAGGCTAGGACTTTCCTCACTCCTGACTCGGTCTTGTCTCTGATCGTTTTGTTTTCAGTCCTCTCTGAGGTCCTTCCTTCTCTGTTCTACCCCTTAAATATTGGCAGATTGTGCTTGATGGTCTTTTTTTCCATGCTCTGCATACCCAGCTGGGTCATCCTGTCTGTTCCCTGTCCTCCCGTCTTTCTGATCTACAGTTCTAGTCCCATTCTCTTTCCCACCCTCAGCCTAGGCGAGCAGATAATCCTGGTTTACCTGAAGGTCCCAGTGTTTGCCTGCTGTCTCAGACTTATCATTGGTAGTGCTTCCTGCCACTTCCTGCCGCACTCAGAAGTGACACATGTTCACATACTGCAGCCTCCTCTCAGTGCCCTTATTCTGTTTCAGTGTCCTGAAATGCAACAGATCAAAAATGCAACCTTGGGGCCAGCAGGTGGCATGGTGGTTAGGGGTGCTGGACTCCCACATGGCCGACCATGATTCGAGTCCCAGACCTGGCAACTTGCTTTTTCACTTTATCTCTCTCTCTCTGGTTAAATTTTTAAAAATAGGTAAGTAAATAAATAAAGTTAAATAAAATAATTCTTAAAAAAATGCAACCTCAGTGTCTTGCCTGCACCATCTTGGCTTTCTCCATCTCCACCAGTTATGTCTATAAGGAAACATGTTGGCTCTTGAAACCGAATCTCAGTTCTGTAAGGATGCGATCACAAGTGGACCCAGTATGGGGACTAGCAGTTAGCGTAATGGCTATGTCGCTGGACTCCCACGTAGTCGACTGCGGTTCGAGTCCCGGACCCGGTGGCTTAAACTCACGCCGGGCGCGTGTGCGTGCCCAAGATCCCGAGAGGAGAATGGAGGAGAAGGGATTGCGGCGTGGCCATCCCCCCCCCCCCCCCGGGGGGTGATTTCTCACTTTCTGTCTCTCTGTCTTTCTCTGTCTGTCTGGCGAGTGCACACGCCCTATAGCAAAAACCTCTCAAAGAAACAAACAAACAAACAAAAAACCAAGTGGACCCAGTAGCCTTCACTACTGTTCCCGACTGTCACCCTTCCTTGGGTATCAAGGGCTACAGCTCATTTAACACTCCAGTCCAGAGCTTCCCAATAGAACTTTCTGCCATGGTGGAAATGTTCTCTGTCTTTTTTGTCCTCTATGGTGGCCAGTAGTGTGGCTATTGAGCATTTGGAATGGAGCTCGTCTATCTGCAGAATGGAGTTTCTAATGGAATTTCAATTTCCATCACACGCTGCTCGTGGCCGCTCTGTTACAGAGCAGCTCTACCTCGAACTTCTCCGACTTCACCTGGGGATCTTGTGAAAAGGCAGACTCGGCTTCAGCGCACTTGCAAGAATTGCTGAGATACTGCTTTGTGACAGGCTCCCAGGTGAAACCGAGGCTGCAGGTCTAAGACCGCATTTGGAGGAGAAAGGCGGAAGTCTAACCTGATGCCTGCTGTCCTGGAATGTTTGCCACACTTGGGGAGGCTTAACACTCTGCCAGAGACCCAGGCCCTGGCCCAAACCAGTTAAACCAGGAAGGACCTCAGAGAGTCACCTGGCCTTTGGTGGTTTTCAAAGCTCCTCAGGTGACGACAGTGTAAGATGAGCCCAGACTGGGCTGCTCACACATGACCTCACTGAAGTTTAGGATTAAGGACATGAAATTAACGGGCAAATACAAGGCAAGTAGCCACTGGGATTTTGGCGTGGCATCCCCTCACCCTCAGCCTGGAGGTCCTCCTGGGGTCTCTGCACCTGCCTCCCTCCCCAAACTTCTGAAGCTCACAGAGGTTGCAACAGCTCTACTGTCTTTAAACGGATTTGGAAGCTGCCAGACTTAGCCTCACAGCTGTCAAAGATTTCTCTTTTCACAAAGGACTGTGCTAGACAATATGGCTTTTATGACAAAATGCATGAATTACTTTATACTTCTCTTCACACACATGTATTCTTTGTAGTTTTTAAACAGTAAAAACAGAGACTGGAGCTGATTAGTAGTTGGGTACCTCCAAAGGCCAGTTCTAGGGACTCAGGTTTCCCTGAAGCAGGGTTCGGGGCTGCTTTCTGTCTCACACCTCGTTTGAATGATTATCATTGCCTTCGGATTTGTCTGTGTGCTTTTCTTTCTTCTAGACTGAGTGCTTCTCCAAAGCAGGGCCATTGTCCTCTCTCTCTCTGTCTCCATCCAGGCTGGTGTCAGAATCTCCTGGGAAGTTCAGAATCCAGAGGGCTGTGCCCAGGCATGTGTATGTTTAAAGACTTCAGAGAAAGTCTTGATTTGCAGATAGGACTGGACATCACTGCCTTAGAGCCTGACATTTACTATCTTTGGCGTGTGGCAAACATGGAATAAATCATTGAAAAGGATAAGAAAAAAATCATTTTTTTAGAATTATTTAAGTTTTACTTATCATTATTATTATTTTAAAATCTGATACAGGCACTCACCAGAGAGAGAGAGGGAGTGAGAAAGCAAGCCACTAGGTCTGGGACTTGAACTGCAGTCGACCATGTGGGAATCCAGCACCTCAACCACCACGCTACCTGCCAGCCCCAATTCCACTTGTCAGTGGAGAATCTGGGCACACCCCACCCTACCCAAGTGGTCAAGGCGAACGTCGGTATCCTCGCCATTTACCCCTAGTACTAGGCACTCGCTACAGGGGACACAGAGGTGCCCAGCCTCAGCTGAAGCATGAGGCCCCATCAGGCAAACCCAGATCATGAGATATTTTATGTACTATGCGACTGGTACTCTTCCAGAGACTCGAGGTCTGGAAAGTGAGGAAAGACTGAGGGACCGTCACAGGTTGAAGGAGACTAAGACAACATGACAGTTCATTGCAGTATAAGGTCCTGTTTTGGATCCTAGAATAGAGAAAGGGCTTTAGGGGGACCAGCAGGTTGCGTGGTGGTTAAGGCACTGGACACTCCCACATGACCGACCACAGTTCGAGTCCCGGACCTGGTGGCTTCCTTTCTCACTTTCTCTCTCTTGTCAAATTAAAATAAATGAGTAAATAAAGTTAAATCAAAAAAAAAAATTTTTTTTAAAGGGCCTTAGTGGAAAAAGTTCCAGTTCTGTAAGTTCTGTGCTGTGGTCAGTGGCATTGTAGCCAAGTGAAGTTTTAGTGTTGGTGACAGTGCTGTAGTTACATAAGATGTGAATATAAGGAGAAGCTTAGTGAAGGATATACTGCAACTGTCTGTAATATCTTTGCAGCACTTCTGAAAATCTCAAATTATCTCAGAAAAGTTAAATAAAAACAAATGAATAGAGAATCATTGAAATGTCACTGCACGGGATGTTCTGAAGGAGAATAAAGAAGCCCAAAGGGAAACCATTGGTTCAACATTAGACACTAAACCGGATAGCCGTAGAGGACAGACTGATGGCCCCACATTTTCATCGTAACGCCCTAATGTTTCTTTTCTTTTTATAATTCTTTACTCACTTTTATGCCATTACTATCTTTTTTCTTTTTAATTTGCTGTAGGGTACATGTGCTTACCAGAGAGAGACAGAGAGAGAGAGAAAGCAAGCAAGAAGCAAGCCAGCCAGGTCTGGGACTCGAGCATCTCAACCACCACCACACTACCTGCTAGCCCCATTACTATTGCTTTTTATTATTTTTTTTTTGGGGGGGGGGAGGTTTTTGCTATAGTGCACGTGTACTCGACTGAAAGACAAAGGCAGAAAGTGAGAAATCACCCCCCAGGGGGGATGGCCACGCCGCAATCCCTTCTCCTCCATTCTCCTCTCAGGATCTGGGGCACACACATACACACACCCGGTGTGACTTTAAGCCACTGGGTCCGGGACTCGAACTGAGGTAGATACATGGGAGTCCAGCGACGTAGCCATTACGCTAACTGCTGGTCCCCCATCACTAATGCTTTTTAACAGCTTTATTGAGATACAGTTCACATACCATATAGTTCACCCCCTTAAAGGGTACGGTTCACTGTGTTTTAGGATATGCACTGGGTTATCACCTCGCTACAATCTAATTTTAGAATACTTTTGTTCCCCCTAAAACAAAGCCCTGTACCCATTAGGTATCACTTGACATCGTCTCTCGTCCCCCATCTCCATTAAGCAACCTTTCTGTGGGTAGGTTTTCTTATTCTGTACATTTATTTTAAATGGCAGCATATGTGATCTTTTGTTCCTGGCTTCCTTGACATACCATAATGTTTTGTTTTGTTTTGAAGAGTTATTTATTTGGTGCCAGCAGGTAGAATGATGGTTAAGGTGCTAGACCTCACATGACCAACCGCGGTTTGAGTCCCAGACTTGTTGGCTTGCTTTCTCACTTTTTCCCTCCCCTGCCCTGTCTCTGGTCAAATAAAAAAAATTATTTATTTATTATTATTATTATTTAATTTGCTATAGGGAACATGCACTCACTGGAGAGCGCATGCTCTCGAGAAAGCAAGAAAGTAAGCTGCCAGGTCCAGGGCTCAAACCATGGTAGAATATGTGGAAGTCCAGCACCATAACCACCACACAACCTGCTGTCCCCCCAGGCATAATGTTTTTCAGGTTTATCCATGTCGTAGGGTATCTCAGCGCTCCATCCTTTTTTATGGCCCAATAATATTCCACCTCATGGATACATACCACATTTAGTTTATCTTTTCTTCTGTTGATGGAAACCTAGTATCTTTGGGACCTTTCTTATGGCTTTTGGTCAAATCTTACGGTAGAATACTCCCTCAGCTTCCCACATTCTACACATCTATTGCTCCAGAAGAGAGACTCTTGGGATAAAGAGTCTACATCATCTCCAAGCGTCCCCAGCAGTATTGTTTACTCATGTACACGATTAACCACTTTGGAATGTCTTTAGAATTAAGGCAAGAAATGTCCCCCAGGGTCCCAGAAGGGGAAAAAATGTGGGTTATGTTATGTCCAAACCAATATCTACCACTTCAGGGAGCTGTGCAGTGAATTACTTTATTGAGTAAGTGTGAGAAAGGAAAGATGTTCGTTGTCCAAGAATGCTATTGCCAAACTTTGTGGAAACAGAATCTTTTCTGTGGAAACAGCATACATTTTCTTCTGTGCCATGGAATTTCCCCTCATTTGACCCAGGGGGTAAAAGAAAACTCTTATGCAACCATCACATTTTAAAAGTTATTCTCTTATATGTAGGCTGGTTAATAACCAACAACAGACAGTTTTATCTAAGAAAAGATGACTAAGATCCTATATTTTGCTTTTAGTGAGAACTGATTTACATATCTAATTCATGTTCTATTAACAGAATTATGGGGAAATACAGAAATGTGAGAAAAACCCAGGACTTGTTTCGGATCTGGTTTCAAATCCTGTAGTTATATTCAGTTGTGAAGCTTACCTTTACAACTTAGAAAGCCAGTAAACTTGACAACTCACTCTTTGCTAAGGTGTTGGCCTTTTATTTTGAAATGTAACAGTTTTCAGTTATTGCTCTCTAAGAGTTTTGGTTTGTTTTTTTTGTTTTGTTTTGTTTTGTTTTTTACTATAGGGTACATGTACTTGCCAGGGAAAGACAGAGAAAGTGAGAAAGCTGCCCCCAGGGTGGATGGCCATTTTGCAATCCCTTCTCCGTTTTCCTTTGGCAATCTTGGGCATGCATGCATATGCATCCGGGGTAATTTGCACACTGCTGAGTCTGGGACTCAAATCGTGCGGTCAGCCATGTGGGATCCAGCACCTTAACCTCCATGGCACCTGACTGGAATGAGTTCTTTTTCTTTTCTTTTTGTTTTTATCAGAGGGTGCACTTGCTTGCCAGAGAGAGACAGAGGGAGAGGGAGAAAGCACTCCCTCTTTGAGACATGGTCACGGTATAATCCCTTCTCGTCCATTTCTCTATTTTGTCAGGATTTGGGGCATGTATGTACACTGTGCCTGGCATATTTCTCAAGCTACTGGGGCCAAGATTTGAACCGCTGGGGTCGGCCATCTGGGCTCTGTCTCCTTTAACTACCAGGCCATGGGCCTAGGCCAAGATTTATTAATCCAAAGTACTTCCTCCCATGTTTAGAGAACTTCTGCAGTAGAACCTTTAAACATACATAGGCACGGGACCAGCAGGTGGCGTGGTGGCTGAGGTGCCAGACACTCCTACATGGCTGAGCATGGTTCAAGTCCCAGACCTGGTGGCTTGCTTTCTCACTTTCTCTTTCTCTCTCTCTGTCTCTCCCTCACTCTCTCTCGCTCTACTCTACTCTTTCTCTCTCTCTCTCTGGTCAAATTAAAATAAATGAATGAATAAATAAAGTTAAATAATTTAAAAACATACATAGACACACACAGTTTAAATATCTATGAACTTCTGACTTTCTGGAAATTCTTCGCCCAACTCGGACCTTCCTCAGTGTTCTGATATCCTGCCTGCATGCGAAATGGGGCCGTTTCACAGAATCCGAGGGTTCAGAAAGAGGCGCTATCATGGTATTCATGTGCCTAGTTTCTGCTCTTCCCCCCAGCCCTTCCGCATGGTTGCTGGGTGACGTGTAGTTATTCTAGAATTGGCCACTGAACAGCAGATGTCCCCTGGGCTCCATGGTTTTGGGTATCCCGCATAAGCTCAAATTAGCCTTTTGGGGGGGTCCCCATCATTTAGACTCGAGTCGATGTTTAGATTAACCAAGCCTTCTCAATCTTTTCCTGTGTTGCAGCGTAGCCTGTCCCACCACCACCTTCCCTTGCCCCCATCTTGAGGTCATGCATTTGGTTCCTAAAGGCTAAATTTACAGTTTAACATTAGTTCCCATGACATTCAGTCTTTTCAGATTGTCCTGTTTTCTGCTTTGTCCGGTTCCTTTTGGCATCTGATGATTTCACATCGAAGGGATTGGCTTCACTTGCTAGCATTGTATTCTCTGCAGACTTGATCAAGAAGATGTCAACGACTTAATCCGAGCCATTTTTTAAAAAGTTTATTTCTGGGACCAGCAGATGGTGTAATGGTTATTTCGCTGGATTCCCACGTATTCCACTGTAGTTTGAATCCCGGACCCAGTGGTTTAAAACACACACACACACACATACACACCCCCCAAAAAAAAAAGAAAAAGAAAAAGAAAGAAAGAAAGAAAGAAAGAAAGAAAGAAAGAAAAGAAAAAAGTTTCCTTTTTCCATGAAAGAAAGAAAGAGAGATTTGTTCCCAACAGGGTCCCCATACCCCGACCATCCCCAACCTGCACAGATCATGTGGCATGTAGAAGGAGGCCTTGGGGATGAACCCAGGCCTGCCCCCAACCCCAGGAGTCCAGCTACGTCACCGCTGCACCACCATCTGGCACCTTCATCTGAGTTCCTGACGAGCATGCTGAAACAGGGAAAGGGCCGACTCAGCCCACGCCCATCACCCGTGACTGCCCAGCCCCGGCATACCTATCACCACCTCTGCACCCAGCCTGGACACCGGGCAGGACTCAGCCTCGCCAGAGGTCCTCGCTCCCGCCTCCCCTAGTTGACAGGATAGCTTGAAAGACCTTTATAAATGCTTTGTCATATCCACATAGTTTGTATCTAGAGAATTCCCTCAGCCTAGCAATCTAACATCTTAAAAAAGAGGGCCTGGGGGCCAGCAGGTGTGGTGTGGTGGTTTAGGCACTGGATTCCTATATGGCCGACCGCAGTTTGAGTCGTGGACCTGGAGGCTTGAAAATCACACCAGGCACTCGTGCGTGCATGCCCAGAATCCTAACAGGAGACTGGAAGAGAAAGGACTGTGGCTTGGCCATCCCTCCTGGGGTGGGGTGGGGGCGTGATTTCTCACTCCCCACCCTCTCTGACGAGTTCACAGGCTCTGTGGTAAAAACCTTTAAAGAAAAAAAAAAGCGACTGATCGTGCATCTACAAATCACTGCACTGTCTCGTAAGCACTCACGAGACATTCTTTAATAAACTATTCAGGACTCTTGAGTAGGATGTATAGCAAATTCACCAGCCCATGGGTTTTGAGGCATATGTCTTCCTTTTCCCTTTCGAAAATTGCAAATGCATTTCTCTGGCTCCATTTATATAACAAGGGAGGATTTAGTTATCTTATCTTCAAGTATCTGGGGGTATAACTTGTCCTCACTGTAATCATTAAATTCATTTAGAATATCTGCTCATCACCTTGGGGGCCTCAGTTCTCTCTTCCTAGTATGCTTTGTTCTCCTCTTTCCTGGCCTGAAGGCTCTTGTTCAAGAAGTCCGAGCAAAATGCAGTTGCGATGATAGTGGGGTTTTCTTTTACCTGTTGTAATGAAAACCCCAGCCTGGGGATTTAGCCCAGGACCTCTTTGTTCTCTTTGATCACATGTCAGGAATTGCTGTGCAGTTCATGTGCGTGTCATCTGTAGACCCTGGGAGCTGGTGACTTCACTACCTGCATTTTAGAAACAAGGAACAGGGGCCGGCAGGTGGCATGGTGGTTAAGGCGCCGGACTCCCACATGGCTGACCGTGGTCCTGGACCTAGTGGCTAGCTTTCTCACTTTCCCTCTCTGTCTCTGTCTCTCCTTGGGATACTAAAACTAACCAATAAATAAAATAAAATAAAGAATTCTTTCCAAAAGAAGGAACAAGGAGCAGAATTGAACTGAGTGAGATGGACGGTCGGGTGACAGTTGGATGCCTCCTGGCCTTTCTACAACATGGCCTTTGCTTCGTTTATCACAGACTTCACAATACTTTGGAAACTCATCTTTCTGACCCTGTCCTTGGAAATGCTTGTTTGCCCTTTAATTCATGCCATTCCTCTGCCTTTCTTTCACACACACTGTGTGGGCTGGGCAGTTCCCATGAAGCACTCCGACTTCCTGTGTTTCCCTTTCACTTCTCTGTGGGGCACATCGTGAGAATGTCACCAGAATGTATTTCTGAGATCATCCCAATTCTCTAAAGGAGTCTTCCTTTAACACTGGACCCAGGACTCAAACTGGCCTCTTGGGGAGCCTTGGGAAGGCCCTACAGTCAGAACCGCTCCTTTTGCTGTGCATTGTGTACCCCAGCACTGGCCCCTCGCCCCCACCAAGGGAAATGAAAGAAACATGACGTCTTCCTCCCAAGATTCCCTTCGCTTCACCAACTTAGTGCCCAGGGAGGCCGCGTTTGGCCTGGTGCTGCAGGCCCCCCTTGTCTGCTTTCTGCAAGAGGGGATTGGCAGCGTGCTAGGCAAGGCAAGGCCATTCCAAATTTAGCAGCTGTTGTGCTGTTTTGCTGAGTAAGGCACTTCCCAGCTCTGCTTCGCTAATTTGTTGACATTACCATATGTGTCCTTGCAGAGATGGGCAGAAGGTGAAAGGTCAGCATGGAACCTTTCAGATTTGTCCAGTCTCTCTGATTTCCTGAGGTCCTTTGTAATACGAGGTGGGGAATCAAGCAAGAGATGGCCTTTCTAGTATCGCTTGATTGGCTCAACTTACAGTGACTTTTTTCCTTGCCATCACTATCCTCTCACTCCTTTCTAGAAAGAAATGAACTGCAGCCTGCTATCATTTGTTATCGATTCTGGATATCATAAAGTAACACAGCATAAAGAATGGCTGTAGTAAAAATACTCACTGGGTTCTCACATAGGATACAAAATATGAAACTGCAACCTGAGTATTTCTCTCTGGTTTCTCTCACTAGTTTGAAAAGGGACAAGGATGCACCAAAGGGAAAAGAATTCTTTGTGGGCTTGCCAAAGACCTCATCCCTTTCCTTTCAAAATGCCACATATCCTGGAGTTTTGAAAACCGCTATAATTATCACAAGGCAGCTCTTTCTCTGGAAGAAAGTGAGTGCATTTCCCATTAGGAGATCATGGTTAAAATAATCTGCCAGCGCTGGGACCAAATGTAACTAGAAAGTGTGTTCAAAAGCCGCATTCATGCAGGAGGGCAAACAAGCAACCTTTCACATAATGAGCCCCGGGAAGCGGCCAGTGTGGAAAAAGGTCACAGAATTGCCAGTTTGGCATCTGAATAACTACTAGTAGCCTACTTTTGTGGTGTTACAGCTTTTGTGGTTTTTCTCTGGGTCTGAATCCCTGGTGTCTTCAAGAGCTGTTTCCACTGACTCTGTCCCCTTTGAAACCACTCTGCTTTGTGGCATTGTAATCGACCATTTTCACAGGAGATGGAAACTGTTCCTATGGCCTGCGGAACTAAAATGGGGCTCAGTACATTTTTGTTTCAAATGGTCACGGCATGTAGATAGGACACTGTTCTTATTCGGAAATGAGATGGACTAAGCGCATATGAACTTATCTGTCTCTTTTGCTGCTTATTTTTTCAAGGATTGCCCCTAAAGGTTGTTTTAGTGAGCTAACTTACATAACATGTAAAAATGTGCAAGATCCTTTATCATCAAAGCAGAATTGTGATAAGGATCCTATTCCCAAAATTCTACTTGCTGTCTCTCCAAGATACAAAATATTGCTGGGTATAAGTGTGGGAGAAAAGAGATTATTTTAAGTCTTTAAGGCTATATGGCCTTCTACTGTGGTTTTTGTTTTGTTTTGGATTTTTTTTTGCTAAAGGGCATATATGACCACCAGAGAAAGAGGGGAGAGGGAGAGGAAAAGATACCCCCCCGGTGGGGAATAGTCATGCTACAGTCCCTTCTCTCTCTCTCTCCCTCCTTTTGAGACTCTTGGGCATGCAGACACGTGTGCCTGGCGTGTTTCTCTAACTGTTGGATCCAGGACTCAGTAACAAGGCTGGCTGTGTGTGATCCGGCTGCCTTTTCCACCAGGCTGTGGAGCCCACCCACAGTAGTACCAAGTTTTAAAATGTATTTCCATAAAGTAAATCAGAAGCAAAGGTGACAGGTCTTCGGGGCTTTATAATATTCATCATTCTCTCCTCACTGGGTCTATTCCAAAAGCTCCACGTTTTAGAATACATTTATTTATTGCCACTGCTTTTTGTCATTTACGTTGCTTATCTACCCACCACGTTTGTCTTAACTTTTTATGTTAATTAAAATAGTGCTTGGGGTTTAGAGCAGGACCTCGGGCTGCCTTTTAAGAGGTCACAGAAGGCCAGCCTGCTGAACGCCCTGCTGTGGTCCTCAGAAGACGCATTCGCTGGCTCCCATGACTCTGTGATGTGTGCGCTTAACTCACAAGCTCAGGCATGTGATCGCAGCAACAGAGAGAGCCGCGCCAGGGGTGCGCCATGTTCCTTCCCCTCTTTCATCCTATCCTGGCTTTTGACTGCCCTCCCTCTAGGAAGGGGAGGTCACAGCCGAAAGCCTAACAAAAGTTTCTTATTGATTTTTGAGCCTTCAAAGGCCAAGATCCACTTGATAGACTTTGTGGCTTTGACTTTGTGCCATTTTCGCTTCATCTACTGACTCGAGAACTTAATCCTTTCCATGTGCACACATGCGTGCAGACACACACACGTATATCTCGCCTGAGATTCGACCCCGTGGAACTCTGCGAAGCCAGGTTAACGGCCTGTTGGCTCTCCATCCTTCTGGGTCATAGACTCCTAGATAATCTGCTCTCCTGAAAAGTGTCTGTTCATGTTTATGCATATTTTGCCTATAATTTTTTTTTAAGAGAGAGATTTTTACTATAGGGTACATGTGCTCACCCGAGAGACAGAGAAACAGAGAGATAGAAGTGAGAAATCACCTCCCAGGAGGATGGCCACACTGCCATCTCTTCAGCTCCATTCTCCTGTTGGGATTTTGGACACACATGCACATACACCCAGTGTGGGTTTCAAGCCTCTGGATACAGGACTTGAACCACAGTCGGCCATGTAGTAGTCTAGTGATGTAACCATTATGCCATCTGCTGGTCCCAGATTTTGCCTGTAGTTTTACAGGGATTCACGGTCATGAAGCCCATGCTGGACTTTTAAAAGCTGTTTGCTTTTGTAAAAAGAATTATTTATTATTATTATTATTATTTAATTTGCTCTAGGACATGTGCACTCATCAGAGAGAGACAGAGAGAAAGACAGGGAAAGTGAGAAAGCAAGCCACCAGGTCCAGGACTTGAACTCCAGTCAGCCTTGTGGGAGTCCAGCACCTTAATTGCCATGCCACCTACTGACCCCTCACTGTATACCTTTTAGTTCTATTTTGAATTCTGTGGTACTATCTGCATCTATTACTTTTGTTAATAGGATCTATCTAGGTTACCTTTTCAATTAATAACTTAATTAATTGGAAGACCAAGAGTCTGAAACAAGTTTTTCTTATTTGATTAAGTACAGTACTGAGTCCTGAGAGTCCTGTTCCCCCCCCCACCAAAAAAAGGGGGAAAATTTGCTGGAGGGCATGTGTGTTTGCTAAGGGTGGGGGGAAGTACTCCTCATGAGGAATGGTCATGCTGCAATCCCTTCTCTTTTGGGACTTTGGGTATGTATGCACATGTGCCTGGTGTGTTTTTCAAGCTGCCAGGTCTGGGACTCAAACCACACAGTCAGGTATGTGGGAACCGGCTGCCTTAACCACAATGCCACTGCTGGTACCTGAGAGTTCAAAAGCAGTGTTCATTATTGATTTTTTTCAGTTCCAAAATATTTATTATCATGATTGCCAAAAAACTGTTGAGAGCCAAAATATTAGAGAAAATGATCATGTTTGTTATTGAGTATTTGAACATAGAATATAAAACTAAAAATGTCTTATTTAAAGGCAAATAGGAGTACATTCAGGGTTTGACTGTTAAAGATCTCATGTTCAGGCGGGGAAATGGCTATCTGGTAGTATCAAGAGGTTAAGATACAAGAACAAGGATAAGTGACACCTACCTACAGGGGTTTTACCAGAGCTTATTTTATGTGACTAGTTTTTTTTTTTTTAAAAAAAAAAAAACATTCTTCCGATTTGTAGTGACTCCTTTGCCTCGATTGGACTCCACATGGGAGCCATTTTTTATAAGGGATCTTTCACCATGCCAGAGAATGTTATAAAGATTCCTGTATACTTTAAACAATAGTCATATTTTATACTCTTCTGTACAAGGTTTATGTAACATTTTTGTGCACTGTTTTTATAGTCCTGAAAACTGAAATAACTCAAGGGAAGAAAAAGAGTGTGATGGGGGAAAAAAACCCACAAGACTCTAGTGAGCATTATCTTGTTTTCCTTCTAAAAATTCTTCCTGTATCAAAACCACCTGGGCAACTGATAGGGTTTCTCTTTCAACTCACTTCGAAATATTTTTCTTCGCACTTGTGTGAAGTTTGCACTGAGTGAGGTATCGATTGTTGCTGCTCCGTGTGTCAGCTGACAAGGTGCTAAAACACAGATTTCTTTTTTAACCTGGGATTGGAATGGAGGATGGGGAGGAAAAGAGAGCCAAGAAAAAGAGCAGTGCAACCGTCACGGCTGCGCTGGGGGCGCGTTATTCATTTCTTTCAGTAGCTCTGCACCCTTGCTTTTGAGCACTATTGAGTACTCCGTGGGTGGTAAGATTGTGTGTGGGAAAGAGCACAGTTATAATAGCTGACATTTATTGAGCGCTTGCTATTCTGAGTATATTATATGTATTAACTAAGTTAATCCCCATGACAACCATATGAATTAGCAGGGTTCAAATCCTGACTCCTCCACTTCCTAGCTGTGTAAACTTGTGCAACTTCATCATCATCTTTTTTTTTTTTTTTTTTTTTTTTTTTTTTTAGGAATTCTTTCTTTAACTTTATTCATTTATTTATTTTTTATTTGACCAGAGAAAGACACAGAGAGAGAGAGAGAAAATGAGAAAGCAAGCCACCAGGTCCGGGCTCGAACCGAAGTCGGCCATGTGGGAGTGTCCAGCACCTTAGCCACCACGCCACCTGTTGGTCCTGCAACTTCATGTTCTTAAATGATGTAAAACTAAAGCGGTTCATCCCTTAAGGTTGATGTTAGCCTTAAATGAGATGGTAGTTTAATGCATTAATATGTATGCCTGGTATATAAATGAAGAAAAAACTCAATAAATGAAGTGAAACCAAACAAAAAAGCTATTTATACAAAGACAGATATTCTTGGTGTAAACAGAAAGAAAGGTGAATGTTCTGTAGCAGCACTACTCATAATAGCTCCAACTGGAATCCACCCAGTGTCTTTCAGCTGGTAAAAGGGCGGAAAACCAACGGCGGGCCAGGTGGTGGTATAGCAATACCACAACTGGACCCACATAAGGAAGGTTGTGAGTTCGCACTCCAGGACCTCTCTGAGTATTCTGGACGTGCATGTGTGTATTTGTGATCCAGTTGGCTGCGATTGGGGTTAGGTCATGGCATGAAGACCCTGTTGGAGGTGACTGTCTGCCTCCCCTCCCCGAACTCTACCCCACTTCTCTTCATCACCCTCCTTCATCCTCTCTTTGACTGTGAAGAAATAAAAAAATAAACTTAAAAATAAATAAATACTGTGGTATGGCCACTCTATGGCATACTGCTCAGCAATGTAAAGGGAAGACACATGGATACACACAGAGGTAGGGAAGAATCTTAAACATTAGGCTAAGTGAAAAGTAGGAGATAAACATACTGTATGTATGACTTTACGTGACATCCTAGAAAGACCAAACTATAGCAACAGAAATAGATCAGTTGTTGCCAGGAGTCAGCAAAGGAGGTCAGCTGTCCTAGAAAGGTACTAGGGAACTGTGTAAATGGAAGGACTCTTCTTTGTCTTGATGGGGGTGATTACACAACTGCATAGGATTACTACACTCCCTCAAATTGCACACTTCAAAATAGGTGATGCTAATGTTTGTAAATTATGCCTTGAAGCTAGAAAAGCACACTTGCTCCAGATTGTTAGGCTGTATAACATTAGACTTTCTTGTGTTTTGGAACAAGTGAATGGGTCTTAATACAGATCTTGATTTGGGGACTGTTTAGATTATTTTAAAGAAGAACGAACACAGGTGCCATTGAGCACCCTCCATACACCTGTCTGCCAAAGGATGATGGCTAAAGAGATCTGTGGTAGTCTCCATGCTTCCAGAAATTCTAGGGAAAGTATAGATGGTTTATGTACACGAAATCTTCAAGAAATCCCACGACATCCAAGAGGTATGATGCAGATAAATATTGGGGCAGATCAAAAAGAAGGGAGAGAATTTTGCAGGGATAGGAATGGCCAGGAAGGCCTCTGACAAAGATGAGACTTGAAAAGTTTACCTAGATGTTATGGGAATAACGCAGGCAGACATATGGAGGTCACAATATATACTGGAAAGTGTCTAGACTGGAGCCTGTTGGGAAGATTCAGATTGTGGAAGACTTTGAGGTTTGCCAGCTTCACAGATTCAGGTGTGTATTGGTTCTGGCCCTGACTGTGAGTGTCTCCTAATCTGAGCTCAGTGATGTCTTGTGGATAGATTAAGACTGGCCATGGGGAACCAGCAGTTAGCGTAATGGCTATGTCGCTGGACTCCCACGTAGTCGACCATGGTTCGCGTCCCGGACCCGGTGGCTTAAAACTCACGCCGGGCGCGTGTGCGTGCGTGCCCAAGATCCCGAGAGGAGAATGAAGGAGAAGGGATTGCAGTGTGACCATCCCCTCTGGGGGGTGATTTCTCGCTTTCTGTCTCTCTGTCTCTCTCTCTGTCTGTATGGCGAGCGCACGGGCCCTATAGCGAAAACCTCTCCAAAAAAAAAAAATAAAAAGACTGGCCATGGTGGGAGTATCTACACCAAGGAAATGGACAGACGCTCCTGTCCCAGCTAGTTGTTAACCACTTACCAGCACACCGGTGATTGTAATTCAAGTACTTATGAACTTGAGAGAGGGGAGCAAACAGAATGATCTAGAGGTGGCTGAAAAAGTGAAGAGAGAGCAAAAAAATAAACATTCTTAAGGGGCATGAAAAGGCACACATTTTAATGCTCAAAGACAAATAGGATGGTTTTTGTGTAGGCTCCAAGAGACCTTAAACAAACAGTAGGGTGTCTTGTCATAAGCACAGATATAAATAAGCACCCCTTGAACAAAATGGAGTGTTCTCAGAGCTTCCATAACTGGTGTTCCCTCCTGCGTCCACTTGTTGGAGATGTACACAGCACTTGAACTGTCGGTGTGTTTAGTGCTGAATTGGGTCCCCCCTTGGTGCTTCCTGGCATTTTCTAGGCAAATGGAAGGCACTCATAGCGGCTGAATGGATGACGGTATGAACTACTGTCCTTATCACAGAATTGCCCATACTGCATGCTCGCTGTCCAAGATCTGCTTACTTGTTTGTCTGCCTCCTTAAAGTGCAAACTCCAGAAGAGCCAAAAATTTTGTATCCTTGTGTATCCTAGCACCTACTTCTACTCGATGGGTTCTCAAGACATGCTTCTGGAAATGATGCACTTTGGCCTTCAAGTTGTAGATACCATGCAATTATCAAAAGACCAATTAGCATTCTTTGTCATGAAACAAACACAAGCCTTTTTGAAATCGATAAAAGGAAGTACTCTTGGGTCATGTAAATCACGGCTCCTGTTCTGGTCTCTGCTGGTGGAAGGCGTTAGCCTGCCAGGTTTCAGTTTCTTTGTCAGGATGGAGATGGAAGCAGTTTGCTAACCAGGTTTCTTCCAAGTCTAAGCTGCTGTGATTCTAAGAGGGAGGAGAGCTCAGACTTCGTGAGTGAGATTCAAACTAAAATGATGGATGACATAGAAATTTCCTGTACCTTTTTAGTTTGCCAGAGGGTGCTTATCTCACCAGAGGGAGGGAGGGGGAGAAAGCACCCACAGTCGGACACGGTCACACTGTGGTCCCTTCTCTGTCCTATTGAAATTTGTGGCATGTATGTGCAGGTCCCTGGTGTATTTCCCCAGCTGTCACAGCTGGGATTCAAACCATGGGGTTGACTATGTAGGATCTGGCTCCCTTAACCAGCAGGCCACAGGGCCAGCCCAGAGTTTTTTTTCTAGACTGTTATTTGACTTCTTTGCATCAGATTCTAGCACCTATAGAAGTGAGTAGTAAGTGGTGGTGGCTAATACCTGCTGCCTCATTCTGTCCTAGCTCTCTTCTGTTTCATCTGGGCCCACCCAGCACGGTGCTCAGGTCTGAATCCTCAGAATCTGTGAACACATTACCTTATACAGCAAGAGACGTTGCACATGTGATTAAGGAAGGCCTGCAGAAACAGAGATTATCCTGGGTGGTCCAGGTGGGCCCGTGTAATCAGGGGTCCTTATAAGAGGAAGTTAGAAGGGGAGCTGAGGCCGGAAGTAGAGATGGGAGGGACAGAGATGTGAAAGACATTATGTGGCAGACGTTGAAGATGAAGCAAGGTGCCACAAGCCATGGAATACAGGTGGCCATTAGAAGCTGAAAAAGGCCAGCTTCTGGCTGCTTCCCTAGAGCCTCCTTAAGGAAGCAGCCCTGCCAACACCTTCACATCAGCCCAGTAAAACGGATTTTGTATTTCTGGCCTTGAGAACTTTAAGAGAATAAATCTGCATGGTTTAAGCCATTTAATTTGTGGTCATTTGTTACCGCAGCCATTAAAAAAAGAATAAATCATCTCTTCCCTACATTCAAACACAGCGGGCCGACAGGCCCACGTGGCACACTCTGATTTGGGTCCCGCTGCATATCATGCTGGGTGCATGTGTGTGCATGCCCAAAATCCTGGGAGGAGTGAGCACACATGCCCTATAGTCAAAACACAAATGCAGGGGACCAGCAGTTAGCGTAATGGCTATGTCGCTGGACTCCCACGTAGTCGACCGCGGTTCGCGTCCCAGACCCGGTGGCTTAAACTCACGCCGGGCGTGTGTGCATGTGTGCCCAAGATCCCGAGAGGAGAATGGAGGAGAAGGGATTGCAGCGTGGCCATCCCCCCGGGGGGGTGATTTCTCGCTTTCTATCTCTCTGTCTCTCTCTGTTCTGTCTGGCGAGCGCACGCGCCCTATAGCAAAAACCTCTCCAAAAAACAAAAAAAAAACAAAAAAAAACAAATACAGAAGGCTCACCTGAGTATCTGATTAGAATGCAGATTTACATTCAGGAGGTCTGGAGAGACACGTGCTGATGTCAGGTCATGTCGTGCTCCCCAGCGATGCTGCTGCTGCTGGGTCGAGCCCACACTGAACGGGAAAGCTCTGGATGGGTGGTCGTCGTCTGGGCTGCTCTCGCCTTAATGGCATTTGGTCAACTTGAGTCAAATAGTATATTTTGTTGGGGGAGAGTCCTTAATTGTTTTTTTTTTTTTTTTTTTTTTTTAGAGAGATTTTTGCTTTAGGATGCATGCGTGTGCCAGAGACAGAGAGATAGAAAGCAAGAAATCACCCCCCAGGGAGATGGTCACGCAGTCCCTTCTCCATTCTCTTCTTGGGATTTTGGGCACATACTCACATGCTCCTGGAGTGAGTTCTTTTTTTTTTTTTTTTTTTTTTGAGAGGTTTTTGCTATAGGGCGCTTGCGCTCGCCAGACAGACAGAGAGAGACAGAGAGACCGAAAGCGAGAAATCACCCCCCAGTGGGGATGGCCACGCCGCAATCCCTTCTCCTCCATTCTCCTCTCCGTATCTTGGGCACGCACGCACACGCGCCCAGTGTGAGTTTAAGCCACTGGGTCCAGGACTTGAACCGCAGTGATATAGCCATTACACTAACTGCTGGTCCCCCTGGAGTGAGTTTTAAGCCACCAAGTCCAGGACTCAAACCAGGGTCAATTATGTGGGAGTCCAGCTTTGTAACCATTATGCCATCTGCTGGTCCTGGGGCTCCTTAGTTTCTAGAAGTATGTAGAGAATTCGAAAATGTTCCAAGGCAAGCCATAGAGGCTCGGAGAAGGGCCAATGTGGGGAGCATAAAAGACCTGCAATTATTCAGCCTGAAGGAAAGGAGGCTGATGGCTGATTTCATGATATGAAGTGGGAAGTGGCGATTATCTGCTCTTTGGCTTCACTGAGCCAACTACGGGATAAGATAACAGCAAGAAGAACTTGGGTTTTGGGACTCGGTATTGGCAAGGAAGGTCGTGGTTTTCTTTCACTGATAGAATCTTGCAGCTGCTAAGTCCCGGGGATCCATCTGGTTCCACTCTCTGATTTTCTAGATGATGAAACAGGCTGAGAGTGAACTCTGGAAAGTCACAAGCAAACGACAGAGCCTGGAATAGAACTCATGCTTGACCACGTTCACCATACCACCTCGCAGGAGGTCTGCAGATTTGGTGGTTGCTCATCTCTTTGGAGTGATTAAAAATCGGGGCTGTCTTAGGGAGCTTTCTTGGAGGATGGAAGGAGAGGATCCATTGTTAAAACTGAGCAAACATCAGTGATGTTAGAAATCAGGGAATCAACCTCTGGTATAGTTGGTAGCATGCCTGACTGCAGTGGTGGAAGTCACATGGTGGCCATAGTTCAAGTCCCAGGCCCGGTTGGCCTCTAACATGCTGGGCAAGTGCTCAAGATCTGATGACCTGGAGGATTCTCTCGCTCCCTCTTTCTCCTTTCTCTGCCTGTCTCTCTCCCCACCCCACATGCATGCACACATGCTCTACAAAGAAGAAGACATCAGAGTAGTGGCTGACTTCAGTAGGGGGTGGTGTCATCTGATTACACAGGTACATCCACTTTGTGAAAATGAAGTGAAATATATGCTGTGTATTTGTGTATTTTCTTTTTTTTTTTTTTTTTTGGCCTGAGGGTAGGTATACTTCCCAGAGAGACATAGAAAGAGCCAGAGAGAGCCAGAGAGATGTAGAGAGAGGCAGATAGAGAATGCACCCCTCCCCCCAGTGGATCTTGGTTGCACCACAAGCCCTTCTGCATTTATTCATCCTATCTGGATATGGGGCATGCACACACATGCATCCATGTATTTTTCAATCTACCAGGGCCTGGATTTGAACCACATGGTTGGCCATGTGGGATCCACCTTCCTTAACCACCAGGCCACAGAACCACCTCATATTTCCTTTATGTATAATATATTTCTTTTTTTTTTCTTTTTTTGGAGAGGTTTTTGGTCTAGAGTGTGTGCGCTTGCCAGAAAGACAGAGAGAGACGGAGAGATAGAAAGAGAGAAATCACCCCCCAGGGGGGATGGCCACACCGCAATCCCTCCTCCTCCATTCTCCTCTCGGGATCTTGGGCATACACGCACACACACACGCGCCTGGCGTGAGTTTAAGTCACTGGGTCTGGGACTCGAACTGTGGTCGACTACATGGGAGTTCAGCGACATAGCCATTACGCCAACTGCTGGTCCTTGTATAGTATACTTCTGTGAAAAGTTAACTTAAAAAATAGAATTATAGAAGCTTGGGAAAGAAACTTCTCAGGAACCTATCTGTTATTAAATTTCAAAGATTTCAGTTTTATGATTCATTTGAAATGAATACAGGTAGAGCTAATTGCATTAGCAAATGTGTGTGCTTTCATAGAATCATTAGAAGATACCGGCTATAGAGAGACATCTGCTAAGGAATTTATGTATTTAAATTTCAATTTTAACCCAAAAGAATCTGTAGTCCACTTCCTCACTAAGCTAGTACAGTCTTTCTTTCATGAACATCTACACAGCCACCACCAGCCCTCAGTTCCTTTTGGCCCTTTGTAGTCCTACAGAGTGAAAGAATGGGGTCATTTTTTAAAAGAAGCAGCTTGAAATAAATAGTAATTTTGTTGGGTGACAGTTTGATCATGCCAGCACATTGTCCTGCAGCAGCTCCCAGAGGGCTACCATTGGGTTCAAATGGTGAGACGTGTCTTAACGCAAGCAGCCGACCAATCAGAGCTCATCACCCTAAGCCAGAGTTCACCAAAAGCCACATCCACTTCCTGCCACTGGTGGTATACTTTTAGACTAGCTGTCTGGCTTACCTGAAGTACGTTATCCTCAGAGATTGTGCAGAAAGGAGCTGACGTAGCGCACTGGAAGGTGTGATCTTTAACAAGGTCGACTGTAAGCTCTGTGCTACGCTGATGTCTGGTACCTTGCAGATGGTTCCCTACAGTGAAATGAAACTCTCTAACTGGTAAGGCTGGTTGGGGACACGTTGACTGTGCAAACAGTATGGTTTACGCTGAACACCAGCTTTCCTTCCTGGAACCTAGAATTTGATATGTTTAGACAGAAGGGGCCTACGTGACCAGCATGAATCTCCAGCGGGCTTCCCTGGGCAGAAGTGTTGCATATTTGTTGTATTGTCATGGCTGGGGGCAGAGTGCACCCGAACTGACCCCCTCATGAGAGGGAGAGGGCGTAAGGAAGTCTGCATGTAAATTCTTCCAGACTCCACATGTGTCTTTTTCTCTTACGCACAGTCTGTGTACCCTTATTATATTTCTGTAGTAAATATGGGCAGTAAGTACAATTACAGATAATCCCAACTTGTAATGGTTTGATTTAAGACTTTTTTGACTTTATAGTGATGTGAAAGTGGTATGAATTCAGTAGAAATCACTCTGTTACATGAGACGGTTGACAAATTACAGGAGACGTTCAACAAATTACATGAGAAGTTCAACATTTATAAAATAGGCTTCATGGGCCAGTTCCATGGCATGGTGGTTAAGGTAGCCAATCCCACATGGCTGACTACATGGTTCAAATCCTGGACCCAGCAGCTTGAAAAACACACTGGGCATGTGTGCATGCATGCCTCAAATCCCAACAGGTTAAAGAAATGAAGGAGAAGTGATTGCAGAGTGGCCATGCTCCACTGAAGGGTGCTTTCTCCTTTTCCCTCTCTCTGGTGAGTGCCTGCACCCTCTAGTGAATAGCAAAACAAAACATTTTTGAATTAAAAAAACAAAAAGGACTAGGGCTCACCTGGTAATGCAGTAGGTAAGCCCTGTTTTCATACTTTTTGAAAGATAGAAATCTATTTGCATAGTTACTAGAATGTGGGATATTGTGAAATAAGTTTTTTTTTTTTTTGAGAGTTTTTTGCTATAGAGCTTGTGTGCTCACCAGAAAGACGGAGACAGAGAGACAGAAAGCAAGAAATCATACCCCCAGGGAGATAGCCATGCCACAACCCCTTCTCCTCCATTCTCCTCTCGGAATCTTGGTCACACACGCACATGCGCCCAGCGTGAGTTTAAGCACCAGGTCTGGGACTCGAACCGCGGTCGACTACATGGGAGTCCAGCGACATAGCCATTACGCTAATTGCTGGTCCCGTGAAATAACTTTTATGGATACTGGGAGACTGAAAAATGTGTGTGCCTCGCCTGGAACCAACTCTGCAGTATCTCTGAGGTTGGCCTATATTTCCTGGGATCAAAACTCAAGTCATCTCCTTGGAAGCAACCACGCTGTGTTTCAGAGTCAGCTTCTAGAAGAGCTTAAACTAAGACATGATCCTCGTGAACCATTGTTTTTTGTTTTCTTAACGCCCACGTACGAGATATTTAGAGTGCCCTGGCCTTTCTTTAGTTTGTTAACAGTTATGATAGAGCAGAGGAATGTTCTTAGTTATTCTGAGAAATCAATTATTCTATAGACCAAAACACATGAGGCTGTATGAAAGAAATTCCCTTCACACTTTTGTTGACTATGTCATAGATTCTGTCCATGAGAACTAAGGTTTTTTTCCCATTTCTTGATCAAAGTTGGTGCTTGCCTAAAAGACACCAGGATACACTTTAATTTGATTTGGCTAGTGGTCTGTAATAGGTAAGGCCAATGGCAGTCATGTTAAAGGGGCCGTTTTTAATTAGCTTTGAACACATCTCTGTGGAATTTGGTGTGTGCTGTGTGAGATATGTGATTGCTCAGGGCCGGCAGGGAGAGAGTTCTACTCTTCAAAGACACTTTAGTCCCTTGGTAAAACCTGCCAAGAGAAATTTTAAGAAGCAGTGAGTAATCTCTTTTCTAAAAATATATGCACCTCTGAGATGAAGAAAACTCTACCTTCCTGGCAATCACCTCCTACCTGCATGTTGTCTTGGAAGATTTATGTCATTAAATAGTGGAAACTGAACATCTTCAGGGAAACTGAAGTCCACGCTGTGCAGGATGGGGTCACTACACTATTTTCAACAAAAGCAGCAATAAAACAGTAATACTTTCATTCATTGCATGCCCTGAAGGTTGCATGTAATTTTAGCAGGGCAAACACGCTGTTCCAAGTACTCCGTGTGTTATATTTCTCCCCCACCTAGGTGTAATGCATAATGGAAATGTGGCTTTAAGCCGACTCCCTTGTCCCTTTTCCTATTCCGTTCTTGCTATCAATTATTGTGGTTATGCTCTAACAAATTGATTTTTAGTCTGCTATCCTGCCTATGACTTCAGCAACTCCTGTGTGAAGGCAATTGCTAGTTTTATTGTCTTAATGTTATGATGACTGTTAGTGTAATCCGGAATAATCAATGATAGTCAGCCCGAGGCTGATTATGTTCAATTGTTCACCATTCATTTGTTTGTAAGTATTTATGGTGTACCCCTATACACATCCAGCCTCCAGGCAATGGCAGCACGCACGGAACAGTCAAGTGATAATGCAAGGCAGTGTGTGGTTGTCAGAATGGACCGTCGGGGTGTTGGTACCATGAGTTCGCAGAACGTTGAAGTGGTAAGGAAAGGCCGTGTGGAAATCCTGAGGGCTTTGTCTTAACATCTTTCGATCAATCCTCCTTTCTCTATTCTCTTCCTATCTGCTTCAAGCTACCACCATCGCTGACCTGGATACTGTACCAACTCTCTGGTCATTTCTCCTACATTTGCTTTCTTTGAACAATTGGATAGAGATATAATTTACATACGAATGACATTGTCAGTTTTAAGGTACAATGAAATGATTTTTAATACATTTACTGAGTTGTGCACCCATCACCACAATCCAATTTTACGTCTGTGTCGCTCATTAAGACCCCTTGAGCTTGGGCCAACCACGATTCAAATCCCTGGCCCTAGCAGCTTGAAAAACACATCCGTTGTGTGTGTGCTGCCCCATATCCCGACAGGATGGAGAAAGGGAAAGAAGGGATTGCAGTGTGACCATAGCCCCTTGAGGGCTGCTTTCCCCCTCCCCCACCTCTGGAGAGCACACACATCCTCTGGCAATGAAAACAAATGTTAGAGATGCTGGCAGGTGGCGTGGTGGTTAAGGTGCTGGACTCCCACATGGCCAACTGCAGTTTGAGTTCCAGACCACTTTCTCTTTCTCTCTCTCTCTAGTGATCACATGTGCCCCATAGCAAATTTAAAAAGAATAATAATAATAAATTAAATAAGTTTTTTCAGTTTTTTTTTTTCTGTTTTGTTTTTGGAGAGGCTTTTGCTATAGGGCACATACGCTCACCAGAAAGACAGAGGGACAGAAAGTGAGAAATCACCCCCCAGGGGGCATGGCCACACTGCAATCCCTTCTCCTCCATTCTCCTCTTGGGATCTTGGGCATGCACGCACACTTGCCTGGCATGAGTTTAAGCCACCGGGTCTGGGACTCAAACCACAGTCGACTACACAGGAGTCCTGCAACGTAGCCATTACGCCAACTGCTGGTCCTAAATAAAAAAAATTTTAAAAATCTCATAAGCTTATTTTAGAATTAGTCCCTGTTCCCATTCCCAGACCCTAGTTCCCTAGGGAGCCACTAAAAACTTTTTATTGCTACTTTTTCTATGTTTGTGAGGTTCATTCATATTGTAGCATGTATCACTACTTTGTGTATATTGGCAAATAATATTGCACAGCATAGATAGACCTCATTTAATTTAATAATTTCCCAGTTGGTGGACACTTCTTTGTTTGGACTTTGGGGCTCTTATAAATAATGGTGCTGTGGGGACCAGCAGTTAGCGTAATGGCTATGTCGCTGGACTCCCACGTAGTCGACCGCGGTTCGAGTCCTGGACCCGGCGGCTTAAACTCACACCGGGCGCGTGTGCGTGCGTGCCCAAGATCCCGAGAGGAGAATGGAGGAGAAGGGATTGCGGCGTGGCCATCCCCCCTGGGGGGTGATTTCCTGCTTTCTGTCTCTCTGTCTCTCTCTGTCTGTCTGGCGAGCGCACGCGCCCTATAGCAAAAACCTCTCCAAAAAAAGAAAAAAAAAATAATGGTGCTGTGAATAGTCACAGACAAATTTTTATATGGATGTATGTTTTTTAAAAAGAATTATTGATGGAATTTTATTAATTATTATTATTATTTAATTTGATGAGAGAGAGAAAGGGAGAAAGAGAGAGAAATGAGAAAGCAAATCACCAGGTCCAGGACTTGAACCGTGGTCAGCCATGTGCGAGTCCAGCACCTCAACCACCATGCCACCTACTGGCCCCATGTTTTCTTTCTTTAAAAAAATTTTTAGAAATTTTATGCCACCTTTAATTAATTAATTAAAAAATTTTAGAGGTATTTTGCCATAGGCTGCATGTGCTCTCTGGTGAGAGACAAAGAGAGATAGAGGGAAACTGAGAAATTATCTCCCAGGAGGGATGGCCATGCTTCAATTCCTTCTCTATTCTCTTGGAATTTGGGGCACACACATGCACTTGGCATGATTTTCAGACTGCCAGGTCCAGGACTTCAACCACGGTCACCCATATGAGAGACCAGCTCCTTAACACCCTACCATCTGCTGGCCCCATGGATATAATGTTTTCACTTTTCTTGGGTATATATACCCAGGAGTGGAATTGTCATGTGATAACTTTGTTGAACTTTTTGAGAAGCTTCCTTATTGTTTCCCAAAGTGCTGCACCATTTTACATTCCTACTAGAAATGTCCAAGGGTTCTGGGTTCTCCATAGCTTCACTAATGCTTGTTATTGTCTTTTGGATTATGACCATTCTAGTTTGTGTGAAGTGATTATCTTGTTTCTTCACTCATTCTCCATACAACCAGTAGAATTATTTATTTAACAAATGTGTATCTGCTGTCGTATACCTTGCCTGAGTCCTTGTAATGGCCCTCATTCCATGTAAAACAAGGCCTAGATAAACTCTTTGACCTGTTGCCACTGGTCAGGTTCTTTTGGGAGGAGGCTCTGAGATGGTGGCATTTGCTGGGTACTGCTCTCAGGGTGAACTGCAAGTGAGTGTTCAGCATTGGGGAAAATAGCTTCGGGCAGAGAGAGAGATGGAACTGCAGTGTCATTACAGCCAAGCTCTCAGCTGATCTCATAGACACCTCTGGAGCTGGGAAGGCTCTGCAGAGTCGGCCAACTATGGGGCAAGGGATCTGGGCCTTCATACCCGCATGTGGACTAGTCACTGATTTTAAGATGCTCCCAAGAAAGTGGCATGACTGAGAGGGCTTTCTTCAGGAGAGACCAATAGCTAGGAGGAAGACTTCAGCTTCAATCTGTCATGGGTCCACTCTGCCAGCAGCTAGGAGTGTGAGTGTATCTGTACTGAAGAGAGAGAATGTGAGTGATATACTAGAGCATCCTCTGCACCTGGCCTGAGAGCCATTGTCTTCTGGCCTTCTTTACTAATCTGTCAATACTTTCCCCTTGCATTCTGGGCTCCGAACACATTGCTTTAAGTTCCTTTAGTTCCTTCCAACCTTAGGGCCATCACAGGGAGCTGTCGCCGCCCTATCTACCCTTCTTGAACCTCTGAGCCACCAACTCCTGTTCCTCCTTTAAACTTCAACTTAAATATTACTTCCTCCAGGAAGTCTTCTCTGGCCTGGTCCAAGCTGATCCTGTGTATGCTCCCATTGTAGGCTGTACTTGTCTTTCACGAGAATCACTGCCCTTGCCGTTATCATACTTGTTTGACATCAGTCTTTCTGTATGGACTCTGCTTTGTCACCTCTGTATCTCCATTGTCCTCAGAATAATGCCCATTATATAATGACCGTTCAGGAAATACATGTTGAATGAACGAAGGAAGGACTTGAGGAGAAGCCTGGGGCAAAGACAGGTTTTAATTAAGCAGTTACTCCTTGACCAGACAATTTTAATACCTTCCTGTATTCTCTGCCTGTCCCCAGTCTCTCCTAGGTCTTCCAGTTCTTCTGCATAGTGTTGCCAGAATTATCTTCCCCTGAAAGCATATTTGATGTTCATAACAAGATTTCCACTACCAGAGGAAGTTTCACTCATAAAATAATGGCCACTGGAAAAGCAGAATCAATGGATGTATGTAGCTCTGCAAATGAATATAAGAGTAGAAAAGTATCTCACAGAGATTAGCTCACAATTATAGTAACGGTGACTGGGCTTGAACTTCTATTTTTCTGTTTCACAACTTTAAAAAAAATTCTGATCACATTGTTTGACCACTTCTGTTAGATTCCCATCATGTACTGGTCATGTCCTCTTAGAAGCCATTTTCCACACTCAAGGGCATGTCGTTTGTGAAGCCCATTTGTAGACTTGTGATCTGAAACGAGATATTTTGTCCAAGACCCTCTTCATGCTGGGAAGGCTCCAGAATGGGAAAGTGTGTGTAAGCAGGTTTGTTCAGGACACAGGAGCACCACGTGTGTGATGTGGGCCAGTTGTGGGAGTGACAGGAACACTGTTTCCGGTTCCTAGTTCATGTTTTAGTAGCTCCCTAATACCTGTATAATGATCATTGAATGTTCACATAGTGCCAGGCTTTGGCTACAGAAAGAAGACATAGTTGTTTGTTCTACACTTCATCGTTTATATTTTGGAACAAATGTGATTACAAAGTGATAGAAATTTTTAAGAAACCAATTAGTATTTAAGTTGCTGTATTTGTGAAGTTGCTTGAAAAAGGACCTTACTATTAAACTAGTGTTACAGACGTAATTTAGAGGGCCTTTTTGGCTTTATTCTAAAGTCCAATATTGGAAATGACTCACTTGATGTGATATATAGGAGCCATTTTCTAATGCACCAGCATTAATCCACTTACAGCTGAGTGGTTAACGGATTAGGAAACACTTCCATTTTCTGTAAAGAAATGGATATTGGAGGGCTTGAGTGACGCAGAGAAGGAAGCTGAATAGAATCATAATTCATGTATTCAAACTATGCAAAAATATAAGCAGGATTAATGTTGCATTAGAGTTTAGATGAGGGTATTTATGCATTGCATTTAGAAATAATATACTGAAATCCATAATGAACAGGAGTCCTGCTTTGTTCAAGCTAGATGTCATGAGAGGGACTCATTGGTAAATATTGAAGTTTGGCCTTCTAAGACATCGCCTTGTTCCTCTCTTGACTGATGTGTCTGCGCATTTTCCGTGCAGCACTCAGGGCGTTGGCAGCAGCTGTGTGTAGGGAGGTGTGCAGATATGTCACGTGACATCTCCCTTCATCTCCAGGGGTTTCGTGACGTCTCATTTCTATATTGTTATGTCCTTTTGGATGTCGGTCTTATAGTGCTTTGTGATATAGTTAACATAGGGGAATGGGACAAATGATGGGGCAAAGGGCCAGGACAAATAGACATGCTGACCGAACACCCAGGCCATCTGCTGTCTTTGCCTGTTAGTAGTGGCCGTTGGTGTTGTCCGTAGAAAGGACTCACCCTCGCTGCACACGCATCAGATGAGGCCAAGAGACAAACGGTCCCTGTGCACAATGGCGGTTCATCTCTGTGCTGCTCTTTGCCTGAAAACATGAATGAGCAATAGGAAGAATGATTAGGCAAAGAAGAAAATGTTGGTTGAAAAATAAAATAAGAGGTGGGGAAGAATCCATAGCTTCCCTGGCTGTTCAGAGTGTCTGGATCTCCTCCTCTGTACAGATGCAAAAACAGAAATGGCAACCTATAGCAAGGGTAGGGCACCCTTTCTACAAGGAGTGGAATGTAAACGAGCACTTCGTGGCTCAGTGAGGGCCTGAGAAAGCTCCAGCATATTCCCCGAGCACAGATCAGAATTAGACAACTGAGTCTAGGAGTTCTGGAGTTGGTGGGAGGATGTGCTAGACGGATGCACACACACTCCCATGGGAATTCAGAATTGTTTTTCTGTTGCCAGAGGGTGTGTGAATTCATCCACCGGAAAGACAGGGAGGGAGAGAGCAAGTACTCCGCTATGGGACATATACCACAATCCCTTCTCCTCCATTTCTCTAGCCCATCAGGGTTTTGAGCACATGTATGTTTTTCAAACTGCCAGATCCAGGATTTGAGCTGTAGTCAGCCATGTAGGATATGGTTTCCTTAACCACTGTGCTATAGGGTTGGCCCAGGAATTTGCAGTTTCATACAGAGAGGTAGCCAGATGGCGGAGAAATGTAGAATGCAGGGTAGAGGTGGAGAGCAGGGTTTGTGGCATTCTCAGTGGAAATGGGACTCCCTACTCATTCTGCTCAAGATGAGGAACCCACCACTGTGGGCACAGTGCCCCTGTTTGGTATGGTCAGAATCCTCAGAAGGACACAACTGCTACATGGGCAAGTAGGACAGGGAACCTTCAGAGAAAACTCGCGGCGAGGGTCATTGATTTGGAGGTTGTCCCAGGCTCAGGGTGGGTATGGACCTCTTACAGAACATGTTGCCACAAAATGTTGACTTCCACTAGTGAAGAGTTCCATTGCAAAGTTGCTGGCTCTACTTACTCGAGAAGCTAAAGCATCCCAGAGGAGTGAGAACTCTAAGGATTTAAACAAAACCCTAAAAATTGACTCATGAATCAGTAACTAGGTAACCTGGAATCTCAGTAACTTTTAGTGGGATATAAATTAAAATTAGAGGGGGAGAGAATTTTCACTTTCAATGTATTCTTGCATGGAAAAAAATAAAATCTATCTTTCATGTGTATTACATGTATTTTGTTTTGGAATAGGTTGTTGGAATAGGTTAAATGGAAGGCCATTTCATTCAAATGAACAAAAATTCTGTGAGATGGAAATTGGCAGTTTATTTAAGTAAATACTGAAAGAGCTGGAAGCCCTTCAGGTGCTCAGATTTCCACTGTAGAAAAGAAAACATTCTGGCAACGATTAGAAGGTACCCAAGTAAGTGAGGCAAGATAAATCCCAGCTTTCTTGGTTATGCTTCATATAAAGTCAATGAATTGTCTTTTTGCTTTCTTATTTTTGTTCAGATATAGACAGTGATAGAGAATGACTCAAGAACTCTAAGTTGAAGATAACTCAGACACTAACAGATATTGTTGGCAGGTCCTAAGGGGGAACCACCTGTAGCTGTAATCAGCTGGAAGACACTGTGGACCACACCATGAAATATTTTGTTATACGTTAAGTTTGAAATCCTTCTAGAGCCCAAGATTGACCTGGACAGTGACACTCTCCATTTACTTGGGTTCCGAGTCTTTTCATATTACAGAACTTGGCAATCATTCTTATATCCAGCTGAAGTGACAATTTTGATGCTATCTGTTCAAATACTTCCAAATGTACAGTATTGATGCAATTGTTAAATAGGACGTTTGATCATCAGAGGAGATGTGGCCATTGGTTAAAGCATCTTTTAACTGTCAGAAGGTTAAGGCACTGAAAGTTTTTGTCCTCTAATGAACAGGGTCAGAAATTAAGTTTTTCCAGTCACTTTTTTTGGTTTGTTTTGGCTAGAGGGTACTTGTGCTTGCCAAAGAGAGAGAGGGAGAGAAAGCACCCCCTCATGGGGCATGGTCATGCCATAATCCTTTGTCCTCCATTTCACTATCCTGTCAGGATTGGGGCACACATGCACTACACACATGTCCAGCATGTTCTTCAAGCTACCCAGGCTGGGACTCAACTCAAAGTTGGCCATGTGGGATCTGGATCCCTACACACAGGGTTTAATTGCTGTGCTATGGGGTCAGCCCTCCAGTCATTTTTAATATAACCACCATTTGTGTTAAAATTACATTTTATCAAAATGAGCTTTTGGGACTCAAAAATAGCCCAAACTACAAAGTTCCAGTGTGGTACTAGCATAAGGATAAACATATATGTTGATAGAACAGCAGTGAGAGTTCAGAAATAACCCTTATGTTTATTGTCAGTTGATTTTCAACAACAATACCAAGATAATTAAATGGGAAAAGATTATTTTCAGCGAATGGTGTGGGAATAACTGAATAGCCACATGTAAAAGAATGAAGTTGAATCCCTACCTCCTGGTATATGTCAAAATCAACTCAGAATTTGTCTTAGACCTATCTGTGAAAACTAAAACTATAAAACCACTAGAAGAAAACATTGGAGCAAATCTTCATGAGCAGTCAACAAGTGAGGACGTTGGAGGACGTTGGGGGACGTTGGGGGGACCAGGAAATTTCAGCTGTGGGGCCCACCCTTCCAGAGCCCTTAGGCAGGTAGGGAGCTCCTGTTTAAGTTGCTACCTGTCACCTGAGATGAGAGAGAGGATGCATGGCTTCTCAACAGGGCAGCTCAGACTGCTGCGGGTGGCTGCTGGCTATAGGGGCCACCAAGGAGGAGCATTGGCGTTGAGCCCGAGGGTTGGGTAGTGTTCTGCTCAGCCAGGTGTTCCCCCAGAGGGCAGTGCTCCAACTTTTCCATGGCCTCATCTGGAATGAGGTATTCACATAAATGCATTCCTTAAATGAAGCAGATGCCTTTAAAATGTTTAAGGGCCATTGCCGTAGTCCGCACTGCAGTATTACGTGCTGATGCACGGAGCCAGATCCCACATGGCCGACTGCCATCCAAATACCGCCTGGTGGCTTGGAAAACATGCTGGGTGAATGTGCTTGCTTGCCTAAAGTCCTGACAGGATGGGGAAATGGAATAAAAAGGATTGTGGGCATGATGATGCTCCCTGTTTGTTTGTTTGTTGTGGAGGGTGGAGTGCTTTCTATCTCTCTTTCTCTCTGAGGAGCACACATGCCCTCTGGCAAAACCAAACCAAACCAAAAATGAAATATCACATGCCTTCTTAAGCTATTCTTTTGATAAGGTCCACCTTGGTAATTTGTTCGCTCATGGGGTTTTATCATAACCTTAATTACCAAACCCAAGATCATGCAGATTTTCTCCTACATTTTCTTCTCAAAATTTCCTAGTTTTGTGTTTCATGTTTTGGCCTGTGATTCATTTTGAGTTCATTTTTGTGTGAGGTATATTTAAGTTTATCTTTGGCATATGAACGTGGAATTATTCCAATACTGTTTGTTGAAAAGCTATCCTTTGTCCGTCAAATTACCTTTGTCAGAAGTCAGTTGATATTTGTGTGGATCTATTGGGTTGGAAAAGTCATAATCTGTTTTTGCATGCAAAAATATGTCATGACTTTTCCGACAACCCAATATTTCCGGGCACTCTGTTCTGTGCTGCTCATCCATGCGTGTGTCTTTTTGTCAATACCAAACTGCCCTGAATAATGTAGCTTTATAGTTGGTAAGTTTTGAGATTGGGTCATTTGAGTCCTCAAACTTTGTTCTTTTTCAGAATGATTCATTTTTGTAAGATTTTTGCCATAGGGCATGTATACTCAACAGAGAGATTCAGAGAGAAACCATGAGAGGGAAAGTGAGAATTCACCCCCCAGGGGGGATGGCCAGGCTACAGTCCTTTCTCCTCCATTCTCTTCCTGGATTTTGGGCATGCATGCCCAGTTTTCAAGTGGCTGGGTCTGGGACTAGAACTGTAGTCAGCCAAGTGAGAATCCAGCGCCTTAACCATTGTGCCACCTGCCAGCCCCCAGAATGATTTATTCTTTTATTTATTTATTTTTTATTCTAGTTTCTTTGCTTTTCCATAAGATCTTTAGAGTGGTCTTGTCAATATCTACAAAATTTCTTGCCAGTGTTTTGAATTGATTGCATTGAATCTGTGGATCAATTACCTGGGGGTAATTTAACTATCATTTTGAACATTAGTTTTTAAGGTGGGCTTTAATTCCTAGACTTGGAGCTAGGAGAGGCCCAAGGTGAGACATGATCAAAGGCCAATGAAATACCAGGTAACCAAGGAAGAGGGGCCATGTGTGTGCTGCCTGAGAGAAAGCAAGATGGGGATCAGGACCAACGATTTGGGGATTAAATTGGAGAGAACAGAAAGTGAGAGACTGAGCCATGATCGGGCAGTGGAGGCCCAGTGACACAGAGATGGACCTTGGTCCCAGCGTGGTGGACAGGGGCAGAGATGAGCACCAAGGCCTGGGCAATCGACACGGTGTCTAGGCATCTAGCAAGGGCAGGAGGATACAGTAGTTCAGTGCGGTTGGGGTATGAAGCAGTGGCCCCTCGGCGATGTTTTCAGCTTCTCCCTCCTCTCTTGGAAAAGGGGGAGGGCAGGAGTGCATGCATGTTTCTCCCAGAGCCAAGCTTTGCCCTCGCCAGTACCTGGCTTCATCCTGGCCTTTAGGAGAGCACGAACACCCTGAATCTCACTAACCTTGTCTCCAGGGCCTTGAAAACCAATGAGCCTGAGCAGTGGTTAAGAACTACAGCTTGCGGGCCAGCAAGTGGCGTGGTGGCTAAAGGTGCTGGATTCCCACATAGCCGACTACAGTTTGAGTCCCGGACCTGGCAGCTTGCTTTCTCACTTTCCCTTTCTCTCTGTCTCTCTCTGGTCAAATTAAAAAAATAATAAATGGAATTAAATAAATAAAACTTTAAAAATGAAGAGAGAGAATTAAGAAAAAAAAATAAATAACAGAACTCCAGCTTGTGCGAAGAAGGGTGCCATTTTAAGTGCCCGCCATGATTGGAGTAGCTGTTAAAGGGCTTATAGCCCCTTTCAAAGAATTCCTTCTGAGCCAGATAGATCTCAATTTCTCTCCCTCAATACCCCTCCCCCCAGTCCTTTGGAGAATTCATATTTAGTGGTAGAGAGCACAAATCATTTCTTTTGTCGGGCTCTTAGAGATCGGCTAGATTGATGATGTTTTTATGACCTTTCAAACGTTCCAGTCTGGTTTGCACGCCCAAGCCTGTTGCAATTTTAGGACTTTCCTGTAGCAAAGACAGAGGTGACAGGCCCAGCCTTTGCACAGCCTTTGAGGAGGGGTGGGCAAGAAGTCACCCCCAGCATCCCATGGTCAAGTCTCAGGATAATCGCACGCCGCCCTCTGCGCTCTCCTTGTCTTCCTCTTTGTATTAGTGGAGATGAGAAGGACAGACGAGACGGAAGCAGGGCAGGGGTGCCCCCTCTGTGGATCCCCCTCAATAAGTATTTACAATAACTGGATTTTTTGTTTGTTTGTTTTTTCATTTGGTCAGTTTTTCCTGGAGGAAGGGAAATGATTGGAGGAAGGGTTTAGGGTTTGTAATTATTTTTTTAATCAGAGAATTTAATTGCAATTTAATGACGAGAGAGAGGCTGTTTATTACCCAGTGGTCCAATAAATACTTTCTAATAAGTTTTTAAGCCATTTGAGAGGAGGCTTGCTTTAAGAAAATTGAAAAACAGGCAAGCCGCTTTGAGGGAGGCAAATCCTTGAATTTCAGAAGCTGTTGCTAAGAGCAGCCCTGCTTTCCCCTCCCCCTCCCTCCCTTGCTTTTAAAAAGCCAAAGCTTAAAAGCCTCTATTGTGTGGAGGGGGGATATGCTAATTCAAGGCACTTTTCCTATCTGAGGCTTTCTCGGCCTGTCATCGCTGAGATATGAATGATGATAAAGAGGGACGGAGGCGGTCTTCGGAGGGTTCCGCGTTTGCCATTGTGCAGGGAGGAAAGGGGATGAATAGGGCGACAGCTCTAGTCACCCGTGAAGCCCCTGGGGTCTGCGGCTGCCCAGAGTGGCCTGGGTTCTCATGGGTGTGCTCTGCCCTTCCCAGGCGCTGCCTCCTGTCATCTTGACTAGACTGCCCCATTCTAAGGGGGACTCCGCAGGCCCCCTTGAAGGAAGGCTGTGTGCTTAACATTCATCAGTGCGCCAGTGGGTGGGGAAGTTAATGCCCCCGGGGTTGGGGGAGGGCTAGGGGGTCCCTACGTCCTAGACGAGTGTAGTCCACTAAAGAAATCCTAGTTGTGAAATGGCAGTAAGGACTTCATGATCCCAGGGCCCTGAAGGGGATAGCTGGACACGTGCGCCTTCAAAGGCAGGTCTTGCCAGTACAGCGTGGGTTGCGTTTATTTTCTCCAAGGCTTCAGCTGATTTCGAAGGCGCTCTCCCCAGATCACTGATAGATAGCTGCAGTCTTATGTAGCATAAATAAGTTTATGCCTTGAACTTATTATGGGCCACATGTAGCCAGGATTTCTGCACAGCGAGATAGTCTATTAGAGATAGACTGCTATGCTGAACAATAGGAATTTTCCTTCCTTCTCTTGAGTGGCTGATTTTGACGCAGTAAAATACACTGATTTCATTCCTTGTGGGCACATTTTAGCTCAGTTGGTTTTGAAATGTGTGTATTTTATAACTGAAGAAGAATGCACACATTAGCAAACAGCCTTTCAGACTTGCAAAACTGCTTTCAAATTGAAATTTCACATGACCCATCGGAGGCGAGTGATTTGTATGTTTTTCATGTATACATGTAATGTATTCTATAGAGTTCATGAAAGGAAACCATTTGAAACTAGAAAAGGAATACTAATTGAATTCTGGGTTTGTAGTGAATACTTAGGTAGGGCTTTAGGTGTGAAACAAACACGGGATGTCTTTATCAAATAGTCTGTCATGTTGTGCTTTAAAAAAATGGACATTGCACTTTTGCATCCCTTGATAAATTTTGAAAAGCTGCGGTGCGAGAGACCTTTGGACAGTAAAAATAGGACACTCTATACTCATTGGATAACATCTAGGCTTAGGGCGCATCCATTCATCTCTACAAAGAAGTGGCTCACGTAGGCATGGTGGGTAAGGGCGCTGGACTCCCACATGGTTGACCACAGTTCGAGTCCCAGACCTGGTGGTTTGCTTTCTCACTTTCTCGCTCTCCCCCACACCCTGGTTAAGTTAAACAAAATATACAGATAAATAAAATAATTCTTTAAGGGACTGGCAGGTGATGTGGTGGTTAAGAACTCTGGATTCCCACATGGCCGACCACGGTTCGAGCCCTGGATCTGGTGGCTTGCTTTCTCACTGCCCCCCTCCACCACTCTCTCACTCTGTCCCACTCTGCTTAAAATAAAATTAAAAAAATATATAAAGTTAATATATATATATATATATATATTTTTTTTTTTTTGCTATAGAGCGCATGTGCTTGCCAGACAGACAGAGAGAGACAGAGAGACAGAAAGCAAGAAATCACCCCCCAGGGGGGATGGCCACGCCACAATCCCTTCTCCTCCATTCTCCTCTCGGGATCTTGGGCACACATGCACACACGCCCAGCGTGAGTTTTAAGCCACCGGGTGCAGGACTCGAACTGCGGTCAACTACATGGGAGTCCAGTGACATAGTCATTACGCTAACTGCTGGTCCCAAATAATATATTTTTTAAAAAGAAGTAGCTCACATAGTCAGATACACTCAGGCATTAAATGACAGAGCCCGCGTAGCTTTGTTTCCTCCTTAAATGAAGACCTGCTTACTGGTGTGATAAGAGTGCTTTAGCATTACAGTCACTGCCTGTGGGGCCAGTCCTGTAGCCTAGTAGTTAAGAGAGCTGGATTCCACATGGCCAACCATGGTTCAAATCCTGGTCCCAGCCACTTGAAAATCACACCACACAACTATGTTTCCCAAATCCCAACAGGATTGAAAACTAGAGAAGGGGTTGCCACCTGACCATGCTCCAGGGATGCTTTCTCCTCTCTCTGAGAGTACATGTGCCCTCTGGCCATTAAAAAAAATGAGAATCACAGCCTGTTTTTTTTTTTTTTTTTTTTTTTAAGAATTATTTTATTTGACTTTATTTATTTGAATTTGACCAGAGAGGCAGGGAGAGAGAGAGAGTGAGAGAGAGAAAGGTCCGGGACTCGAACCATGGTTGACCACATGGTTGTGTCCAGCGCCTTAACCACCACGTCACCTGCTGGTCCCAAGAATCACAGCCTGTTAACAGCTACCATTCTTTTTTTTTTTTTAAAGAATGATTTAATTTTAAAAAATTATTATTTTTTAATTTGTTCAGAGAGAGACAGAAAGATAGAGGGAAGGAAAGTGAGAACGCCAGTCACCAGGTCTGGAACTCGAACCGCAGTTAGCCATGTGAGAGTCCAGCGCCCAAACCTGCCGGCTCCAACAGCTACCATTCATTTTCATTTTTCCAATTGAAATCATAGGAAGTCAATGGTTGCATCGTGAAGAAACAGTTCAGCCATCCGTATTGGTGATTTAATGTGCTGACAGCTGCTGGCGGCAAGCCCAGGACTTGTCTCCCTTCAACTTTCACAGACCACACACATGTTCGGCTGGTGTGTTGGTTTAACCTCTACAGGTGGCGCAAGAGCCACCTATTCTGAGTGACATCTTGCACTTGTTTCTGAGTCAACCTTGGTACACGCCACTGCGCTGTGCTGTTCGTATCTAGGAGCCGGAAGCTCCTACATCATCGTGAGCATTTTTTACATCCAGCAGTGATCAAATCCTTCTGCATTTTTTTTTCTACAGGGCACGTGTGCTCACTGGAGAGATGGAGAGATAGACAGAAATCAAGAAATCACCCCCCAGGCGGATGGCCACACTGCAATCCCTTCTCCTCCATTCTCCTCTCGGGATCTTGGGCATGCACGCACACGTGCCTGGCGAGTTTTAACCTCCGGGTCTGGGACTTGAACCACAGTGGAGTACGTGGGAGTCCAACAATGTAACAATTATGCCATCTGCTGGTCCCAGTTCTTATGCATTTTATTGTAAAAATGTCAAAATTGAGTGAAGGTGGGAATTAAGCAAACCCCGAGAAGGAGACTTCTTCCACCGATTTGAGACTCAGTTGCTTTACAAGACCCTTGTGAGTTCTTGTTTCAGGCAGACCAGTGATGATGATGCTATGAGTTGAAAAACTCCTGGGCAACGGGGCTGGCCCCACCAGCAGTGGTTCTAATGCTTATCATAAGGGTAAGCAGGGCCACCAGCAGAGACTCCAGGCCTTCATTTAAGGAGGCAGCAAAGCCACATGAGCTCAATCATTTAATACCAGTGTGCATCTGGGTACATGACAGAAAGTCACAATGGCTCTCCCTACATTGCACTTAGACACACCTTCCTGAGTGGGCAAGAACAAGTGGGATCTCAGCTTGGGAGCTGGGAATTGTCCTTAATCCAGGGTTCTCCCCGGAGAGCGGGTGGAGCAGGTGACCATTGTCCATCCATTATGCTCTGGCAAGGCAGGTTGACGCCACCACTCCATAGCTTACTGCCTCTGTGAAGAGGCATTGCAAACCCCCCTCTGCTCTCGCCTATTCATCATTGCAGCTACTTTTTATTGAGTGTTCCTAGGTTGTGCAAAGCCCATGGCATGCATTAGTCCACTTAATCCTATGGTGTGGTTCATCAGCAGCTTTTCATTAAAAAGATAAATTGCCATTAACAAGCATTGATCTCTGAAGATTTATGTTGTCTTCTCTTTTATGCTCTGTCTTGCTCCAACAAGATTTTATTTTTTAAAAGATATCTTGCAAAAATACATGAACTTGTTTCTGCAAAGGGGTATTATATACATTTAGGAAGAGTTATCTCTGCCCAGTGTACACAGGGTAGACCTGGCATTTGGGTCTTATCCCAGCAGGATATTTCCTTCGCTCACTACATGTCAGGGGAAAACAGCATGTTCAGCTGTGGTCTACAGATTGGAATTCTTCCATCCTGTCTTTCCCAGTTACAGACTGGAAAAGCAAAGAAGAGCCGGGTCACTTTCGCTTTCAGAATTCTGTGTACATAGCATTTCTTTTCCGTAAAACCAGGAAATCAGAGTAATTGAACAAAGCCCTTCTCATTGTAGCTTCTGGGAATCAATCTAGAGTGTTCAACTCCAGTGCCTTTATCTTGAATGCCCAGGTGGTAACGCAAGGGTATGTACTTGGCCTGCCCTCTCAGGCTTCGGGTGACATGGCCCCTCCAAGGCACAGACCAAGGACGATGCCCATGGCGGGACACTAGAGACCTTTCTCTTAACCTTGACAGCCATGTTTTAGTAACCACTTTCTTTTTTCTTTCTACCTTTTTTTTTTTTTAGGTTTGGCCATAGGGTGTGTACACTTACCAGAGAGAGACAGGGACAGAGAAAGTGAAAAATCAGCCTGCAGGAGGGATGGTCTCCTTCTCCTTCATTTTCCTCCTGGGGTTTGGGGAACACACACACACACACACACATGTGCCTGATGTGATTTTCAAGCCACTGGGTCCTTGACTCGAACTGTGGTCGGCCATGTGGGAGTCTAGGGCCTTAGCCACCACGTCACCTGCTGACCCTAGTAACCACATTCAAAGCATGTTAGCCCATTCTGTGGTTCCACTTGAGTATGTGACTAAGGGACCTCTAATTGTTTGTTGATTGCAAATGCAGAATAAACACTTTTTAAATTTTTTTATTTAAAAATTTTTTTTTCAGAATAAACACTTTTTTTTAAATTATTTTTTATTTAATTTTATTCATTGTCATTATTTTATATTTTATTTTTTTGAAGTTGACCAGAGAGAGACAGTGAGAGGGAAGTAAAGTGAGAAAGTAAGCTGCCAGGTCCAGGACTCGAACCACAGTCAGCCATGTGGGAGTCCAGCTGCCTTAACCACTGTGCCACTTGCCGGCCCCCAAAATGAACACAGTTTTTAAAAGTATACTAGGATGTTGCCAATATTACACCATCTTATTCCCCAAAATATTCCCAAATGGCAATGTCACCTGGCCCAGTAACAGGACTAAAGGTGAGGAGGGAGGAAGAGATTTGTTTAGCAATGCGGCGTGTTATGGCTGTAGGAATTCTGAATGTGCAAGTATAAGAGAAACAGACTACCCAACCTGTCTTACGGTATTGGGAGTTATGCAGGTGGGTGCTTGTCCTCTGCCTTCCACATCTCAGCACTATACATGCATTTTGAGGGACTGCTGATGTCAGACAGCTCAGAAAGAAGTAAGGTAGTAGGCTGTCCCAACTGCTAGTGACTCCAAATGATCCTCTTAAGATGACAAAGATGCTGATTGGATTAATGAAAATATAAGAGCAGTTAACACGTATGTGGGATCATCGTAATTGCACGATTTGTATTCCGTAGCTGGTACATGTATGTGTATTTTATTCTAACCAGAGTAGTGGAAATTCTGCACAAAACTAATTCAGCTGTCTTGATTTACTTCCTGGTATGAGCATGTTCTACTGAAGAGTAACAAAGAACTGAAAGGAAAAGGGCCTCGGGGTTCCCCTTATCTTTTCCTTTCCTCCTGTGTTGTCATTTTGGGTGATTGGTCAGTACAGGTAAGTAACAGAAGTAATAAAGAATCTGATAGGATTCCTTGGTCATGGCTGTTTCTTAGATGCCTTCTTTCTGCATCTGAAGCAAGCCATGATGACCTTTGCTGAGTCAGCCAGGGGTGTGGTGTTAAGGCAACTCGATCCCACACGGCTGACCGAGTGGTTCAAGTCCCGGACCCAGTGACTTGAAAAACACGCTGGGAGTCAGTGTGTGGTGGGGTTTCAGCAGACATGTAAGGAAAATCCCCAGCAAGCACCCCAGGTTCCCTAGCCTTATAGTTGAGCCACCGTCTCTCTCTGAGTAGAGAATCCTCCAACCCACATGGTTTCTAGTGATCCGAGGAAGAACTGTTCCAGAGACATGACTGGGATCCCAATAGCCGCAGTTCAACAGCTAACAAAGAGGGGTTTGCAAGGCCTGCCGTTGTTCATGTTGGCCTGCTACATGCTGGGCAGACGAGTTAATTGGGAGCGCTCGCAGGGAGTGCTCATTGATGGTGTGCCACTCTTAATGAGGGAATCTGAGCTCCCTGTGGGATGCGATAATTAATCAGGAAGCGTGTTTTCAGTGGATCAACTGTCTCCTTGTGTACACCGGAAGAAGTGCGAACTTCCGTTTCCTATTCAGAGCCAGGTGCAACACCCATCAGCTGGTGGTCTTTTCTTTCTCTGGTTTTGCTTGTAAGTGTGGCTCTATCATGTTGGATCCATTTCCTCTTCTCTCAGTGTGATGACATACACAGTAATGGGCATTGTCTCCTCCCCCGCCTCTCTGGGATCTCTGATCCCCTGAAAATGCAGCCCAAGCAAGCCAGACTCAGAGCAAGCCACCTGCCTCAATGAGAACAGTTGCTTGCTGTTATGCCATCCATAAAAGTGGGGCTGATCATCTCTCCTCCATAGGGCTGTGATGTGGGCTGAGTCAGGTGACAGATGTGTCCTTCTCAGTGCTGGCAGCTTACTCTTTTAGCTTCTGCTGTCACCACCACCTTCTAAGTGAGATTCCTTAAATCTTGGAGTTGGGTGAGACTTATTTTCCCTGTTTGGAGTGTCCCATTTTGCCTCTTCTGTGATTTCAATTCATGGTTTTGTCACCTTCACTTGTATCTTCTTAACTCTCTTTCTCTCCATTGCCGTTGCCTTTCCAGCATAAAAAAAAATGGGGAGGAGGACCCGTCCTGTGTTTTTCTCCTTAATCTGCCTAGTCTTCCTCACTACCACATTTCTTTGGAAAGCAGGCTGCCCGCTCCCTCTTCTTCACTTCCCTGTCCTTCCGTAGGCCGTCTATAAACCAGATTTCATTTCAGTCTTTGTGCCGAGTCCTTGCCTTCTGGTTGCTTTAACTGTGAAACCCCCTCCTTCTTCAGAGTCCCTCCTCCTCTGTGACAGGGCCCTGTCCTGTGTTTTCTCCAGCATCCTCTGTATCCTTCGAAAATGGTTCTGCGGGCAACTCCCCAAATTAGGTAACATCTGCAAGGTCTTCACCTCTGCACCGTCTCCCACAGCAGCTCACCTGTTCCTGTGATGAGAACTGGTTCTTCTTTGCTGACCACGCCCAAGTCTACATTCGCAAACTCTGCTTAGACTGAGCAGCTGCGCAGACATGACCCATGTGGCTTCCAAACTCAATAGTCTTTCTCATTCTCCTCACCTTGTGTGGGTTGAATTGCATGTCCCCCGCCATATATTGCCCCTGTTGCCATCCTAGATCCCAGTACCTGTGAGGGATCTTGTTGGGAAATAGGGCCTTTGTGGACATAATCAAGTTAAAATGAGGCCATACTTAGTCGGGGTGGGTCCTAGCCCAGTAAGACTGATGTTCGTATAAGAAGTGGCTCAGGGGAACCAGCAGTTAGCGTAATGGCTATGTCGCTGGACTCCCACATAGTCGACCGCGGTTCGCGTCTCGGACCCGGTGGCTTACAACTCACGCCGGGCGCGTGTGCGTGCGTGCCCAAGATCCCGAGAGGAGAATGGAGGAGAAGGGATTGCGGCGTGACCATCCCCCTGGGGGGTGATTTCTTGCTTTCTGTCTCTCTGTCTCTCTCTGTCTGTCTGGCGAGCGCATGCGCCCTATAGCAAAAAACCTCTCCAAAAAAAAAAAAAAGAAGTGACTCAGACATAGACACAAGGGAGAGCACCACATGACAACTGAGTCTAAGGGTGGAATAATCTATACACGCCAAGGAGCACCAGGGATGGCCAGCTACCACCAGAAGCTAGAAGCATCCTCCTCTAGAGCCTTCTGGGAAAGCATGGCCCTGCCCTCACCTTTTTCAAAATTACTGTTATTCATGATAGAGTCTGTGTGCTCACAGAGAGCGCGGGGAAGGGTCCGTGGAAGGGGAGGCTCCGCAGGGTTCATCACACCGAAGCGCTTTCCTCCAGTCCTTCATCTTGCCCTGGCATGAACCCGGCATGTTTTCAGGCCAGTCAAGTTGAAGACTTAAGCCGTGGTTGGCATATGGCTTCTAGCTCCACATACCGGTGTGCTGTTTTCTGTGCCACAGAGGCTGGCCTTTTCTTTTTTTTTTCTTCTTCTTTCCTGCCCACACTTTGATTTTGACTTGTAGCATCCAGAACCATGAGAGAATAATTTCTGTTGTCAAAAGCCACCGATTGTGGCACTTTGTGACAGCAGCCCTAGGCATCCAACCCATCACCTGATCTCCCTTGTTCCCTACAGCACTCCGTATCCTTTTAGGGATCCAAGCTGGAAGTCCCAGGACCAAACCCCAGACTTCTCCGTTGCTTTGTCACCCAGTCCTTTCTTGCTGCCTTTGCTGGCTTAGAGTTCCCACCTCTTCTTCAATCAAATGTGGCTGCCCTGCCTCTGGCCTCTCTGGCCTCTCTGGCCTCTCTGGCCTCCTTTCCATCCTTCAAAGTGCCCTGTGTGTAATTTTCCTAAAGGGCACCAGTTTGGTTGGCATTGTCGTAGCACACGTTTTGTGGCCCTCCTGCCTACGGCAGCTGGCTGTGGATCGGAATTTCCCGAGGAGATTGCAAAGCTCTCGTGCCCACCACACGCCGCTGGCAGGCAGATTCCCGAGGTGCAGAGTCCAGGCATCGGTGTTTTCAACACATCCCAGTGAGTCTAGTGCACAGCCAGGCTTGAGAGCCACTGGCCGATAGAATGTCACACTAGCCAGCAGAAACCTGGGGGAAGAAAAGATAGGTCTGAGCCAGTGGTTCTCCACTGGGGCTGCTTTGACCCTCCAGGAGACATTTGGCAGTGTGTGGAGACATTTTTTGCCATCGCAGCTGGGGCAGCACTACTATCATTTAGTGAGCAGAGGCCAGGGCTGCTGCCACTCATCCACAGTACCCAGGGCCGCTCCCTCACACAGGGAGAATGATCTGTCCCCCATGTCCCATGTTGCCGTTGAGCAACCCCGAGGAGGAAGTGGGAGAGAAGCAGCAATGCCGACCTTGACTTGGAGACAGACGGATATGGGAAGACCCCAGTAAGAAAACTGCATGCCCCGTGCTGTACCCCTCGTCAGCCTGGTCTGTCGGAACTTCCCGTGCTCCACCTGTTTCCATCCTGTGAACCCTCAGCCTGCACCTGCCAGACTTAATCTCTTGCTCTCCTTTTGAAAATGAGGTTCAGGGCCAGCAGGTGGTGTAGTGGTTAAGGTGCTGCATTTCCATATGGGAACTCGAACTCCAGGTTCGAGTCCTGGACCTGGAGGCTTGAAAATCACAACAAACAAATAAATAAATAAAATGTTTTTATTTATTTATTTATTTATGGCCAAAACAGAGACTGATCACCTTCGAACTTGTCTTTTGCTGAACTCAACAACTGGTGTTGTGGCAACTCCTGAAGCTCCTCCTGAGGACCAAAGCTGATCAGAGACTTAGCCCTGTGCCAGGCTGGAGTCACATGGGAGGCCCTTGTTCAGATCCCTGACCAACCTGAACAGCCTAGGCGTGGTGGCGTGTGCCTATTATCCTGGGTAACTGGGAGGCTGGGACAAAAAATTGCAACTTGGTGAGACTCTGTCCGAATTACTTATCCCCCCACCCTCATGTTCTCTCTGGTGTATTAAACCAACAAAACGAGGGCCAGCCAGTGGCATGGTGGTTAAGGCAACTGAATTTCACATGGCCAGCTGCTTAGTTCAAGTCCTGGGCCTGGCGGCTTGAGGAACACGCAGGGCACTTTGTGTGTGTGTGTGAGCCCAAAATCCCGAAAGGAGAGCGAGATAAAGGAGGTGGCTGTCCCCCATGGGGGCTGCTTTGCTTTCTCACAGCCCCCCTCCAGGGAGCCCATGTGCCCTCTGGCAAAATGAAATAACAAAACCAAACCAAACCTCCTGCTAATTAGGTTGGGAAGAAACTGGCTAACAGAGTCTCCTTTGTGCTCTTCGCCTGTCCACATTAGGCAGTGGCTGACAGTGGCCTGCCTGGGAACCACCTCTCCCGCCAAAGAGAAGCGTTCGTGATGACGGAGCGGGCATTTCTTCATGTAAGAGCGTTCGTATGCCTCATCCGCCTGGATTTGCCATTTCAGCGGTTAGCTTTCTGTAGGATCATTTCCCGTAAAATAAAGTATTGCACATAGACAGGAGGTCCTGAGGAAATATATTGGGAAAGAGAATTAAGACTAAGGTATCAAAAGATATTTGTAAAACCCACAGTGGATGAAAAATTAGAGATTTATTTCTGGTATTGGAGGATGAAGGGCTCATACTATTGAAGATTCGGGAAAGTCTAATTATGGAAAGAGGCCAGTTCTGGACAATCTTGTTCTAAAGTTGTAGCTCTATACTGTATGTCCAGTGTCTGTGTTTTTAATGTATGCAGCATGTAAAACCTAGTACAGGATTATTAATATTTTTATTATTATTGTTACTTTATATTAAAAGATTTTTGTCTGCCTTTAATGGACTATAGGTTGAGCGTCCTTACTCTAGTACTCCAAATTCCAGAATGTTCTAAAACCTGAAACTTGTTGAATGCCAGTGTGAGGCCGTGAGTGGAAAATGCCACACGTGACCTCATGTGATTGGTCATAGTCCCAATGCTATACTACAAGAATATTGTATAAAATGACCTTCAGACTCTGTGTATGAGGTGTATGTGAAACATAATGGATTTGGGGTTTAGACTTGGGGCCATTCCCAAGATAACTCTATTGTGCAGATTAAAAATAATCTAAACTCTTTTAAAAATCTGCAATTGGAAACACTCGCTTTCCTAGGCATTTTGTATGATGGACATTCAGCCTATGTTTAAGAACGCTTGCTATATTTGTAATTCTGTAATCTCCCAAGTAGACAGAAGGCTCAGATATTTGCTAATAGAACACATCTTTGATTTTATCATGGGGATTAATGTGAAAATAGGAGTCACTTAACAAAAATGCCTTTTAAAACACAGTTTCTTGGGAACCAGCAGTTAGTGTAATGGCTATGTCTCTGGACTCCCACGTAGTCGACCGCGGTTCACGTCCCGGACCCCGTGGCTTAAAACTCACGCCGGGCGCGTGTCCGTGTGTGCCCAAGATCCCGAGAGGAGAATGGAGGAGAAGGGATTGCAGCGTGGCCATCCCCCCTGGGGGGTGATTTCTCGCTTTCTGTCTCTCTGTCTCTCTCTGTCTGTCTGGCGAGCGCATGCGCCCTATAGCAAAAATCTCTCCAAATAAAAAAAATAGTTTCTTTAAAATTCGTTCAAGCAGATGTGAGGGATTTTTACACTAGAATATGCAGTAAGATTCTTTGGTTCTGGGATTGTTACTCTGGGTATTAATTTCCTTTGAGGGGCAGTGAGGAAAGATTATGTCTGGGTGTGTTTCATGTTCTGTAAGTGTTGCATAAAACATGAAAATTGTGGAGGAAATAGTAGTTGGAAGGAATTTGGAAACTCCCTTTTTAGTGATTAATAATTCCCCCCTGAGGAGATATTCTAAAGCCAGAAGAAACCTAAAATGTAATTCTAGAAAGTTGGAAGACGTAGACATAATCTTTGGTAGCTGTACCTAGGATAAGAATATGTAGTTGGTCATTGTGTGACTCAGTGAATTCTTAGTTGGCTGAACAATCAGAGTCATATAGCACAGAATAGTGACTGATTTCTAGCACATAGTAGGTGTTTCATGAATCTTGGAGGAACGAATGAATGGATGAATGAATCAGTCAGCTGACCAGGATGATGTTCCTGGTGGCCTACACAGGATTCTCTCACCCTGGTGTCATTGCGTTCAACATTTCTGTCAATGATCTGGACCCCAGGCATATAAGGTACATATTTACTGCACTTGGAGACAACACAAACCTGACGTGGTCATTAATATACTACTGGGTTGTCAGGAAATGACTCATTTTTGCATAGAAAAGCATATGACCATCATGACTGGGACCAGAAGGTGGTGTGGTGGTTAAGGCAAAATGCATCATGACTTTCCTGATGGCTTAATAGATTATAGAAGAAAAATTCCTAATTATCTTGCCAGGGTGGGAACTGGACCAAGATGTACAGGCATGGGCATGGTGCCCTGTGTACACGTTTAAAATCTCAGTCGGACCATGGGAGCCTCCTGTTCTGAGGGTGATGGTTGTGAAGGACACCCGCAGTCTTGCTCTGTCCCCACCAACATTCAACCGAAACCCTTCTCACAGAAGTTGCAATGGGTGGGGAAAGCCACTTTCTCTTGTCAATCCTCATTACAGTTTGCCCCCTTTACAGTGTTTGAGACTATCTGACACGGTTAAGTTTATATTTTTCACAGAACACTTTTCTAATTTCATAATCCCACTGTCTTCATTTTTCCTCCTTAGTCTTTGACTCTTCCTTTAAAAGTTTTCCTTTCCTTAAATTCTAATCTTAGCACATTTAGATTTTGCATCTCTCCCTGATCATTTGTTTACCATTTATTTAAAATACAGTCTTTGAGGCTGATGGTTAAGGGAGCTGGATCCCACATGGCCAACTGCATGGTTTGAATCCCGGCCTTAGCAACTTGAAAGATGCACCCAGCATGTGTGCATATGTGCCCCCAAGTCCTGACAGGGTGGAGAGATGGAAGAGAAGGGATTGTGGCAAGACCATGCCCCATTGGAGGGTGCGTTCTGCCCGCCTTCATCTCTCTCTGGCAAGTTAAAAAATAATAAGTGAAATGAAATAACATTTGTTGGTCCAGCCTTGTGGCAAAGCAGTTAAGTACTGTGCCTAGAACACTGCATCCCACGTGGCTGGCTGTAGCTGGAATCCCAGCCCAGGTGGCCTTAAACACATCCTGAGTGTTCATGTATGCAAGCCCAGAGTCCTGACAGGATGTAAAAACAAAAGAATTACAGCTTGACCTCGCCCCATCAGGGCCCCCCCCACCTCTGTTGCACACATGTGCCCACTGGTAATAATATAGGTAGATGGAAATATAGAAATACAAACACGTTTGCTTGAGGGCCTGCTATGTGCCAAGAACTGTTCTGGGAGCTAGTAATACCGCAGGGAATATAACAGAACTGTCTGCCTTGAAGGCGCTTACTCATATTCTGGGAGGAAAGAGATGATAAGCAAAGAAGTGACTAGATAGATGAGTGTTGGACCGTGGTTGAAGCTGTGCTGGAAAGAAACTCAGGCAAGGGGACTGGGCACATCGGCTCTGCTATTTTATTTTTAAAGAATTATTTTATTTTTAAACTTTTATTTATTCATTCCTTCATTTATTCATTTTAATTTGACCAGAGAGGGGCAAGGAGAGGGAAAGTGAGACAGCAAGCCGCCAGGTCCAGGACATGAACCACAGTCGGCCACATGAAAGTCCAGCGCCCTTAACCACCGTGCCACCTGCCGGCCCCTTAGGTCTGCTGTTTTAGACAAGAGCTGCACTTGTACACCCAAGGCTACCTCTACCCTGAAGACTCCCAGATCTTTCTCTCTGGCCAGCCCTCTCCGTGGGCTCCATGTTCTTGTGGTTGGTTCTTGCGGGATGGCCTAAGGTGGTCTTAAACCACATATGTTCGTGTCCCCACAAAACTTCTTCCTCCTCTTTGTTTACCCATTTTGGTTCATAGCATGACTCTCACCTCACTTGCCCAAGCTAGAAATTCTAGACTTCCCTTCGAACCCTCCCACTGTTTTACCCCCAGACATACATATCCTATCAGACAGCATCTGGGGCCTCACTTCCTCCTCACACCTAGTTCAGGCCCCTGCTCTCTCGTGTGTGTGCTATTTCCAGAGTTTTCTGACAAGGTGGCTGGTCTCTGGCACCCTCCAGCTCCATGGTTAAATCCCAGCCTTGGCAGCTTGAAAGTCTTCCTTATTACCAGCAGAATGACCTGCATACAGCACTGATCACACCTGTTTTCACACCTTCCATCTCCACCCACTGCTTCCAGGGTCAGCAAGGTGTCCAGGGTCAGCAAGGTGTCCAGGCTCCTGGTTCCCACCTCCTGGTCCAGCCATCTCTCATCAGTTCCCTCCCACCAGCCTGTGCTCTGGCCACAAAAATCATCCCCCTGGCTCTTTTTTTATTGGAGAGGTTTTTGCTATAGGACGTGTGCACTCACCAGAAAGACAGAGAGAGACAGAGAGACAGAAAGCGAGAAGTCACCCCCCGGGGGGGATGGCCACGCCGCAATCCCTTCTCCTCCATTCTCCTCTCGGGATCTTGGGCACGCACACACACGAGCCTGGCGTGAGTTTAAGCTGCCAGGTCCGGGACTCGAACCGCTGTCGGCTACATGGGAGTCCAGCGACATAGCCATTACGCCAACTGCTGCCCCCGCTTGACAATATCCTTTTTTCCCCTTCATATGCTTTTTGGTTTTTCCTGGAGCACTCTTCCTCTTCTCTACCTTCCCCTTCCCTACCCTACCTTACCCAAGCAGGTTTCTAACCATACTGTAGTAGCCAAATACCCTTCTTCCTCTGTCCATTTTCTTTGCCAGTGATACCATTGTGCTTGTGGCAGGTAGGCGCACTGTGGTTTAGGGGGGTTCTCTGTATCCCCATAGCCTGTGGTTACCTGGAGACAGGCTTGTCGCCTGTGTGTGTCTGAGCTTCTTGTGAGTGTTAGTACTTGGAAGTTTATTCCATGCGTGGTTACCAGGCTGGCTGGAATTCTGCAGAAGACTTGCAAATATGTAAATTCAACCACGTGAAACTGCTGTTCTTCGTAGTCAGTATCAGCAATTCCATGTGGTCCAACCCAATATATCCATTTTGTGTCTATATTTTTTATTCTTGTTTTGACTTTTGGAAGTACACTTTCCTTCAACCAGGATTGCTTTAGTGCATACGGCTCAAAGAATGATTTTCAGCTTTGGGAGACATTTCCCCCTGCTTATTCTACGTATCCAACCTTTCTGTCCAAAATGGATGCATACCTCAGAAATGTTACAAGTGTATACTTGGTTTTCTTTCCTGCTATTGGCAATCTTTCTATAATTTTTTTCTGATTAAAATGGTTTATCACAGATATCAGTGAAATTGCAGAGCTGTTTATAAAGTGGTACGATGATCATTTCTAGAATTGGCTAACATTATCCTAATGAAAAGAAATACTGAAGTTGTAAATAGGGCACGAACAGTGAATTATTCATTTACATGTCATTTTTCAGGACAGAAGCAGACCAAGGTATCACCTGAAGGATGCGTGAATATTGTGTTCAGTGACTTGGTTTCTGTCACTGCGACACAGAACTAGAGTCCTCCTGAAGTTGAGACCGTCTTCCATATTTTGCCTTTCCACTTGTGTCCGTGTTAATACTCTTAAGCAGTCACCAATAATTATCCTGCATTGCCAGTACTGTATTTGAAGAGTTTGCTAGATGCTTTTTAAAAACCAATTAATAATTAAATTTTATGACTCATAGGAAAAAAACAAACAAATCAATAACATGTTGGGGCCGGCAGCTGGCATGGTGGTTAAGGCACTGGACTCCCACACAGCCAACCACGCATGGTTCAAGTCCTGGAGCTGGCAACTTGCTTTCTCACTTTCTATCTCTCTGGTCAAAATAAGAAAATAATAATAATAAATAAAATAAAATAAATAATAAAAAAGCTAAAAAAAACCCCAGTAACATATTAATCACAACTGTCCTCTTTTGTACTGAATTGAATTTCATTTTAGTTTTAATTCTCATTTCAGCTGCTGGGGGGGAGCAAGCCTGTCACACACCAGTGCTTGCCACTGCTCTGACTGAATGAACCTACGTAGGCCTTGGGAAACATGTTTAAAACTATCCTAACAGGACAAATCATAGGATTTTCTCATGGAGGTAGTTATATCACAAAAGAGTCTTTTTCTAAAGTCTGCACTTTGAGGCTGTCACGCTTCTCAACCCTCGCACTGGAGACAATAAAATTGGCTGAGGCCATGATTTGAGGGAGTAGTTGATTGTGGGCGTGGTCGTCTAGGACAATGGTTGAAGCGAAAAGTGAGATGTAAAATTAAAATGTTAAAACGGGCTAAACTGGTTTGAAAATCTTTTCTAGTTTAACACAGCCAGAGGTATTGAATGTAGGAAGGTTTGGGGGATTATCTAAAATGAATGTATTAAAAGATCAGATTGTTAGAGGATTTTAGTTCAGGATCTTACCCCCTTCCCCCGTTTTTACCCAGTGTTAAGCAGCACACCCACAAAAGTTGGGAGACTGTTTTTAGGAGAGAGTGGTCTCCAACTACAGTCTTTATGTTTGCTTCCGGAATAATCTTTAAGCCCTACCAACTAGCAGAGTATTCTTGATCAAGGATTCCTTCACCCTGTGGTTAACAGTGCCACCCCTGTATCTGAGTTAGGTTCTATGGTTTTATTTTTATTTATTTTTATTATTTTTTTTTACAGGGACAGTGAAGGTAAGCGGTTTAGCTAAATGCGTACAGAATGGTACAGAAATTAGGGATGCTTGGAAATGGCTTCTAATCACGATAAAGGCATATGCACTGGGATGGGTCGAGAACCCTGGTCCAGTTATACCTCGGTATGCAAGAAAGCTTGTGACGCCCTGCCATCCAAAGCATTATAGGTACCATAGCCTTTATGCTGAATATTTAGAATGCTCTTTAAATCACCCTTTTGATTTTGGGGATTGTAGCAAATAAAACTCCATTCAGAAATAATAATCACATCCAAAAAAAAAAAAAAAAAACCCAAAACCCAAACCGAAAACTATTCTGATTGTCATTCCAAGAAACCATCAAAATGTTAACTAAATATTACTTACACACTTATTTTTAAGTAAAAGTACTTTTTCATAAATTGGGCTGGAGCAAAAGTTTCTTTTACTATCACATATATTAATAACTGTAGACAAGAGAGTGGATTCTAATACCGAATTGCTGCATTGCTGTTATCGTTAAATCCCTGTCTGAGTTTTCTTCCCCCTTTTGTATTTCTTCCCTCCACTCCTAAATATATATATATTTAAATCTCTCTACCTAGAAATGGTACGAAAGACAAATATAAAAGAAAGCAAATAAAATAGAGACCACAGGCATGTCCTTGGAATATGCTTTGCAAGGGTCCGGGGCTAAATGAAACCAAACTAGGATGCACCATCAAGGGAGCGCGTGGGAAAGAAGAGTTGTGCTTCTGCAGAGACACACTTCCCAGGGAGAGACAACCTTTCTTGTGGCTAACCAACAAGTCACGTGGTGGGAGGGGGCTCTTTCTTTCTCCTCCACATCCCTTCCTCTGATGTCACAAATCTATTCTTCCTGGGAGAATTCATTAGCATTCATTGGGTGCAGTTGGCTAGAAGAAAGAAGGGAGCTGAGAAAGAGTCGGGGAGAGGGGGAGCGCACACTGAGCACTAGCGCTGAAGGAAAAGAGAAAGGAGGACGAGCCTGCTGGGGGAGCAGGCCCTTCCCCTGGGAGCCGCATTGCTTTGAGGCTGGAGGCTGGTCGGGCACAGAATGGCTGTTTTATAACTGGGATCCTCGGTGACGTATGGCTGCCGGCTCCTTGGCAGCTGTCTTAATGGACCAGTAGGCAGAGCGAAATTGACGCGGACAAGACTTTTGCATCTTGGAAGAGACCGCAATCTACTGTAGTGAAGAACAGAGCCTCTCAATCAGGCGGGTGTAAATAAGAGACGGAGGGGAGTCCAAGAGAAAAGGAAGAGGAGGGGAAGAAAAGTGTGTGTTGGGGGGAGCAGGGGGAGAAGCATTTTTGGTGGATGGTATGAAGCCAGCCATGGAAACTGCAGCCGAGGAAAATACTGAACAAAGCCAAGAGAGAAAAGGTACCCAGCGCTCTGACAATAGTCTGTTTAAAGCTTTTCACTGGGGGTGCTTCCAAAGGGTTAGCCCGGTTTTGTCTCTGTATTAAAATGGTTCTGTAACCATCCCTATGGCATGGGCTTGTGTTCAGGGTGGGTTTTTTCCCCCACTTCTGTGGCTGATGTTAAATTAATAGAGCAGCCTCCCTTCAACCTATTTCTCTTTCAAATCTTTTCTCCTGAACACGGTATTTCATAGAAGGATGTCTGTGGCTTGCTACTCTGGGCAGACGGATGGGGAAACTGTCTTTTTTTATTAATAGAATTCATCATAATTTCACTCCTAGGCATGTGTCGTTTTCTGCTAAGCCGAGGAGGACCTGGAGAGGCATGCGTGTTCAGTACGCGTTGCTTCTGCTCATGCTGTAGAAATTGGGGATTTTCTGATTTTCTTATTCTAACATGATTGCTCTTTCCGTGTATCAGGCCCGGACTGTGACATGTAATAATCATTTCCACTTGGACCTTGAGAGATGGGACGTCAGCTCTGTCACCTGGTGCTGATGAAAATGGGGTTGTCTTCTGCTAATTATGACTTGGAGATTTGGGGGAGAAAAATGGATAAAGCTTCTGTTCTTGAAAGAGCGTCTTTGAACAGATCACAATGTTGCTATCCAGAATGGCTTTTTTTGGCAAAACAGGTGTTTTTTGCGATAAGAAAATAGTAGCTAAAATTAATCTCTCCTTTCCTAAATTGTAACTGATTCCAAGTTTGATGCCCCCTGAGAATCAGCTTAGCCACTGTCAGGTCAATGGCATCTTACTGCGTTGTCATTTAGCTCCCTCATCCCAAGTCACAGCCTGTCACGAATGCACAAAAACATATTCTGTAACTGCAGGGGCTGTAATGTCAGAAGCCATCACGCCAAGGTTATTTTTCACGGCTCTGGTGTCCAGTGACAGTCACTAAACGGTAGTAATTCTCTAGGATGAAGGCACAAGTACGTGTCACTTACGAATATATAGTTGAATGGTAAGAAATTGCTGATAGTTAACCATTTTAAACCTATAAAAATGGCAATTATATATGTAGTTCGACTTGGCATGCTGGGTCAATGCTGCTCATTTTTATATAGGATTTCTTTTTTTCTGTACACAATAGCCTTTTAGCCTAAGCAGACCAAGTGCAATTTTCAAATTAATTATGTTTTAGAGTATGATGAAATATGCATAATATAAAATGTGCCGTTTCAACCGTTTTTAAGTTACAGTCCATTGGCATTAAGTACATAGCAATTTAATTTGAAAATCGGTAGGTTAATTCGATCCTTGGATCAAACCTCCCTCTCTCCGCCAAAAGCCCACCCTGTCTTTTTTTTTGGCATGTGTCTTCCTTTGCAGTCTATTCGGAAGGGCCAGATAGCAAGGAGAGGCTCTTGGGAGTGTTCATCAAGCCAAGGAAGTGAGACAAAAGGGGGAGAGTCCTTTCCGTTATGATCAGAGTCTAAGGGGGTTGGGAGTTGGGAGGGTATAATCGTGGTTGGTAGCAATTTTTTTAAATAAGTGATTTTGTTGAAATTTTTGTTAAAATGGTGTTCACCACCTGTGGCCAATAACACCATCTTGGTCTCTGCAAGCCATTCTGGTCTCTGCAAAAATATGCCTTTTGTTTTTCTCCCTATAAGCAAGCAGGGGACATAAAACCGATAGAGAAGCCCACCCACGCAATCGTGTCTCTCCTCACCATTTACTCTTACGGGCTGCTATTTGTTGTTGTTGTCAATTAAGTGTTGCTTCATAACAAATCTACAGGTTACACTACTGTCCTGACAACCTGTATATGAAAACTCATTAGCCGTGGTTTTAGAGAGAAGATTAGAAGCAGAAGATCACTCCGGGAGGCACTTTTAAAATTGCCAAAATGTATAAACACTAGCTGTGTGGTTTAAAAAAGAAATCTCAAAGTACCAAGCTACCAAAAGATAGCGTCACGTGGATAGTACAAGCTCTAGTAAGAACATGTTCCCACAAGGGGGTTCTCCTTTGTCCTGATAGGCAGCCCTGGGGGTTCTGATCCTCACTGGGCCCACCGCAAGGTTGGACAGGCGGGCAGCTTCCGCACCAGCCGTCATTGGCATGACCAAGTTCACTTGCCAGCTACGCAAGGCAAAACTCACACACATATCTCCGTGGCTTCCCGGGTGCTCGCTGTTGTCAGTCAGGTGCAAGTAGGCGTGAAATACAGGCACGCATGGCTCTCAGTGCCTGTCACTCCAGCAGTCCCTCAGGTTGCATTTTCAGTTTATAAAATAAACCCTGGTTTTATTGAAATTAGCACTCGAGAATATAATTGCTTATAGAAAGTCCTGTAGCATTCTTAAGCTGGTGGGTCTGGTTTTTTCCTCCCCTCTCTGCTAAGCCTTTTAACAAGGAAGTTTAGTTACTAAATGGAATCCTACATTTTGTTACTTCACACAGAGTTTTTTATGGGCATATCATTTGTCTCCTCTGATCCTCCTTTCCCGATTGTCTTCCATGGTTGGTGACAGGGGCTATGTCTGCCTCCTAATTTGGGATATTACTGCCCAATGACTAGTACCCCATTGCTTATGAATTAATGACTTTGGATCGTTATTCCAGTGTCTATTAAGAATGTAAATTAAACGTAGCTTTATAAACTGACCTCAGCTTTTCTAGTCGGTGTTTGGGACTTGGAGAAGGGCAACACACCCAGTTATCGCGATACACTAACTCCTCCAAGGAGAGCTGTTTCTTTAAATTAAATCGGAATAATAATCCAAGTCCTTACTAAAGAAATGCATTTGTGTTTCTAACAGTCTCAGAGCTTCTGTCATGGAAGCTTAATGACCAAAATCCACAAGCAATATTTAGTAGCTATTCAAGGATTTTAAAGGAAAGCAAGCGTAAGTTTCCTCAGACGGATGTAAGGCATGCCAAATTATTACAAATGACAGTTTTTAAATCGAAAGCATTAAATTAAATCAGAGTGTGAGAATTGAGTAAGCAGATTCACTGAAATGGAGTAAGTGGAGGAAATGAATAAGATGGAATCAGAGGAAATAGATCATGAGACCCAGTAATAAAAAGAAGGAGGTTATGTTTCCATTTATTTCAGTAGAGTATTACTTGATGTCCATTCACTTGCGAAAACACGTACCTGGAAAAGCTGGGAGCACGTAAGCACTGGTTGGACAGACGACTGACTCATAACAACTTTGTGTGCTTTGTTATGTGAAGAAGAAACATCTGTCCGTGATGAAAGTTATTTTTTATAGGTAGGAAATTGGGATCTCCTGAAACAACTATAGTCAGGCTAGTTATGGTCCTATGAATCGTTGCTGACATAAATTCCAGAATTCCAGGTATCAGATAGAGCTCCTAACCACATAGGAAGAAAAATATAGCAAATCTGAAACAATCTAAAATAAATTATAGGATATAGTCAGAGTAAGAAATGAATTCAATTTATTGACTTGTTTAAAAAACTTAATGCAACCGTTTTAATCTTTGTGATAAAAGAGTTACAATTTTATACTTTTTTTTTTAATTGAGCAAAATGTGTGCACTTTTGGCTATTGTTTTTTGTTTAGGAAGAAAAGCTGTCCTCTAGAATATGGTTTGTATGCCAAAAAAGCGAAAAGGGTCACATTTAGCATGTTATACTATTTGTAATGATCTACGAATTATTGGATCTTGAGATTTGTATTGATTTTTTTAACTTGGTTATATGAATATGGTACAGAGAAAGTCTTAGATGCAGTTATTCTCTGTAAGAATTTGCCAAGGTGGACGTCTGAAGAGATGGTGTCTGGGGAATAGGCTGTAGAGAAAAGTGGCCGGCCAGATGGTGCAGGACATATGTGGTAGGTATGATATGGCTTCCTTCGGGTTATTTTTAAATTTTTAAAATTTATTTTAAGAAAAGTTCAATGCAGAGAAGATCTCAGCGAGCCATTTGGTACATCTCCTGCTGGTATGTTGTTGATTTCATCAGGCTACTTTTCAGGGCTTGGCCTTGCTATTTCATTAGAAACAGAATTCCAGCCCAGTTTTAGAAATACAGATTTGCTGGGACCAGCAGTTAGCGTAATGGCTATGTCGCTGGACTCCCACGTAGTCGACCGCGGTTCGAGTCCCGGACCCGGCGGCTTAAACTCACGCCGGGCGCGTGTGCGTGCGTGCCCAAGATCCCGAGAGGAGAATGGAGGAGAAGGGATTGCGGCGTGGCCATCCCCCCTGGGGGGTGATTTCCTGCTTTCTATCTCTCTGTCTCTCTCTGTCTGTCTGGCGAGCGCACGCGCCCTATAGCAAAAACCTCTCCAAAAAAAGAAAAAAGAAAAAAAAAAAAAAAAAAAGAAATACAGATTTGCTTGCCTTGAAATTGAGTGTAAAATTTGAACAAAGATGATCATTTTTAAGGTCATGTTTCTCAGTTACTTGGAAATGCAGATTAATTCAGAGTAAATAGGAAAATAACTTACTAGTCTTAATACATTTGAGAACATGCACAAAAGCCAGTGACCCTATGACGTAAACTTGCCCTCCCTGGGATTGGTGATGAATTGGAATCTCCAAAGACACTTGATTTTTCCTCTTTTGGACCAAATGAACATACATATGAGATGAGTGGCCAGGAGTAGCGATGGCCACAGGACAGAGAGGGAATGTGACACACTCTGGCTTTTAAGAGAGGGAGGCTACAGTTCCAGCTTCACAAATGTGCTTTGTTGTAAATTCATCTGTTCATTCATGTGTGCATTTAATAACGTTCTCCTTTGAAGTGTCAGCCTTCTGCCCTCTCAGCTCATGGTATAAGAGTAGAAGGCTGCTAACTCATCTTAGAGACCCTTAGGAGTAGGATAATCATGGTTTAACCATAAATTTGCCGATTAGAGGCAGCTTAAAAAGCAGACAATGATGCCATAGAGGAGACGTTGATCCACAGCTGGCCCAGTAAACATTTCTCATCAGAGTGTAAAATAAAATGATTTGCTATCTTATAGGAGGATTTTTATTAATTGCATTAACTACTTTATATACTTGAGCTTTTCTCTGCTCTACACTTTTCCCATAAAGGGTCAAGTAGTAAATGGTTCAGGCTTTGCAGGCCACACGAGCTCTGTGGCAGCTGCTCAAATCTGCCACTGTAGCTTGAAACCCACCTTGGATAGTAGGTAAACAAGTGCTTGTGACTGTGTTGCAGTAAAAACAGATGGCCATCGTTGGCCAACCTTTACTATATTCTGTATTATTGTTATGGCGTTAATATCTTAAAGCTAAAAATGGAAGATCACCGATGTAGCTTTGGAAGACCTTGCCTGGCGAATATGGCCTTTCTAGGTAGCTAAGTATTTGTCACTTTGTTGCTTTCATTGGCCATTTCCTAGGTGCCAAAAAGCACACTGGTCTGTTGCTTAGTCTTGTCACTAAATCACATGATCTAAGTGAATGGGGAAACAGGTGAATAAGGCATTGTTTTGCTTTCTTTTTCTCAGTTTTCCATTTTCTTTGGCACACACAACTCACCAGCATGGCTGCTATGTTTTTCTCAGAAAACACATTAGCACTGGTCAGCCCATGGTTTTCCATTATCATTGCTTAGCTGCCTGTGCCTGATTGCCCAAATGTTGGGAGACTTCCCCATCCACACGAGGAGGAGGAGAGGACAGAGCATGGATGAATCCTCTGCAGAGATTCCCTGAGTTGCATGGCTGGGCTTGGGAAGTCAGCATGGTGGAGGATCCGAAGGTCCATTTCTAGGTCCACAGGGTCCCAGGTTGCTCCCTTTCATGTAAATATTTATTTAGCAAATATTTATTAGGCACCTACTGTGTGCTGGGTATATACAGATAAATTTTTTAAAGGACAGTTGAAAATGTTCCTGTCAAAAGCGATTGAGCTACATAGGATCCTCTTGCCTTGGGGTCAGTACGGAGGGCTTATAGCCACTTTACCAAGGAAAACTGGGAACATACCATGAGGTGGCTTGACCTTTTTGTGGATTGTTCCACCAGCCACACTGGCTTTCTTTGCTTCCAAGCATGTAGCATAACCCATGTCTGAGAGAGAGTTTCCCAGGTGATAAAGAAGTCTAAGTCCAGGGAAGGAAGGCTGGGTTAAGAACTTTCAAGAATCTTGGAATAACATCAATAGCTAAGGACCTGGACCATCTCTTTAAGAAAACAAAAGCACAGCTCACCCTCCAATGGGCCTCAGGCAAGCTCTTGTTGCACTAACTGCTGCCCTGGCAAAAGAGTTGAAAATTGGCGCAAATACATAGGCCACAGGATATCATGTTGGTTTCAGAAGTGCACCTTCTGGAGTCAAAGTGCCCAGGCTCACAACCAGCCCCCTCACCCCTGGCTGAATTATCACAGGCAGGTAATTATTACCTTCTCATTGCCCTTGGGCTTTTCGTTTGTATATACAGAATGATAATCGCTCCTGTTTCATAGGGTGGTTGTGACAAGTGAAGTCGCAGGCACCATGTGCTTCGCACGCACGATGACTAGCACATCTCTGTTAATTCTCTCTCTTCATCATTACTGACAACGGAAACAGTAGCAGCAAAGATAATCTCATTGTGGAGTTCTGATCTTATCCCACCTTTTTTTTTTTTTTCCTTTTAAATAAGATGTTTTTACCTTGCTTTGAGGCCCTAAAGGCTTTCTCTAAAACATCACTTAGAAGAGTATTCTTCTGCTTCCCAATCTGAAATATCTAGAGAATATTCAGAAATTGTGGAGAATTCAGTTGGGATTTCATAAAGGCTTTGTGAGGTTTTTAGTGTAACTGGTTAGGGTGTTCACTCGTATAATTTATGGATAGAGTCCTTATCCTCAGTGATCTGAGGTATGAAATGGAGCATTGTAACCTGATCTTCTGATGGAAATAATTACCCACATCAATGGAAGAATCATTTTTTTTAATCCTTAAATATCTGTGGTACCTCAGAAGACAGAACTCCTTTTTAGGTTTTATGGGATTCTCAGACATACACTAGTCATAGCCACCTTATTGGTCTCTAAGGGATTTCAAGATCGTAATTCAATTAACAGTTATTGGAGGCTTACCCTGTGCCAGGCAACAGGAAAGGTATTTTTTATAGTTATCTTACCAGGTGGAGACCTGAGTCCCCAGGGGTCTAAATGTCACCATGTATATAAGCGGTAGCTTGAACTCAACACCAGCAGCCCTTTCTCTGGGAGATCATTGCAACAGGATTTAATCCAGAACATTCTAGACTCTGGCACACTGTGCTTAGGCTGAAGTGACAGCCCCACAGACATCAGTGGGAAGACAGACATTTCACTCAAGATTCTGCAGACCATGGGGTCATTTGCCAGATTTTCAGGGCCAGAACTGAGCACCACTATGAGAAGTGAGCCTGCGTTCACCTTTGCTTGTGCAACTGGCAATAACTACAGTGCCCCGTTGGTCTGAAAAGGAAATAAGCAGAAAAATAGTACTGTCGGAAGCCAACTTTTTACTATAAATAGTATCTTCCCAAAGTGAGCATTTTCAGGGTTGTGTGTGTGGGGGGAAATGGAGTAAATAAGGAAAGAAAAGATAACTTGGGTGGTCTGTATAAACTGAGGTTCGCAAATGGAGGAGGAGGAGACGGCAACGGTCTCAACTGATCTTGCTAAGTTGATGAGCTGGTACTGAAGGGTTGCATTTCAACAGCATATTTTTTTAAACTCCCCCTTTCCTTTAACGATATGGTTAAAGAATAAATTAAAATGCTGATATAGAATCTTTGCTGGAGATAGAGACACTGACTCTTTGCCACCTGAAATTGGCAGTGAACAGCAGAGCTGAAATGGAAATTGGCAGGTACCACTGGATGTACCCAGGCTCAAAGAACCACCAGTACCGTCCCGTGCCAACCCTGGGGGACAGGGCTAGCCCCTTGAGCAGTCCAGGTAAATACAGCCTTGGGGTGAATTCTAATAGCAAGTCAACTGTTATCTTTAATATTATTTGTAATGGCTCTTTCCGTGTGGTGATATTTTGTGTTTTGCTTGATGCATTACTTTGTTCACATGGGTGTGGGTGGAATTGGCCCCTTAAAATTTTTTTAATCATCTTTCTTTTTCTCTCTCCTTCTCCATTCCACCCCATCTTTCTCCACTTTCTTCTCCCTTTCCCCCTTGCCTCATTTTCACCTCTCCTCAAAGGGAGCAGTATGCAGTAAGATATGCCTTTCGGTTAACCATGCAATTTCCAATGTCCGAACCAATGGGGAGGGGGGCACGCATGTTGGCCGCAGGGCCAAGACCTGGGCCAGGGCACACGAGGAGCCTCCCCCGCTGTCTTCCCAGCCCCGCTGCCCAGTTTACCATCACTCATTGCCTTTGAGAAAGGAAACACAAAGCCCATGAGGTTAGCATCGGATAACTGTGTACTCCATTTCCCAGCAGGTAGGTCCATGGGGTCCAGTGTCTGTTTTCCTTGCTCATGAGGAGCACCGGGCTCTCAGAAATGTTAGGCACTCGATTTGAGCAAAACGTATGGCAGCTGAGTAGGGACCCAGGGGTGTGGGGAGGGGGAGAGTACCGAGCAATATGAACATCCACGTTCCTGTGCTCCTAAAGTCTGTGTGTGTCTAATGCTGTGCCCAGGTAGCTAAAGCTCAGTGATCCTGCCAAGGTCGGGCTGTAATTCAGGGTCTGTAACTGTGGATTTAAAGAGCTGGTGGTAGGTCGGATCAGCACAGCAGCAGGCTTACAGAGCTGCTGAGGTTTGGCGGCAGCCCATAGCGCCATTTCTCCTAAGGGCCGTGCGCTTTCTCGGGAATAAGTCAGAGGTGACGGTGCAGCATGTGCACCTGTAGAAAGAGCAGCCCTGAGCACCATGGGAGACACCCCTCAAATGACAAAGTCACAAAAGCATATATCCTTTTTCTTTTCAACCTAAATGTTGGCATCTGGCGAAGTAACAGGAGCCCTGAGGTTGGGTTTAGTTCTGCACCTCCGGTTGTGTGTGCCTTCATCTCACACAGGGCCCGGGGTGCTGGTTCTGGGAGCGCCTCTGCAGTGCTGGCTGGAAAAGCTGAGCAAGAGGTGACAGTGGCGCCCTTTCTCATAGATCCCCTCAAGCGCCTGGGGGTTCTGGAAGCTTGATAGATCACTGCCTGGGGACATGGTGTATCGTGCAGTGGAATACTCTTCGGCAGTGAGAAATGGAGTGCAGATATATGCTGCAACACGGATGAGCCTCCGGAACATGGCGCTCGGTCAGAGTACCTCTCACAGAGACCAGATGTTGTAGGCTTCCATTTGGTATTCCAGAGTTGGCGAATCCACTCAGACAAAAGAAGATTTGGTGGTTGCTGCAGGTTGGGAAAAGGGGGAATGGGGAGTGACTGCAGATGAGCAGAAGGGATCTTTTGTGGGGTTATGAAAATGTTCTAAAAGTAGATTGTGGTGATGGTTATACAACTCTGTAAAATTACTCAAAACCATCAAGTTGTAAACTTCGACAAGTGAATTTCATGGTATGTAAATTATATCTTGGTGCAGTTTATTTTTTCAATGCAGTTTTTTTAAACCCCCCCCCCAAAAAAAAAAACATTAAAGGTGCATAATTTAAGGGAAGGGGACAAGGAAATAGGATATTTGTTAACATGTCAAGAAAGCCCTGGGACCGGCAGATGGCATAATGGTTACTTTGCTGGACTCCCACATAGTAGACGGTTGTTTGAGTCTCGGACCCAGCAGCTTGAAACTCAAGCCAGACGCCTGTGTGTGTGTGCCAAAAATCCTGAGAGGAGAATGGAGGAGAAGGGATTCGGCTTGGCCACAGGTCATTTCTCGCTTTCTGTCTCTGTCTCTGGCGAGCACATGCTCCCTAGAGCAAAAATCTCTCTAAAAATAAACAACGAAAAAGAAAACCCTAATGTTAGCAGAAACTACTGCTTGAGTGGAGGAAGGGTGGACAACACCAGGCCATGTGGAAATCCAGAAAAAACTAGAGCATGTCCTGGATTGCCGTTCATTGGGTTGTGTACTGAGGAGTAAACGCAGTGTCTCATGGGGCGGGGACCTCTAGCCATGGCTCTTCAGTTCTCTCCGTGTGTTGAGCAGTTCCCTGTGAGAGCGTTGGACTAAGACATGTGTTTTCTTGACCCTACGACCGAATACCAGAACGTGGGTGTTCTGAACATTGGTGGCAGCTGAGAAGAAAAATATAAGGCCCCAGTTTCTTTTCTGAAACAGATTCATCTGGGGATTTGGAAGCGCTGAGTTTGAAAGGTAGCCTGGCACGTGCACCATGCACTGTGCCACTTGGCCAGCAAGTGTGGGCACTGCCGCAAGGCCTACCCAGTAGTCTTTCTGGAGAGCCCAAGTCAGAGAAAGAAAGGCTGCAAACAGTCTCTTGTCCAGTCAGGTCAGGTTGTGGCACTGAGCAAGTTCAGATGACTTATGGAGGAAAATCCTTCGTTGTCAGGGCTTTTGTAGTTCCAGAGTGGTCTGGTGAGGTTGTAGAATGCTTATGGTTTCAGGTGGCTGGTGATGGCCCAAAGGAGTTGTGTGAACTAGCAGGCTCTTGCCTGAGGGAGAGAAATGAAATCGCTCATCTTGATTGAAAGATGATCTTCCCACATCCTGAAACAGCCTCTACCCACACAGAGTTTCAGCTTCGTGTGTGCACTGACTGAAATTGTCAGAAAAAAGATGGAGCACAGAACATGGGGAGTGTTCATCTCTGGAGCTGCTACAGAGACCTCACACATGAGCGGATAAGGACTAGGGCGCAGGCCACAGCGAGGGCACCCAACCCAGCCAGGGCATCGCCTTCCAGTTGCTCCGAGCTTTGCTGGCTCCGGAGTCAATGCAGTTGCCATTCTGTACTTAGATCCCAAACCAGATGGTGTGAGGGAAAAAAATAGAGAATTCCATATGGCTCCATCTTAAAAAAAAAAAAAAGCTTTTTTTTTCCCCCTTCATAGCTCTCAGTTTCTTTCCATGGGGAAAAGAGGTTTTGGTACAGGCTAACCAGGAAATCTTTGCCAAAGGAAAATGCCTCTCCCACTCATGCAGTTGCTATACCAGAGACTCCCTTCCCTCTGAAACTTCCTTATCCCCCACTGGAAAGTTTAAGGTGGTTCCAGTGACCTTGGCATTGACCTTGTCAGATTTTTCCTTTTTTATGCTGTAATTTCCCCCTAGAGTTCCATTTTTAGGACTTGGATAGCTACTCTTTTGCCATCTGTTTCTCTTTTCTCTCTCTCTGTCTTTTTTATCTTTTCCTTTTCTTAGCTTCTCTAGGCAGGTGGTGTCCGAATCTGCCCTAGTCCTACAGGAATCGAAGGCTGCAAGGTCAAGGGCAGAACCCTCTGGGAGGCTGCCTGGCGGGGGCCTGAGATGGGGCAAGTGCTGAAGGAAGGACTCCTTAGTGCTAACTCTGCATCTGATGGAATAGTATGTGTAACGGGTGGGGAATGCGTCCAGGCTGTGGTGGATTGTGTTCTGCAGGCCTCGGAGGGTGCTCTAAGAGAATTTAGATCCTCTATTCCAGCAGGAGCTTATTGAAAAAGCAGTCTTGGGCCCCACCACAACCTACTGAATTAGAATCTGCCTTTTCATCAGCTTTCCAGTTGGTTCCTTTGCATATTCAAGTTTGAGAAGCACTAATTTAGAGCAAGGCTCAAAAGCAAGAAGGGAAAAGATGGGAAGGAATTGAAGTGAACTTACACTCAAGACGCCCAGCACTCTCCGGCTCTGGAAGAGGCCAAGAACTGCCTCTTTCCTTCTCTATGGAGAGGCAGGTAGAAGAATTGCTGAGGCAATCATGAATGTGGTCGGTCCTGGTCGGTTTAAAGTGGCCTTTGATTCTCAGATTTATTTGTCCGATGGAGATTGGAGGAAGGGCAGTGAAGATGGGGAAGATTTGTTTCCTTGTGGCAGAAAGAGAGCCCACGGAGACAGTCCTTGATGGGAGCTTGAGAGAAATTCTCAAATGTCTCTCCTCTCCGTCTTTAGTATCATCTGATGACATCCAAGATGCTTTTCCTTCATTTAGGCTACAGATTAATGGATGAGAAACAACTCCCCAGATGCTGGTAAATCTGTAGTGCTCAGTCCGATCAGAAAGGAGTAGAATAACCACCCACGTCACCACTCACTCTCCCAGTTTCCCCTCTCCCAGATCTGAATTGCTCTGACGCTGGGTTGAGATGGCCATAGATTATTCCAGAAGTGCAGACAGAGAGAGCGCCTCCTCACATATGGACTCTGACAGAGGGTCTGGGGAGAGGAGAGTGTGGGGGACGATGGTATTTAATAAGATGCCCACGTGTTGTGATCTGAATTGCCAAGAGTGGATTCCTGAGCAGCCGTGGAGGGCTGAGGACTGAGAGGGAGGAACCAGCATCTCCAGTTTACTGCTGTGACTCGGGTCACACTGTTCTGGTCCAGGTGACCTCAGGACCCTTGAGACCTGAAGCCTTTATTCCCCTGTTCCCCTCACTAAGGTGATCCTGGGACATCTCTCTCATGGATCCACTTCAGAGAGTGACATGTGTGGGTATAAGAATGCTATTGGAGTTTTTTCATTGTTCTTCGTGTCACTCTTTCCTAAGGTTGTAATACTACTAATTTTGAGGTCTTTTCCCAAAAATCTGAAATATATCTCAAGGAAGAAAGTAAACCCTTAATAATCTTTCTGGTGTGCTGCTCCACCTCTGTCTGGGGTTGGGTGTCAGCCGTGATATAACCAATGGTTCCATCACGTTGTGCAGGTCCTCAGGGCGGTGTCTCGGTCCCCAAGACACTGCTTTCCAGCCTACACCGGGGAAGCGCGCAGCCCGTCTGCCAGCCTCCGGTTACTTAAGGCATTTCGGTTAAGTGGAAGGAAATGTTGAACACAATGCAAGCGTATTATAATTCAGGTTCATACTATGAAGTTCCTGAGTTTTTTTTTTTTTTTAAGAGTTCTTTGTGTTTTCTTTTCTGCTAAGTTTCAATGATTTCATTTTCAAATGACCTACAGTTTTCACAAAAATATGCCATATAAAGTAGATAGCTATTTTATAGTTTATTAGCCAACGACTGCTACATTAGCCATTATATATCATTTCTTGATTGTTCACAAACGTTCAGTTTTTTCTTACCTGCTGTATTGTTAGAGCATAACTATCCTTGTTTGTGTCACGGTGGGGTAGCATGCCTTTGATGCATTACCTTCCTCTGTTATTTGCTCCCACGTCTGTTCCTTATCTCAGGGTAGGCAAGAATAGAAAGCAGAGATGAAAAGCAAATCAATCAGTATTGACTGTTGATCTGGAGCTTTGTGTCAGGCATATCTGGTTTTAGGGACTTGTCTTGAAGATTTTGAAGTCTTGGATTATTCAAGACTGAGACATTTTCAGTCTTTCAGATGTGGTGACATCTGGACTTTGCTTTGTTTGTGATACCCCGCACATTACATGTTTTTAGTTAAGAGTTACTGAAGATTCATTTTGTTTCGACCTCTTTTGCCACCCCAGAGGTGACTGGAGATACTCTGCCATTTCTGGGAAGGAGCTGAAGTTGGCTGCTTGAGCAAGGCTGTACCCTTATCGCGTCCTGGTCCACTCCCAGACGAGCCATGTGCACACGCAGCCCGTGTGTTTCCAGTCTATGAAAAGCTTTTGGGAAATGGCTTTTGTACTAAACAGAATGCTCTGGGTTTCAGAGAATCCGTGAGAGGGGACGAAGTTTTCTCTGAAGATCATCTTGCTTGCATTTTATTTCCAAACTTCATGGACAGTGCTTTCACCCCAAGGAATGAGCAGAGTGCTGAAGTGTCAGACCAGTAGGAGCAGTAAGGAGATCGGAACGACCTTTCCTTCCATCTCTTGTTTACAGTCACATGCTGTTTCACAGTGGTAGTGGATGAAGATTCCTGTAAGAACTTGACCTAGACCACTAGGCTGTTCATGCCGTCCACGCTGGTTTTGTTTTGTTTTGTTTTAAGGGAGATTTTTGCTATAGGGCACATGTACTCGCCAGAGAGACAGAAAGCGAGAAATCACACACACGCGCACACACGCACACACACACACACACACACACACACACACACACACACACACAGGGGGATGGCCACGCTATAATCCTTTCTCCTCCATTCTCCTCCTGGGATTCTGGGCATGCATGCACATGCGCTCATTGTGAGTTTGAAGCCACTAGGTCCGGGACTGAAACCACAGTTGGCCATATGGGAATCCAACAACATAACCATCACCCCATCTGCTGGTCTCTGTTTTTGAAGTTTATTTATTTATTTATTTCCATGAGAGCGAGAGGGACAGACAGGCAAGCAGGCAGGCACAGCTTACAGGGTCTACAAACTTCATTCCACTCGCCCTGTTTCGCCTAGATCATGGGCACGAGTGCACACACCTAGCATGCTCAGAAGGTCCCAGGACATGAACCCCGGACCTTGACCATGTGGGTCCAGTTTCATCACTGCAGTACCACTGCCTGGCCCCCATACTGTGATTTTGTAAATCAAGTTTTATCAGAACTGGCCATGGCCATTTATTTATGGATTATCTATGTCCACTTTCACGTTCCAACTGGAGTTGTGAAGTTGCAACCACACTGCCTGCAAAGCCAAAAGTATTTACTGTCTGACCCTTTACAGAAAACAATCGCCAACCTCTGACTTAGAGTAATTACATTAGCACACTTTGCTAATTCTATTTTGGTTAGAAAACACTGAAAAGTTTGCCAGTTGGTCTTTCCTGAAACCTCCATCAAAGATTCTTCATCCTTTTCCCTTAGTCCCCAAAATGTCCCCAAGCCCCTTTGTAATCCCTCCTGACTGCCCCCTCCCCAAGCAGCTTCTCATCTGCTGTCTTCTGGACGTGTCTGCATTTTCTAGAATGGCCCCTCTCACCCTTTCTCACTTACCCATTTCTGTAATGTGTTGTGTGATGTTGTTTAACTAACAAATCCAGGGCTTTGTCCAATTTTTATCCTTCCTGCTTCCATTGAAGATGCCCTGCCCCCCTTGAATAAAACTCAGAAAAAAAACTGCCACCGCCTACAACTGAAGAGTTTAGTTTGCACCCACTCCAGTTCAGCCTACACACCAGTGCCAGATTAATCTCTTAAGAGTGCATCTTGGATCATGTCATTCGCCCGCTCACAAACCTTCCCTCTCTCCCCACTGCCTGCCAAATGAATCAAAATGAGGCTTCAAGCTGGCTTGGATGCCTCCCAGGTGGGGGTGGGGGCTTCTTCTGCCTTTCCAGCTTCTCCCCACACTGCCCTGATGTCCTAGATAAACTCAGCCACACCCTGAACCCTCCCTGTGGGCCCTGCACATCCTTGGTCCTGCTCTCCTTCCCTCACGCCTTTCATGGGAACCCTTGCAGCCTCAAGGCCTGTGCACTCTAGAGCCTCTCCTTAGCTAACCATACTCTGTGTCACCCTCATGTCCCTGCGCCACCCCTCTCTTTATTCTACTTTAGTGATGGCTTACATGTTTGTGTGTCTCATTGCTCCCTCAGCCTACCCCCAAGGACCCGTACCAGGAGGCCACACCTGCAGCCCCCAGCACAGTGCCCCCTACATAGCAGCCATCCACAGGCACTCACTGAATTGAGAGGAACCCAGAAGAGGAGAGATGCTGCCTCCCAGATGGTCACAGTAGCTGATTGTGGCCAAAAACGCAATGCGGCAGCCCACGGATTGCTCTGCTTTTTACATCTGCGTCTTCTGAACTTAGAGCTGGCTTGCCCTGCTCACCCTCAGTCTCCTTGGTCCCTGTTGCCCACTTCACTGGCTAAGAGCACATGCAAGCTCTTTAGGAAAATCAAAGCTTTTAGGTTGTTGGGAAAGTGCTAACATATTTTTCTATGCAAAAATGCATGATGACTTTCCACAAGAGGCAAAGGAAGAGACTTGACAAGTATCTGTTTCTTGAATTTGTTCATTCCCAGCCAAGTAAACTTATTTTTACTTTTGTATAATCATTTAACTTCTGGCATACCTTGTTGCAAATGTTGGAGGTTAATCTATTTTAAGATTATTTCACAGTATGCTGCTAAAATGAAAATCCTTTAACAAACAGACTTCAGGACAAGCTTTTAAAAAGATCTGAGGGCCAGTCAGGTGGCGTGGTGGTTAAGGTGGCTGGATCCCACATGTCTGACTGCATAGTTTGAGTCCTGGACCCAGAAACTTGGAAAATACTCCAGTTGCATGCATGCCTAAAATCCCAAGAGGAGAATGGAGGAGAAGGGATTGAAGCATGGCCATTCCCCCTAGGGGGTCATTTCTCACTTTCCCTCTCTCTTTCTGTCTCTTTCCATTGAGTGTTGGTGCCATATGGGGAAAAAAAGTTACAACTGAGAAATGTATCTATTAATTAATCATTTTACTTCTTTAAAATAACAATAAACCCACTATACATCAATATAAATAATGTTTAGGGAATGTAACTATTTTCCAAAACAAAACAATACTTTAGAAGTTGGTACTGTTTTATATTTTTGTGAATCTTTTAAATATCTGACTTAATATTTTTTAAAGAATTATTTAACTTTATTTATTTACTTATTTATTTTAATTTGACCAGAGTGAGAGAGAGAGTGGGGGGGAGGGAAAGTGAGAAAGCAAGCTGCTAGGTCCAAGACTTGAATGCGGTCGGCCATGTGGGAATTCAACACCCTTAATCACCACACCACCTGATGGCCCCCTGACTTAATATTATATTAGACAGCTGGATTCTTCTTACATCTGCCTCTGCATTCATTCAGAGGCATTTTGCTTTGGTTGAATTGGTCTCTTACAGGTATGTAGCTGGAAAAGAGAATTGTGCTTTATGGTTGTTTTGGTATTTGTGGATAATATCAAATACCAAAATTCAGCAAGCGTTGTTTCTTAAAGACTGCTTGTAGTGTGGAATTCATATTGATGAACTTCTTGTGCTATGTTGTATTAAAATCTGTTGCTCTATCTTGCACTTTGTTGGGTGCTTCCATTCAAGAATGATTTTTTAACATCTTACATTGGTCATTTGGAAAATATTAGCACTCTTGAGTGTGCATATTTTTCAAATATTGACACATTTCATTAAACCATATATATATTTTTAGAATTATTTTATTTAACTTTATTTTAATTTGACCAGAGAGGAACAGGGTGAGAGTAAGAGTGAGAGAGAGTGAGGGAGAGTGAGAGAGAGAGAGAAAAAAAAAAGTGAGAAAGCAAGCTGCCAGGTCTGGGACTCAACTACCATGTCTACCATGTGGGAGTCCAGCGCCCTTAACCACCACGCCACCTGCTGGCCCCTTATTAAACCATATTTTAAAAATTCCACTTGCTAATATCACCACCATTTCATCAAAAAGTCTTGAAAGTATTGGAACTGTCAGTCTCACTATGGCAAGTACAAGTTTTCCTAAATAGTTTGACAACAGATACTCTCAATTGTTTTCTTTGAAGTGACAGACGGCTCACTTGGTTCATTTTTGAGAAAATGTCTGCCAAATACTTTGAAGAACTATAGGTTGTCATTCTTTCAAGGAGAAAACAGTGTCTTGCAAAAAGAAGGGTGTTAGTTTGGCTGGTAACTCACAATACTGTGTCCTTGAAATGACCATATGAGGGTCATATGACCCAGATGGGCTTCTTGCATCCTTCCTCTTAGGTCATCGCCAGAGAATATTAAAAAATTGCGTACTCAGGGGTTGAGATGATTAATTCTTAATTCTTTATGGCATCAAAGGCATTTTTAGGTAGAAATGGTTTCTTATTTTCTTTCTTCTCCTGTGAGTGCAAGGCAACACTGGCAGATCTGCTGTTGCCACCTGAAATCGGGCAGCCATTTCTGAATAATTGAGAAGTGAAGCAAAGAGGGAGCAAGGAGTTATTTAGCTGTGTTTGAGCAGAGGGAGTGGCTGAGGGTTAACAAGCTCACAACAAACTTCCAGAACAGAAATTTTCAGCATATTATATACTGTTACACTCCTTGTTTACCCATTGTTATCTATAAATTTAGATAGTTAAGTGTTACTCTTATCCTCGTTATTTTCCCAAAATTGTTCTGTGCATCTTTTCCCTTTACATGACATTTATGACCCTGTTTTTGTTCTTATGGCAACATTAAATCTGTTGACTTAGACTTGTGACATACATTGATAAATGGAAGCTACAACATGTTTTCTTTAAGCTATATTGAACAAAACAATCGAAACTCCTGAGTAATTATTATGTTAAATGATAACATTACAGTTTTCCCAATATAACCTGTTAAATTGTGTCCCTTGAGCAAACATTCCCATCTCCTAAGATTTCTTGCCTGGGACCCTGGTTCCTGTCCCAGTTGCATTCTTGTTACTATTGTCTAAAGCAAATAGGCTTCTAAGCAAATAGACTTATTTCTGACCTTATTTGTTACAGTAGTTACAGATTACTGTTATAGACACTACAACTACCAGTTAACTCCTGAAGTATAAAAAAGAGAAATTAAGTAAAGTGAAAAAAAAAGGGTTAAAAAATCATTTGGTTTTTCCTATTATGCTGCTAAGGCATCAGTTTTATTGTGCAAGTGTCAATGCATTGAAGAAAGTAAATCACACCTCAGCACTGTTTTGAAGAGTTTTCATCTTGCAGACCTCCCAAAAGGGTCTGGGGATCTTGCAGGGCTGCACAGATCTTCCTTCCAGAACCCGGGTCTTGGGGTCTTACAGGGCTACACAGACCCTCTTTCCAGAACCCCTGTTTTGCCCTCCTGGCTCAGAGTCTGGCTGGTGGGCTAGAGGGCTGGAGGATAGAATCACCTAGGGGCTGGTAAGAAATGCAGCCACTCAGTCCTCTCCCCAGGTCTACATTAACAAAATTTGCATTGTACTGAGACTCCTAGGGGATTTATATGCACTTAAAAAAAGGATATATCTATTTATTTCATTCCATTTGTTATTATTATTTTAATTTGATGAGAGAGAGAGAGAGAGAGAGAGAGAAAGAGAGAGAGAGAGAGAGAGAGAGAGGGAAGGTGAGAAAGCAAGCCACCAGATCCGGGACTCAAACCGCAGTCATCAATGTGGGAACTCAGTGCCTTTAACCACCACACCACCTGCCGGCCCCTTATATGCACTTTAAAGTTTAAGAACTACTGCTCTTTAACGGGTCTGCAAACTTTACCTGTAAGGGGCCTGATGGTAAATATCTTGGACAATTACTCAACTCTGCCTTTGTAGTTTGAAAGGAGCCCTAGACAGTATGTAAATGAGCAAGTATGGCGTGTGCCAATAAAACTTTATTTATGGACACAGGAATTTGAATTTCATAAACTTCTCATGTGTCACGAAATTTGTTTTTTTAGGTTTTTTAAACCCATTTAAAAATGTAAGACTCATTCTTAGTTCGTAGGCCATATGGAGAGCCGGATTTGGCCTGTAGGCCAGTTTACTGACCTCCTGCTCTATAATACTAGTTCTCAACTTGGGCATTCATTAAAATCACCTGGGGGAGTTTTACAACAAAACAAAACTCGCAAATTCTTGAGTCCCACCCCTGGAAATTCTGATGTAAATAACTGAGGTGAAGCCAGAGAGTCAGGAGTTGCAAATGCTCTCCAGGTGATTCTAATGTGCAGGAAAAAGAACATTTGCTTTGTAACTTTTTAATAAACAAAGGTAATTTGGTTTTAGCCCTTCTTTAGAGTCAGACATCTGTGATCAGGATCTAGCATCATTTAACTTGAGAGCAGATTTTCTCACCGTCGGCACAGGGTTCTCACCAGCGGCACTGTAGACTGGCATTTTGGGTCTGATCATCCTTTGTTGGTGGTGGGGTCGTCCTGTGCATTATACGCGTTACAGCATATTTCTCAGCATTCCTGGCTTCTACCCTACGCATGCCAGTGGGCACCCTCCTTGTTGTGATGATCAAAAATGTCTCTAGACATGGCCAGATGTCCCCTGGGCGGTTAAACTGCCCCTGGTTGAGAACCACTGATCTCAACTGTGTCTGGACTTTCATTCAGGCATCTCAGGGCCGCACCTTGGCACTACTGGCACTCCAGACCACACACTTCTTCCTTGTGCGGGGCTAGCGGTGTACTGTGTATGGTCAGCGGCATCCCTGCTCATTAGATGCTGGTAGGAGCCCCCACCACCCAGCTGGGAAGACCAAAAATACCTCCAGAGGTCCGCAGAAGCGCACGCTCACCCCTGCTGAGAACTACAAGTTGGCCATCTCAGCATCAGGAGGACTCGTATCCACAGACGGTCGCTTCTGCTTAAGGAGGAGTCAGTCCACCTCCATTTTCCTCTTACTGTTTGACTATCGCAAAGCTTGATTCCTGTTCCCTTTCTTTTTAATTTTGTGACTCATTAGGACTGAGCAGTATAGAAAGGGGGTATAGAGGTGTGTGTGTGTGTGTGAGAGAGACACATTCGTTCCCTGGGGAAGGATCTGAGCCCTGTTCCCGCGGGCCCTCTTCTGAGCCAGCATGAAATGTGCAGCCAAGATCGCCGACAACTTGGGCAAATCATTTGGCCATCATGAACTCACAGCCATGGCAACAGCCCTCCGCGAGCCCCAGGACAAAAGGTGTTTTATTCTGTTGTTCTGCACAGAAGGTTCTAGGGATCCTGGAGACAAAATGGCCATTGAGAGTGAGAGGCACTGCCGCGTGGTTGTTTCCTCCCTACTGTGTGGTTTATATTTAAACTGTCTTAGGCTAACACACACTGGAGTTTTTGTGTGAATCAAAACTCAAATTCTTTTTAGCCAGAGACCGGCTAAATGAAGACTTAAGACATTATTAGCCCCACCGAGGCCTTAGGGGTTTGGTGAGAGATACTGAGAATTACTAGTGAAATTACTAGTGAAATGTGCTAGCAAGCCTGGCATTGATTTTTTTCTTTTCCCCTTCATATGAACACATCACAGTCATCAAAATATGCTTTCCTTGCCAATGCTGGTTCGTGTTAACCGACGTGGTCATTGTTGCTTTGATGCTTGGGAAAATCGAGTCTGAGGATTTACAGGCGGATCCAAGGAAAGCGTCACTCTTCCTGAACTAGCATAAACTCCTGGCAGCAGGCTTGGCCACACCGGTCTTCAGAGGTATCAGCTATTACGCTAACTGCTGGTCCCTAGCTGTTCCTGGGCCCAGCCGACTCAGAGAGCCCCGTCTGTCTCTGCAGGCACTCTCAGCACCAAGGCAGGGTGGGGCAGCACGCATCTAGCAGCTGGCTTTCTCAGGAGACTATAAACTCAGACTATAAACCTGCCTTCAGCAGGGCACAAAGCATCTTCAATGTGAAAAATCCCGAGGTTACCAGTACTTGCTCAGCTCACGAGGTAGCACTCTAGTTGCACTCTCTGCAAGACAGCGAACAACCTGGAATATTTTGTTTCTTCGTTGTGACCGTGACCGCTAAACTTGGCCTTTGATTTGCAGGTGGCTAGAGTGTGACGGTCAAGCCCAGTGGGCCACCTCTTGGGGGAGAACAATGAGCACCAGTGAATACAGAGGCAGGCACTTAGGTGGACTGAGCAAGCCTCACCTGAGACTGGGAAGCGGGCCTAATGGCCTCTCAAACTGGCATGGCTCGTTCAAAGGCGGATGCTGATTGGGCAGGCCGGGGTGGCGCCCAAGTTGCCACATTGCTCACAAACTCCCTGCTGAGGCTGAAGCTGCTGGTCAAAGGGCCACTCTTTGCAGAGCTCTGCTGTTTCTTTCAGTCTGAAGGGTTTCATCACTGCCCGGAAGAGGCCGCGGCAACCATCCTTAGCTCCTCAGAGCTGCAGACCCGTGTGTTCCTTCATAGCAGCCTGAGTGATCTTCTGTGGCCCTGCGCTGACAAATGCTCAATGGCTTCACAGGATTTGGGGGCCAAAGTCCAGAATCCTTAAGGTGGCCTGGAAAGCCCTGCGCAGGCTCGTCCTTCCTCAGCCCACCCTCCTGGAGTGCTGAGCTTTCTGGCATCCTTCGTTCTTTTCTACCACAGAGCTTTGGTTCATGCCCTTTCTGCCTCCGGGAGCACCCTGTTCCTCCTCCTCTCCCCTTACCCCATTCACTCCAACCCATCCTGTAGATTGAAGCTCTAGACCTCTTCCCTACTCACTCCTAGAAACCTAAGCAAATTCCCATGGTTGGCTTTCCTCGTGCTTCTGAGCTTAAAACCATTTAATTAATGTTCATTTCCGTACATACTATATGCTCTCATGGAGTGTAGACCACACCTGTCTTAGCTCGCCGTTGAGTCTCCAGCACCCGGCCCAGCTCGGGGCATCAAAGACACGTGGGAAATGTTGCCTGTTCACCCATGAGTGAAGCCAGACGGATGGACAGCTGCTCCCTCCCTGCCAGTGCTGTCATCCTCACCCAGACCTGTCACTCTGTTCACTGCCGGCTTCAATTAAGCAAGACTCCAACCTCCCCAACTCCGGAGATGCTGGGAATAGCACTAAGTTATGGGGAAGAGTTTTCTTTTGTCTGGGGGGGGGGGGGGGGCTGAGCTGTGTCCTCAGAAGAACCTATGCTAATACTCCTTTGAAAGGAGTACAGATCACCTGATGTTGGTTCTCTGGTTCTGTTGAGTCTTTATTTGAATAATTGACTCATTAGCCACACAGTTCTTTATAGCCTGATGCCCAATGTCTTAAAGAGACTTGTGTCATGTATTTTGTTGTTACTTTGGTCATTTCAGGCAAGAGGGTAATTTTGGCCTCTGTTCATCATCTTAGCCAGAAGCTAAGAAGTAGTTTTGTGGAGTTAGATTTTTATTGCAGTGGAATTTGGCTGGTAATGAAAGAAAGCAAATGGAACTGACAGAGGCAGGAGCTTGCATGATTCACTGAGATGACGGTTTTCATACTGGAGCATAGGTGAGAACCAGCCAAAGGCTTGTGAAAGCGTAACTCACTGGATCCACCCCCAGGATTCTGATTCAGTTGTTCTCTGATGGGGGAGAGGGAGCCTGAGAATTTGTATTTTTATTATGTTCCTAGATGATGTTGACAATACAGGCCAGAGACCACACCCTGGACACCACCAGTGTATGCAGAGACAGGTCTGTAAACTGGTTCTGGTGAGAGTCCATCAGGCCTCACAAACCACGTGGTCTATCACAACAAGTCAACACTGCTGTTGTCAGGCAAAAACAGCCACAGACAATTTAAATGAACGAGTATGGCGGTGGTCCAATGAAACTTATTTTACAAAAGCACAGGCTGTAGTTGTTGACCTTGGTTTAGGAGAACTTTGAGTGTTGCCTCCATGTTGGCTACTAGGGTAGGTAATTGCTACTTCATTCACCAGCAAAGACACTGCATTGCACATGGTCCGAACCTTGATTACAGAATTCGATGGCTTCTGTACTCAGGATGCCTGGACAGAAAAAGCAACATCCTCCTTTCTAGGCTACATTTCTAACAAACACTAAGAAATAAAACGTTACTGTAGACATACGAGCCAAAAAGAACCCTTTCTGCCTCTCCCACATAAATACACCCAGGAACAGCTATATAGTTTGCAGGCCTGGGATAAAATAAAAATTCAAGGACTTGTTAAGAAATGAAGAATTTCAAAATGACAATAGCAGAAGTCACGTGCCCGTGAGGCCAGTCATAGCCTCAGCAACTACCTCGGCCACATACAGGCCTACGTGTATTTCAATGACCAAGTGCTGTTTTCATGAAGGTACAAATAGTATTGATAGCCAGTTTTGGAAAACACCTTTTTCTTACTTTTGGCAGCAGTTTTAGTTTCTCTGAGATATGTGCCATGTGATCAAACTGCCCAGTGTTCAAAGATACCTCGTTCACTGTGGATGGAGGTGCTTCTAGACTGCCATGGAAGGTGGAGTGGAGAGTGATTCATTTATAGAGTGTTGGAGATTGACCACACACACAATCTTAGCCCTGAAGGCAATCCATCAACCAAGCCGGAACAAGCTGTACACCCGGCTTGTATTGTTTCCTGTACATTTCCCCAGGGTGTGTGCCACAAGCTTCTAGTCACATTGGTTGGCAGAGTCCTTAAGTTTAATCTGCGCGTGTGGGACAAAGATGATCAATACAGTGATTTCTGTTCTGTAGGAGCCAATGTTCCTACAGCCACAAATAAAATCATCTGAAAACGTAGTAGCATTGGTATCCGTTTAGAGAGTGTGAATCATTGAAGTAATTCCCCACATGCTTGAATCCCTGGTTTTCCCTGCTGTTATGAAACTAGATCCACAGCATGGGGTATATGGAGTCCTTGAGTGAGAGAAATTGGAGAGAAACTTGAGCCTTGATCTAGTGTTGAATTTGGGACTGGACAGAATCATTCTCCTAACCCTACTTGTCTTTTTGAGCCTGAGAGCAGCTGTGATATTTCCTTTGAAAGAAGCAAAATGCTCTAACCCTTTGGATAAAAAGATCATTTTGATGTGGCAGCTGTGGGTTTGGAAGGATGAGTTCCATCAGTAAAGGGCGAGTACGCTATACCATAACGCCTAACCTTAACTTTAAAGGATGATAAAGGATGTGGGTTATTTAAAAATGTTGACAACATGAATATTCAGAAATTGATGAGCATTTTGTCAGGTTATATAGCAGTGTCCCCACATCAGTCAGTTAAGTGTTCTGCATATTAGGCCTTCCTGTAGAAAGCCTCTCCTTTCACCCCTTCACCCACCAATCCTCTGGCTCTCTAGTGGTCTGGATCTTGGCCCTCATCACTTGGTACTATAGTAATTATGTTAGTGAATATTTGTATACCTGCAACATTAGACTGATCTTAAAAACAAAGATGTCTTACTTCTTATGTGTGTCCTCAGCACCAAGCGCAGCGCTTGGCACCAGTAGGTCTTCCAAAAGTACTGAATTAATGAGAGCTAAAATAAAACTGAGTTCGAACTGAGCTCACATTGCAGGAAATTGAATGTGTCAAGTTAAAATGTCTTCCAAAGCAGTGTTCTGTGATGATGAACCATTCCATTACTGCGTGGTTTAATACAGCAGCCACTTGTACGTGTGGCTACTGAGTGTGTGAAGTGTGGCTAGCGCAATGGAGGACTTGACTTTTTCATTTTATTTAATTTAAAATAATTTACATTTAAACAGCCACATGTGCTAATGGTTGCCATATTGGAAAGCACAGTCCCAAGGTCACAAAACTCTGTTCAGTAAGGACGGACACAATTCTGTAGGCCAGAAAGGCGGCATTAGTCTTGGTCTTACCATCATGGACTGGAGCGGGTGGTTGAGAATGATACCACACACAACAGGTCTATTTCCTCTTGATAGAACAGGACACATCAAGGCCACGGATTTGGGTTTCTCTTGGTTTGGGACCCTGGGGAAAACTTGGACTTGGAGTTGCATTCCTCGCACCTCAGTTCTAGAAAGTCATATTACAAAATATCAATAAGATTGAGCTCCAACATCCCCGTTCACAAAATGTCAAATGTCCGAAGCTCTTGAAGGTGCTGATGAGCAGGTGAACTTGGACTATGTGTGTACTGATACCCATTTAACGCAGGCTCATCAATCCACTTCAAAGTGGTGGTTCTTGGTGAACAGCTGGTCGCTTTTTGAAAAGAAAGGACACAAAGCTTTGTTGTCACTCTCACAGTTTTTATTTTTCCATGAACTCTGAGGGTTCGTGGAAAATGCTAGCTTCAGGTGGGATACTAATCCACACGGAACAGTTCCTGCATGTTGTTTTAGGCTGGAGTGTGGTTCCATGACTACTAGGAAGACCATGTGGGGGAAAGAAATGTAACTGCCAAGTGTGTATGTCCCAAGGGAATGATCTGCTCTTGATTGCCGTTAAACATCATAATCCATTTAAAGTTCAATTGCCCTGACAGGCTGGGTAATATGAACAGGGACTGGAGGTCCGGAGAGGCACCAACATTACCTGGAGGCCAGCAAGGCTTACCTGAAACATAAACGTTTCCCAACCGAAAATGCCACTTGGCTCTGGCCCTCAGGAGGTCTTTCTGGACAGTTCAAGTAAAAGTTTACTCTAAAAATGAGTAAAATTTTTATCTCCTCAAGATTAAGAGTGGATTATTGCTCTCCCTCTCCTTCATTTCACTTCATAGATGCCCATTTTGTCTTTGTTTTTTCCCCTTCTCTTCCTTTTCCCCCTTCAAGCACTGTATTTAAATATCACCCACCAGGTCTGGATTCTGGGTTCTGACTCTGAATATGAATGTCGGGGTAGGGGGCAGATGGAAGCTGGGGAGGAAGGAGGGAGGACAAACAATGAACTGCTTGTGCTGTCTGGGCTTGGGGAACATTTTTATTCCCCAGTTGAGGTAATTTCTGATATTGACTTGAATGAAACTCGAGTAGACCCCCTTGAGTGGGTCTTAGAGACTTTGGATTCCACTGAGTTACAAGCCAAAATACTTTGACCTTTCCCGAATGATCGTGCTATTCTCCCGAACCTGGCAACAGCACAGTTATGGTATTGGATTTTTCCAGTAGCCTAGGAGGTCACGGGCACAGGGAAGGCCAGTGGCTACTCCAGCAGTAGATGTACTCAAAAGGCTAGGAGGAGGAGGTGGAGGTTGGGGAAACCCTGTCACTTTTCTTCACGGAGCTGCCACTTCACTACTGCCCTTTGGACTTCACAAGTGGCGTGAGCAACCTCACTGTCACTTAAGCAGGGTAGCCCGACCCCTGGTCAACCAGGAAGCTCCAGGATGGTGACTTACTCCATAACTGTTTGTCAGTTGACTGCTTTGTCACTCACTACCCTTCTGGACAAAGAACAGATTGAGTTAGGGTCCCTCTTGGAGCTTCAGGGTCCTTGCCACAGAATGCCAGGTGTGATAACTAGCCCTCTGGCCCTCAGGATGTTGAGGCATTAACCACAGAGCATGAGGGGGGAAATGGGGAATTAAAGCCTTCTCTGCTGCTATGTGGTGTCCATGAAGGCTAGAGGCATTCTTTTCCATAATGGCTCATTTTTTCTCCTTTGGGTCAGGCTGCTTCGAATGCTGCATCAAGTGTCTGGGAGGAGTCCCCTATGCCTCCCTGGTGGCCACCATCCTCTGCTTTTCTGGAGTTGCCCTGTTCTGTGGCTGTGGGCATGTGGCTCTCGCAGGCACCGTGGCAATTCTTGAGCAACATTTCTCCACCAACACCAGTGACCACGCCCTGCTGAGTGAAGTGTAAGTATCCCCTTCCCTTCAAAAATGTAAGGGCCCAGCCGTGGTAGCACATACTGGTTGCAGCTACTTGGCAGGCTGAGGCCACATGGGAAGCCTGGGTGTAGTGCGGAGATGCATGCCTCTAGTCCTAGCTATTTGGGAGGCTGAGAGGCAAGAGGATCATGAAAAAGCTAGACCCATTAGGCCAGCCCATGACATGGTGGTTAAGGAGGCTGGATCGTACATGGCCGACTGTGTGGTTCTAGTCCTGGACCCAGCAGCTTGAGAAACACACTGGGCACATGTGTATGTGTGCCCAAAATCCTGACAGGAACAAGAGATGGACAAGGGATTCCAGTGTGGCTATGCCCCATGGGGGTGCTTCCTTTCTTTACCTCCCTTTTCTCCAGTGAGTGCTTGGACTTCTGGCAAATTAAAAATAAACAACAACAAAACAAAACAAAAGAACAAAAACACACATAGGCCCAGGCTTTAAGAAAAAAAAAAAAGTGGGACTGGCTGTTAGCGTAATGGCTATGTCGCTGGACTCCCATGTAGTCAACCGTGGTTCGAGTCCCAGACCCGGTGGCTTAAAACACTGGGCACGTGTGCGTGCGTGCCCAGGATCCCGAGAGGAGAATGGAGAAGGGATTGCAGTGTGGCCATCCCCCCTGGGGGGTGATTTCTCGCTTTCTGTGTGTCTGGAGAGCGCATGCGCCCTATAGCAAAAACCTCTCAAAAAAAAAAAAAAAAAAAGTCAGATGTAACCACCTCATGATGTTTTAACCACGTCATGATGTTTTTAAAAAGACTACAGTGTGTTCTCCTGGCAGAAAACTGATGCTTTAAATTAAAGCTGACTATATACAGGTAGACAAAGGACCGTGAGAGAAGGACAAAAAAAGGCCCCAAATGCAATGAGTGTTGGGTCCCAGGTGAGGACCTCACCTGGGAATAGCAGGGCACACAGGGTACTGCACACAGGAGCTGTGGACGTGGGAGCTGTGACTAAGTGATAGGTTGTGCTGCCAGTCATCTCACCAGAGAGGTTCAGCATTGTTCCCAAGTCACAGACGCCCTCTGGCTTGCTCATAGGAAGTGGCCATCCCTGGATGATAGGAGCCCCATCTAGAATGTGCCCAACTGTCTGCAGGAGAAGTATTTGAAAATTAACTTTTGTGGCAGAGGGCATCTTTCAATGCAGAAAAGGGGAGTTCCAGGGCATTAGTCACAAATCTCTGCTTTCCCATCCTGCAATCATTTTTACCAGAGTCTGAACCACTCCCACATGTAGACTCTCGTAATCGTGTACGCTCAACACGGTATACTCACCACCTTGAAATATTTTCCTTTCTCCATTTCCTTCAGTGTTTTCATTTTCTTCCCTTGAATCCCAAAATGTCCAGTGTTTTGGAGTCCTGTGATTGTAAGAAACTTCTCCACCAGACTGAAAAAGGCATGGGTAGCTTTTTAGGGATCAGCAATGTGCAATTGTGGTAGAAGAGTCCTTAGGGAATATTTTTCTTTTTTTCTGTTCCTCCAGTGACATCTCAAGAAATGAACAGGGGTGGGGGATAATAGGAGGGATCCAGCAGGGTGGGGGACTCATTGAGTTTGCACATAATTGCAAAGAAATACTTAGGAAGACTGAATCTGAGAGAAGTATTTTGATTTGAAAAGCTAAGGATCTCAGTCTTGTCTCTGAAAAGCCCCATCCCTACCTCACCCCGGGCCAATCACACGGTAGTCTGGCATTGGAATCCAGATACTAGTAGTTTTGGAAGCTCCCCAGGTGGTTCTCATGGGCAGCTCTGGCTGAGGACTATCATCTGGGTCTTTGTCAATTTTTACTGGACAAACTTAGTTGGCGATTAACTTTCTGTACCTTAAATCTACTTGACATACTACCACTTGTGCAGTAAGGATCTCAACGCCCACATTACCGTTTGAAGGAGCTCTAAGTGCTTCCTTAGGGGTTTTATCAGATAAGATGGAACACTTGGCCTGGTCGGGAGGTGCTTTGATAGGGCAGGAAAAACACCTTGTCTATTGGCTCTGCCACTTTAACTGTGTATCCTTTGAAGAGTCACTTAACACCTCAATGACTATGTTTACTTCTGTGCAAAAGGAGGATTCTAACTCTCACTGCACAGGACTAGGGTTAAGTATGAAACGATTACACTGGCCCTTCTTCTGACCCAAGGAAACTTCTTCCTTGCCTAGGAAGGCTGTCCACTGCAACTGACTTGGAAGGCAGGCCCAGGTTGCGGGGCTGGGAGGGTGCTGCAGGGACACTTACAGAGATGCCGTTAGCGGGGTGGGAGACATCACAGGAACATCACTTCCAGTCCCCTGGCCAGAGTCTGGAACATGCTCTGTCCCACGCAGTGAATTTAACGTTTTAAGACCTCGTCTTCCTTTTGTAGGATACAACTGATGCAGTATGTCATCTACGGAATCGCGTCCTTTTTCTTCTTGTACGGGATCATTCTGTTGGCAGAAGGCTTTTACACCACCAGTGCAGTGAAAGAACTGCATGGCGAGTTTAAAACCACCGCCTGCGGCCGATGCATCAGTGGAATGGTGAGTGCAGACCTCATAACTGACACACAGCGGGAGTGGTGCCTTTCTGTATTTATTTCACTTGGTAAACACTTGGAGCGATTCAAGGGTGGGTGGAGAGTCCATGACACAAATATTGGTCTTTCCAATTTAGAGGTAGGAATATGATATCCTTCAACATGTTCCTGATAATAAAACTCTGTGGCTGGTGGCATTACATCAAATGTTTGATGAGCAACATACAGAAAATAAGAGTGCTGAAAACTTGCCAAATGTGAAGTTCCCACTGCAGGAGGAGATCATTTTCACGTTGTCACCATGCTCCCTTCACCTTTCACCATGAATGGGAGCCATGAAGACATACTTGTCCCATGATAAATCGTCACCACCCTCTGTGAGTACCTACCAGGCAGGCACCTTGGTGGACTTTGCTAGTCACTGGATGCAGGAAGACTAAGACACAGGCTGTCCCTCGAGGAGCTTGCAGTCTAGGCCAGGCGTGAGCAAACTACAGCCTGTGGGCCAAATTTGGCCCATCGACTGGTTTTGTACACCTCAAGGGCTAAGGATCATTCACAGTTCTTTACTTCATGATGCATGAAGATTATATGAAATTTAAGTTGTGCTAATCCTAAATAACATCCTCTTAAGAAGATAGCCACAAGGGAACCAGCAGTTAGCGTAATGGCTATGTTGCTGGACTCCCACGTAGTCGACCGCGGTTCGCGTCCCGGACCCGGTGGCTTAAAACTCACGCCGGGCGCGTGTGCGTGCATGCCCAAGATCCCGAGAGGAGAATGGAGGAGAAGGGATTGCGGCGTGACCATCCCCCCGGGGGGTGATTTCTCGCTTTCTGTCTCTATGTCTCTCTCTGTCTGTCTGGCGAGCGCACACGCCCTATAGCAAAAAACCTCTCCAAAAAAAAAAAAAAGAAGATAGCCACATGGGGGGACCAGCAGTTAGTGTAATGGCTATGTCGCTGGACTCCCATGTAGTCGACCACGGTTCGAGTCCTGGACCCGGTGGCTTAAACTCATGCCAGGCACATGTGCGTGCATGCCCAGGATCCCGAGAGGAGAATGGAGGAGAAGGGATTGCGGCGTGACCGTCCCCCCTGGGGGGTGATTTCTCGCTTTCTGTCTCTCTGTCTCTCTCTGTCTGTCTGGCGAGTGCACGTGCCCTATAGCAAAAACCTCTCCAAAAAAAGAAGAAAAAAAAAAGATAGCCACATGGGAGGACCAGCAGTTAGTGTAATGGCTATGTCGCTGGACTCCCATGTAGTTAACCGCAGTTTGAGTACGGGACCCGGTGGCTTAAACTCATGCTGGGCGCATGTGCGTGCACGCCCAGGATCCCGGGAGGAGAATGGAGGAGAAGGGATTGTGGCGTGGTGGCATGGCCATCCCCCCAGGGGGTGATTTCTCGCTTTCTATCTATTTCTGTCTTTCTGGTGAGCACACATGCCCTATAGCAAAAACCTCTCCAAAAAAAGAAAAAGACAGCCACATGCACCCACTGACGGAGCATCTATGGCTTACATGTTATAGCAGCAGGCTGAGTCGCTGCAGCACAGACTGCATAGCTTAAGCCGCCTCCTGTCTGGCCCTGGGCAATAAGACAGTGTTCGCTAACCTCTGACCTGGAGGAGGACAGATTTAAAAATAGTGCATTAAAAGATGGGGTTAAAAAGTGCTGCATCACGGGACCAGCAGTTAGCATAATGGCTATGTCGCTGGACTCCCACGTAGTCGACCGCGGTTCGTGTCCTGGACCCGGTGGCTTAAACTCACGCTGGGCGCGTGTGCATGCGTGCCCAAGATCCCGAGAGGAGAATGGAGAAGGGATTGCGGCGTGGCCATCCCCCCTGGGGGGTGATTTCTCGCTTTCTATGTCTCTGTCTCTCTCTGTGTGTCTGGTGAGCGCACGCGCCCTATAGTGAAAACCTCTCCAAAAAAAAAAAAGTGCTGCGTCACTAAAGGAAACTCAATATGCTTATGGAGTTTAACTTCCGGCACGATGACCTGGAGTTCATAATGGCACATTCCTGAGAACACCCTAGGCTGGGATGACTGAGAGCTGTCCACGTAAGAGAGGTGCCATGAACAAGTTCATGCCAAGAAGACCCATGGGGAGAGAGAGCCCTGGGCCACACCAGTGTCCACTGAGTAGTCCAAAAAAAAGGAGCTTTCTTGTGGCTCTGAGGAAGAACGGCGAGAGTACGTAATGTCTTGGAGTTCAAAGAAGGAGGAAATAGTAAGGAGATACTCCCAGAGGATCTGGATACTTGGATGTCACTTCAGGTCCTATCTGTATGCCACTCCTTGAACGCCTCATAGTCAGATGAGCCCAAAACCCAAGGGCTGCAGCAAGTGACCCCCTAGGCCAGGCTCTCTTTCTCCTGGATTCCCAGAATGCTCTAGCAGCTCGCCATGCTGCCCTGAGGAGGTTGTGCCCCAGTCCTGCTGGGTTTGCCAGCTCACCTCAGCCAGACTGCCTCCTATGCCCAAGGGGATCACATGCTAGCCTGGCTCGGAAGTGACAGGAAGTGGCAGGTGATGAGAAGAAGTTGTATGAGGTGAGGAGGAAAGGAAAGTTTTCTTTTGAAGGGAAAGGCAAAGAAACCCTCCTCTGGAGCAGTGAGTGGTAAGCCCTGGGAAGGAAGAGGAGGTGAACTGCTAAAATCTGCTGCTTTGGATATTTCTAGAAGTGCAAATACTTCCCAAGTCGTGAAAGTCCTTAAAAATGAAACACAGAAGTGCCTTGTTTCTGCAGTTTCCCAGGGTGACCAACAGGAGGTACAGGAGGTACTCTGTTTGAGTCTGACCCCAGGCTGGCCTGGCACATCCTCCAGGTATCTCCTGCAAACATGGAGAGTTAGTGGAATCTTCAGGTCTTTGCTATCAGCTTAAAAAAAATAACAGCCAAACTAGAACTCCAAGCCCTCACCCACATGCTCTGTGGGTGCATATACTGAGAATAGAAATACCATAACGTTTTGAGGCAGCCCTTCAGAGCTCTCTGAAAATTGGTAGTCAAGACAGAAGGTTATGAATAAAGTCAAGCAACAGGATTAAGTTCTTCCTGGAATCGCCCATGGCAACGTGTGGGCGAACACCACGAAGCTTTTCCCCTAAGCCACTGCTTTGCTTGCAAAGCTGCTGTGAATCTTAGAGACAAAAGGAAACTAAAGGAACATGAGAAGTTGATCAGATTCACTGTGTATTAAGCTTTTGTTCCTGACTACTTGAAACCTTCGATAAAAGTTCAAGCATCTCATGCTTTTGGTAATATCACAGGATCAGGAAACTAGCGAAGTTCCTTTTGAGGGACAGCTTAATGTAGCAGCCATTCCTATACTACCAGTTGTGTAAAATAAACGTTATGCCAGAGAAGTTACTGTGAAGTTGTAACCCAGCGGCTTGGGCACACATCCGGAGCCTATCCATGCTAAGGAGGATGCTGTGACCTTTCAGAACTGATGTTTACAAAGCGTGCTGCACAGGAGACCCTGTTGCTAATTCGCTCTGTGATCTTGGACAGGTGAGATCACCTCTTTGGGGTCCGAAAAGGTGCCCAAAGTCACATAGAGCCCTACATTCTAGGTCTGCTAGCTCTGGAGAGCAAGGCCAGCTTTTGCTTTCCCTGCTTCCCTACACCTTCACCCATGCCCTGGGATGGCGGCAATCCCTGAAGGGCATCCGACAAATCGAGTACTGAGCTGGAAACAGACAATCCTTCCTCTCGGGATCTGCCTGCCCATTCCAGGGATGATTTTCTCCTTCCTCTCGTTTTTGACCTAGTTTGTCTTCCTTACCTATGTGCTCGGAGTGGCCTGGCTGGGCGTGTTTGGTTTCTCGGCAGTGCCCGTGTTTATGTTCTACAACATATGGTCAACTTGTGAGGTTATCAAGTCACCACAGACTAACGGGACCGCGGGAGTGGAGCAGATCTGCGTGGACATCCGACAATACGGTACTTACTTTTAACACCGCCCCCCCCCGTCCCCCCCACCTTTAATTCTTTATCCTTTTGTGCATGTCCAGTCCTTAATTATTACATGAGCCATGTAATAGTTAACAGTCACATTCTGTCACACACATTCTTCTACTGGAATAGTGTATACTTTCCCTCAGTATATTCAGTTTTCTAAATAGAAGCTTCTTGAGATTTTTACTTGCTAGAAGGTATCATTCAGGATGTTATATTTTCAAGTTGAGTATATAGTAAAAGAAACTTTTATAATTCAAAACTACATTATAATGCAGATCAAAAAAGGCTTCTGGGGGCCAGCAGGTAGCGTGGTGGTTAAGGCACTGGACTCCCATGTGGCCAACAATGGTTCGAGTCCTGGACCCAGTGTTTTGCAAATCATATTGGGGAAGGACCAGCAGATACCATAATGGTTATGTTGCTGTGCTCCCACATGGCCGACTGTGGTTCAAGTCCCAGACCTGGAGGCTTGAAATTCATACCAGGCATGCGTGTGTGCATACCCCAAATCCCAAGAGAATGGAAGAGAAGAGATTGCAGTATGGCCACCCCTCTGGGGGGTGATTTCTCACTTTCTGTCTCGCTCTTTCTCCAGTAAGTGCACGTGCCCTATAGCAAAAATCTCTCTTAAAAAATAATAAAATCATGCTGGGCATGTGTGCCTAAAATTCTGAGAGGAGACTAGAGGAGAAGGGATTGTGACACGATCATCCCCCTGGGGGCTATTTCTCACTTTCCTTCTGTGTGTCTCTCTCTCCGGTGCATGCACATACCCTATGGCAAAAACAAAACAAAATAAAATACTATAAAAACAGCATATGTTTTTTTCTAAGTAAGTATCCAGAAGCCCCCTTTTAAAGCTTCTTTTCAGTTTTGTTAAATGTTCCCATCCAAAGTAATATTATACACAGTATATAATTCACTTAATTTGCATGTGCAACTATTCAAATCAGGTCTTTTTATTTAATGGCCAATTTCTTAAACTTTATGTGGAATGAAAACACAAAATTCCAACATATTTTAAAGTCGTCAGAGTGTACTCTATTGAAAGCAGTCCTCAGCTGTTGGAAACCAGTTCAAATATATTTCCTAATGAATGGGATTCTCATAATAGAGGATGAAGGTCCGTTCACTGTGACAAGCCACAGAACAAGCTGTTGGCCCCTCCTGTCAATTAATTTGGGATTCGACTTCCCTGCTGAGAGAGGAGGCAGCATCCTAAAAACAGTCTATAATTACTGCTTCCAGCTAGGATAGTAGGAAATCTGTTCTTGGCAGAAACAACTAAGGGGAAAAAGAGCTTTTCATTAGAATCACAGAGGAAACAACTGTCCTTCCAGAGCTTTTCTTGCAGAGCGATGACTATTTCATTTTTGCTTGTTTTTCTCACATCACTCATCCTCAGCATCTCATCTTACAACACAATACGAAGCTTGCCTAAAACTGCCCATTGCACTAACCTCATCTCACAAAGACCAAAGTTCGACAACACTGTCCTTCCTGATGCATCGAAAGAGAGTCTAAAGTTGGCTTTTAAAGTGTTAATGTATATAATTTCCCTGTTTCTTAAAAATATTCTCACAAAATTGTGGTAATTAGTAGTAATCATCTTTTAAATCCTCTGAATTTGCCCAACTTGTTATCCATGACCTTGCTGGTTTCACTGACCATTTGGGAACTTGACCTTTCCCATTCTTCTGAAACATAAGTCTTTGTTATTCTTGGGCAGTGGCAAGGATGGAGGGAATAGATTTTTTTTTTTAATGCTCCTTCCTTATCCCTTGAGAAAAGTGTAGACTATGCTGTTTAATATTCAAGCTCACACCTGTGTGAACTCTTGCCTACTGTCCAAATCAGACTTAACCATTTCTTCCAAAAAGCCAGCTCTGCCGACAGAAGGTATGTCAATTGTAGAAGAACATGGTTTAAAATTACATTGTAAATGGCACTCAAAGTGGTGGGGTCTGTTAAGAACCTGAGGCACTGTAGGTACACTAACATTCTATTGGGATTCACTTTGCAGGTATCATTCCTTGGAATGCTTTCCCAGGAAAAATATGTGGCTCTGCCCTAGAGAACATCTGCAACACAAATGAGGTAAACTGGTCACAGTTCAGAGGGCTTCTGTGCTATGGCCTTGCAAATTAGGCTAAGAAAAGGGTACTCCTAGTCAGAAAGGATAGCACCAAAATGCTATTAAGGAAAGCTCTTTCTTGTGGCCTTTAGGATTGAACTGTAAGCAAACATCATTATTCAGCCATTTTTCACTGCAAAAATAGCCATTTCAGGTGGCCTAGCCCATTTGGTGAGGATTTATAGGAACTAGAGAGTTTTTCTTCCCGGCAATAATTTAAGAGTGATCCCAAATCTCCAAACCTGAGAATATATTGAGATTCTTCTCTTTTCCTGTCAAAAAGTTTTTCAAAGTACATTTGTCGGGGCTGGCAGGTAGCGTGGTGGTTATGGGCGCTGGACTCCCACATGCTTGACCACGGTTCAAGTCCTGGTCCTGGCAGCTGTCTTTCTCTCACTCTGTCCCTTGCTGGTTAAATAAAAATAAATAAAGGTTAAAGAATTGCTTTAAAAAAAAAAAAGTACATTTGTCACACAACAAATATAAGTTCATTTTCATAGAAAAGATTCCCCTGAATGTGTACATACACCAAGTTTTTAATAAATAGGCCACAGCTAATCATTTATGTCTTGCTGTTATTTCTCCATTTCTCATTCATTCCTAACTGGCAGTATATCATAATACTTTGGTTTAAACTGCCTTGGCCCTAAAATATTCTTCAGTCATTGGCTTATAACTACTTGTAAAGCAAAGTTCTTAAATGCACTAGTGGGAACATGCATATTTAAGAAAATCCTAATGTGTTTTTGGAAAGCAATGAGGTATAGAAATAATGGGCCCTACTCAATCTGGTGTGTCAGTCTGTACGTCCATAATATGGACTGGCTCAGAGCAGGGGCTCCCAAGCATGGCTGGACATCGTAGCCATCAGGGGAGCAGTACCTGGCCAGTCCCAGGTATTCAGATTTAATTGGTTCGGCATGCAGCCTGGGCATCAGAAAGTTTTAAATCTCCTCCTATGATTCTACTGTGGGCCAGAGCTTGAAAGGAACGTAGGCCTGCACCTAGCCTTGCAGAGAACTGCAAAGAAAGACGAAGCAGCCCCCCCAGAATGGGCGTAAGCCATGTAGTGCCACATAAAAGCTCACGTCGGTGCCCTCTTCTTTCCTAGTTCTATATGTCCTATCACCTGTTCATCGTGGCCTGTGCAGGAGCTGGTGCCACTGTCATTGCCCTGGTGAGTAACAGCCCCAGAACCTCCCTAGGCTAGCTCCCCTCTCCCAGCCTCTAAATGACAGATTTTCCTTCCAGCTTTTACCAGCTCACTGAAGCAAATGATCCTGGCACTCAAGTGTGGCTGTCACCTGTGTAAACTTACCACATGTCTAGTTCGCAGGAAGTCCTAGTTGGCTGCCTTGGCACCGATTCTAGGTGATATAATTTGGAGTGTGTGGAAAGAAGAAAGGGTACCAACACCTGTTGACTAGGCTCAGCACATTGCTTTGTGGCATTTAGTGCTTAGTTTCATGGCATCTACCACGGACAGATGCTCACGTGAGGCATTATCCATTTCTTTGCCAAGAAATCGTCACTTCCAAATGGAAAGATGCATATATACACACGTGTATATACACAGTTGATCACAGTACACACAGTAATTATGTTCTATAAAGTCACTTTGAATGCTGAATTAGCAAGTGACTGAGTCAGTGCCCCAAGGAAAATAGAGGCTAGGATTCCTGTGACTCTCTGGGCACATCATTTTCATCAACCTATCACTACATAACCTTGTCTTATGTAGAGATCTTATTGACTATATATTGTTGACTGGTCAATGTTGAATTCACAGATAACTCATTTCTGAACAAAGCCTATCTAACACATTTTTCTCCACAAGGCACACTGTAGTCTTGGGCTTTAGGGAGACCAGACAACATTGCAGCACTGTGCCTGAGAGCCATTTTAAACATCAAAATCACCAACAAAAAGGGCAAAAAATGCAAAAGCCGTGTCACTAAATATGCCATGAGGAGACTGTTCAGCCTGAGCGCTGAAACACTGCCGTGTTGGTGTTCAACCTCAGCTGGGGACGTTACACGGGGAGCAACTCGCTCCTTCACTGCTCTGCACTTTGTGACTGCTAAACATTGGGAAAGTGCCTCCAGTATGGATCTGAGGGTTACAAATAAACGTTGACAAGTAAGCCAGTTCATACATACGGATTCCAAGTAATGAGAATCAACTGTGTAAATACACACGTGTGTAACTGGGGGAGGGGGTTTGGTTTGTGATTTGAAGAAAACCAACTCAGATTAGTAGAACAAGGGGGAAATCTGGGCTGCTCAGAAATGAGTCATCCTGGTTTTCTATCCATTAAGTCATTCCCTCCCATGAGAGTCTGTGAGAAAGCCACCTGTGGAATCGCAGTGGTGGCCTGCCTGCCTCTTGGCTGCAGCAGTCCTTGCAGCTGAGCGGCAGGCCGGAAGAGGAACGACAGCCGTCGAGCAGGCAGTTTGGGAGCAAGGAGCCAGCAGGGCATTAGCCCAGCCCTCATGCTGCCGAGCCAGCTCTCCATCTCGCTATCCTTCAAACACATCCCGTCTTTTCAGTAAGCTGAGGGCAGAGCCAGGGACTTCAGTTGTGTGTGTGATGAGAAAAAGTCTGTGCGTGCTAGATATGAAATTCGTCCGCTGTGCCTGGAAGTGGGGGAAAGAGTCGCCTTAGACTGTGAGCTGGCCCCCGCCCCGCCCAAGCGTAGAAGTGTGGTGGCTCGGGCCTCACTGCACTGCCTGTATCTTACTGTCCTGTTTTGTTCTCTTCCACCAGCTGATCTACATGATGGCTACCACATATAACTATGCGGTTTTGAAGTTTAAGAGTCGGGAAGATTGCTGCACTAAATTCTAAATTGCATAAGGCCAATAAGGAGCTTTAGAGAGCTATATACTCTGTAGCGTGAAATATCACTGACCCTCCAGACTAAAGCAGTCTAGGTTTCTGCAGTTTTGTTACAGTAATTTGTAAATAGCTTTAGTAAACTCATTTTGCATGGCAGATTAATAAGATGACTTACTGTACATCAATTACAAAATAATGAGAGCTGGCTATTTCTACATTTTGAAAGGAATCAGTTACTTACTGACATTGGTGAGCATCCTTTGAAAGATAATTTTCTTGAACTTAAACTCTGAGCAGTATCTCTAAATGAAGTATTAACACTTTGGAATACCCACATTTTCCGTTATTTTTGCTTGCTTGATAACCAGTTTGAGTGATGAAAATGAAAACAAGTGCTGAAGATGAAACGGAAGAGAACTGTTTAATGTGGATTTTGTTTTGTCAGACTTTTTCTGGAAAATAGTTTGCAAATACGTTTTAAATTTTACTTAAAAGAATTTTTTTTTCTGATCATATGGTTAACTACCAAACGCCCCTCAAATATGCCAGATGAAAATTTGAAGAAAGAGAAAGGTCACCTATTTGTTTTCTCTGAAAGAAAAAACAGATTAATATGTGGGTTTTCTCATTTTGTTTTTGTTTCCCACAACACAATCATTCCTTTAGAGCCCACAGAATTGGTAACCTTAAACGGTTATATTTTGGTGAACACTAACTGTCTCCCTCCTAGCTACTTCTCAAACCGCACATGTGATTTTATTTAACAAGAAGAGAAACGGGCCTGGAACTGAAGGTCTCGAATATGTTGAGCAGGAAGTATGAAATAGAAGGAACTTGAGCTGTAGATTTACTTAGCAGGAAATTAAACAGGAAAGACGTGTTTGCCTCAGCAACTGTAAGGAATAAGGATTTTTACATTTCGTGAAATGAAATGATGGCAGTTACAAAGTGAAAACTGAAGTTTAACTACTAAAAATTTGTTAACACGGAGACTGCATGCTTTGCTTCTAGTTCTTAATTTGGGTTCTGACATTTCATTTTCCCATGTAAAATATGTAGTTTTTTAATTATTTACTCAAAATAAACACTGTTCACACTTTCAGGCCTTTGGGGGGATTGATTTTTATCCACAGGTGGAAAATCTTTCTGTACTACACTTATTTAAAATAAACACAAAACGTGTTTCTGAACTTTAAAACAACTCTCAAAATGGTAAAAACAGTTTCATTTTTGCTTTTTCTTAACAATAACGGCCTTTTTTCTCAAGTTCGTTGTTTGTGTACTAACCTTTCTCCAGCCTTTTGCTATTAAGCACACTAGTGGAGCATGCTTTCAGTCTCCGATAGCTCTGCTAGCAGAGCGAGTATTAATACAGAATAACCCTCGCCCCCTTTAGAGTCAAGTCCGTCTAATCTGACTAGCAGCTCGCTTTGCCTTCTCACATGCTCACTAGCCATCATGCTCACCCTTCTTTTCCAGATCCACTTCCTCATGATACTGTCTTCTAACTGGGCTTACTTAAAGGATGCGAGCAAAATGCAGGCTTACCAGGATATCAAAGCAAAGGAAGAACAGGAACTGCAAGATATCCAGTCTCGGTCAAAAGAACAACTCAATTCTTACACATAAATGTTTGCCAGAGGTTTCGGCCGACGAATTTACAGCTCTGACAAATCATCAGACAGCTGCTCTGCAGTACAGATGTGTATCCCACCAAACTAATGTAGACGTACAAACACTTCACTGTCTCTCTCAAGCTGCTGGGATGTATCTCTAGGAAAACTTTCCAGTGGGTAAATCTTTTTCTTTAGAATATTGGAGGTTTCATGTTAGCCATTTTAAAAGGCAACACTTTGACAAAATGATTGTTCATGCTTTCACAATTTGTGGCATGTTCAACCCTACCAGTGGGCGATTAAAGTACGCCATACTCTTTCATAGGGACCTGTGACATGCCGGCACCAAGGGATATGACCATAAATTCACATATGCCACCAGTTCTGAAATGTTACCTATATAGGAAATAAAATGGAATTGGTGGGACGTTCCATTTCTGACAGCTGACATTTATTAAACTTGGGCTCAAAGATAATGTGATTCTTACAATTGGTTTTCTTTTAGATTAGCTTTCCTCTACTACCCAGTTCCAGGACCCATTAAGTTTCCTGAGCCAATCATAAATCTTATTTTTCAATAATGCAAAAATTAGCTACACCAATTCTACTGGCCCTGTTGCTGAAGAAAGTGAATCTCACTGACAAGCTTTCTAGAGTCAATTTTTATAATAGATTTCATTTTAACAAAATAAAGACCCAGTTACCAATCTTCTTGAGGAATAAATGTCAGCTTTGCCTTAATGACTATTTGTTTTAAATTTGTAAGAATTTATATTTTAACCAGATATCCAAAAATCCTTTACAGAATTTTGTTCCATAAATATTTTTCTTAAGAAGTGTTACCTTATTAAAATGACCACCATTCTAAACCATTTTTAAGTGGTCTGGATAGTGAGTTTACAGTTTCATACCAACTATATAATACCTAATTACAAACTGACCACAAACCTCTAACCTCCTACTTTTATAGACTTGAATACTTAAATTAGGGTTGGTATTTATTTCACTTTTTATTATCTAAATCTTAGTTTTCCTGGAATAGTAAAGTTTGATGTTCAGCAAGAAAACTGCTTGAGTTTAAGCCATTTTCAAAAGAAATTGCCTTCTAAATCATTGTGTTCCAGAACATTAAGTGACTATAGGTACTGGGTATTAGTGATGGTAAACTTTGTGTTGTTCTTTCTGAAATGATTCATATTAACTGTTGGGTGCATCAGTGCTTTTCAAAGGGGCTGCATACTATAGGGTTAACTGTGTATATTCATGTTAAGAGTTAACTTGTGGTTTGGCTGTTTCCTGGATTTTAACACATATACATGTGCAGAAATGTATTCAAATGAAAGGAAGCATACCTTATCAAGATGCTATTAAAATTGAACATCAAGTATATTTCATTTGGATTCTTTTTTTTTTTTTTTTTCTTGGTAAATGCCTAAAACTGCCTATTTGGATTTATTTTTTTTTTTAATTGGGAGAAGCTCTCTTCTGTGTAGAACAGTTGTTCTGAGATAGCTTAGTGCTTTGTTTTCCTGTTGCATGACAGACTTATATTCTTTCCAGCAGTGGAGGTGCTGTTAGAGTCCAGTGTTCTAGAAGAGGCAGCGTCTCAAGCCTAATTTTACTTTTCTAATTCTGGTAGCTACTACCAGGAATTTTTGAAAGTTTTGTTTAAGTAGTCTAATATTTTTTATGTAAAGAGCATTAAATTTTGCTATGTATAAATTTTTGTAATCTAACAGTGAATCGATATTTTCTATCAGTGCCAAGGGCTTCCTGTAGTTCTATTCAAGTGTTACAATAAATATTTGTAGATAATAGTCAATACTTGTGTATGCTTATTTTAAAGATCTATTTAGGTGGAAACAGTTGTGGATGTAATAAGAGCAATGAAATAAAATTATAGCTTCATTCACTTGCCTTTTTACCATACATAAATCCTATCTTTCTCTGTCCTCGGTATGGTGTCATTTTTAAATGATATGCGTAATCAAGATTTCACATTTGTATGGAAACCAAGTCTATGAGAGTGCTACATGTTTTATTTCTGACAAAAATATTTTCAGCAAGAGCAATTCAAGAAAAAAGTGTAAGTCCTAGGGTTGTTTTTTGCATAGAGTGCCACTAGCACTTTATAGTCATTTGTAAAAAGCATAGACATTTTCTGACTAGCCTCTCCAACAAATAAAGCCAGGAACCTATGGGATTAACACAAGGATTAACCTTGGGCAAAGAAGAAACAATGGGGAGCCTTAATCAGTGTCTGTGTACCACTGGCTATTTTTCAAACTCAAGGCATAAAAAAAGTCTATTGAAAGAAGATTTAGTCAGTCTAACAGTTATTCTCTAAAGCAGCAGAGCTAAATTTGTTACTTAGGATTTCATTTTATAATCTGTTTAAGACCACTTATCTGTCAGCATGATTATGCCTTTGGATTTTCTACATCTGACCTTTCTTAGTGAGGACTGGCCTTTGTCACTATTGACACACTGCCATTTCTAAATGAGGTGCTGACTCTGGATCACCACCCCTTCATTCATACAGGGCAGGAGAACGATCAGGATTCCAATTAGTGTGCTATTTGTCACACTACTTAGAATCATCTGTTTAGCATTTTGTGCAATTATTTAAGTCACTTGAGTCACCCAAATAAACTATAAATAATGGTTAGATAAGATCACAAGCAGTCTCTTAATTATTGACTGTAATCCTGCCACAAAATGTAAGAACCACTAGAGGGTAGAGGCTTTTCCAGTGAAGCCTTGTAAAAATTGCCTTTTAAGAGAAAAGTGAAGTCAAAATACAGGGAAGGAACCTACCCATTTAAAACCAACAAATGAAATAATGAAGTCCATTCGTTAAAAATGACTGAAGAGTTCACAATAAAGATGATGTGTATATTCCTGCTGCTATAATAGAATACTTTGGGTAATTTATAATAGAATTTCTTACAGTTCTGGAGGCTGGGAAGTCTAAGATCAAGGTGCTGACAAGTTCAGTGTCTGGTGAGGGCCTGGTCTCTGCTTTGAAGGTGACACTTCGTTGCTGTGTCCCCCGAAGAGAGATGAACACTGTGTCCTTCAGTGGGGAGGGGCAAAAGGGCTTAGGAAGGGCAAAAAGGCCTCGGGTCCCCCTTCAATCCTTTTATAAGGTTGCTAATTCTACTTACAAAGGCTCTGTCCTCATGTCCCAAAGGCCCACATCTTAATACTATCACATCTGGGGTTTAAGTTCCAACATATGAAACTTAGACGGACACATACATTCAAACCATAGCAGATGTCAGAAGTAACGGCTAGAAATGATAGTTCTAGAGCCTAGAATGAAAAAAAAAAAAATTGGTCTTCATGTTCAGAGAAGATGGCCTGTTTTACAGGTGGTAGCCCAACTGTGGAGAAGAATGAACACAGCTTAAACATTGTAAAGGTAGGCCTGGAATCTGACCAATAAGATAGTTTATGATTATTTGAAAACTTCAAAATGAGGGCAAAAAAACCTTCAATGTAATGGATGTGAAATTCCATAGCTGGAGAAGGGGTTTTACTTGACTAGATTATACCTGATTCATACACAGCACCAAGTAAAACTATGAAAAAAATTGCACTGGGTTATGGTTATATATAAAAGTTTTATTGAGAATTTTGTCTTGATTACAGAGAGAGCAAAGCACTAAATGCTATGTAACTTCTCGTTGCATGTGAGTAAGAAGTTGGGCAGCAAGCTTGATTACCAAAAGTCATCAGGTTCCTCCTGAGAAAAGCCTGCAAAACTAAATTAGGGAAAGACAAAGATTAAAAATTTAAAAATTCATGTCAACTTTAGATTCTTTGGATTGTAATGTTCTCATTTCTTCTTTATGGGGTTTATGCCTTCACATACAATTTGTATCGGGATCAATTTCACAAGTTAAAAATGCCTTTTTTTTTTTTTTTCTGGTTAGAGGGCTTGTACACTCACCAGAGAGAGGAAGAGGAGAAAGCAGCCCCCCTCCCTGGGGGGAGTGGGGGGATGGTCATGCGACAATCCCTTCTCCATTTTTCCACCTGGCTGGGATTTTGGGCATGCATATGCACAAACACACCTGTCATGTTTCTCAAGCTGCCAGGTCTGGGATTTGAACCTCGTGTGGTTGGCCATGTGAGATCTGGCTGCTTTAACCACCAAGCCACTGAGCTGGCCCAGATTTCTTTTTAAGTCAGTAATTTTGACTGATTCAATAACTTCATATAGGCAATCTCAATTTCCTGACCATTTTTCTTAGCTACCATATTGAGCAATAATGATTTGGTAAGGAACATAGTGTTTGGGGAAACCATACCTTTCATCTTTGTCACTAGGTGGCAGCGTGTCCATTAGTGAGCCATCTCTGTCCTTTTTTGAGCTCTGATACAAAAAAGGGGGAAAGAATTTTGAAATTAGATAGGCAATAATTTCATAAAACACTTTGATTTCTCCAAGAATGGTTACTGAAATGTATATGTAATTTAAGGAAAAAAGAGGTGGATTCTTAATAGAAAATTTAGCGAGCAAATAAAAACTACGTGGTATGCATTTGTAGCATGCCTAATATTTCAGGCTTAAATATAAAATATTAATGTTTCAGCACTAATGCATTCATTATTTGAGGACAGTTCATTATTTCCTTCTTAGAATAAGAGACATCCCAACCTTTATAAACTAAGCAAGAGCTATAAAATTTTATCAAAAATAAATAAATAAAAAATAAAATAAAAAAAAATTTATCAAGAGTGTAATAAATTTAAAAGCCTTAAGGTTCCATCTGAACTCTGGATTTTCTATGCCTGCAATCTTTTTATCTTCAAGGAGAAGATACATTTCTGTCCAGGTCTTAAACCACAGAAGCATTTGGTGTCCCTCCCCACCCACAGAGTGCCCTGCCCACGGCATCAGCACCTGATCTGGCAATTCTTGCTCTTGCCTCTGCTGGATGATTTTCATGTATTTCTCTAAAGGATTTTCACTGTGAGCAGATTTTTCCTTCAATTCTTGCATACTCTTTTCTAATTCTTTTTCCATTTCAATCTTCAATGATTCCTCAATCATCCTCTATAAAACAGAAGGGCACCAATATAGGACACAAGTTCTCAAATGTATGACTTTAAAATCTTGTGTTTAAACATGCACAGAAGTATAATCCTGATCCCATCCCAGAGAACTATATTTGTATATATTTAAATTGAAGTCATTGCTACTATCAAAGTGAGATAAACATGTCATCGCAATGAAGGGAGGGATTAATTGGCCTAATGTATTGTGCTTTAGACCCAAATTAACCAGGAGTCCAAAGACCATTTATATGGAAAGTCAAATTACTTAGCAGGTGAATTAAGTGGCTAGAATAATCCACCTGTCTAGGACCAGAATCAGAACACAGAAGGCAAGATGGGAACTAGAGGACAGAGAAGTCTGCCTATGCGCCAAGAAGCAACTGAGGAATGGCAGCCACCTTCTCCCCTGGGTTCTACTTGTCCCACCTAGCTGACCTGGAGGCTCTTCTCTAAACCCCATTTACAAAGCATAGCCTACCCCTTTTATGGGCTTGTTTTGAGGATCAGATGAGAAATGCATGCAAAGTCCTTTTTTTTTTGAGAGGTTTTTGCTATAGGGCACATGCGCTCGCCAGACAGACAGAGAGAGACATAGAGACAGAAAGCGAGAAATCACCCTCCAGGGGGGATGGTCACGCCGCAATCTCTTCTCCTCCATTCTCCTCTTGGGATCTTGGGCATGCACGCACACATGCCCGGTGTGAATTTTAAGCCACCAGGTCTGGGACGCGAACCGTGGTCAACTACATGGGAGTCCAGCGACATAGCCATTACGCTAACTGCTGGTTCCTGCAAAGTCCTTTTTAATACTATGAAACTCATAAGGGTATGTACGTTCTATGCATACATACATATGTGCCTTTCCCACTACCTGTAAGACAAGCAGAGGATAGGGATGCCTTTTAAGTTACCTGCCCTCCTCTCACTTTGAGATGCTCATGACACCTCTCCCTGAATTCAAGGTACTTATTAAAGGTGCACGGTGGAGAAACTAGTACAGAGGATTAAGCAGTATTCATTACCCTTTCTTGGTCCAGCTTTTCCAGTTCTCTTCGTTCCCTTTCTAAAGCTTCTTGTTGGTCACTGTGTTGTCTTTCTCTTTGCCTGTGTTCTTTCGCTTGCTGTTCCCATACTTTTTCTTCTTTCTTTGGTTCTCCAATGTGTTCCTCTTTTACACCTAGGAGGGCAGAAAACAACTTTCAGCATCAGTTTTCAAATGAATGCAGGACCAGTTTGCAAGAAGCCTCACCAAGACCATATAAGACTTTTTTAAAAAAGAATGATTTATTTAATGTCATTCATTATGATTTTTAAGTTGGCCAGAGAAAAAGGGGGGAAAGTGAGAAGGCAAGCCACCAGGTCTGGGACTTAAACTGCAGCCAGTCATGTGGAAGTCTCCGCCACGCCACATGCCGGCCCCCCCATACAAGATGCTTCAGGTTGCTATTTGATTGCCATTGACTTCAAGCCCTCAGAACTACTGTAAGCACTGTACCCACCTTTCACTTTACTGCGACGAATACAAGTCATCCTCACCATAAAGGACTCTACTGTCCTCCCTCCATGCTCCCTGGAGCACAGTTGTCACACAGCAGTTTGCCAACTGTTTCTTACTCCCATAGGATGCTCTCAAGTTATCCCAAACAACAGAATAAAACCAGCAACCTCCCTTAACCACTCCAGCCATCTTGCTGTTCATTTTCCTGCTTCCTCTGGGGTTTTAGCTATAGCCTTTACCATTCACCCCACATCGTTTTCTCTTTGACCTCTGCCCCCAACCTCACTCACATCTCTAACGGGTCCTTGTCATTGGCATGTGGAAATTCCATGGTATCAGCTTCATCCTTGAAGTTATCACCCGGGCCCTTTAATTAGGTTCTTTCTACTGTATGTCCACTTGGCCACCAGGGCTTGCAGGCCCGAGCTTCTCCTCGAGTGAACCTAGAGGTCACTAGAGTGACCTCTGTGTCTAGTGCTGCAGTAAAGGTCCTTCTCCCTGTCTTCCTGGACTGCTGAAGCAACCCAGTCAACGTGCTCCCTGGCGCTGTCAGCACCAGGCATTTCCTGAAGGAAGACATGGACTTGCTGTGTTAAAGCTCTGCTCTAGCAGAGTCCGAATCCACAGCAGTCTAGGCTCTGACGATCTGATCTGCCTTTCTCTTTCCAGACTGATCTCTGACATTACCACCAACTTTGCACTGGAATAGTCTCTCTCTACCGACCCACTCACTGCTACCTGGCCAGAGCTGCACCTTCCTGACGGTGCCTTTGTCTTCACTGACTCCTTCATCTGAAGCACTCTCTCCCTCTACTTCTCCCACAAAATCCAAAATGCTATTTGAGACTCAACTTGAATGGCACCTCTTCTGCGAGGTCCTCCCTCTTCCTGGATTGACTCCAGCACCTTATTTGCAATATGTCTCTTGTACATGTTTTGTCAAAACCCACATGTCCTGTCCCTCCCACGTCTACTCTTTCCAGGCAAAGCTCGTGCTTTAATTACTGGCTTGTTCCCTCTAGCTCTTGGCAAAGGTCCATACGACCTCAAAGGTTTCATTAAATCTCAGTCCCAAAGACGATTATGCTGAACTTTCTCTTCCAGCTTTAGTCCATAACCTACATTTTTTTAACCCAAGCAATGCTCATAAGCAGAAAAATTCCTAGATTGGCTAGAGGACTTCCAGCCTGTTATGCCTTATTTAAAAAAAAAAATTATTTAATTTTAATTCTTTTTTTAAAAGAATTATTTACTTTTATCATTCATTCATTTTATTTTAATTTGACTAGAGAGATACACAGAGAGAGAGACAAAGAGGGAAAGTGAAAAAGCAAGCCACCAGGTCCAGGACTCGAACCATGGTCAGCCATGTGGGAGTGTCCAGCGCCTTAACCACCACGCCACCTGCCGGTCCCTAGTTATAATTCTTTACTAATTTATTTTAATTTGACCAAAGGAGGGGGGGAATGAGAAAGTAAGCTTCCAGGTCTGGGGCTTGAACCACGGTTGGCCATGTGAGAGTCCAGTGCCTTACCTACCATGCCACCTGTCAGCTCTTGTTATGACTTATTCTTTTTTTTTTTAATAATTATTTATTTTAGGGACCAGCAGTTGGCTAATGGCTATGTCACTGGACTCCCATGTAGCTGACCGTGGTTTGAGTCCTGGACCTGGTGGCTTAAACTCACGCCAGGCGCATGTGCGTGCGTGCGTGCGTGCCCAAGATCCCGAGAGGAGAACGGAGGAGAAGGGATTATGGCGTGGCCATTCCCCTGGGGGTGATTTCTCGCTTTCTGTCTTTCTGGTGAGCGAACGCACCCTATAGCAAAAACGTCTAAAAAAAAGAATTATTTATTTATTCATTTATTTATGTTATTTATTTTAATTTAACCAGAGTGAGACAGAGAGAAAGTGAGAAAGCAAGCCACCAGGTCTGGGACTCAAACCCTGGTTGGCCATACAGGAGTGTCTAGCGCCTTAACCACCACGCCACCTGCTGGTCCCGTTATGCTTTATTCTAAAGTCACAAGTAGAATAGTTCGTTTTACTAACAGGAGAAACGTAGCACAGTCTTCTTTGTTTCCTTGTCATGAAATTAAAATACAGAGGAGTTAATTATTACAATTTCCTCTATGCTGGTAGAGGAAGAGCTACTCCTAAATAGTATTGATTTCTTATATGAATGGCAACCTCAAAATGGGAATTCTGCTTGGATGCAAATTTAAAAATAAGAAAAAGGGCTACTTCTCTGCTCTGGGGCACAGTTTACAGTTTTGGGGAGACTTAAAAACATCTTTGGGGACCAGCAGTTAGCGTAATGGCTATGTCGCTGGATTCCCACGTAGTCGACCGCGGTTCGCGTCCCGGACCCGGTGGCTTACAACTCACGCCGGGCGCGTGTGCGTGCGTGCCCAAGATCCCGAGAGGAGAATGGAGGAGAAGGGATTGCGGCGTGGCCATCCCTGATTTCTCGCTTTCTATCTCTCTCTCTCTGTCTGTCTGGCGAGCGCACGTGCCCTATAGCAAAAAAAAACCTCTCCAAAAAAAAAACATCTTTGGACACAGGAGCAAAGAAAAGCAGCATGTCTGCTAGGCGCTTCAAAGACACCAAATTTCTGCCTCTTTCACTTCCCTGTGTGCCACGATGAAGAGGAGAAATGATGAATATGAGAGAATTTCTCAGTCACCTAAATGTAACCATGCTGCTTAATAATCCTTCATAAACTGTTACCATACTCTACACTCCACCTCAGAGGCAGAACCCCTAGCTACCCAGTTGCTTTCCCACATCCTATCATTTTTACTCCCTCACTTGGGTCCACATGGCTGCTGCCCCTACTCATCTGTCAAGGACCCTCCAGTCTGAGCTCCCTGGATGGCTGGTTGGCCATCTGACTCCCCTAGGCAAGCACCATGAAGGTGGGGGCGTGGTCTGGCTCACTGCTGGATGCCCAGCCCCTAGGAAAGTGCTGGCAGAGAGAAGGCTCTGATCAGGTTTCTGAATGAGTGGCTTCCAAAGCACGTCTGCAATCAGCAAAATCAACCTCCTCAAAATCTTGTTTCTTTCAGTAATTCTTCATCATCCTGAGTACTATGACTTAAACAAAGAAACTGCTAGAAAGAGGTTCTAGGTATGTTTGGGGATGATGTTTTCCCAATATTTGGGAGGAACAGATCAGCTTTACTTGAGAAATAGCCTTTCAAATTTGAGGTTTAAACGCTTTGGTCCAAGTTGAGAAAGGGAGCTTGCCTGTTGGCCAGGAAAGAAGCACCAACCGCCCCACAACTGTCCTCCGTTCCATCCCAATCCCCCACCAGTAAGGGGAGAAGGTAATCTGGAGGAGAAAAGAGGCCAAAGAAAACAGCCAGAAGACACATCTGATAACTGGTTTCCTGCTATAAAAGGTTAACTCCAGGTTGTCAGCTTTTCTGAAGATTGAACATGAAGTTTTCCTGTCTTAATTTCTTTACCCATGAAGGGGCAAACTGATGAAAGCAGTAATATTAAAATGTTCCAGGCACATTAAACAGTATAGTATAATGGGAATTAACCACCACTTCAATTTCTCATCATGATTTCCCAAGACAAGGCTCCCATAGAATGGTTTTTGCAAGAGAATTTGAGGGGAAAGTGTAATTGCTCTGTCAGATCAAATGGTTAGTGAAAACATTTTTAAGAAAGTAACTAGCATGGGAAGACCAAATGAGACGCCTTTCCTTCTTACGGTTTTCTCCTCAGCACTGTCTTCACATGTTCTCGCTGGGAGTTACTTCGCAAATGTCATCAACAATGAAAACACCCCCAAGGCTGACTAATCTTTGCTAACAAAAAGCCCTTCAATGGCACATGAAATAACTTACAAAGTACACAGACTGGTGTCCAGTATGTGGCCATGCTAAGTGCTAGTTCCAAAAAAGAAAACCTTACTTGAGTAGTGACCGGAGGTGGGCCTGGTGGGCACAGCAGCTGCAGTAGTGTCCACGTAAGACATGTCACCAGCAGGATGGAGTCCATCCACTTCAAATTGCTTTGGCATGCTCCCTCCATCTACACAAGATGCAAACAATGCCCATGAGACCTCCATCACAGCAGCTATGAGAAGGGCAAGGGCAGTGCAGGGCAACCAGCTTTGGGGGCATGTGAGCTGTAGCCAACTATTATTCTTACAGGATTCTTCTAAGAGGTTCTCAACATAATCACTTACCAGTGTAATCACTTTTCAAAGGTTCTTTTTTTTTTTTTCTTTTTTTAAGAGAGATTTTTGTTACAGGGCATGTGCGCTTGCAGAGACACTATAAACAATTATATTTGTTTATAGCACTGGATTCATCACCCAACAGAAAAATCAAGCCATAATCATTTGAATGCTTGCTGATAATCATTGCTGAAAATCATTTGAATGCTATTTATGTGTCAATGATTTGGGATAGCAGGTGCCATGGTGGTTAAGGTGCTGGACTCCCACATGGCTGACCATGGTTCAAGTGCTGGACCTGGCAGCTTGAAAATCACACCAGGCGAGCGCACACATGTGTACTCATGCCCAAAATCCCAAAAGGAGAATAAAGAAGAAATTGTGGCATGGCCATCGTCCCTGAGGGGTGATTTCTCACCTTCTCTCTCACTGTCGCTCTCTGGTTAGCACACATGCCCTATGGCAAACCTAAAATAAAACACAATAATTTAACAAAGTCCTTCTAACTGGCATGTTAAAAAGTTTACTAAGTTTACTTCACAAAAGTTACTAAGTCCTCTCATTTAACTGTTATGGTACTTGCAGATTTGACAATGAAGTTTCCATGGCTATCCAAGAGGCTATATACAAACGTGGAGATTTCTCAAGCTGATCAGAGTCTCAGAGATGATCAACTGCATCCTTATTTTACATTTACAAAGGAGGCTGCAAAGGGACAGTCTTAAGGCAGAGCCAAAGCCAGGACGCCAGTTTCTGGACTCTTAAGCTAGTAAGAGAGGTGCTCCAAAACTTCATGTTAGATGTATAATATGAAAAAAATTATGCAAGGATTGCAAACTGGTTTTGCCACAAGATAAATTTATACTTAAATTCCACATTTCCGTGACCTTTTGAAGTCCCCTTGTATTCTTTGAAATCTATTCTTTCACTAAGAGTGAGGTTTTCTAAATCTGAAATAATCGCCAGAACCAGTATCAAGAAAAATAATCTTCATATTCCATAAAAAGGAAAAATATATATAAATTAAGAAAAATCACTTACTTGGTAAATTAAGGATTCATTTATAGGTTTAGCTCTAACTTTGAAATTATTACTCATTCTGAAAATTTTTTTTAAAGAATTATTTTATTTAACTTTATTTATTATTATTATTATCATTATTATTTTCCAGTTTGATCAGAGAGAGACAGAGAGAGAGAGAGGAAGTGAGAAAGCAAGCCACCAGGTCTGAGACTTGAACTGTGGTTGGCCATGTGGGAGTCCAGCGCCTTTAACCACCATGCCACTTGCCGGCCCTCATTCTGAAAATTTTAAAAAAGGGAACCTAGAGGGACCAGCAGTTAGCATAATGGCTATGTCGCTGGACTCCCAGACCTGGTGGCTTAAACTCACGCCGGGCACATGTGCGTGTGCACCCAAGATCCTGAGAGGAGAATGGAGAAGGGATTGAGGCATGGCCATCCCCCCCCCCGGGGGGGGGGGGGGAGATTTCTCGCTTTCTGTCTCTCTGTCTCTGTCGTTCTGGTGAGCGCACACGCCCTATAGCAAAAACCTCTCCAAAAAAAAAAAAAAAAAAGGGAACCTAGATGCACTCTGGGAAACCTAGTAATAGAAAATAAGGTAATATATGTGTATCTGTGGTCTTAACACAAAACGAAAATGTACTAGTGCATTTGCTTTTTATACCAATGGATATGTTTCAACAAAACTAAGCTTTCTACATTTTCAACTTATAACATCACATACTTAATTTGAACTTACATTCAGAATATTCAAATTTTTCATTATCCTTAAAAGCTGGCTTGTCCAGATTTGAATATTCACTTTTGTCTTGAAGTTCGCTCTTTCTCTGATAAAGACTGAAGTAGAAAAATTAAATTTATAAATGTGAAATTTAATAACATAAAACTCAAGTGTACAAGGTGACAAAATGCCTTTTTGAATCAAGAAAATGCTTTACGAACTTCATTTTTCTTTGGTTTATAAAGAACAAGGGCCAGACAGTGGCTTGGCAGTAAAACGCAACACTCTCAAGGCTGACCCACATGGAGGTTCTGGTTCAAGTGAGGAGACTTCCCTAAGTATGCTGGGCACACAAGTGCCCATGCTTTGGGCTGGCTGAAGTTAGGGATTGATCAAGGTATCACAACCCTGTTGGGGGTACTGTCTTTCAGTCCCTCTCTCTCTCACCCTTTCTCTCATAGAAGATATAAACTTAAAAAAAAAAAAAAGGAATAGCTGCACTGCTCTGAGTGCTCAGCAGGCACCTTCCTCAGCAGTTAATAGACATTTACTGGGTTACTCTTCATGACCACATCATATTACTATTGTTAATGAAGAATAATGGTGCACTCTCAATGCTATTCCTAAGAGTTTAGTTTTTCAATCGCCACAAGACATTTCTGAAAAGAACAAATTCTGTACACCACCAGCATGAACTAGCTGAAGAGGGAAACCCACAAGCCTGAGCATGTAGCAAAGTGCCCTAATTAAGTGCATGTCACTGTCTTGTTTTTCCTTTTGGCTTTAATACAAGAATGTACAATGTAAGGAAAACCCAATGCTTTAGAACAGTGGTTCCCAACCTTCCCAGCACTAGGGACCAGCCTTGTGGAAGACAATTCCTCGCAGACTACACTGTGGAAGGATGGTCCCAGGATGACCCAAGCACACCACATCCACTGTGAACCCCATTTCTACCACTATCACACACACGGCAATACACAATGAAGCAATCACAAAACAATAGGGTTCACACTCCCATGAGAATCCAATACCCTCACTGATCCGACAGGAGGCAGAGCCCAGGTGGCAAAGTGATCAATGGGAGCAGCAAACAAATGAATGCAGATCAGTGAGACCAGCACTGATCCAAAGCTCGGCTCCCAACAGGCACTGACAGGCACCAGACAGTGCCTGCTGGGGACCCCTGCTTTAGAACGATGATAGGCATGTGGTTTTCAACTCTGTATAAGAGAACTATATAAACATGCAGATACTCAGGCTCAAGCTCAGAACTAAGGAGTCAGAATTTGCTATGGTGGGGACTAGGCATGAGCAGGAGTCCCACTGTGACCTGAGTAACAGCCCAGGTGACCCGCTGGCCTCAAAAAACACATCTACTCCATCCCGCTTTGATAACCATACCCTAGACCCCACTATCACTTCACAATTTAATTTACTTCAGTGATAAAAAAATTGAAACCTTATGTATTATCTTTAAATGCCAAATTTTTTCCTTTTCTTTTGGTTTTTGCCATAGGACACATGCACTTGCTGGAGAAAAACAAAGAGAAGTAAGAAATCATCCCACCCCCTCCGGAAGGATGGCCATGCTGCAATCCTGTCTCCTCTATTCTCCTCTCAGGATTCTGGGAGCACGTGTACACATGCCCAGTGTGATTTTCAAGCTGCCAGATATGGAACTTGAACCATGGTCAGCCATGTGGAAATCCAGTGCCTTAACTTCCATGCTACCTGTTGGCCCCAGTGCCAAAGTATTTTTAAAGGAACTTTTTAGTGGTGTAAAATTGTTCCAACTTTAAAAATAACTTCAATCTATTTACTTCTACCGATTTGGTACTTTTTGAGTTTATTTTTGTCATGGGGGAAGCACCTTTGACAGGGTCCCATTACACCACGACTCTCACTCCAGCCTTCCAATCATGGGCACACCCAGTTTACAGGCTGACCTGGGATCCAAACTAGGGCCTCCCATATGGCTCCAGTATAACACAGCAGCACCCTACTGCCTGTGCCACCGTGGCTGAGCCATGTATGCTGTTTTTAATATTTGTAAACTCAGTCTAGTCATAGAACCATGAAGATATTAATCAATATATCACATATGATAGACATGAAGTTCAGCAAATAAGGAGAAATCACTTATTGGGCCAGCCCTGTAGTGTAGCCGTTAAGTGCTCTGTATAGAAAGCCAGATCCTACATGGCTGACTATGACTTGAATTCCAGCCCTAACAGCTTGAAACATGCTGGCTTCATGTGAGTGTATGCTCAAGATCTTGACAGGATAAAGAAATGGAGGAAAAAGGATTGTAGCATGACCATACCCCATTGCAGGGGGACTTTCTCTGATGGTGTGTGTGCCCTCTACTAATAAAAAAATTAAAAATCACTTATTTGTTAAAAGCAATCTTTCTTCTCCTAGGTAATTCAGATGATTTTCAAAGAGCACAAATCATCTGACAATCTGATTACAGATTCTATAATGCCAGAGGATCTTTACTATCACCTAAAAAAACCAAACGAGTAAAGGCTGAGACCACAGGTCATGTGACTCTGCTAAAGACATTCAGAAGTGGTACTTGCCTTGCCTTCTGCTCTGAGTGGCTGGAGAAGGAAGGGACAGAGCCACTTTGTGGCTCAGCAGGTGATGGCTGAGGTGTTCTGGCAGGACAAGGTCTAGGGGAAGCCACATGTGATCTGCCCAGACCTAAGGGGCAGAAGAAACCAAGGCAAGATTACTACAAATTGCATGGAGAAGATACCAATGTGGTTTCTAAAGAGCTCTGTTAGTTTGAAAATGAATTCTGTTATCCTTACAAGTAGCAGAGTATGAAGTATAAGGTCCACAAAATTAACAATCCAAGCACCTAAACTACAGTGGTAATCCTAAAATATATAACAATAGCCAACAGCAAAGGGATGGTCACTGTCACTCCCTGAACTCTGCATGCCCAATGCTCTTTATCCCACTGGCTCCCATAGCAGCCCTGTGACACCACTGTTCATTAGGGAAGCACAGGTCCAGAGAACAGACAGCACAGCTGAAGGAGGGCTCTGAGGCTTGAGTCCTGCGTGCTATGGACACTAACCCATTGTCAGGGGCTTACTCTCATTCAAGCAAGAGGGCTGATAAGGACCAGGCCCACCCAACTGCAGAGCATCTCATGGCCCTCTGTGCCAGGGCTTACCTTCCAGATACATTGCACTATCAAGACTTCTCTTTGCTTTTGGAAGGGGAGTGGAGGAGAGACGTCTGGAGGAAGTGCCCCTTCGCAGCCGGGATGCTGCACTGCTGGTGAGCGCATCACTTTTATCCTCTTCCGGCATGCCCTTCTGAGGAGAAACAACCCTTTCCTCTGCCAAAGCGCATCTTTCCGGAAGACTGGGAGTGACGTTTCTGAGAGCACCTGCCAGGTGCAAAGAGGGTGGACTCTTGGCTGGTAACAGGCTTCTAGAGGGGTTTTGAATCATTCTTCGATGGTAGTTTCTGAAAGCTTTTTCCAAGCACTCAGCCTCTTGTTCGAGCTCTCTGACTCGTGCCTTAGTGCTAGCTACCAACTCCAGGTCAGAACTGGGGAGACTACCCTCCGTCTCCGCACGTGCATAACTTGCGATCCTAGGTGCAACTGCACTTGCCATAACTTTTCCCTGTTCAAGAGGACTGTTCAAGAAATTCCTGTGTATATCTCCATCGTGAGGCATCACCTGGTCACTTACTAACCCACTAACAGAACGATCAATCAGAGACAACTTTGGTTTGCGGTACACTTCATTCTCTAGAGCTGCAGAAAAAAACATAATTTGAGAAATGAGGGGGCAAGGTGGAGGATAAAATTAAAATATACTTGGGACTAGCAGTTAGCGTAATGGCTATGTCACTGGACTCCCGTGTAGCTGACCGCGGTTCGAGTCCCGGACCCAGTGGCTTAAACTCACGCCAGGTGCATGTGCATGTGTGCCCAAGATCCTGAGAGGAGAATGGAGGAGAAGGGATTGTGGCATGGCCATCTCCCCTGGGGGGTGATTTCTTGCTTTCTATCTCTCTGTCTGTCTCTGTCTTTCTGGCGAGCGCACGCGCCCTATAACGAAAACCTCTTAAAAAAATAAAATATACTTGAATTTTTTTTAATGAAATAAGGATGAGCTTATACATTGAACAGTTTCTGAAATCACAATAAGGTTAACAACTATTAACATTTATTGAGAGCTAATATGGACCAGTTACAGCTACTTACATTTTCATTTATAACTTAGGATATAACTTCAGAATCTGTTATGCATGACTGAAATGCCAAAAGCTGCAAGAATTTATTCATAATTTACTCGGTGGTAAACTCTAACCAGGCGCGAACTCATTTGGCTGAAGAGCTTGACCTGAATGGATGTGAACCCTTTATCTTTACTTCACCCAGCATGAACAGTCATGCGTCTGATTGCAAAATAATTAATTTGTTTCCCTGCAGGGTGCTGCTCTGGAACTCTCAGAGTTGTTGTGAAATCCACAGTATATGGTCAAGCTTCAGATAAAGGAATTCATGACACTGAGGCCCAGGAACCCTCAGTGCTCCCATGTTACAGATGGAAGGACTGAGGCTACTGAGGCTACTGAGGCTGGGCCACACAGTTAATAAGTCTTAGAGCAACCGTGACTTTCTGGTGCATGTGCCCACTGTTCTGCAATGCCTCTCTATGATGCCACAAGACACAAGCTTATAGTAGTCAATGTGGGTGTGCAAGAGCTCCATCCTCACTGCATTACTGTTCAAGACATGAGACTGCTACAATCTCAGCTGTGGGCAGTTTGGCAAACAGAACTGCTGGGATAAACTGAGGAATGGGAAATACTATCAATGGGTAAGGATATATAAAAAATAAGTGGTGCACGTAGAAGGGAACAATGGACTGAGGAGGAAGGAGAACAAACAAGGACTGAGGAAGGCTCAGAAAAAGGTCTGAGAAATCAGATGAACTGGTAATACATATTTTTTCTTTGAGCTTGAAAAGCAACTGAAGAACAAAGTATCCGAGTTTCATTATCCTTCTTATGAAGTAGGATGGTGAGCACCCACAGTACGGACACAGTCATGAACCAATAGCAGCAACCACCTCCTGAGTGTCTTTTATGTCCCGGATGCTGAACTGGGACCCTTCTCATCTCATCTTTGTTCATCATGGCCCAGTAGGTATTATTATCCCCATTGCAAACTAAGTAAATGAAGCCCAAGGAAATTAAAGTAATATGCCCAAGGTGAAACAACTAACTTCAAAACTGGGGTCCCAAACAAAACTGGTTCTGAGTCTGATGGCACTGCTCTTTTCCCTAAGCCACCCTGCTTCTCCTCTCGCACCCAAAATATATGTATATGTCTGTCAATGACTATGTAAAATTACAAAATAGCCGATCAGTCTTATCATCAGGGTAATGAATAAGAAAGGAAAGCCTAGGATGAATCTGGGGACTTCTGTATCACCATCCCACCCTTCCTATTTGGGGCATGAGGTTCTCCAAGCTGTGGGATGCCTGTGATGGCTAGCCGATGACCCAGGTGGTATCCCTGAAATGGACAAAGAGTTTTACTTCTACGATGACAAACATTTCTATGGCTTTTCTCCAATATGAGTATTACTAAATATTCAATAAATTATGATCATTATATTTCCACAAGTGTCAGAAGCTTTACACATACAAAAAACTTATGGGTTACAAATGTCTCTAACCTGTCTGAGTTTGTTTCAGTTGCAATTTTAAATCTGCAACCTGAACAGTTAACCTCTTCACAGAAGAATCATAATCTAGTATCTGGGCCTTTAGCTGTGCAGAATGCTCAATCTGAAAAGATTCAGAGAAAGAAAAGCAATCAGTGTAAAACAAATCATAGCTCACTTCAAAAGGCAAAAAATCTCTTAACATGTATATTCTCTTTTTCTGTTTTGCAGATTCTGAAACTTTACACCAGCAATCATTGGGGTTTCTATATTAAACACACACACACACACACAACAAGCTTTTCATCATCTTCTTCATTCACATCAAAGACTACCCTGGTACATGCAAGCACAGACATCAGAAAAACACAAGTAATACCTAGAAGTGTCAGGATGCTACGGCCAGCAGGTGCCATAGTGCCATAGTGGTTAAACTGCTAGACTCCCACACAGCCAACCACAGTTCAAGTTCCGGACATGGCAGCTTGAAACTCAGTGTGTGTGTGCAGGCACACGCCCAAAATCCTGAGAATGGAGGAGAGGGGACTGCAATGTGGCCATAATTCACCCCTCCCTTGGAGAGTGAATGCTCACTGTCTCTCTGCAGTGAGCACTCACTCCCTATAGTAAAAAAAAGAAAAAAAAAAGAAGAAGGTAAAGAAGTGTCAAGGTGAGAATCACTTTAATAGGGGGCACTGTCAGGCATCCAGAATATTTCTGTTTAGGTGAGTTTGCTATCCTTTCAATTTTGTTGCTATTATGAATATAAAGTAATATAATCATGGGAGAATTTTTTTTTTTTTGAGAGGTTTTTGCTATAGGGTGCGTGCGCTCGCCAGAGAGAGACAGAGAGACAGAAAGCGAGAAATCACCCCCCAGGGGGGGATGGTCACGCCGCAATCCCTTCTCCTCCATTCTCCTCTCGGGATCTTGGGCACGCACGCACACGCGCCCGGCGTGAGTTCTAAGCCACCGGGTCCGGGACGCGAACCGCGGTCGACTACGTGGGAGTCCAGCGACATAGCCATTACGCTAACTGCTGGTTCCCAGCATGCGAGAATTTTTTCAGATGAGAAAAAATTGACCACATTTCCAGGAGTAACCTTCGTGGGTTGGTTTGCTCCGGTGTGCCTGCCAGGTTTACATAACTACAAAGTGGACTGACATAATACTAGCACAAGCAAGGAGCAATACTCACTTCACTTTGCAGCTGTTTTTGTAGGGTTTGCCTGAGGCTTTCGAACTCCTTATGCTCAAATGTTATAGCATTTTCTGCTTTCTTTAATTCTTTCTGAAAAGCCACAAGCTCAGGTGCTGGCTGAGCTAAGCCTAAGGAAAAAAAAGAAAACAGTCATTATCAACCTTAAACTTTCTCAATTCACTTAACAAAAGCAACTAAAGAAGTTTTAAATGATTTTTCCATTTGTCTATATTCATGCAATTAATATTCTATTAATTCTATTAAATGAACTAAGATTAATCCTGATTCACAAGTTTCAGAAATAAAGAAGTTAAAGCATGTTAACATAAACTTCATTACTCTTAGTAGTCCTACTCCAAGTAAAAGACTCCTTTCAAATCCTCGAACTATCCTGAAAGCCTGTCTCTCTCCTCTACGATGCACAGAAGGCATAGAAGCAGCTCTTTATCAGGTTACAGGGATGACTGCCCCAAATTCCAACCCATCTGAGCAATAGTCAGCTGCAGGTGGGGTCCAGGCAGAAAGCAGATTGAACCCTCAATTCAGACCATCTAAGGCCCTTTGATAAAAGGGTGACTTATCCCCTTCCGCCTCAGTAGTCACTGGAGAGCCGCAGCCATGGCTCTGTGGTACCCCATGGCCGTGAGCCTCAACAAGGACCACAAAGTGACCAAGAACGTGAGCAAGTCGAGGCACAGCCCCCGTAGCAGGAGCCTCACCAAGCACACCAAGTTCGTGTGCAACATGATCTGGGAGGTGTGTGGCTTCACCCCCTATGAGCGGCATGCCGTGGAGCTGCTCAAGGTGTCCAAGGACAAGCGCGCCCTCAAGTTCATCAAGAAGCAGGTGGGGACACACTTCCATGCCAAGAGGAAGCACGAAGAGTTGAGCAATGTCCTGGCCGCCATGCGGAAAGTGGCTGCCAAGAAGGACTTAGCCTTCCCTGTGCCAATAAAGCTGACTTATCCACCCACCCCCCAAAAAAGGGGGTGACTTATGCCGGTAACCAACCACAAAGGATGGCATAGTTCCTTGAGCTAGTAATGGAGCCATGTGGTTAGCACCCCCTTGTCTGTGGAGGACTAGAGGAGAGCACAGAACTAAGGGGGGTGAGCTGGCACAGGCATGGAGTGCAATGCGAGGCCATCCAGTACGTGCTAAGATCTTTGGCTGAGAGGTGGGCCTGTGGGGGGTGGGACGGAGAACAAACTGCCCTTCTCTCAGCGCTCCCTGGCCAAATCAGATCAGCAGTCAAAGGGCAAGGCAACCCTGACACCACCTAGAGAGGCGAATCACACTTAAAAAAATGTTCCTTCTTACAGTGACACCATTAATTACATAACCGCAAATATAAACAAAGTAATTTCGATTTGAGCATCTTAAAAAATCTTCTTGATATAAGCCTCTCTTACACGTAGAGAGCAGAGTTTTATAATATTGACTTAGCATGAATTACAAAAACACGCCAACCAGAAAAGATGACATACGGTTTAGGAGACGCAAGTTTTCATTTTTGGCCTCATCCAGTTGTTGTTTAAGTAATTTATTTTGTGCCTGAAGCTCCACTTTCTCTTCTTTTAGTAGTGAATAATCACTCATCTCTTGAACCTTTTCATTCAACAAGAGGTTTTGCTGTGTCACTGCCAAAGATTGGGCTTTGACTGACTCTAACTCAAGCTGAAATTGAAAACAAAAATGTAGTTGATTTTACAGCACTGCAAAAGTAAAAGCTGCCAGGCTACTGTAAGCTGGGTGTGATAGTTTAATTATGGTCACTGTACAGAGTTCGTGTTCTCCACAACAGGGCTCTAACTACAATAATAAAAAAGTCATCTTCTGCTTTAGAGGTGGCGCACGGGAGGTTCATCTAACTGTGGAACCCTGTCCTATGAAGTGAATGCTTTGGTCATCCCATTTTCCAGAAGTAACCAAGGGCTCGTTAACAACCACACTGTAGCAATACATTTTTTAAAATATGAAAGGTGAGATATAACCTCGAACATGCTGTGAAGGGCTTCCCTTTCCCTAGTATAACACCTTTCATACTTGGATACAGAAGCCTACAAAGTTCTCAAGTCAGTCAGTATGATTGCAACAACTAATTTTACATTCAGAATATATTTTAAGTACCTCAAGTTCCAGCTCTTCATTCAGACAGCAAGCACAGTAAGCAGAGAAGTAACATAACAGTGGTGGTGTAACAAACCTGTTTCACTGTTTTCATCTCTAAGGTAATGATGTAATAATGACAGGCATTTTTACCTGCTACTGATGGAACAGAAAAGGATGAGGTAAAAACTAGTATGGCTTGGCAACCTGCTATGGGCCCAGCACATAGGGCAGCTCTCTGGATCCCCTCAACAGCTATATGAGGTGGAAAGTATCCCAAACTTTATAGATTGGCAATTTGAGGTCAGAAAACTTACCCAAAGAAGGTACACAAGCATTAAGGGAGAGAGACAAATTGTGAGCAGGGCTCTAGTTCCCAGAGCTCTTTCTGTATTTCCCTACGTGGCTTTGATTGAAATTAAGAACTACTGAATTAACTTCGGCCATTCCCTTTTAGTCACATAATAAACAGTGCAAAAACTATCAAGAGGATAACTTGAGATTAATTATGACTAAAACTAAAATTTCACATATAGCCTAAAATCTACGTTAAGAAAACAAAAGGCTTAAAAATTACCTCGAGTTCTTTCATTCGGTTTATGGACTGATTGAGTTCTTCCTTTTTTGAATTAATAGTTGTGAGCTCCTCTTGCAAGTGAATGGCTTTTTCTGAAGGAAAGAACCCACCAATTAAACACGTTTTCCTAGTGAATACAAAAGCCATTTAATAACTTATGAACAGTATATCAGACCTAGTGACATTATTTCATAATCTAAAACAGCAGAGAGCTAGCCCCATTGAACAGTGGTTAAGCGCTGTGCATTGGGAGCTAGGTCTCGTGTGGGTGATCATGGTTTGACTCCTGGGCTCAACAGCCTGAAAAATATGCCAGGCACATGTATGTGCACAACCAGGATCCTGACAGGATGGAAAAATGGAGGAAGAAGGATTGTAGCATGACTGTGGCCTATTAGGGGGTGCTTTCTCTTTCTGGCTAGTGTGTACACCATTGATGATACAAATAACAAACAATACATAGATAAAATAGTAGATGTGGGGGGGGGTGTCAAAAATTATCAGGCAAATAAGAAATAACTCTGTTACTCAATGGGTGACATGGGTGATGTGGAGTTATAACTGTCAGGTACACACGTGGTTAAGAGTCCACCTGCTATGCATGCTAACCAGAGTTATATCATCATTCAGAGCACAGGCCACAATGCTGAAGGCTCTTAATTTTCTTAAAGGCAAAGATTGCTCTGCTATTTTGTAGTTTTCACTTCATCTAACACAAGTCCATGTAGTTATATCATCAAAACATACCTTGCTAAATATACGATGGTACTAATTCATCAAAGAAGTATTACTTCCCACGAAATGGTAACAAAAGGGACAGTCAGTGGATATCTGGTCAATACCAAAGATCCAGACCTGGTTTACCCCCCAAGAATCCATTTGAAATTGCCATCAAAAGTTCAAGGTTGCCTTTTATAATAGCTATAGGCAATTTCCTAGAAATATATGGAAATGTAAAATATATGAAGATCGAAAATTTATTCAACTTCTGTAGTCTCAGGCTGACATATATAAGGACTTAGGCATTTATATGTCAAGAAAAAAACAGCATAAAGAATTAAGAAACTAGGTCGCAAGGGACAGAAAATTTAAAATAAAATTTCCCAGAAGTAAAAAAAATAAAGTCTCTCACAATTAAGAGTAAAATTAAGGGACCAGCAGATGGTGTAACAGTTGCATCGCTGGACTCCCACGTGGTCAACCACAGTTTGGGTCCTGGACCCAACAGCTTAAAACTCACGATGGGTGCATGTGCATGTATGCCCAAGATCCTGGGAGGAGAATGGAAGAGAAAGGACTGCAGCATGGCCATTCCCTCTTGGGGTAATGTCTTGCTTTCTGTCTCTCTGGCAAGCACAGATGCCCTATAGCAAAAAGTCCCTCTTTTAAAAAAAAAAAAGGTAAAATTGACTAGATGGCAGTAAGCTGCTACTACCTTCTTGACAGTCATGGATGTATTTATCAAAATATATTGAATAAATTTGGATAAAATATTGATACAAATCACTGGCCTTCATGAACAAACAAAATGATAAACATGAAAGTTTACAAAAAGGTGGTGAAAGACAATGATTTATTTTTTCATTTTGCAAAACTAAAACTACAAAAAATGTGTAACTTTGTAGTAACAATGAAGTATAAACTATGTATATATATATATATATATAAAATACATATCTAAAAATACATATATATATACACACACACATATATGTATTTTTAGAATAAAGAATAGACTCAGCTCAAGAAGCTATAACCAACATGAGAAGTAAAAAAATATACCTTCCCCCTGCCCTCGCCCAGAATCACCTTTATTCTTCCTTTCATCTTCCATCAGTCTATTTGTCCTAGTGATGTAATCGTCCTTCAGTTCAAGTTGATACCTGAGAATCAGAATGACTACAAATGAGTTCCCAGTGCCTTCCTGGAAAGACCATTGTCAACACACAAACTTATCTATGACAGAGGGGCACCAAGGAGCCCAGAACGTGATAATGCCTAAACTTTAAATCTTTCAGTCAGTCTGATTCCTTAAGTCCAGGAGTCAGAATTCTGAACATAAAAGATCCAGGAAAACCCTGCCTCAATCTGGTAAATTGGGTCCCAAAACAATCACACAAAAGTAAGGGTTGTGTTATCACAAAATTACTGAAAGCAATTACTTCTCAGCTGGTCTTGACTGACACAAAGAAGAAAGTAAATTAAACTAAACTCCCACAGCACACACAAGACTCTCTGAATCCCAAATGATCACAAGCCAGTCACGTCAACACACCTGTCCCATTTCCCCACCCATAACCAGAACTTCGGTCCTCAGGGACTATGCAAGTATTGAGAGCCAACTGCCAGCAGCATTATATCCAGGTTAGTGCTACCAAAAGGCACATGGTCCTAGAGTTTTTACTTATCTTCACCAATAGTTACCAGCTGCCCTTCTGGTTCAGAGGTGGGAGAAAGGACAGAAAAACACTCCTGGGTTAAATATCCTTCAAATGCCCATGATGGCCCAAGTCATATGAGGCTCACCAAAGCCAAGTCTCCCAGGCCATGGAGGATATCAAAACGTTGCTAAATAGCTCATAATTTCCATAATCAAGTAAAATTAAAATATATACTTTTATTCATTTATTCCTAAAAATTTAACTACAGATACTTCAGTGTTATCTACGTTAGTCCAGGGGTGGTCATAAAAGTATGTGGATAAAAATCCGTTTCAAAACTGAAAGATGGAAAAGTTGTATATTTCATTTTTAACAGAATTTGTTTAAAGAACAACTTGAAAAAACTTCTACAAGTACTACATAACTGAATCCTAGTAACAAACCATGGGCAAGGCAGTAACAAAAGGCCAGTGATTTAAGAAATACCCAGAGCCACTGAGTAAAGCCATCTCCTCACTACACATGTATAAATTCAAAAAATATTAACTGAGCACTTACTTAGATGTCAGATGCTATGCTGCCCACTGGTGAGAAACAATCATCCTAGGGGCCTAATATCTTTACACTGAGATGATACCCACTGGTACACAAAACTTGGAATATAGAAACGCCAAAGTGGGGCCAGTAGCTGGCATAGTGGTTAAGACGGGACTCCCACATGGCTGACCACTGTTCAAGTCCCAGACCCCATGGCTTGAAAAATCACACTGGGTACATGTGCACCCAAAATCCTGAGAAGAGAATGGAAGAGAACAGGATTATAGCGTGGACATGCCCTTGAGGGGTGATTTTTCACTTTCTCTCTCTCTGTCTTTGGTGAGCACATGCGCCCTATGGCAAAAACCTAAAAAAGGGGAGGGGGAAAAAAAGGCCAAGAGGCCAAGTAACCATAGTTATCCATATTATCCATATATTCCTTTCCTGTATCACTTTTAGCTTCACATAATTTTAGTTCATTACTTTTGATTCTGGCTTTGCAGAATCTTAAAGGAACACAAGGCATATGTTCACTGACAAATACTATAACCACTAAGTAGAATAATTTATAACAAATCATTGAATAGCTCATCTTAGTGGCAGCATGAATAGGACAGAGGAAAAGATAACTAAAAGAGATTATAGGTCTACTTTTACAGCTTATCAGCTGTGCGAGCTGAGCGAGTCATAAGGAGCTCCAAAACTTAAAGCAAATCACAGGCCCTCAATAAATGTTGAGAGAGGTCATGAGGAGGAAAGCAGAGGATGCACTTCTCTATAACAGATCTTTATCCTAACTTGGGACGACCCCACAGTACAGCAGTTAAGCACTATGCATGGGGTGCCCGATACCGCATGGCTGACTGTGGATCAATTCCTAGCCCCGGGGCCTTAAAAAACTCACTAGCCACATGTCCATGTGAGTTCAAAATCCTGATGGGATGGACAAGTGGAGGAAAAAGGATTGCAACACATGACCATGCCCCATGGGAAGGGGGTTATGCACACACGTGCCCTCTCTCTCATGCCCTCTCTTTCTCTGGTAAGTACATGTGCCTTCTGGCAATTAAAAAAATTAATTAATTAAAACTATCTGGGACCAGCAGGTAATGCAGTAGTTAAGGTGCTGGATACTCCTGCATGGCCAACCTCAGTTTGAGTCCGGGACCTGGTGGCTTGCTTTCTCACTTTCTTTCTCTCTCTCTGGCCAAATTAAAATAAATAAATAAATAAATAAATAAATAATAAATAATTCTTTAAATTTTTTTTTAACTATCTTAACTCAAAGACTCATAGGAAATGATTGACTATAGATGAAAAATTACTATTTTTTTTCAAGCACTATGTTAGCATTCTCTACTTCATCAGTTGTCATGTTTTCACCAACTTAATTCAAATATACTATTTCTTTAAAATTGCCAATTACTTTAGAATTTCATTCTTGAGCTTTTGTTCATAGGTCTCTTCAATATTCTTTATGTTCTGCTCCCTTCTTCTAAGAGCCTCAGTCACTTTTTTATTTTTTTCTTCCTGGAGTCTCTGGGTCCTGAAATTAGCAAAAACATATAAAGCAATTAAACTACAACATCTACGGTAACAAATCCAGGAGGAAAGAAAAAGTGACGTGTTTTCAGTTTGACAGATTAAAACTGTTACGTGACTATCACTGCTGGAAAATAAATGGAAGGAGCCAGAAGTCTGGCCTAAATTTGATGAACCCATCTACTGTCTATCGGAACTAGCAGAGGAAGCCTGAAAGTGGTGGGACATGGTACCTAGCTGGTGGAGTTGGGAAAGAGTCCAGACCAAAGTGGTTTCTCACAGATAATGACCTCTTAATAAATAGGGACAGGCCCAGTTGCAAATACCAGAGCCATATGTGAAAGCCTAGGGTTCAGATCCTCAACTGCAGACGAGCCATGTCCTGACTGGCTGGCAAGTTGGGGAGATAGGCTGCAGCTTGGTAAGACCCTGTCTGTCTCATGAAGGGAATAATTTTTTTTTTTAGACTTTTGCCATAGGGTGTGTGCGCTCATAGGAGTGGGGAGGGTAGAGGGAAAGTAAGAAATCACCCCCCATAAGGGATGCCCAACCCCTTCTACTCTTGAAATTTTGGGCACACATACACATGTTCCTGGTGTGTTTTTAAAGTCTCCCGTCTGGAGTCAACTATGTGGGGTCCAGCACCTTAACCCACACCACCTATTGGTCCAATAAATACTTTTAAAAAATGGTGGAAAATGGCCACATACAATGTAGGGGTGAAAGAAAAGTATTAGTAGTTACAAGTTATAAACAGAACTTAAGCTCATGCTCTTATGTGCTTATCTCTTCTACAGTACTCTTTCTAACTGTGGGATCTAATACAATAGATTAGCCCACAGATATAAAAATTTATTTCTGTCAATTAATAATCTACTGGTTGAGAGACCAGCTGATGGCATAATGGTTTTGTTGCTGGACTCCCACATGGCCAACGGTAGATCGAGTCCTGGACCTAGTGGCTTAAAGCTCATGCTGGGTGCATATGTGTGCATGCCCAAAATCCAGAGAGGAGAATGGAGGAGAAGGGATTGTGGTGTGGCTATCCACCCTGGGGGGTGATCTCTCATTTTCTGTCTCTCTGTCTCACCAGTGAGCATATGTGCCATATAGCAAAAATCTCTGTAAAATAAATAAATAATCTATTGATTGAATACCGAACAAAGTGCCAAAACAGACAACAAGAAATAGATGGATCAGGGTTTCCAAATACCAAAGAATGGAATGATCTGCACAATGATATTTTAAATCCACCAATTCCCAGGGGAATCAGGTTTCCAGGTGCAGAGATCAAGCCAACCTGAGAAGTGCTACAGAACTCTGAATAGGGTGAAGGTTCTTTGCATAAGTTCCTTCTACTGGCTCACCTGGAGAGCCATGGAACAATATACTACATTTATTTCACTTATACACTTAGAAGAGAGGAGTAAAGGAAGTGGAGACAAGGAAGTGATTATAATCATGAACTCTTTCTGTCCAGGTTTTATTCCTTTTCTTTTCTCTCTCAGTCAATTTAGCTCTTCAGTATTGCCAAGAAGAGAGAAAGGTAGAATAAAATCTATTGAGCCTATGGAAATGAGAAAACAGCATTAATGAAGATGGAGATAATTATCTAATGGACTGAAGTATCTATGGGTGTCATTTAATAAATTTCAAACAGGAAAGTAGGTTTACTGCACAAACTATAGAGAGGTAAGCTTGTTATCCATACCAGGTTAAACTTGAAGGATGGAACATTTGTGAGCACTTGGAAAAAGGGAGTAACACACATGCTTAAAGAAATAGCTTCACCCTGTATAAGTCAAGTCATAGCTGCCATGTGGCAGATCTGGATGTCTGGAATTCAGTTACTAGCCACACATTAAACTATCAGTTCTGAATGAACAGACCCGTGAAACTTATTATTCAAGTATTATTAGCTTTTTCCAATTATTTGTCTGGTTTTACTGTGGCCTAATGATAGTTTCTCATTCTGCTTTTCAGCTTGATGTCTAATATTTCAGACATTCACGCTGTTTCTCTGAACCTGTACCTTCTAAAAGTAGGTGCTATCACCTTTTCAATCAAGAATTCTACTTGGCAATTAACATTAGGATATTGAGACACTTACTCAGTAATTCGTTTTCATCCCATTCATTCTGAATATCCAAAATGAAAAGGCATTACTTACAATTCAAAAGCTTCAACTCTTTGCTTCAGCTCTGCTTCTCTACCCCTCAGCAAATCTATATCCTTCAGCAGAAGTTGCCTTTGAGCATAAATTTCTTTTGTTTCAATCTGTATATGAAAAGCATTGATTTTTAGCAAGCCAGCTAAAGAAAATAAGACAGATTTGAACTAATATACTGCTTCCTAAATTCCAGACAACAAAGTACAGACATTTAGAGTACCAATTTCACATTCAAGAGATTCCAATTCAAGGTACATAAAAATATATACCCTTGTACAAAAAACTTATTTCCCCAATGATTGTTAAACTACATTAGCTTGTATTCCTACACCTCTTGTCTAATTATTTTACTCAGTTCTTTTACGCCTTACAGTTCCTTACTTAAAACTTTAAGTTCTTCAGCAAGAAAAAAATAATATGCATTCAGTAATGAAACTCCAAAAGAATAGAATCCCCATGGTTCTGGTGGTGGTGGTATCTGGATGTTTCACTTCATGATACAGCAGTAACCAAACACGTTACAAGGCTGACCCACGTGGAAAGGTTCTGTCATCTCTCTGAACATGCCGGTTGCATGTATGCCCATAATCTGGCTGAAGCTGGGGGGTGGCTGCAGTATGAAGACCCTTTGGAGGTGCCTGTCTGTCTCTCTCGCTCATGGGAGAAACTTGAAAAAAAGAAAAAGACATAGTCCTCATCTTTAAGGATCTCACAATTCAGTGAGGGAGAGGAAAAACAATCACACTAGGATGTGATGGTTTTCACAGTCAAAATACATGAAAACTACATGCAAGAACAAGGCCTATACAAGTCACTCAGTGGAAGTCAAGAAAGGTATCAACAAGGTCACATTCAAGCTGGTTTTATCAAGGAGACAAAGGGACAGGCATTCCAAGAGAAGGATAAAGATATAGTGGTGCTTTTTATGAGGATGACAATCTTCAAAGCCTTCAGATAACCAGTTAATAGGGATCTAGTGTCACCTGTCTGAAGATGAAGTTGTTAGTCTAAACAATTCAATCACCTCCAACATTTTTATAGCAGAAACGAGCCCAATTCCCAGCTGATATACAAACCTATACAGGGGGTGCACTTAGCATTAAATAGCTAGGCCTTACTGAGAAGCCCTAAGCAAGAGTGGACACTAGGAAGCTCTTCTACTTTAAACACCTGACTGTAGTAGTTCTGGGAGTATGCCAGAAGCTGCTGCAAATCCGGGCTGTTCTAAGACAGGCCCTTGGGAAAGGAACAGGTTTTTCCTAAAGGAACAGACCCAATCCCTACTGTAGACATCTACTCTGTGCTGTTCCTTGACCTCTTCATTGCTGGTCCAGTCACCTTCCTAGGTGCCAAGTTCAAACGGCCAAGTGGGTGACCCTTGTAGCCCTGGACTCCTCTACTCCAGGGACTTCATCTCTGCTCATGTCTCTGGCTTCTTCTAGAAATTGTACACTGCATTATTTCCAGGTTATGCCTGGAAGCTCTCCCTGTGACTCTGCACTCTTGGTTTATCCTTATTCTCCCACCAGCCAGTCACTCCAGATCAATTCCATGATGACTTCGAGATGACCACAGAGCCTTCCCTTTCGCCTAGGTTAGGAACCAGCCAGCCTCTCCTCTAGTTCCCTTCACACCCAGCAGAACCCCAGAGTCTTTAACTACATAGGCTGCCTTTCTTTCTATTTTTAAAAAATAATTATTTAACTTTGTTATTATTATTATTATTATTATTTAATTTGACCAGAGAGAGAAAAAGGGATGACAAAGCAAGCTGCCAGGTCTGGGACTAGAACCATGTGGGAGTCCGGCACCTTAACCACCGCAGCACCTGCCAACTCCTTGGCTGCCTTTCTGAAGTCAAATCAATTAAGCTCTGCAAACTTTCACTCCCCAAGCACCTCTCTCTCTCCACCCTCATCGAAACAGAAGATAGAGATACTTTTGAACTGCAAATCCTCTTGAGAGGTGGAACAGAAAATTCACTTAAGAGCACTGGTTTGGTCTTGACCCCCTCAATGTGGCTTGCCCAATCCTCTCTGCTTTAGAGAATTGCTCTTCCCTTGCCCACAAACAGCTTTTCCACCTCAAGTGTCTCCTCAACCCTGCCTCCTAACCCTCACATCTGCCAGAAAACATGGAACTTATTCAGTGTGTCTCCTGATTCCAAAGTGGACACACACCTCCTTGGTTCTTTCCTTTCCACCAGTCTTGGAGGAAGGAAGTCCACATATCCTTTCAAGGCCACACTTCCATTTGTACTCTTGGCCCCAGTCCCTACTGCTCCTCTAGGATCTTATTCCATCAACTGACACATCTTGTTCTTGGAGCTTGAGCCAATCTACTAACAGCTGCAGGAAATAGCCACTCAGTAAACTATTTTTAAATGTTACCTCCTGGTGCTTGTGAAGTCTCTCAAGGGTTTCCTTTTCCCGAGAAATAAGGGCTTCAGATTTTGCTTGACAAACTTTCTCAAACTCAGTCCGGAACTCAGCTAATTCTTTCTCATACTTTCTTTTCTCTTCCATTTTAATTTTTGCTATTTCAGTATCTTTAAAATACTTCAACTGCAAATAAAAAAAATGAAAATAATAGTTACTATACTAAAGAAATAGTAATAAATTATCACTCTGTGGCTAGGTTTAATATTAATGCTGTCCAAACAGATATTTAATTCCCCTTTAGTTTTGCCTCATTCCCTGTGCCTGCAGGATTCATTCAAAAGGCATAAACACTTGGCATCAATTAAAATAAAAGTAACATGCACAACAGCATAGTATCGCCCCTTTTTAAAAATTTGCTAGGGGACACGTGCACTCGCTGAAAAGAGAGAGAAAGGGAAAGTGGGAAATGCCCCCCGGGGGAAGGCCACACCACAATTCCTTTTCCTCTACTCTCCTCTCAGGATTTTGGGCACGCACATGCCCAGCATGTTTTTCAAGCCACCAGGTCCAGGACTTGAACTGCACAGCCCACATGAGATCCGACTGCCTTAACAACCACACCACTGGCTGGCTCTAGTATCCCATTCTTTAAAAATGGTTCTAGATATTCTCCTATATCCCTAAGATGAAGACATTAGAAAATAAGCAAAAATATCACTCTTGTTAAGAGCAACAAAATAAAGCTTACCTTTTGACACATTTCTGCTTGAAGCTGCTGTTCTATTGCTCTCTTATGTTCATTTAACTTTATTTCTAAAGACTCTAACTTTGGACGCTGAGGGTAAGCATCTGCAAACTGATCATCAATAAGCCGAAGCTTGTCAGCTATTAAAAAATAACACATCATATTAGGATGTTAAACATGGTCAGTTGCCCAGAAAGTCAAACATCTGTGCAAAATTAAAAAGTATACTTGGGAGAAAGTGTAGGGATATCTGTGATTTATGCCGATGTACACTGAAACATTGACATGAATTAATGGATGGACAGGTTAAGTGATGAGACAAGTATAATTCAAATTTAATGATAGAATTTAGGTGGTGGATATGCAAGTGTTTACTGTAAAATCATTTCAACTTTCCTGTAGGTTTGAAAATTTTCATAATAAAATGGAGGAAAAGCAAGCAAAGAATACAGCTGCAGTCTGAAAACACTGATGTCTTTTTCCAGTCACTAATACCAAGGCAGAGAACTCTTTTATTGGACTCTGATTCAAGTAGACATATACATTCAAGATTATGACTTCAGAAGAATCAAAGATCATGTACTTCAACTCTTACTTCACAGGTAAGGAACAAATGCTCAGTTAAAGTGACTTCCAGAAGGTTAAGCAACTACAATAGCAAAACTGGGAATAATGAGGTCTACTGCCTTTTTCTCATGCAAGTGCTCTTTCCAGGAGGCCAGTGACTCTTAAACTAACCGTGGATCAGAATCAACCATGTAGAAGAGTGCAAACCAGCACCTACAGTACAATCTCAACCAACCAAGACCCACCCAGAAAGTATGTGCAAAAGAAAAAAGGCTGGCAGTGTTTGGCTCTGGTCAGCATAACAATAGGTTTATCCAGCTACTTTTTTTTGTATTTTCAGAAGACTCTGTAACTGCTGGCTAGGACTGGACTCTCTAGCTACATCTGGGCAGTTGAAACGTGGCCTATCCAGATGGAGATGTGCCGAGACCAGCAAATGGCGTAATGTTGCAATAATATACTGGCTACATTGGGTTAAGTAAAATATATTAAATTAAACCCATTTATTTTTACCTTTTTAAAATGACTACTAGAAAATTTTAAATTATGGATAAGGCTCGTGCATTGGATAGCACTGCTGTATAATAAACAGTGTAATGTTTCTAATTAAATTAAACCTATGCTTAAAGGCCTAGTTACACAATATATTTTGTACAAATTATAAACTTCTTAATCTTATGAGTTATAGTCACTGGACTCCCACATGGTCGACTATGGTTCGAGTCCTGGACCTAGAGGCTTGAAACTCAAGCTGGGTGTGTGTCTATGTGCACCCAAAATCCCAAGAGGAGAAGGGACTGCAGCACGGCCATCTCCCTGGGGAGTGTTTTCTCACTTTCTGTCTCTGTCTCTCCAGTGAGCACACACACCCTATGCCAAAAATATCTCTAAAAAAATAAAACAAATGAAGATGTGCTCTAAGTATAAAAGACATAAAAAAACTTCAAAGACAAAAAAATTATTATATAAGATATAATAAAATCTTATTTTTTTAAAATACTATTGGGTTGTCAGGAGTCATGACACATTTTTGTACAGAAAAGCAGAAAAACATGTCATGACTTTCCCAACCACCTAATAAATACATATTGCAATAATATACTGGCTATATTGGGTTAAATAAAATATATTAAATTAAACCCATTTATTTTTACCTTTTTAAAATGACTACTAGAAAATTTTGAATTATGGATGAGGCTCGTGCATTGGATAGCACTGCTGTATAATAAGCAGTGTAATGTTTCTAATTAAGTTAAACTTACGCTTAAAGGCCTAGTTACACAATATATTTTGTACAAATTATAAACTTCTTAATCTTATGAGTTAAAAAACACTACGACTATTAAACAGTAAGGAAGGGCCAAGAAATAGTCAAAGTCCACCATTTGAAACAGGGGTTTCCCATGGTTACTGGGCAGAGAACCACCAAGCAGAGTGTTATTACAGAAAGGCTGTGGAGCGCACATAGCTCCAGACCACGGACCAGGCAACATGGGCTCAAGCAGTGGGTCTCATCCAGATTGGGTGTTTCCAAGTTGCTCTTCCTCTGAGGACCTCAGCTTCCTTAACTTAAAATGAAGTGATGACAGACCAGCAGATGGCGTAATAGTTATGTCATGGAACTCCCATGTAGTCCACTGCGGTTCAAATCCCGGGCCCAGCAACTTAAAACTCACACCGGGAGTGTGTGCAAGTGGTGCACAAGATAACAAGAGGAGAAGGGACTGCGCCATGGCCATTCACCCTGGGAGGCAATTTCTTGCTTTCTGTCTCTGTCTGGCTGGTAATCACACATGCCCTATAGAAAAAAAATCTCTCTTAAGAAAAAAAAAAAAAAAAGGAAGTGATGGGCCAAAGACTTCTCTAGCTTGCTGTGAAGCAAACAGTCTATGATCTTCGAACTTAGTGGCTATAAACTAAACTTAGACAAGACATGAGGAAGAACCTTCCAATAAGAGAGGCTGAATCCAACAAACGATGAATAATATGAGCCTTTGGATCCCTGCTTGATCTGTCCAATGCAGCCCTGGCAGAGAACAACAGTGGAGATCAATTCCTTGTCCCTTTTAGCAACACAATTCCAAAAGAAATGAATTTCCCTTCCACCTGCAGGTTGTACCCTTCTAGTTCAAAAAACACTTACACAGTAAGATAAATGGGCAATTTCTTTCATTTGAAAAGAAACAGCCAAACTGAAATGAAGAAAAAAGGCTATAATTACCAAGAGAGTCTTTGTTAGGGAATGCTGGACTTGTCTGAGTTTCCATATCACAGCTCTCTTTAGCCTGATGATATTCTGCCAGTTCTTTTAAGAAAAGCATAAGAAAACCTAAAAAATACAGTATATACAGTTTTGTTTCAGGACGTTCTTCCAGTCAACCATTGTTCAGTCACTATTTATACAATCTTAGTTTTATAACATTATCATTATCATTTTTTTAACATTATCATTTTTTCACACCAAATATCCTCTAAGAGTAATTCTGGAGAAAAGGCCTTTCCACCAAGTATGATATAAAACCTAAAGGAATAAGGAGGAATATTTAACAACAACAACCAAAAAAAAAAAAAAAAACAACCCTAAAAACCAGGGGCTAGCAGGTGCTATGGTGGTTAAGGTGCTGGACCCCATATGGCCAACTGCAGTTTAAGTTCCAGACCCAGAAGATTGAAAATCACACTGGGTGCATGTGCATGCGTGCCCAAAATCCCAAGAGAAGAGTGGAGGAGAAGGGATTGCAGTGTGGCCATCACTCCTGGGGGTGGGGGTGATCTCTCACTTTCCCTCTGTTTCTCTCTCCATCTCTCTCCATCAAGTGCACACACCCTATTGCAAAAACCTAAAAAAATAAAAACTATTATATGACAGAAATAAAGATGTCTGTTGCGATCTTTTGCCCATTTCTTTTAGTTGGGCTGTCTTTTCAGTGTTGAGTTTTAGGAGTTCTTTGAATATTTTAGATACAAGTTCTTTATCAGATAGGTGTTTTGTAAAGGTTTTCTCCTAGTCTGTAATCTGTCTTTTCATTCTTTTAACAGTGTCTTTCACAGAGATATTAATAATAAAATCTAACTTATCTCATCCCCAATATATCGTCTTGAAAACCAAGATCACATAGATATTCTCCTATTTTCATCTAGAAATTTTATAGTTTTGCATTTTACATTTAGGTCTATGGTTCATTTGAGCCAGTATTTGTGAAAGCTTCAAGGTCTGTATTTGGGTTCACCTCTGTGCCTATGAATGTCCAACTGTTTCAGCACCATTTGTTGAAAAAAAAACACCCTCCTTCTAGTTAATTGTTTGTACCTTTATTAAAAAAAAATCAGTTGACTATATTTGCGTCAATCCATTTCTGGACTTTCTAATTCTCTCCCACTGATCTACATGTCTATTGTTTTGCCAAGTTAAAGATTTCCATTTTCAGAAAGCAAACGGTCAATGTTCAAATTTTCTACCCTCATCCAAATTTTATGCCCATCAATTTCTAGGTAACATTATCTCTAAAAGGAAAAAATTAGAGATGGGAAGAATAAGTGAGTAGAACCTAGGGAAAAAGTACTATGGCCATTCACAGCACGGCATCCCCAGAGTGTAAGCACAGGAAGATAAGACCAGAGGTCTCTGAGTTGGGGACAGACAACAGTTAGGTACAAAATATCTTCCTGTATGTTTTCTAATGGTCTGAATTTCTTAATAAGAAGCCATCAAGTTTTAAAGTAATTTTATTTTAATGGTAATTGCTTTTTGTTAGCAAAGAGTTCTACCCAAGTGTTGGAACTTTGGTGCCTGACATGTATGCTACTCATAGTTTTTTCTTTTTTTTCTTTTTTTGAGAGGTTTTTGCTATAGGGCGCGTGCACTCACCAGACAGAGAGAGACAGAGAGACAGAAAGCGAGAAATCACCCCCCCAGGGGGGGTCCAGCGACATAGCCATTATGCTAACTGCTGGTGCCTCTGCTACTCATAGTTTTGACTTCCAGAAATATTGGGATGCTGGACAAAGCTGGTAAGGGTTGATGGCCAGAAACGTTTCTGAACCAGAAACATTTAAAGAGATTGTGTAAAGGCAAAAGCTTAAGTTTAAGGATAGTATACCTACAGTACATAGAGTATTTCTCATCCCTTCAAGCCCTAAATTTTCTTCTGAAATAAGAGTTAAGTTATATATCTAGATTGGTACTGTCTAATATGCTGGCACTAGTCATGTGTGGCTAATTACATTTAAATGGAAAATTTGCTTCTTCAGTCACACTACCACTTTCTAAGTGTTCAACTGCCACACGATGCTAGTGACTACATTATACAGCACAGCTACAGACGTTCCCATCATCACAGGGAGCTACACTAGATGGTGCTACTTTATTGAACAGAAGATCATTTATCAAAACGAATCTCAGTTTAGATTATATATTTTGCAGGCAGCCCAGAACGTCTTATGAGCCGACTTATTTATCCTCTGCTAATGTTACTCCCAGAAGACCTGGCAATTAAGACACAGACTAATGGCTGGCAGAAGATACATACTCAAATGGTTGCTGGATAAGTTTTGCATGAAGGAATGAATATCCTTGTGGAGACAGCAGCAGTGCTTGCAACAGACAAATTACAAGAGTACACCAGCCCAAAAGGACACTATGAAGTCACAGATTATTTTAAAAGACCTAAATAACAACTATGCTCTAATGGCAAGTTGCTAGCTTATGTTTACTATGAAACCCATCATCAAGTCTCATCCATGGTATTGCACCCATAATGCTGGACTCTATGAAAGGTTACTATAAAGGCAATTTATGAAGTCTATATAAATGCCAAAGAACAGAAATATCATTCTTTAAGCAAATATTAATACTCAATAAATTGTACTTGAGGAGGATACCTAAGTTACAAAGATATTTGGCCCAAAGTTACTATTAGGTCGTTGGGAAAGTCATGATGTATTTTTCTATGTTTTTCCACACGAAAATGTGTCATGACTTTCCCAACGACCCAATAGTTGTTTCTGTGCAGAAATTTTCCAGATGGTGGGTAGTTTTACAAAAAGTATCTTTAAAATTCATTTGTAGGGCTCTTGATCTTGTCTGCAGTTTTCTTTTTGAGTATCTAAGAGTTATTAAAAAGATGGGAACCAGCAGTTAGCATAATGGCTATGTCTCTGGACTCCCACGTAGTCGACCGTGGTTCGCGTCCCGGACACAGTGGCTTAGACTCACGCCGGGCGCGTGTGTGTGCGTGCCCACGATCCCGAGAGGAGAATGGAGGAGAAGGGATTGCGGCGTGACCATCCCCTCTGGGGGGTGATTTCTTGCTTCCTGTCTCTATGTCTCTCTCTGTCTGGCGAGCGCACGCACCCTATAGCGAAAAACCTCTCCAAAAAAAAAAAAGATAGCAATGTGGGGGAAATGACCTACATTTGTCACAACAAATTGTTGCTTATTTAAATGATTAAGAAATGGTAGGCAAGGAAGATCAAATGATCTGATTCAAATTAAATGTCCTATTCTTCCCCTTTAAAAATTATTAGCTCCGTACTTTTGTAGTTAAAAGTACATACAGAACTGTTGCTATTTTCCACAAAGCTGAAAGCTCGTACCTTTTGAGTTTTCTTTACCAAATCCTGAAATCTGTTAAAAGAAAATATTTTACCTTTATTCAACTATTCAGTTATAATTCACAAACCAAAAGAAGTTATACAAACTAAACAATCCTACCAGTGATTTGTAGAGACTGGATGCTGGGTTGATTTTAATGAGTTGTAATAGATCCTGCATAGTAAATACCTTAAGAGAAAAAAAGAGTAAGTACACATATTTTTATATCAACATTTACATGATAAATTAGGATATGTTTCTGGATATGAAATCAAGAATCACACTTTAGGGCCAGTGTCATGGTGGTTGAGGCACTGGCTTCCCACATGGCCAACTGTTGTTTAAGACCTAGACCCAGTGGTTTGAAAATCACAACAAATAGATAAATAAATAAAATGCTTTAAAAAAAAGACTCATATTTTAGATTAAAGATACCTGTGCTAATAATGCAAAAGTAAAGCTTGCTCTTATATTGCTAAATTACAGTAAACTATTGATATCAAAAAGATAAAATAGCTTTACTGATCATGTATTGTAATTAACCTTCAAATACTTCTCATAAAAGATAACACAAGGGATCATCAAAAGTTTAGGGAAAATACTATTGTGAATAAAAATACATGGATTTCAAAATTGTTTTGCACTAAAATACACTAATACTTTAATTCCATTTTCCACAGAATTTTTGAAGTGACCTAGTATATATAAGATAAATGTCAGAATGGCTAATGCCTTACAGATGACACTCAAACATCTGACAAATCAATGATTACATAAGTGAGTTCAAGGGGTTCTTCAATTATGATTTATTTTTTAAAGCAGTCATTGTTTAAAAATAAGCTAAAATTAGGGGGACCAGCAGTTAGCGTAATGGCTATGTCGCTGGACTCCCACGTAGTCGACCACGGTTCGAGTCCCGCACCCGGTGGCTTAAAACTCACGCCGGGTGCGTGTGCGTGCGTGCCCAAGATCCCGAAAGGAGAATGGAGGAGAAGGGATTGTGGCGTGGCCATTCCCCCTGGGGGGGTGATTTCTTGCTTTCTGTCTCTCTGTCTGTCTCTGTCTGGCGAGCACATGCGCCCCTATAGCAAAAACCTCTTAAAAAAAAAAAGCTAAAATTTTACTGTCCTTACAACAAAATAAAGTACACCTAAAATGTTTTAGGTAGCTATTTTTAAAATACATTTCTTTTTCCTAGGTTTCTGTCATAGGGCACAGGCACTTGCTGGAAAGGAGATAAACGGAAAGTGAGAAATCACCCCCTAGGAGGAAAGGCCATGCTGCAATTCCTTCTCCTCCCTTCTCTCAGGATTTTGGGCACACAAGCACATGTGCCTGGTGTGATTTTCAAGCCACCAAGTCCAAGATTTGAACAATGGTCGACCATGTGGGAGTCCAGCAACTTAACCACTATGCCACTTGTCGGCCCCCTTAGCATACATTTCTATTACAATTTATTATGTCTATCATAAAAATATTGGAATAATTTATTCTCACTTTTTAAAACATTTTGATATAGGGTACATGGGCTCACCAGCAAGAGACAGAGTGAGGAAGGGGAGGGAAAATGAGAAAGCATCTCCAGGAGGATGGCCACCCCGCAATCCCATCTCCTCCATTTCTCTACTTGGGATTTTGGGCACGCACACACACAGAAATCTAGTGTGTTTTTCAAGCCGTTGGGTCTGGGACTCAAACTGCACAATCAGCCATGTGGAATCCAACTGCCTTAACCACCATACCAGCAGCTGGGCCATCATTTTTCTTCATAGGGCATGTGTGATCGCCAGAAAGACACAGAGACAGACAGAAAGCAAAAAATTGCCCCCTGGGTATATGGCCTTGCCGCAATCCCTTCTCCTCTTGGGATTTTGGCATGCATGCACACGTGCCTGGCATGAATTTTAAGCTGCTGGGTCTGGGACTCAAACCACGATAGACTACGTGGGAGTCCAGCTATGTAACCATAACGCCACCTGCTGGTCCCCAATTTTCCTTTTAAAAAATGTTCTGCATAGCATTTCATATTAATAGAAATTAAGTGTACGAACTGGATTAATTACTGCTAGAGTAATTATATAACTATTTCATACTAATAAGCAAAATTGTGAAATATATAATTAAAATGTTAGAGAATATGACTAACCTAAAATTAATTCCTAATGTTGATAAAACTTGGTTGTTGGGGCTAGTAGTGGTACAGTAGTTAAGGCATTGAACTCTCACATGGCCGACCATGGTTCGAGCCCCGGACCTGGTCATTTGCTTTCTCAATTTCCCTCCCACCCTCCCCCTCTCTCTGGTCCAATTAAAAAAATAATGCTAATAAATAAAATTAAATATTAAAAAAATACTTGGTTGTTAACAAAGTACAGCATATTTAAATTTCAAGTTTTTATTCAAATACTAATGCTCCAATTTCCTTAAGACTTAGGAATATGAAACTTTTGGAAAATTACAAACAAAATAAAAAGAGTAAAAACAGGAACAAAACCAAGAGTGAACTCTAATGTAAACTATGAACTTTGGGTGAGATGATGTATCCTTGTAAGTTCATTGATTACAGCAAATGTACTACTCTGATATACGATGTTGACAATAGGAGAGGCTGTCTTGGGGAGGGGTAGTATGTGGGAACTCTATTTCTATACAATTTTACTATGAAACTAAAGTTCTCTGAAAAAATAAGTCTATTAAAAAAATACACACTTGAAAGGTTTGCTATTTCTGCTTTTAGAATAATAAAGTGACTAAACTGTGCAACAATTGTGAAGAAATAAAGTTAAAATAACTAGAAAAGTGGCAAAACACAAAACATGCATTTTAATATTTGAGAGCTTTACAAACTACTTTTTAATTACACGTCTCATTTCTATGATTACCAAAAAGAGAAATATCTGAAGAGACTATAGCACAATAGAAGCAGCACATTTTAAAGATCTACCATTTTAAAGACCTAAATATACTGCTCTACAGTGCCACTGTCAAGAGTCTAGTTCCTCAACTGTACCACATGGAACACCTGTAGCATGCCCAGCACAGTGCCAAGCTCACAACAGATATTCCACAGACATGGTAGTTCTGAGACATGCTAGACTACACGGCTCAACTTTGTCTTCAGAACATTTAGTGAGTCTATATATCGCTATTTTACAAGAAGTTGAGATACCAAGGAATGAATAATGATCTAATTTGGTACTCATTTGTTATATAATGACTATATCCTGTGCAGGATAGCTCAACAAGGGTAATGATTTGTCAATATCCATGTGACTATAGATACCATGTGCGAATCCAAAGATGAATGAAAAATGGACCAAGCCAGCCAAGGAACGCCTAGCAATATTATGCAGCACTTTATGAAAATCAGAAGAAACTGTTACAATTCAAAAACAGAAAAGGAAAGACTTTACCTTTTCTTTTGCCAAACCACTTTCAGGAAAGAAAACAGAAAGTGAATATTCATAGCCACATCTTTGTAAATGATCTGCCACTAGAGAGTTAGAGGCATCTATTAAGAGAGCACTCCCTTCCACAGAAATGGACTGAGGCTGCAGTTTTCCACTTAATACAGGGTGCATTAGTTCATGAATCAGCTGGTTTCTGAGTTGTGTCTAGTTCAGGGGAAAAAAAAAAAAAGAAACACAAGGCAAAATATTTTCAGCAGAATTGTTTTACTAGAGATATACAGATTTGTTACATTAACTGGAATCCTTTATTTCCCAAAAGGTGTTCTAGATCCATCGCCAAACGTTAAGAACCTTCCCCTACATACAATGTCTTACTCTGTTAAACTAGCAGCCCAGTAGGTTCTGGAAAAAGCTTTCTTTCCCCACCTTCCAGAAGAACTAGTGGTAGCCCAGACTCTAGCTTTTATTCACTTCCCTAAGGAGCCCATTTCAGCAGCTTGGGACTCACATACGTTATACTAGTTAGTGATTTTATTAGAGATGACTTTTTTCCCTTTTGCTTTTCTGTATTTTCCTGATAAGTTTGAAATATTTTTATAAAATTACAAAAGTAATGGGGAAGAGGGAAGGAAAAAAATCAAGCTCGCTTTTCCTTTTTAATTTGCCAGAGGGTGTGTGCATTCACCAGAGACAGACAGACAGAAGGGGTCAGGGAGAAAACACCCTCCAAGGGGCCCTGTCATACCTTAATCCTTTCTTCTCCATTTCTTCATCTTGTTGGGATTAGGGGCACATATACACATGTGCTCACAGTGCTTTTCAAGCTACCAGGTTTGGGACTCGAACTCTGTGATCGACTATGTCAGATTCAGCTGCCTTAACTACCAGACCAGGGAACCAGTCCCAAGCTCATATTTCTTTAATTTCCTAAAGTACATTTCATTTTGAACAAAAAATATACTTTTGAAACATATATAATAAAAAATGATGAGCTAATACTACTCCTTGCTGTTAATCTAAATACAAACTGTATTAATGTATATTTGCTGCCTAAATTATATACTCATACATTTCAATATCTATTTTTTATCTTAAGGTTTTTGTAACAGGGCATGTGTGCTCACCAGAGAGACAAAGAGATAGAGAGAGAGGGGAAGTAAGAAATCACCCTCCGGGGACAATGGCCATGTCACAATCCCATTTCCTCCCAGAATTTTGGGCATGCACACACCCTGCCTGGTGTGATTTTCAAACTGCTGTTCCAAACCCGAAGTATGGTAGGTCCAGCACCTTAATCACCATGCTACCCCGCTGGCCCCATATTTCAATTTATTTTTAAAAAAGAAAATTCATTCCCCAAACTATTCTACAGAAAGCAGCACACTTAATATTTTCTACGTGAAGTCACCATCCTTTATCCAAACGTATTACAGAATTTGTTAGTTAAAAACTGTAAGCCAGAATTACAAAAACAGCCTATCTTACTAAATTTTATTAAATAAATGTTTCCCTCTTGTATCTTAGTATCAGCTCAATTAATCTATTATTTGAATATGCTCTCTTAAGATTCAAGCTCAACATTCTCTCATTTTCAAGAGACTATTATTTCAGGACAGAATTATACAAGAATATAAAATTGTAAATCTTCAATAGGATCACATATGCTACTATTTTTAAAATCCAAGGCCTGGATGGATTTAGTGTGGACCGCCTGTTACAAGTTATATTGTAAAAGTTATGACACAGATACGCCTAAATCTGGTACCTTAAGCGTGTCCAGTATACCCCGATCCTTAAACGTCTGGTACAGCCTTTTACGCAGTTCATCTTGACTCAACACATCGTACTTTGGGGGCATGATGGACTGGAAAACAAAATAGTTATGGGTTACCTGACGGGAAAAGGGGACATGAATTTCGGAAAACATACCAGTAGCCTCTGGGTTAAGCCTAAGAGGCCTAGTGGAGAAGAGTTATAACGAACACAAACAAGAGACCATTTCCAGAGGAGGGGCAGGTGTATCTACCTGAGCCATCATCAAGTATCTGCTTCCTCCCGGGCCCGCCCCCTAACCCCACCTGGGCCCGAGGTCGAGGGCCGGCCGGCCAAGTACGAGGGGAAATCTCTGCCCTCAGGGCCCTGCCTCTGTCCCGGGGAATCGTGAGGAACGAACAGGGGAGGCGGGGGTACTAGCGAACGTTCAGCCTCCCACTCCGAACGGGGAACTCTTAACAAAGATGCGCACTTCCTTCTTCCGCGGTTCTGAGGGGTGGGTGGGGCCGTGACCCAGGCGCGACACTCAAAGTTGGCTGGAGGGCAGAGACCGACAGAGTCGGCAGAAGATGAGGAAGGACCGGGCGCTTTCGTTGTTCAGAGGCCGCCCCGCCCCTACCGGACGCCCGCCAAATACAATCGCCCTGTGTAGTACGCTACGGCGCATGCGCCCGGCTGCGTAGCGTCGGCCGGAAGCTCCACCTAAGTCTCGCGAGAGCACGTCGGCGGAGGTCTCGCGTTACTGTTCCCGGAGTCTTGGCTGATGCTGTGGAGCGCGGGTCTCCGCGGCGGTAACTAACTGGGCGTTTCCGTTGCCGGCGTTTCGCGGCAGGTAGGGGGATGGAGCAAGTTGGGGGCGGGTGCTCCGGGGCCCTGGAGGACGTCCCAGGCCTTGCATGACGCGTGTATTTGCCCGTACTCTACCCTGCTCTGGCCTGGGATAGCCGGGCCAGACTTTGCCAGCCCTCGGTCGGCTGTCACAAACCCACCCGGCCAATCCACACCGCGTTTCAACCGCCAGAAGTACGGGGGGGTCTTGCTTCCTTTGCCGTTGACTAGGTCCTTCAGCTAACCCGGGGTTTCCTAACTGTGGCACTGTTGCCATTTGAAGCCAGGAAATTCTTTGTTGTGGGAGGTCATCCTATACACTGTAGTAGCTTTAGCAGCTCCCTTGTCCTCCCTCTTCCCTCAGGTGTGACAATCAAAAATGTCCCCCCCCCCCCCCCCCCCGATCTTGCCAAATATCCTCTGGGAGGCAGAACTCCCCCCTGGTTGAGGACCACAGAGAAAAATAAAAATCCCAAGTGCTTAAATGCAGTTAGAAAGGAAAGGAACCAAATCTCCACGAAGCAGTAATGAAAACATTACAGCTAGCGAATTGAACAAGAACTAAGATGCATAGTAGACTGGGTAGAGTTTAGAAAAAGGATCAGCAGTTGAAGGTGGAAGTGATCAAGGACACCTCCATGGGAAAAGTGTGGTTTCATCAAGATTTGGATAGTGGGCAAGAGGAGAGCATCTTAAAGGGGGGGAAATGAACAAAGGAATAAAAAGGCAGGACTCTCATGGGGAAGCTAAGGAATCTGGTCTGACTCCAGAGTGGTTTCCTGGGGGATATAAGCTATCTGAGTCTTACAAGGGCAAAATTGGGTCAGTGTGGGCTTTGTGAGGAGCAGTGAAGAAGAGGACAGTGAGTTTTGATCCCCAGCTACGAAAAGCTTAAAGTATTAAAGAGACAGGACTTAGAGGTGGTGGAGCGCCTGTAGGGTTTTGTTGGAAATAATTTTGGAGAGCAGGGACTTAGTTGAACTTTAAAAGATGAATAAGGGTTGTACACAGGATCAGGAGAGTGTTCTAAGCATGAAGAGAGAAATAAAAATAGGAACTCTGGAGTGTATACAAAGTGAGTTGGGGGAAAAAATAAGTAGACCCTTCAGTTCCAGCAGAGGTAGAACAAGGCTGAGAAGACATGTGGACCAATATGGAAATCCGTTCTGAATATAAATTGCATGATCCTGTGGCTAAGAAAAATTAAGGCTTGTGGGAGGAATAGTAAAATGGTGAAAACTGTTCTAAAAAGATATGGATATGGGACCATCAGGTGATGTGGAGGTTAAGGGGCTGGATCCCACATGGCAGACGGCACAGTCGAGTCTCCAACCCGGTGGGGTCTCAGACCCTGTGGCTTGAAAATCACCCCAGCTTGTGTGCACCCAAAACCCTGAGGAGACTAGAGAGAGGATTGCAGCATGGCCATTCCCCATGGGGTGATTTCTTACTTTCTCCTTCTTGGTGTGTCTGTGGTAAGTGCACGTGCCTTATAGCAAAAGCTAAAATTAAAAAAAAAAAAAAGTGGATATGTTGTAAATGCCATTAGAAACTAGAACCCCTTGCCCACTGTTAAAAACAAAAAAAGAGCATGTGTGCCTGAAGGCCCCCCTCATTCCTACCCCCACCTTTGATCTTAGAATTAAATACAGTTAGGTAAAAAGTTCTCTAAATGCTGGCATAACCTCACTTAGGGGTGAGGAAATTTCTCATGATATTAATAGAAAATTTCACAGTTGAGGCCTTTCAGTAGTATCCTTATTGCAATAGGTATGTCCCACGCCACACCAGTTTAGTCCTGCTGCCCCATATCTATGGAACAACTGAAACCATTATGGTCAGGAACACAGGGCAGTTTTCTAGAAATCCTCTGTAGACTCTGTAAAGAGGTTTGTTGTAAGAATGGATGGCTTTGGGGGGAACCAGCAGGTGGTGTGGTGGTTAAGACGCTGGACACTCCCACATGACCGACCACGGTTCGAGTCCTGGACCTGGTGGCTCGCTTTCTCACATTCTCTTTCTCTCTCTGTGTCTGTCTCTGGTCAAATTAAAATAAGTGAATGAATAAATAAAAATAAAACAATTATTAAAAAAAAAAGAATGGATGGCTTTGGAACTGGAGTTGATGAGAGTTTTGTTTTACATATGCCTGCACTTTAAAATTCTTAAGAGTTGGAAGGTACTTCTGAGTTCATTGGGTTCATCCTCCCACTGGTGGTAGGTAGACCTTTGGTGGTCTTCCAGCTGCCCCTTATAGAATACATTTCTACAATAGTTTCCTCATAAAATGAGCAAGCAGCCCTGGGCTTGGCCTTAGTACATTTTGCAGTAAGTCTGTGTGGTCCAGAGTTAGCAAATGATTGGCCCTTGTATAGGCACTACCTCATCCCAGACCCATAGCCGACGTGGGCAGTTGGTCACAGTAGTGTTTCCTGCCAAGCACACTCCATCTCAGTCTTCCTCAACACCAGTTTCTGGTAATCACTACCAGTTGGTCAGAATTCGCTCACAAGAGGAAAACTGTTTGCCGTTCCTAGTCAAATCTCTTTTCTATTAGTGTGCTCTATTTAGAGGTAGTATTGTGCTGTACCCTGCTCCCCCTGACCCCATTTAAACAGCCTCAACTCCTTCAGTTGCTCTTGTTTCCAGAGTATTCCTTAGACTACATGCTGTCCTCTCCCCCAGCACATACAGTTCACATTATTGATCCTTTTAAAATGTTCCCAGAACTGATTACTTTCCTTAAAGATGGTATCTTTACTAGAGAAGATATCAGCACTTTCTCAACTTGGCTTGAACATTATCTTCTCTTAATGGCAGCCTAGAATTGCATTTGCTTTTTTGACTGTCATATCAGATTGCTGCCTCTTACTGAGCTTCTAATAAATTAAAATTTGGGGTTCATGGGACCAGTAGTTAGCGTAATGGCTATGTCGCTGGACTCCCACGTAGTCGACCGCGGTTCGAGTCCCGGACCCGGTGGCTTAAACTCACGCCGGGCGCGTGTGCGTGCGTGCCCAAGATCCCGAGAGGAGAATGGAGGAGAAGGGATTGCGGCGTGGCCATCCCCCCTGGGGGGTGATTTCCTGCTTTCTATCTCTCTGTCTCTCTCTGTCTGTCTGGCGAGCGCACGCGCCCTATAGCAAAAACCTCTCCAAAAAAAAAAAAAAAAAAAAAAATTTGGGGTTCATGTACTTGAACTGCTATTAATCTGGGTTTTCCTCCCATTGTGCCTTTTTTTTAAGAAGCCTAAGTAGAAGAGTTTATCATCCTCTTCTGTCTTAATTTTACCTTAAGTCTCTTTACCTTGCCTCGTAATAAATTAGCTGCCCTTGGCATTGTCTTTGTATGTGATACCTTATCTTCATCCAAGTTATTGATTCAAATGCTGGGCTAGACCAGGTTGAGATGAAACTCAAAGCCTCCCTGGAGAGACCCCATGCCATAAATTGACATGGAGCACTAGACAGTCTTGATATACTGACATTCAAGACATCTGTGAGTCATCCCTCATTCAGCAAATAACGAGTGCTTACTGGCCCCTGGTGCGGCTATTGCTCTGGGGATACCACACTGAACAAGACAATGTACTTGCCCTCATAGACGGGACCATTCTATTCATGGTAAAACTGTATTCTCACCCAGGCTACAGTCTCCGCTTTGTTCTTAGGTGAACAACAAAATATATCACAAAGTGACTGACTTTCTACCTGCTATATTTCCTTCTAAAACAGAAAATGTAAGTTTGGCATGATTTGATCTCTATGTAAACATGAGTACATGAATGAATAACAACCTGCCCTTATTTTTGTCTAGAGTCTCACATTAAATGAATATATAATGGAAGCTAGCGTAGTGTATGACCAAAGCCAGGCATGTAATACATATTTTTGTTGATTTTTTTGTTGTTGATGTTTTAGTCTTGAATGAACCCAGGTTATAGACTAGGAAATAAGCCTTTTTTTCTTATTTCTGCAATTAGGGATAACATTTACTTACCTGATGGTATGGCAGTTTTCTGCTCATTCAAGTTCTCAAATGTCACTAGTTGGATTAACAAACATGGTTGTGTAACTACCAAGATATATAATTTGCCAGGACCCAAAGACTTGAATTTATTGAGATTTCTAGATTTTTTTTTTTTTTTTTGAGAGTTTGAGAGGTCTTTGCTATAGGGTGCGTGCACTCGCCAGACAGACAGAGACAGAAAGCAAGAAATCACCCCCCAGGGGGGATGGCCATGCCACAATCCCTTCTCCTCCATTCTCCTCTCGGGATCTTGGGCACGCACGCACACGCACCCAGTGTGAGTTTTAAGCCACCAGGTCTGGGACTCGAACCAGGGTCAACTACATGGGAATCCAGCAAAATAGCCATTATGCTAACTGCTGGTCCCGAGATTTCTAGGTATTTTCTTAATAAACCTATTTTCAGGCTCTCAACCTGCCTGATCTGATTTCTTCCATGCCTGCTGTTTGACAGTCACTCCCTTTAACAGAAAAGGTAGAAGTTGAGCAGATCTACATCCTTTGTTATTTCAGTGAACCAAGCTTTTGAGGTAGTTTACCTTTCTGCCCTGACTGCAACCTAAAAAGGCTTATTTTTCTGAACATATTTGCACACATTTCAGCTCCTTGTTGGTTTTGTCCTTCTGATGCTAGCCTTATAGATTTCTGGTCCCATTTTTATAGTCATCACTAGTTAGCATGCTACTTCTTGTATCTTACACATGTTCTCTAAGTTTTAGATAGTCAGAGAGCTCCTAATAGCACCAGGTTTATTTCTTTTGCTGTCTCCCTCTCAAAAGAAACCCAGGCCACCCTAGCCACCATAGACAAGCACTGTTTCCACCATGAGTGAGTGTCCTGGCTCCTCTCTAATCAGCCACCAAGTCCAGGCCCTTACCGTGGATGGTTTCTTCACAGGTACCTTAACAGGTGTCAACAATTGCTCACAAGATGCTGTTGACCACCTGAACTGAACACGGCCTTCACTGCAGGCCTCTGAGACCCCACGGCCATAGCACTGGAGCTTTTGGAAGGCTCTTTTCAATGTTCAGGCTAATTAACATTGAAATCTCACTATATGTCTTTCAGTCCAGCATCATCAGACAACGCTGTCCAAACTTCAGCCCCTTGCTCTCAGTTCCATTCTGCAATCATTGAGCACTTCCTGTGTATTGGGCTCTGTGTGAGGTGTTGCATGCAATGCGTGCTGGAAAAAAAACACAACCCCTGTTCTTTTCCACACTGTCATCTGTAATACTTCAGAAAGCTACAGCTTGACGGAGCATTGTCCCCCCAACCCCCGCAACACACATACCTTCTCAGTGCTTTGAAACCCATGCTCCATGGTAAATGAATCGTCATAGAATGTACCTTCTGCCCATGTGCCGGCACTTCCTTTTTTTCTTATACCTGCAGGTTTTCAGCTTTGACACGTTAGTTTCCTAGTCCTGCTGTAAAAAATTGCTATAAGTTTAGTGGCTTACTACAACTCAACACAAATGTATTATCTCACAGTTTTGAAGCATAGAAGCTAACCCAGGACTCACCAGGCTAACATCAAGGGTGCATTCCTTTTAGAGGCTCTAGGAGAACCTACTTCCCATGCTTTCCAGCTGGCAGAGGCCTCCTCCATCCCCTGACTGTGGCACTGTTTCCTCCAGTGTCTTAGCCATCAGCCGCACCTCTGAGGCCATTCTGCCGTCCTCACGTTTCCTCCAACTTTCCTCTCTTGCCTCCCGCTTTTAAAGACTCTTATAATTACATTGGGCCCACCTGGGTGATCCAGGCTATCTGCCTTTTCTTAAGATCAGCCCACAAGCAGCCCTAATTCCACCTGCAACCTGAATCCATCTTTGCTACGAGCCTTACCATAGTCACAGGTTCCAGAGGTTAGGATGTGGACATCTCGGGAGAGGGAGCACTATTCTGCTTGTTCAACTCAGCCAGCCATTTGGAAACCATCCTAGGTTCTTCTCTCTTCCTTGGTTCCCAAGTTCGATGTAGTTACCTCCTCAGGATGCCTAGACCTAGCCGTCCTTGGAGATGCCTCAAAGACACCTATTTAAGGTGATGGGGAAGTTGAGTGGACACTTCCGCCACAGTAGTAGCTTTGTTTGTGTCACTTGTATTACATACTGGACTTCTGAGTAGTACTTGCTTTGTGGGTGGGAGGAAGGTTAAGAAGGTCACAACTTACAAAAAGCTTGGAATCATCAAATGAGAGCTGTGTTATCTTACTGTAGCTGCTAGCCACACATGGCTAATGTATGTTTAAAGTAATTAAAATACAATAAACATAAAAATAAGTTACACTAGCCACATTTCAAATGCTTACTGACCTCCATCAGACAGCAAGCTCTGGAACACTTTCATCCATGCAAAGGTTCAACATTGGGCAGTGCAGAATTCCAGATCCTCGTCTTTCTCCAATACCTAGCACATAGTAAGCCTTCAAGGATTTGCTAAATGTTGTGAGTGTTCCCTGCCTGAGACAGCAGGGTTATTTTCTCCCAGGGTTTTCTTTCTTCTGCTTCACCTGTCAGTGTCTCCTTGGCAGAATTGAAGGAGAGTTCCACCTTCTTGCTTCTTCAGCTGTTTATGAAATGAGATTATTGGCAGCACAAAGCAAGGACGGAATGTATATAAAGAGAGCTCTGTCTCATCTCCTGCCCAGCTGGGTAGTCTGTAACAGAAGCCTTATGCCAGCTTGCTTTCAGTTCCCTTTCCATTTCTCCTCCCGCTGTTCTTGGCACTGTGCTTCATTCCCATGCAGGGATCGCCATATGGGGTGAGGGGGCAGGGGTGTGAGTTATCTTTCTTATACATAGATTTCCTGCTGCTGCTGCTGCTTAAATGTTTGTGCTGAAGAAAGTAAGCCCTTCCCTTGGCAAACTCCAGCTCTGAAACCTATTCCAGCAAGAATTCATGAAATCATTGTTTATTGTGTTCAAATTCCAAGTTCCCATCCCTTTTCCCCTCCCTTTCTTTGGAGGATTATGAACAGTTCTCCTAGTTTCACATAGCTTTTGTGTCATTCCCGCTTGTCTTTGGTATCCATTTTTACTATCTGGGTCTTTTATTCCTCTTTCGGGAAAATGTTTTCTGTAAAGGACCAGGTGGAAAATATTTTCAGCTTTGTGGGCCAGATGGTCTCTGTTGCAGCTGCTCAGCTCTGTCATTGAAGGATGAAAGCAGCCTTAGACAATTCTAAAAGGATGGACGAGGCTAGATTTGGCCTGGAATCTACAGTGTGCCAGCTCCTGCCCCAAATAACATTTCAAATCCTGCTCCATCATGCCAAAGAGTTTCCTGTCTGCCTTCTTCCACAGTCATAACTTCCAGTTCTGGAGTTGAAAGTGCCAGCTGTGCCTTGATTTCCTTTACAAAATGTTTCATTTGTTAGGGAACACATTTCAGGTTTCTTTGGACCCCACTACATATTCCATGTTTATCAGCAGAAGCCCCAGTAAGGCTCAGTGGGTCTTGGGCTCTGACACACCTCAGATATATGTCCCAGGAGACTGGCCATACACTCCCAGTTAACTAGATTGCCACCCCACGTTGAGGTGCTAACTAGTCATCACATCCCCACATGCGTATCTTCTCCATATTGTTTTGTAGACCATTGATTGAAGATGTACTGTGAGCCAGACACTGAGCTAGGCACTTTATATGCATTAGACTGTGTAATCCTTATAAGCATACAGTAAAGTAGCCACAGTATCACCTCATTTTCACAGAGGAGGAAACAGACGTTGGAAGATCCAGGGCTGTACCTGTTTAACATTGCTAGTAAGAGGCAAAGCTAGACTTGAACTAGCTTCGTTCGACTCCCCTTGTGCTAAAAGTATATACATACATCCATCTATCTGTCCGTCCAGCTGCATTTCAACCATATGTACTGAAAGCCATGGAATCAGATTTTCCCTCCCAGTTTTTCTTAGTTTTATTGAGCCAACCTGTTAACCCTAGTTCCAAGACCTCTCAGTGCCGTAGAATGTCTTCCTTTGGGACAGTTTTTCCCCCATCTTTTCTAGGATACAAAACTGTTTCATCCTCTCTTATAAGTTGGTATGTGAAAAGGCATATCATAGGCTCTTGCACTGGCAGGGACTTAAATTTGTAGCACGTGTGCTTGAGATAGGAAGAAGACAAATACAGTATACCATCTGCAGTGTCTCTCCTTTCTGGGTAAGGACATGAGGTAGAGTTGTTTTTAGCTTCCCATAAAGGATGCCTCCTAGAAATTTCTAAGGCAAGCTAATGGTTTCCTTTGCCTTTCTGCCACTCTGTTGTACTTAACTAAGTGGCACCCTCTATTAGGTGTTAGTACTAGTGCTAAACCCTCCAGTCCGAGTTAAGCCTGGCATACTCCACTAGGCTCAGAGGGACCTTTGAGCAGAATATTTCAGACTTTGGGGTTATGAGACTGTTGTCTCTATAATTTCATAGTAGAGCTTTCCCAGTTTTCCTCTGAAAATATAGTACACTGAATTTTTTTTTTGAGAGATTATTGCTATAGGACACATGCACTTGCCAGAAAGACAGAGAGAGACAGAGAGAGAGAAAGCGAGAAATCACGCCCTGGGGGGGATGGCCATGCCGCAGTCCCTTCTCTTCCCTTCTCCTCTCGGGATCTTGGGCACGCATGCACACGTACCTGACATGAGTTTAAGCCACCAGCTCTGGGACTCGAACCATGGTCGACTACATGGGAGTCCAGCGACAAAGCCATTATGCCAACTGCTGGTCCCAGTACACTGAATTCTACAGGACATATCACAGATATATAATTTGTATAGCCCCAAAGCCATATACCTATAGTAGTACACTGGAAAGTATGCCAAGTTAGTGACATCTTCATCTATAATGTCAAATTTAAAGGAATTCTGTTGATAGACTTCTTGTTAGTCATTTTTGGATTTCAGTACTGAGTACTAAAAATATGTATTATTTTTCATCTAATTAGGAGCCATATAGTGAAGACAATGTCTGGAAGCTACTACTTTGTAATTGTTGGCCACCATGATAATCCAGTTTTTGAAATGGAGTTTTTGCCAGCTGGGAAAGCAGAATCTAAAGTGAGTATGGAACCTTAAATTTGTAAGAATTTTCATGCTGTTGTAATAATGTGGTATAATATGATTTTAGAATTGGAAGAGATCTTGACAGATGAGGTAAGTGAAATCCACCACAATTGTAATAAATGAGGCTTTCCCTGGAGTTCTACAGACTCAATAGAAGCCAGCCCGGGAGTGTCCTTGGAGTTGTTTATCCTTTAATTCAGCATGCATACACTTTGCACAGACTAGCACGATACTGTGGGTCTCTTTCCTATGATCCTCAGTTCACTGGGTCACTCACTATGAAGTGCTGCTTCTTAAGCACACAGAAATACAGTCCAGCCCATAGCGGGTCTAGAAGAACAGTCATTGCTGTCCTAAAATACCTTGAGTCCATCCTATGTCAGTGAATCACATTTGTCATTAGGACAGACATAGTAGATTGATTTATGCCCCAAGAGAGACCCTTACTTCCATGTCTTCCTGCTGCCACCAGATCTCCAGCACCTTGTCTTCAGCACTTCCTTGCTGGGTGGTGCCCTAGTGGACTCCTCCGCAGTGACGCCCTGGCCATGCACAGGAAACACAAAGCAGTGCCAGAGTGGATGCCTGACTTTCTTATGGCCAGGAATGGTTCCAGGAAAACAAGGGTGGCTCAACAACATGTTGCTGCTCAGAGTAAACAGAGCTGGAGAGCCTGGCCATGAGACTATCCTGGTCCCCTCCATTTTCCTGTACTAGTATGTGTTCCTTAAAAATTGCTGACCAGTGTGCTATGTTGCTTCCAGCCTTCAAAAATAGACTTTAAAGTTCTTTAAGACAAGGCATTGATTTTTAAAATTAATTGTAATGTATAATGTTCAGTGTATGATGCTTTTTTACCATTCAGATCTTTCCACCAAAATATGACAGTAATTTGTTGAAGGTATCATCTACCAGTGTTGTTGCCACATTGTTTCCCACATACTTATGAGAACATTGCTCATTGAAACTCTTTTGAGGTGTCTCTGTAGCAGTAGTTGCTTTGTGGGACACAGCTATGTATATGGTTTCTGTGCACTCCTATGGCCTTTTGGTGGGCAAAGCAGTGCAGGTAAAAAGACTTTGTCACATGACTTGATCTTAGTTCTTTCCCTGCTACCACTCGCTACCTTAAACCATTTCTACAGTTTGCCCCTAATCTCTCAAGATTGACTATTAAAGTAATGGAAAACACTGCTGTGAGACAGACACAAAATACATCCACTTCTCTAAGGAGTCAGTTAGCTTTGTCATGGCAACATGAGTGAAGTAAACATGCTTTAGCTGTGCGAGGGATTCCAGGGCAGCCTTCCTCCAGCCCAGTATGGAGGTCATATTAGTTTACTGCAGCTGTTGTAATAGAAAGTTCCAAAAGCCAAGTGGCTTAGAACAGCAGAAATGTATTCTCTCACAGTTCTGGGGGCCAGAAGTCTGAAATCAAGATGTGGGGAGAGCCATGCTCCTGAAGGCACTAGGGAAGGATATGCTCCAGGCTCCTTTCCTAGCTTTGGAATTTCTTAGTCTGTGGCAGAATAAACCAGTATCCATGTGGCATTTTCCTGTATGCTTGTCTGTCTCCAAATTGCCTCTTAGATTTTTTTGCTATAAGGTACATGCGCTTGCTAGAGAGAGAGGAAAGTGAGAAATAACCCCGTAGGGGTGGTGGCCACACGACAATCCCTTCTCCAGTCTCCTCTTAGGACTTTGGACATGCACATACAAACACCTGGTGTGATTTTCAAGCAACCAGGTCCAGAACTTAAACCACAGTCAGCCATGTGGGATCCAGTGCCTTAACCACCATGCCACCTGGTCCCCAAATCATCTCTTTTTATAAACACACAGCTGTGCTTGACAGAAATGTTTCCTGCTGTTGACACAGGTGACTGCTCACAGCTAGGGCTGAGCGTAGCCTCCCACTACTCTCAGGTCCCCCTGCCGTGTAAGCTCTGTTCACCCGAGAGACCTCTGGCAGCCGTTACTAGTGCCCCCTCTTTGGTTGTTTTACTGCTTCCCGAGTGCCACTACCCAGAAAGCCTGGTTCTCCCTGTATCCTCTTGAACCCTAAGACTTGGAGCACAAGCCAGGCGCTTCTGCCTTAAAGCTCTCCTCCTCCACCCCTCCTCAGCCTAACCTGCCTCAGTGCGCACCATGATCTATGCCCATTCAGCACAGTTTTTTATACTCTAGAAATATGTGAGCTGCTTGAAAGCAGGATCTAATTATTTTTTTTAACCCAGTAGTCACATGCTTAAATGGTTTACAGGATCTGGTAACTTCCTTCTTGCAATACTAAAAAAATAATTTTCTGTATAATTTCTTGAATGTATTTCATATATTAAGTAATTGGCTGCTTCCATTGTTTCTGCTGAGTTTTAGATAACAAATTTTAAAAATATACAGAAACATAGGAGACCTTTTTTGTGTCATGATGACAATAAACGAAGTAAAAGCAGACACTGTTTTCTTCTCAAGGAAACCATATATGGAATTTATGGAATGAAATGTCAGCACTCTTGATGCCTCATGGAAATGTTAATCTGTTGGTCTCTGTCATCTAGGATGACCATCGTCATCTGAACCAATTCATAGCTCATGCTGCTCTCGACCTTGTAGACGAGAACATGTGGCTGTCGAACAACATGTACTTGAAAACCGTGGACAAGTTCAATGAGTGGTTTGTGTCTGCATTTGTCACTGCAGGACATATCCTTACCTTTTTAATAAAGATACCTAACTAGGGGCCAACTGCTGGCACAGCGATACTGCAATGCTGTGTGATACTAGAGCCACATGGGAAGGTCTTAGGTTAGTATTCTGGAGCCTTCCTGTCCTCACCTGTGCCTGTGCCTCTGTTCTAAGCTTGCTAGTGAGAGATCATGGCATGAAGCGCCTGTTCTCTGTCTGCTACTCTCTCATGGAAGGCAGAAATAAACAAACTTAAAGAAAAAGATACCTAACTAAAGGTTAGGTTAACTATTCATAGAAGAACATGGAACACAGGCTCATGCCAGACTCTGAGCTTAGACTTCAGACAATCAGGTTAAAATTTTCTATTTATGGGGCCACTGTTATTTTTATATGGAAAAAAAAACACATTTCATTTAATAGGTTCCAGAACTAAGTCTCACATAAAAACTAAGGCTTAGCTGAATCATATTACAGGTGGTTTTCCTTATTTTACATTTATTTTCTAACTTTAAAAGATTACATTCTCCTTAAGATACTTTCAACCCAGTTTTTGTATTCAACTTTTCCATTGCAAAACATACTGCATATGACTAATTTGAAAAAAAAAAAATTGTATCAACTAATTGCTTCTAGTTTTTCATTTCTAAGAAGGATTATACCTTAATTATTTCACATATGAGATTTATTATGCTTCATGATGTAAGGCAAGAAGATGGAATAAAGAACTTCTTTACTGATGTCTACGACTTATATATAAAGGTATGAGATATTCTTTTCTTTTTTTTTTTTTTTTCTGGAGAGATTTTCATTATAGGGCACGTGCGCTCGCCAGACAGACAGAGAGAGACACAGAGACAGAAAGCGAGAAATCACCCCCCAGGGGGGGATGGTCACGCCGCAATCCCTTCTCCTCCATTCTCCTCTCGGGATCTTGGGCATGCACGCACACGCGCCCGGCGTGAGTTTTAAGCCACCGGGTCTGGGACGCGATCCGCGGTCGACTACGTGGGAGTCCAGTGACATAGCCATTACGCTAACTGCTGGTTCCCGGTATGAGATACTCTTAATTTTAAAAATCTTATAAGAAAGGATTCTAACCTGGACTATTGAAGAAACTCCCTATACTCCATAGTCATTTCAGATTAGCTTTTCCCCAGTCAGAACTGTCTCTGGCAACTCCCTGGATAGGCAGATCTTTACTGCCAAGTTATTATGTATTTAAGAAAACAGCTCACAGTCGTTATTTTTAAATGACTGTGAAGATAAATCACTTACATTCTTCCCCTTTTGATGCATATATTATTGATGTAATTAGGGACCCTAATAGGAGCAAGGAAGCAGCCTACATAAGAGAAAATTGCTTCCTAATTTAAAATGTTTTCCAACTACTTTACAGATAAGTTGACAGTACAGTGAATATAGATGATAAAATGGCAGAAAGTGATTCTTATATTATTAAACAGCCACTCATGGAGAATGGTGCCACCTGTATTTCTTCATATTGAATTGAGAAATAAAATAGTAATAAGACATTTTGGTTAAACTGCAGTGTTAACAATAGAACATTCTTAATAATTTGAATATGTTCCATATTTGGACAGGATTTCTTGCATATCAGCACAGTTATAACATTTAATAACTAATATTCCTAGTCAGAGTTAGCAAATAAGAATATTTAGTACTCAGGGACCAGTAGATGGCATAGTGATTATGTTGCTGGACTCGCACATTGTCGACCACAGAGTCCTGGACCCAGCAGCTTAAAACTCATGCCGGATGTGTGTGTGCATGCGTGCATGCCCAAAAGCCCAAGAAGAGAATGGAGGAGAAGGGATTGTGGTGTGGCCATCCCCTGGCAGGTGATTTATAGCTTTCTATCTCTCTGTCTCTGGTAAGCACACATGCCCCATAGCAAAAATCTCTCTCTCAAAAAAAAGAATATTTAGCCCTCTTATAAAGATGGACAATATCAAGTGGTTAAGGTTTAAAAAATCAGTAACTCCTTTTCTCATTAGTGATTCCATTTAATATGAACAATTTTCTCTTATATATGTTAGGATACACTTACTATTTTAGCCAAGAAACTATCATTTACAGGAGCCAGCAGATGGCATGGTGGTTGAGGGTGTTGGACTCCCACATGGCCAACCATGGTTCAAGTCCCAAACCTAGTGGCTTGCTTTCTCACTTTCACTTTCTCTCTCGCTCTCTCTGGTCAAATATAAATAAAATAATTCTTTTAAAAAATCTTTTTTTAAAAAAAGAAACTATCATTTAGAGTTGTGCTAAAGGAGAGTATTAAAAACCTGTTTGTTAAAAACTTAACCACATAAGAGTAACTCTTTTTAAAAAAGATTTATTAATTTTATTTATTCATTTTTAATTTGACCAGAGAGAGAGACACAGAGAGTGAGAGAAATGAGAAAGCAAGCTACCAGGTCCAGGATTTTAACCGTGGTTGGCCATGTGGGAGTGTCCAGCACCTTAGCCAACACGCCACCTGCTGATCCCCAAGAGTAACTTTTAATAGCAATATGGTATAACTTTTTCTTCACTCAGCATACAGCAGATTTTGTGTTTGTTTTAGTCACCAAGGGCTTTACAGATTAATCCACATGAGCAGACTTCAAAAAGTTCATCAAAAGTGAATTAAATTATAAGTTTATTTTAACATAAAAGAAATTTTGAAATCCATGCATAGTTTTTTCATAGTACACATTTTCCATTGAAAAAAAATTTTTTTGAGAGGTTTTTGCTACAGGGCACATGCACTCGCCAGAGAGTTAGAAAGCGAGAAATCACCCCCCAGGGGGGATGGCCACACCGCAATCCCTTCTCCTCCACTCTCCTTTAAGAGATCTTGGGCACGCATGCACACGCGCCCAGCGTGAGTTTAAGCCACCGGATCCAGGACTTCAACCACAGTTGACTACATGGGAGTCCAGCAACATAGCCATTACGCTAGCTGCTGGTCCCCCCATTGGATTTTTTTTTTTTTTTTAGAGGTTTTCGCTATAGGGCGCGTGCGCTCGCCAGACAGAGAGAGACAGAGAGACAGAAAGCAAGAAATCACCCCCCCGGGGGGATGGTCACGCTGCAATCCCTTCTCCTCCATTCTCCTCTCGGGATCTTGGGCACGCACGCACACGCGCCCAGCGTAAGTTTTAAGCCACCGGGTCCGGGACGCGAACTGTGGCCGACTACGTGGGAGTCCAGCAACATAGCCATTACGCTAACTGCTGGTTCCCTCCATTGGATTTTTTGAAGACCTCTTGTATATTTATAGTGAATACGAGTAGATTATCATGCAAAGGTGAATCCTAAAAAGTTAAACAGGCAAAACTTATTACCATTACTTTTGCTGCTGGTGCTTCTGAAAACAAAAACGCTGAAACAAAACTTTCCTTAAGGGAATGTTAGTATTTAACAGTGGAGTGTTTCTTTTTCTTTTTTAGAGAGAAACTTTCACTATAGGGTACATGCGTCTGCCAGAGAGACAGAGAGAGACAGCTAGTGAGAAATCACCCTCCAGGGAGGACGGTCACACCACAATCCCTTCTTCTCCATTCTCCTCTCGGGATTTTGGGCACATACACACATGTACCTGGAGTGAGTTTCAAGCCACTGGATCTGGGACTTGAACCTCGGTCAACTACGTGGACATCCAGCGATGCAACTGTTATGCCATCTGCTGGTCCCAACAATGGAGTATTTTCAATTGAACTTAAAAATGTGTATTGAGACTTTTATTTTGATGTCTTTAATGATTTTCCTCATTTGAAACTTAACATTTCCTTTTAGAGACCTGTGATTTGTCAGCCTATTTGCTTTAACAAGCTCTCTAATATCTTCTTTCCTAGTTTGCAATGAATCCATTTTATGAACCGAATTCTCCTATTCGATCAAGTGCATTTGACAGAAAAGTTCAGTTTCTTGGGAAGAAACACCTTTTAAGCTGAATTCAGATAAATTCCAAAATAATTCGATGTCACCACAATGGAGTATACTCAGGAATGTGTACATTGTTTGTAACTTGATTAAATAGCCTGGAAAACCTGTACTTGTAGTCTTAATTCCTTTTATATTTAAAAATAGTACATTTTGTTTCATGTTGATTTTCAACCAGTCAATATTTGCTTGTGAGCAGTGTTTATTTATAAAGAGCTTGTTATTAGTAATCTTCCAATTTTTTTATTTTAAAAACAATATTTTGACTTTGTGGGACCAGCAGTTACCGTAATGGCTATGTCACTGGACTCCTATATAGTCGACGGCGGTTCGAGTCCCAGACCTAGTGTTTTAAAACTCACGCCAGGCGCGTGTGCGTGCGTGCCCAAGATCCCGAGAGGAGAATGGAGGAGAAGGGATTGCAGTGTGGCCATCCCCCCAGGGGGTGATTTCTTGCTTTCAGTCTCTCTGTCTTTATCTCTCTGGCGAGCGCACGCGCCCTATAGCAAAAACCTCTCCAAAGAAAAAGAAAATTGACTTTGCAAATTCAGATAGCTTGATTTTGACATAATAACACAAAAACAAATGTCATAGTCAAGATTGGGTAGACAGATTTAAAACTGGAAGGAATGAGATGGTAGCATGTACACTGACTTAGACATTTGGAGATGTTATGAAAATGTATAAGCGGTACACTCAGCCAACCCAAGAAGCTGAAGAAGAGAGCTTTAGCAGTGCTATATGTCACCTGTCTGCCTCTGTCACTGAGGCTGGGAATAGTGATCCGGCTCTAATTCTAGAATCCTGGACCTATATTTATAGGATGGAGGCTGGGACCAAAGTTCCAGGCCACAGTGAATTGTGTTGCTTCTGTCACCTTGTTCTTCTCTTTCCTTTCCCTCAGATGATGGATTTAGGATTAGTGAACCTGTGATACCTGTACTCGTGACAAGTTGGAAGGCAATTTTAGAATTGTTATCAAAGAAAAGCTGAGATTACATTAACATTTGCACCTTCAGCCTTTTAGGGCCCAGAACGAAGTCTTGTGTTCACTAATAAGTGTGTGATCTTATTGTAAAACAGCAAAGATCCATTGAAAAGCAAGTAATAAAACCAGATATTTTCTGTGCTGATTGTGAGCACTTAAAGAATTTTGTTCCATTATGAATACTTACTGAGCAAGTAATTCTAACCTTGGTCTTGTATTCTTGTGTGAAGTTGCCGCCATTGTTTACTATTATTTATTTGAATTCTTAAATAAAGGTGTTTGTCCAAGATTGTGGTAGTATAATACTCAATTTTAAAGTACTGCCCATCACTCTCACTGTTTTAGTCCTATTTTCCCTAGTGAAATTCTACGAACTAATAGAATATCTTAACTCATTATATAGAGCTTTGATTGCCTCAAACTAGGTACCAGGGATTTGGGAGCAAAAAGTGATACTCATCTAGAAATCTAAGAGTGATTAAAGTCATGCTAATAAGAGACCCACACAGCCGATTATTGTGTGCTTGCTTTGTTTCATTGAGGGCATAATCCAGAAGCTGTAATGCAAGCCAGCCGTGGGGAGCAGCGGTGTGCATAGCAGCAGGCAGTGCAGGGGTAGGAAGAGTTGGTTTTGGCTCTGGCTCTGGCTCAGCTGTATTGTACAACGGTAGTACCCTGCAAACAGCCATCCTTTTCTCCAGGCTTGAGAGGGTGAGATGAGACCTATTAGGTCATTGGGAAAGTCATGATGTATTTTTATTTTTAAGAATTATTTTATTGAACTTTATTTTTTTCAGTTTGACCAGAGAAGGACAGAGAGAGAGAGTGAGAAAGCAAGCCTCCAGGTCCGGGACACAAACCATGGTCAGCCCTGTGGGAGTTCAGCATGCTTAACCACCATACCACCTGCTGGCCCCATGATGTATTTTTCTATGCAAAAAGTGTGTCCTGACTTTCCCAATGACCCAACAGTAACACCCTGTGCTAATATTACTAGAATGAGATGCCAAATTTCATGTGTGACCTTGTCTTGGAAGGAACTGAGTCCAGCCACGAGTAGGACTAGAGGTAGGCCGCACAGGAAAGCATTCCAGGTGTGAAGGTACATGGGGGTAGGACCCATAGGCGATAGGATAGGACAGACAGAACCAGCACATGTCAAAGGGGAAGATCGGGGCTGATCCTCAGGAAAGCTAATCTGGCAAAAGTTGGATCTGGTAGGTCATGTTCCTGAAGGTTTCAGAACACAAAAGCAATGGGGGTGAAATCAGTCTTAAGAAAATCAGGGTCCACTGAGCACATGTATGTCAGCACTGAATTTATAATCCAGTGCTCTAGAAGAGACCCACATAAAGTGCACAAATCTGGTTTTTTCCTCTTTCCATAGCCGGGTATTTCCTAGGGTGCTTCCTTTGGCATCCACGTGGTGCCCCATATACTATGTTCTCTAACTGCAGTCACTTCAGCACATCCTGGTTGACATTTCCCAGTATCCCAGACAGCACTGGCTGCATACACTACCTCTCATGGTGTACCCACACGGGGCCGCTTTTCAACCTAACACTAAACTCTGCTCTACAAGACACTGACATTGTGAGAGAACTTGCATAATGGTGTCATAACACAAACGTGAAATTTCAAGTGTATAGAAATGTAACAAGCAAGGTTTTCTTTTATGACAAAGGACATTTGGGTATTTTGACTCCTACTAGGGAATTTTTCACAAGGGTGAAGAAAGGCAAAAATAGATGGGATTGTAATTTCCTATCTTCCACACAGCACAGTGTAACTGCAGCATCAGTTGTCAAGTGCACATTTGTTCTCCAAGTTCAGTAGTTTGCCTTTTTCTTAAGTCTGAACTCTCTCAAAAGGCTTTACAGTCATGGACAGCTTGGAGCTAGCTGGAAATGCGACTGTTACGCACACCGTGTGGTGACTGCTGCTATACCATCAGGGCCCTGCCTCCTCCCCGGACTGTGAAGCATGACCCGCTTTCTTCCTGGGAGGCTCCTGCTGCCAGTGACCAGCTTTGTTCCCCACCTAATCTGCTTTGGTCCACACTGCCCATCTCCGCATAGTTAACACCAAAGCACCTTTTCACTTCGAACAAAAGAATCATCAGATTTCCAGCTACCTTTTGCTGCTGATTGAAAAGCTTTTTCATCAAAGTCAGCTGCAGTTTCTTTGAAGGCCAAAGCTACCCAGTACTGTTTTGTTCCTCCTCCTGTTTCTCACCTGTCAGTACCATGAAGGTAGCCAGCGTTCACAGTAACCCTTTAAGACACAGTGGGAAGCATGGTCACTCCCTTCCTTCAGCCTTTCTTTACAAGCACAAAGATTTATTTTATTGCTTTTTTAAAAATATTTTTCCCATAGATGAGCTGAGTTCACCAGATAGAAAGTGAGAAACCACCCCTTGGGGATATGCCCACACACAATCCTTTTTCCTCCATGCTCCTCTCAGGATTTTGGGCACACCCCCTAGTACCTAGCATGATACTCAAGCTGTCAGGTCCAGAACTCAAACTGTGGAGTAAGCCACATGGGATCCAACCACCTTAACCTCCACACCACCTGCTAGCCCCCCTTGATCATTTTTTGCTGCCCATTTTTTGTCTAGATCTTTTGAAAGCCAGCTAATCTAATCCTGAATCTTTAACTGGAGTTTATTAAAAAGATACTTTTCAGTACTCAAGTCTGTACAAGTACCAAGAATACACATTATGCAGATAACTACACACATATGTACGTTATGGACTGAGCTGTGTCCCCCTAAAATTCATATGTTGAAGTCAGTCCTAACCGCCAGTACCTCAGTATGTGACTATATGGAGACAGGGTCTTTATAACAGGTGATTAAGCTAAATGGAGCCCTCCGGGTGGGCTCTACTCCACCAACTGGGTCCTTATAAGGAGAGTTGGATACGACACCAGGGGTGTGTGTGCACAGAGGAAAGACCTTGTGAGGACACAGTGAGAAGGTGGCCATCTGCAAGCTAAGGAGAGGCCTCAGGAACAATCAAACCTGCTGACGTCTTGATCTTGGACTTGCGGCGTCCAGAACTGGGAAAATGTTCATTTCTGTCATTTAAGCTGCTCGATGTATATTTTGTTATGGTGGCCTTTGCACACTCATGGTATGCTTTCCTTTACCAAATATCTAGGTAGATACCCAAGAAATTGATACATGACTGCCTCCAGGGATAAGAACGAGCTGGCAAGGGTCAAGCTGTGTGTCTTGTGCCTTGCAATTTTGAACCATGTCATTATATTATCTACTCAAAAAGTTAACAATTGACATCTACTATCCATTGTTGATCAAGGTGCAGAAAGCTGGCACTTTCCTGTACTACTGCTAGAGTTGTATCAACAGAGACTGGCTTAAATAAACCACTAGACAGCCACACAGCTAACAAAAGAATTTTATTACTATGTATAGTGAAAATGTGTCCAGATACAGAAAAAGGCAAGTAACAAGAGTACACTTTTTTTTTTAATCGCCAGAGGGCGCATGTGCTTGCCATAGACAGGAGAGAAAGCACTCTCCCCCCAATGGGACATGACCATGCTACAGTGCCTCCCCTCCATTTCTCCATCTGGTTGGGATTTTTTTTTTTGAAGAGATTTTTGCTATAGGGCGCGTGCGCTCACCAGACAGACAGAGACAGAGAGATAGAAAGCGAGAAATCACCCCCCAGGGGGGATGGTCACGCTGCAATCTCTTCTCTTCCATTCTCCTCTCGGGATCTTGGGCACACATGCACACACGCCCGGCATGAGTTTTAAGCCACCGGGTCCGGGACGTGAACCGCGGTCGACTACGTGGGAGTCCAGCGACATAGCCATTATGCTAACTGCTGGTTCCCTGGTTGGGATTTTTAGTACACATATACATGCTTGGCATGTTTTTCAAGCAGCTGAGGCCATGATTCAAACTGCTCAGCCATGTGAGATTAGTTCTCTAAACTGCCAGGCCATGGGCCAGCCTAGTGAGTTGATTTAATAAGATAAAGTCCTGGGCCAGCAGGTGGAGTGGTGGTTAAGGTGATGGATCCCACATGGTTGACTCTGCAATTCAAGTCCCAGACCCAGCAGCTTGAAAAACACACCAGGCACCTGTGCATGCGTGCCCTAAATCTCCAGAGAATGGAGAAGAGATTCAACATGGCCATTGCCCTGCAGGGTTTTTTTTCACTTCCTCCTCCCTCTCCTGCAGATCACATAAGTCCTATGGTAAAAATTAAAAACAAACAAACAAAAAACCCTAACAGTCCTTAGAGTAAGTCCACTAAAAAAATAAAGAATATATAATATACACCTATGTGTTAATGGTGCTTTTGCAAAGGATTACAGGTTTGGGGAATAAAGGTAGGGACTGATTATAAATAATAAAAACTACAGCTCTGAGAATATGAATTGGCCCATTGAAAATATTCATGTATGACTAAATTGTCCATTATGTTAGGAAATCAGACATCTGAGGCTGGCCCATGGCCTGGTAGTTAAGGGGACCAGATTCTGCATGGCCATGTTGTTTGAATCCCAAACTCATTGGCTTGAAAAACGCACCAGTGGCATGCATGTGCATGACCCAAATCCCAACAGGAAAGAGAGAAAAAGGATTAGGACATCGCCACACCCCATTAAGGGGAACTTTCTGTCTCTCTGGCACACACACATCCTGGGGCAATCAACAAAAACAAAAAAGAAGGAAATCAGACTTTCAAAAGCTTATCTTACTGCTTACTGAACTGATAGTTATTTTTCCAGTGGCTCCCAATAGTAGGGCTAGGGAGAAAAATGTATTAATCTTGGGACAAGCAGATGGCATGCCATTTATGTTGCTGGACTTCCACGTAGATGACCCTGGTTTGAGTCCCGGACTCAGTGCCTTAAAGTTCATGCCAGGTGCATGTGCATGTGTGCCCAAAATCTCAAGAGGAGAATGGAGGAGGAGGGACTGTGGTGTAGACATACCCCCCCGGGTGATTTCTCATGTTCTGTTTGTCTCTCTGGAGAGTACACACACCCTATAGCAAAAATCTCTTAAAATACGTGTGTGTGTATATATATATATATATATATATATATATAAATCTAGCTTTTTCAAAATATACCCCGGTGGGGCTGGACAGGGGCACTCTGTGAGGCAGACCCACAGGAAGAGGTTTCATGTTTGTGAACACACCAGGCACACATGCACCCATGACCCGGGGCGGACTGAAGCTGGGTACATTGTGGCATGAGGACTCTCTTGGAAGAGCCCGTCTCTCTCTCAGAAGAAATGAGTAAACTTAGAAAAAAGAAAAATCTACTCTCGGAGCCAGACAGAGGTGCAGTTCTCTGCCATGCTGGATCCACCTGGGAAGGCTGCGGGTTTGGATCCCAGGATTTCCTGGGCGCAATGGGTGTGCATGTGTGTTCCCATGACCCAGTTCGGCTGGGACTAGATCACAGCATTAAGACCCTTTTGAGGGTTGGCCCTTCCCTCCCTCTCTCTGAAGAACTGAAAAAAAAAAAAAAAATCTGGAGGCCAATGGCACAGCAATAACACCAGACTCTATGGAACTTATCACACTTGGGAAAGTTCCAGATTCACATCTGGAGAGCTCCATGAACATTCTGGGCATGCATATACCAATGATGTGGGGCTAAGTTAAGCTTAGACCATGGAATAAAAGTCCTGCTGGGGATGCCTGTGTCTCAATCTCTCTCTTGCTTATGAAAGAAAACATGAAATAAATTTAACAAAAATTTCCCTCCATGACAATCAGCTCACCTCACCCTGCATGTCCCTTAAAAATGCCACCAGTCCACAGCTGAGGATGCCATCCATGCTAACTGCAGTCTGGACTTGGGTTGCCTCTGTAGGATCAGAGAGTCGTCAATTGCACAGCATGTGAACTTGAGCCACAAAAGACCTCAATCCACCTTATCAAGTCGTCATTATAACAAGTCCGCAAGTTTGTTTAGGATAACAAAATCTCCTTGAGAGCAAATCATTGAACAACATTCATTGATAGAGAAGATTCTAAATATATGACCAAATAAAGATGCTTTCATTTTACAAAGTACAATTTTAAGGGTTTGTTCTGTTTTTTTTTTTTTTTTTTTTTTTTTTTTTTTCCCTCCTGCCACAGGGCACGTGCACTCTCTGGAGAGACAGACAGACAGTGAGAGGGAAAGTAAGAAATCGCCTCTGGGGGGGATGGCCATGCCACAATCCCTTCTATTCCCCTGGGATTTTGTGCCCAGCCTGACTTTCAAACCACAGGGACCAGGACTCAAACTATGGTCACCCACATGGGAATCCAGTGCCTTGCCACGTGCTGGCCCAGTACAATCTGTCTTAGCATTTCCTCCAAAAGTAATAAAGTTAGCTTCTGAGGACAGGTGGGGAGGGAGGGGGTTGCATGTGTGGCACACAAGTGATTACTAGTGAGATCAATTCTAATGATACAGAGAATGAAAACACGAACAGGTCATTTTTAAGAGAATAATCAAATCAAGTAACAATGCATTGCAAATGCATTAGATTTTAATCTTTAATATCTAACATTATTGCTTTAGGAAACTTTTCCCCAGAACCAAGAATAGAATGCTAATTACATAAAAATATACACATACAAAAAGTAGTTCTCCATTTCCCCAGGGAAAAACAATCCAAGTGTAACTTCTAGAATGGTTAATTTTTTTTTGTTTTAATTATAATTAAAGTCATGGTCATCTCACTTATTAGGTAACTTACATATTTAAATTAAAGAATGTTATTAGACAACCATTACAATTTATAAATGCAGGGTACCATTACTGAGTAAATAGATTCCTCTGTGAGTGGATGTGTCCCTTCTCCCTCCAACTAAAGCAGCAGCCATAAAGTTAGTTTATTAGTACATGATACACTGCTGAAAATGCGAATTCTCTTCTCCACCTTTGTGTTTATCTTGTGTATATGTGTGAGTTTGGTTAGAAGATACCAACAATCCCTTTAATGATCAACAGCAAGATGAGCTAGGCTTGGGCTTTCGATGAAGATTGACTGTGTCTGTCTGAATCAAGTGATCAGACCTATCCTCGGTAGCAAGAACTCTTCGAACTGCTTCCTCAAAGGCTGCGGCGACATTCGTGGCATCTTTTGCACTTGTTTCAAAGTAAGGGTAGTCGCCGTTGTCTCTGCACCAGGCTTCAGCTTCTTCTGTAGACACCTGCCGTTCACTTATGTCAATCTTGTTCCCCAAAATCACAAAAGGGAAGTTTTCGGGCTCCTTCACATCTGCATAATATATGAATTCTTTCTTCCAGTTACTCAAGTTCTGGAAGCTTTGCGAATCATCGACGCTAAAAGTAAGCAGGCAACAGTCAGAACCTCTGTAAAACGGTGTCCTCAGGCTGCGGAATCGCTCTTGACCGGCTGTGTCCCAAATCTGCATGGTGACAAGATGTCCATCCACCTCTAAATCTTTATTTAAAAATTCCACACCTATTGTATGGAAGAGCTGGGTATCAAACTTATTAGTTACATATCTGTTCATAAGAGAACTCTTCCCTACTCCACCATCTCCAAGGAGAATTACTTTAAAAAGTGAGGATTTCCCGGCCATTATTAATCTCAAGCGCTTTGACGTCAGAACCCTGTAAAATAAAAAGGTACCATTACATTCCTGTACATCTGCCTACATGATTCTATGAGTAACCGTGTTAAGTAGAATCAAACATGTAGTGCCTATCGATTCCTTTTTGCAAAGGAAATACCCACTAACAAGAACTGTCACTAGTGAGTGCTTCACAGTGCGGCAGCCATGTTACTCCTTCAAGCAGCTGGTAAAGGCTCTTTCTTCCTCTTCCTCGGGTCACAGCTAACTGTGAAGCTGGCACTCAAGTCCAGGTCTGACTCCAAAGACCTTGCTCTGAACTGTCATCACTCTAGGATAAGCCCCCCTCTGCTCACTACGCTTTCCTCATGCCAGGAATTTCCTCTACTGCTCCTCACTCCCAATAACCCCCACCTTCCTTTCTTCAGATCTAGGGGTTGTGAACCAGGAAATTCCAGAGACAGAAACTGATCTGATTATGAAATAAAGTAAACCACCACTGAGTAAATGGACTTTATTCTCTTCATTAGGAATTCTATTTTGAGCTTCCTTAAATTAATAGCCACAGCAATAGAATTTTTAATATAACATAATCTAACACTTTCTACCCATAGGACTCATTAGGGCAGCTCTAACATTTAGCAGATAGGAGCCTATACTGTTACTTGTGTGTTTTCAGGTAGAATGAAATAAACCTGAAACAAAAAAGTGATATGTACACATCCTTTAGCTAAAAGTAAATCCTGGAAGAGGATTAAAAACTTCCCTACACTGGGACCAGCAGATGGCGTAATGGTTATGTCACTGGACTCCCAAGTAGCCAACCACAGTTCAAGTCCTTCACTTGGTAGTTTAAAACTCTTATCGGGCGTGTGTCCGTGAGTGCCCCAGATCCTGAGAGGAGAATGGGGGAGAAAGGACTGCAGTGTGGCCATCCCTCTTGGGGGCTGATTTCTTGCTTTCTGTCTCTATGTCTCTCCGGGGAGCACACATGCCTCTATACCAAAAATCTCTCAAAAACAAAAACAAAACAAATAAAACTTGCCTACTACTGGAGTCAGCCCGTGGGGATGAGATTTCAGATGCCTATCGACAGATGGCTACTTCTGTTTGTGGGAGCACTGTTCCTATCCAATGCTTGTGTTTTAATTTTTTATTATAGAAACTTTCAAACTACACAAAATTTCAGAATGAGGATGTCATGAACTCCCATGAACCCTAAAGCCAGCTTCACCAATGATTAACTTTTATTTAATTTAAGTAGATACATCTAAAGAGCCAATAGCTATACTGGACAGCACAACTAGATAGCAAGAATGGTCATTAGCTTTAACATGAAAATAGATATTAATTCCTCAATGGGAACATAATAAGGACATGAACAATAATTGTTACATGACTGCATTAACTTGCAAAATCACTGCAGTAAACATTATCTAGCTGTCTCCTGGTTCCATTCAAATGTGATCCAGTATAAAGTAACCAAACATTTTCTGTAACACAGGAAATGTTGTATTACGAGGAACACACTCTACTATTCTGGTCAAAACCTGTAGCAGGAAGTATAATCAGAAATCGAGTGAATGGGAAAAAAATTATTAAAACGATGGACATACCTTAGTCCCTACCTCTTACTGGTTCTTTCGAATTACTACTCTAGTAATTACTACTAAAATTAACACAATTTAAACTGCCCAATAAAAGTGTGAGGCAATTAAGGTGCATACCTCTTGAGAGACTTTCAAATGTATCACTCTACTCAGTGCCCAGACTAAATGTTAGAGAGGAAACTGAAACAACCTAAACCCCTTCATTTCCTGACATAGGGAAGGATGTGCTAAGTTGGTTGCTTTGTTTAATGCTTTGGAATCTTGCATAAACAACTTCTTCAAGGAAAAAAAAAAAGAGGAAAACCAAGAAAGCAAACCAACAACTTCCACACAGGGATACGATCTAATGCCCCCTCTTTAAAATTCTTTGATGGCACAAAGTCACAGGGAAGAACATGCTAGTCCAGCCCCTCACTTTAGCCTGATGACAATCAGGGGTCTGACTGGGTGGAGTGTCACTGGGCCTCAGTCGGAAAGTCCCAGGTGCAAAGTTTCTTTGCTGGAGGTGGGAGTGGGGGTCTTTTGAAGTGCAAGATGCAAGCACAGAAGGTCTGTGCTGCACTGAGAAAGGCGCTAGTTAAAAACACCAAGTCCTGGTGGGGGGAGGGGGGCAGGCCAAAGCCCATCCTCCATTCCCAGTTCTGAAGATACTGCTCACAGAGTCCAAACTGCTCTGGCCTTGAAAGGTACAGGCTGAGATAACGCCTATCAATGTCGTAAAGAATGGGAGGGCAGCAGTTCTCTGAGGAATTCCAGGCACTGAAGACTGATAGAATTATCACTGGCCATCACTGAGTACCCAGGGGAGATGTGGCTCACTCCACGACTCCTGCCTCAGGACCCTGCAGAGCAGAGGGCCAGTGTACACAGGATTTCTGACCTCACTGCCATGGGCGATCTAGCCCCTGAAGAACTTGTCTGTCCTGAAGTGAGTGGACAAAGAGCCAGCTCTCTGGAACAGATCCTGCAGAGCACTGCAGGAAGTACTGCATGGGAAACCAGGTAGCCACAGCTGACCTGTGTCAAGTGCCTCACGTGGCAGATGCTGAAAAGTTCAAGGTGGAACTCAGCCCCTACCCTGCCATCAGCTGCGTCAACAAGATGCTGCTGGTTCAAGGCCTTCCAAGTGTCTCACTCCTGCTGGCAGCTGGATACCCTTGCTGAGCTGAGGGCCTGGTTCCCAAATCATCCGCACTGATGCAGGGATGGGGAGAGTGGCGGGGAGAGGGGCACAGAGGGGTGGGCTGAACGAGCCTGGAAATGAGTGCGTCCTAAATGGGAAGGCAGGAGGTTTGAATTCTACCCTGTCAACTTGAACTCTCGCTCTGGGTCTGCCTTCCTACTGAAACTTGCCCTGCCTCAGTCCCCTCATCTGCAAATGTGGGCAGAGTGGGGTGTGGGGATGCCAGGAAAGAGTGGGCAGAATCACTGCCTGTCTGTCATAAGCCAGACATGAAGACGAAATGAGAATGTGGACTAAATGCCTAACAAGAGCACCATAAAATTTTTTAAAAATAACAATTTAATGGCTTATTCTCCAGAGATCCAGCATGAAGACCAACTTCAAAGCTAAGACATGGCCCCTGCTCATCCGGCCGGCCTCACTCTAGCTGCCTCCCCATCTACATTCTCGGCTTCAGTCCTTCTGAAATGCACTATCACATGGAACTGAAATCAAATTCTACTCGCTCAGCACACCCTTCTCTCTCTTGCCTTCACCCTGGCATATGCCCTTCCCTCTGCTGCTGGTGATAGCTCCTCTTCATTACCCAAACTAACTCCTGTGCCTTTAGCACTGCTCAGAATGGGCATTGCCTCCACTGGGAACCCTTCCCCAGTAACCCCTTCAGTGGTCTTCCTTTCCCCGAATTGTTTTAAATAAAGGTTTTTGCCTTAGCGTGTCTGTGCTTGGTGGAGAGGGAAACAAAGAGAGGGAAAGTGAGAAATCAGCTCCCAGGGGGATATGCACACCTTAATCCTCCTCCTTTCTTCTCCCTGGATCTTGGGCATGGACGCACTCACACCCACTGTGAGTTTCCAGTCACCAGGTCCAGGACTCAAACTGCAGTTGGTCATGTGGGAGTCAAGCAACATAACCACACCATTATCTGCTGGCCCACACACAATGTTATTTTGGAGAGGTTTTCGCTATAGAGCGCGTGCGCTCGCCAGACAGACAGACAGAGAGACAGAAAGCGAGAAATCACTCCCCAGGGGGGATAGCCACACTGCAGTCCCTTCTCCTCCATTCTCCTCTCAGGATCTTGGGCATGCACGCACACGCACCTGGTGTGAGTTTTAAGCCACTGGGTCCGGGATGTGAACCGCGGTTGACATGGGAGTCCAGCGACATAGTCATTATGCTAACTGCTGGTCCCCACAATTTATTTATTTATTTATTTATTTTTAAAGACAGAGTCTCATGCCATAGTCCTTCTGCTTCAGCCTCCCAGCTAGAACTACAGGTGCACACCATCATGCCTGGCTCTTTTTTAAACAGGTGGCCCTATGTTTCCCAGGCCACTCTCTCAAGCTGGTGATCTCCGGCTTCAGTGTCCTGAGTAGCTGGGTCACAAGCATGCACCATTGTGCCTGGCCTCACACAATTTTTTTTTTTTTTTTAAGTTTTGTTATAGGGCATATATACTTGCTGGAGAGTCAGAGGGAAAGAGTTAAAGTGAAAAGCACCCCCCCCAGGGGGAATGGCCACACCACAATCCCTTCTCCTCCATGCTCCTCTCAGGATTTGGGGCATGCATGCACACCCACCTTGTGTGTCTATTTTTTTATCTTTAAATAATTATTTTTATTTAACTTTATTATTATTTCATTTGAGAGGGAGAGAGAAAGTGAGAAAGCAGATTTGGGACTCAAACCATGGTTGGCCATGTGGGAGTCCAGCGCCCTTAACCACCACGCCACCTGCTGGCCCCTTGCCTGGTATGTTTTTCAAGCTGCCAGGTCTGGAACTCAAACTGTACAGTAGGCCATGTGGGATCCAGCCATCATGCCACAGGCTGGCCCCAATTTTTAAGATACATATCAATAAACACAAAGTTCCACATTAATTCCATGCTGGGTCATGAGGGCATAACACAGCATAATTATATGCATAATTATTTTTATTTCTTTATGACAGAGAGCACAAACAACAGAAAAAGGGAGAAAGTATCCAGTGAAAGGGTGTGGCCAGCATGTTCTTCAAGCTGTCGGGATGCAGACTCAAACTGCAGCTGGCCATGTAGGACTTGGCTCCCTCTGCACAGTGCTTAACTGCAGCCCTACAGGGCCAGCCCAGATGTCCATAAGCCCATATAATTTATTCCTGTATTTGAATAAGTTTCTACTGACCTGCCTTACCAGGCACAAAGTTGTATAGTGCAGCACTAAAGTTTAAGAATCTTTGAATCAAATTATAAATGAGATCAAGCAATCTCACAAGTCTTACCCAGATTATTGCTTACACACATTTACCAATTGAGTTTCAGCAATTCCTTGAGATTTGTAATTTTTTACCAGGACACTTTGATAGTTCTTTTCTTTTTTCATAATAACGTGGGATTTCCTAGTCTGTGTCACTATTCTGACCAATTTTGGGGTATGCTACACTCACATGCAGGAAACAAGGTATAATTTTTTCTTGCTCTTTTTAAAAACAATTATTTAATTTTATTTATTAATTATTATTATTAAACTTGCTATAGGGCACATGTACTTATGAGAGAGAGAGAGGAAGTGAGAAATCAAGCCACCAGGCCTGGGATGTGAGCCTCAGTTGGCCATGTGTGAGTCTGGCGCCTTAACAGCCATGGCACCTGCTGGCCCCAACAGGATATAATTTTCTTACATTTCATGTCTACAGTTTGGGGCCCCCTAAATATTTCTATTTGAGAATATTTTGGAATATGCTAAAATGACTGATCGATACATGAACATGTCTCTGATTCTAACTGTAGAGTTGTAATACACACATACATGATGGCATATATTAAAGAAATCATCTTATTTCCCATTGACATTTCACAAAAGCCAGCTTCATTTAATCCGTACATTAACAAAATCACAGTCAACTTAAGTACATTAAAAATGTTTCCTTGTTTCTTCTCTTAAAACAGTAAAATCCTTTGAAACGTCTCTAGTGTAAGTTAAATGAATAAAGGTAGCCTACTAGGAATTTCCAAAATTTACCTAAAAATGTAAAGTCAAGTCTCTTATACTCCAGTTTGCAATGACTGTTCAAAGGTGCTAATTCTCTTCAATGTTAAAATATTATTTTAATAATTCAAATAAATTCTATAAATAAATCTGAGTAAGAAAAGTGTATTACATAGGTCATAAATCTTACCTTAATTGTTCAGTTCAAGTATCATTATCTGCAAAGACACAAATGAGAAAGCTCACCTTGGGAATATACATTTGTTTTCATAATTCTGAGTCAAAACAAGAATTAAAATGTAAAAGAAGTATCTGACTTCTATTAGCAGCTAGATCTTAACTTAAAAGAAAAACCACACCTATATGCTATCTATTCTTACCCTTAAAAAGTCCAACAATCAACAATTATACTTTAATCATTGTTTATTTCAACAAATTTTCACCTGCCCACCCTTTTTTCTAAGTTTCACACTCAGAGACAGCTATAAAATTGTATTATGATGAAATATATAATATTTTATTCATTCTTCCTAACTTACCCCAAATTTGAAAAATATCCCAGAGAATAAAATAAAGGTAACACAAACAAGGAAACAGAAGGGCTACATGAGCGAGGAGCACCTGTGTGATCCAGGAAACCTCGAGCTAGCACTAAAGGTAGTACAGTGGAGTGGAGCTTCAGGGCAGCCAAGGCAAAAATAAAAATTCCTTTGTGAGCAAATAAAAGCACACCGTCAGAAAGGAGGGCTTGTTCCTGGTTAAATAATAATAAAAAAAAGGCTGGCCAAGAGCACAGGCTCATGGCAAGCTCCTTAATATCCTTTAACATCCTGATGTCCCATGGAAACAACAGTGACAACGGTACCTACCCTCCTAGGGTTGTTAAGAAGATTCACTCAGTCGATGAGGGGAAAGAATTTCATCACAGTGCCAGACTCATTACTGGAGTGCAAGAAGGTTCTGTGGAATGAATACACAAGCAAGTCTTTACCGGCAGTTTTACAGACAGGTTCTTTTTATGGCCATTTCTTTTCTTTCCTTTTTTTTTTTTTAAGAGACATTTTTCTTCTACAGGATGCATGTGCTCAGTGGAGAGGGAGGGAGAGAGAGACAGACAGACAGACAGACAGAAAGCGAGAAATCACCCCCCAGGAAAGATGGCCATGCAAGCAATCCCTTCTCCTCTATTCTCTTCTCAGGATCTTGGGCACGCGTGCACATGCGCCCAGCATGAGTTTTAAGCCACCAGGTCCAGGTTAAGTCCATTTCTGACATCAAACTTCAGCTGAAGCTATGGGCAGAACAAATAGGAGGAGTATGCAGGCCCTCATTAGTAAGCCAAAGGATCCCATCCCAGGGATCACGTTCAATTCGAAGCTTTCCCTGCGATGACTGTGCGGAACTAAACTTAAGGACTAGCCTCTCCTGGTCTAAACCAATGGTTCAACAACCACCCCCTACAACCCTTTTAAAGCAAAGGGCATTTTTGCAGGCTTAAATATGGCAGTCCTCAGCCTATACATTCAATCCATGAAAAAAAAAAAAAAGGCTCTTCAGACACTTGGCATTTGGGGTTAAGGATGAAAGAACAATAGCCAATGCTAATGGAGGCCCACATGCCATTTATTCTGCAACGGTGTTTATTCCTCACAAATCTCTTAATATCCTTTATTACAAATGACACTGAATCAGCGGTTACACAGCTTGTTCAAGGTCACACAACTAGTGAAAGATGGAGTAAGATATGAACCCGGCTCACTGACTCTGATGCCCAGGCACTTAACCCACTAGTCTACACCAATCTCAACAGACTTTGCTTTTGTTTCAGAGGATATGACTGTTGTTGGTGCAGGTACAATGAAAATAAGCAATTCCCAACAGTAAAAGTCTTTCAACTGCATGCTTTATTTCAAGATCTGCGAACAACAAGTTACCTTGACAGAACTAGTAGTCTCCAATCTGTTGTCATGTAGCACAAAACACATTTAAGTCTGCCTGTGTTTCATTAGAGTTTAAGTAGTTTAAAATACGTGTTAAATGAAACGTTGAGTCAAGCATTTACAGAACTTTGCAGCATCTCCACAGAAGCCTAGTGTTCCACAGTACAGGTGGGAAAGCAGCTGCTGAACAAGTATTTAGTGAGTGCCTACTATGTGCCAATCCTGAGGATGCAAACCACATGCACAGTCTTATGGTCAAGTGAGGGTGACATCCACACACAAACTCATTTTAGTCAAAACTGTGGCAAGTCCTACAAAATGAGAAAGGTACATAGCGTGAGTATATACTCAGCCAAAAACCAAAGAACAACTTAAAGGTAGATCTCTCTCAATCAGACCCAGGCCACATGCGTGCCAGTATCTCAGGGAGCTGCCAGTGAGTCTAACCATGGGGGACTGAATTTGCATACAACCTGATCCTGTAACACAAGCCAACTATCTCACCAGCTGAGCTGCTGTTAAGGAAAAAGTGTACACCTTCCAACCCAGAGGGAAACCCGGCACTGCTACACTGTGATAATGAGAGGCTCCACATGGGTTTCCAGTGTAGTCTGTTCCAAAGCCAAGTCTCAATGATCATTTTAGCCACATGCTGTTCTTACAAACACAGCCCTCACCAACGTCTGACCCCACTGAAAGGTGTTCTGACCCAGAGGAAGTGAGTCTGACCACAAGCTAACTTCAGCAGGAGGAGAAACTGTGAGGAGGGTAACTGAACCAGGAAGTGAGACCAACCTATGCCAAGACCCTGCCAAGGAAGCCTAACCCTGGAATGAAGTGGGAGAACCTGAGGAAGGTCCGGGCACCTGGAAGCTGGAATGAGGACTGTGCTATGGAGACAAGATTGGAATGAGGGGCCCTTGATCAGGCAGGGCCTTAAAAGGCATAGAAAGGATTTCTGCCTGTAGCCCAGGGATGATGGGGAGCCATTGAAATAGCTTCCACAGTGGGCAACGCCATCAGACAGGGTGCCCAGAAAGGTAACCGGCTGCAAGGGGAGAACAGGCTGCAGGTCAGGGGAGCAAGTAGGCCTCAGGAAGAACTGAGATGGGTGTTGTTATACTCCCCCGCCATTACCACTGGAATCAGCTGGGTTTAGGATTGAAAACAGAGGTGGCCATTTCTCACACTCGATGCTCAGTGAGATATTCATCACTATGTGACTTTACGCTTCACCCTGTTCCCTTTGCGTCTCTCGTCTTATTACCTGGCTGGCTCCTACCCACCTTGTAGAACAGTTAGACTGCATCTTCTGAACACCGACCAGGCATCTCTGACCAAACACCTTCCCCCAGCGCTCCTAACACATTGTGCATGCCTCTACTGTTTACCGTAAGGTCTTCTGTAATCGACATGCTTGATGATTATGTTGAATCAAAATGAGACAATCTCTAAAAATATTCACACTACACACACATTTATTAAACCATTATAAAAATGCCCATCTCTCGCTCTCCCCAGTTGTCAATTTTTCTGACTATCTCAAAAAATACATGCCCATGTTATACTAAAATCACATTCTTGAGGAGCCAGCAAGTGGCATGGAGGTTAAGGCAGCTACATCCCACATGGCCAACTGCATAGTTCGAGTCCCGGACCTGCGGCTTGATAAATATGCCAGGTGTGTGTATGTGTATACCCAAACTTCCTGGAGGAGAATGGGAGAGAGGGATTGCAGCATGGCCATCCTCCCAGGGCAGTGGGGAAGGATGCTTTCTCACTCCTTTTGTCTCTAGTGGGCATAGGAACGCTATAGCAATTTTTTTTTAATCATCTTCCTGGAAAAAAATGAAATTTTACAAAAATGTTCTGCTGGGCAAGTGAAAATGATTTAATTGGGGGATACTCTAAACAATCTGAGAAGACATGGGAGATGTAGGATTATAGAAATACATGTTATGTGATAAAACCAAACATGTATGTTGGAATCATACTATGTAAAATCTTACAGATTTATATTAAGGTCTGCAAGAAAATCTAGAATAATCAATGCTAAGTTAAATCAAATTTCTGATTTGGTTAAAAAGTCACATGTTTTTAAATACCAAAAATGTTTTTTTGTTTTTGCTTTTTTGACTTTTTGGCCATAAGGCATGTGCACTTGCTGGTGGGAGGGGGGCAGAGTGAAAAATCACCCCCTCCCTGGGGGGTCCAATCCCTTCTCCATTCTCCTCTCGGGATTTTCAGCATGCACGTGCACCCAGCATAATTTTCATGCCACTCAAACTGTGGAGCCAGCCATGTGGAATCCAGCACCATAACCTACATACCACCTGCTGGTCCCCAAATGTGTTTTTTAAAGCTTCATTTCCGTTTTTACAGCTTAGCTTTACTAATGGTGCAATTAAAATGGAACAATTTTCTTTTAAATTGTCTCCAAATAATGCTACCTACCAGGCCTCAAGGATAATAACACTCTCAACCTTTTCAACAACCTGAATCATATTAAAAATAAGACTATGACACCGAAGCACAAACAACAAAAGAAACAGATAAAGTGGACTTCATTAATATTAAAAACTTTCTTGCTTCAAAGGGCGCACTATCAAGAAAGTGAAAAGACAAGCCACAGGACAGTAGAAAGTATTTGTAAATCATGTATTTGATAAGGAACTTACATCCAAAATATATAAAGAACTCTACAGACAGACAATAACAAGCACTGACAAGAAGTGGAGAAACCAGAACCCTTGGACACTACTGTTAGGACTGTATTAATAAAATGGTACAATAATATTGGAAAATGGTTTGGCAGTCCCTCAAAAAGTAAAAGACAGAGTTACCATAAGATCTAGCAATTTCTCTCTTATGTGTATACCCATAAGAAATGAAAACATATGTCCATATAAAAACTTGAAAACACAAATACTCAAGTTTCATTACTCATCACAGCTCCAAAGTAGAAACAACCCAATGTCCATCAATGGATGAAGGGATAAATTGTGGCAAATACATATAATGCTTCAAAGTAGGTGAACCTCAAAACATAATGCTAAATGAAAGATGCTAAACAGGAACGGTCACACATTGTATGATGCTATTTCTACGAAATATTCAGAATAGGCAAATTCATAGAGAGAGCAGATCTGCAGTTGGCTGGGTCAGAAGAAATGACTGAGGGAACCAGCAGTTAGCGTAATGGCTATGTCGCTGGACTCCCACGTAGTCGACCGTGGTTCGCGTCTCGGATCCGGTGGCTTACAACTCACGCCGGGCGCGTGTGCGTGCGTGCCCAAGATCCCGAGAGGAGAATGGAGGAGAAGGGATTGCGGCGTGACCATCCCCCCTGGGGGGTGATTTCTCGCTTTCTGTCTCTATGTCTCTCTCTGTCTGTCTGGCGAGCGCACGCGCCCTATAGCGAAAAACCTCTCCAAAAAAAAAAAAAAAAGAAGAAATGACTGAGAATGGGTATGGGGATTCTTCTTGGGGTGATAAAAACAATTCTGAAATTAGATACGGGTGATGGCTGCACAATTCTGTGAATATACTAAAAACCACTGAATGGTGCATTTTAAAAGAGCGAATTTTACAGTATACGGAAGAAATATATGTATATATCTCCTGAGAATTAGAAACTATGACCCTAGAATTGAATATATACCACTACAGCTGCAAATGGTCTCCTTGTCCTATCCCTTCAGCAGCATCCTATTGAGTAAATCAGTTACACATACAATAGATGCCACTCTAGGATTATGATACCATGTGCTGGCACCAGCGTGTGCTTTATATGTCACACCCTAATCTGAATGGGAAGCTGGACAAGTAGGTCACTGGCAGGAAAGAAAATGAACCATGTTCTCAGTGGTTTCCTCAAAAAACAAGAGAAGAGCATTTTATGTCAACCCTTTTCTTCTTACAAGACTATTTTCCCAGTTTTTCTATTGTGTACTTTCATCTTGCACTATCGACTGTTTATGAATAGTTTATTAGTAGAACCTTTTTCTCTGGCCTCCTCCAATCCCTTGCTGACCTCCAAAGCTGTATTACATCAATGAACCATGTGGAGGAAGACATAAACATAAAGATCTAAGCACCTAGAACATATACCTCTTATATGGATGTTTGTATGGATTTGATATTTTTTATTTTTTGGCCAGAGGATGTGTGCACTCACCAGAAACAGAGGAGGAGAGGGAGAAAGCACCCCCCCACCCCCCATGGGGCATGGTCACAGCACAATCCTTTCTCCTTCATTTCTTCCTCCATTTGGGATTTGGGGCATGCAGGTATATGTACCCAGTGTGGTTTTCAAGTTGCTGGGTCCAGGTCTCATCCACATGACTGGCCATGTGGGATCCAGTTCCCTTAACCGCCAGGCTATGGGCTTGCCCAGATTTGACATTTTTATTGATCATGGACTCAATAGCCTCCATTCATACAGATAACTAAACCTATTTATTTCATTATTTTTATTAGAAAGGATTTCTTGAGCATGGCAAAGAGCTACTCAACCTCACAAGCCTCTCCCAATCATATTCCTACATTACCAGCCCTAAATCTATCACCAGCATTTACTGTCCACACCTTGGCTCAGGCTGCAGCCTTGACCTGGGAGGCCCCTCCACACCTCCACAGCTATGAAAATCTAATCAGCAGAGGCCCAGTTCAGATCACTGCTTGAAGAAGCCTTCTTTGGCTCTGTTGGCAAACCTAATCTTTATCTTTTTCTCTTCACTCTTATCATTATTTCCACCTCTATGATAGTTCTCATTTGCTCATGCTTTAATCAGTTGTGTATGTGTCTGTTTCCTAATTACAATGACAGCTCTCTGGGAGGAACACACAACACCTAATACCAACCATTCACGAGTCCCTTTTTTGCTCTGCAACATCTTGTACAATATTCTACAGACAATGAGGTGCAAATAAATGCTAAATTGAGAAGAGTACAGTACTTCCTCCTTTCTTCTTATTCTATTATTATTCTATTTGTACTTTCTGTTACTTTGTTTCTCTATCAGTTCTTCCTCCATTCTATTTGAGGTCTATTAAAATGTGTGAGTAGGAACAAAAAATTGATTCTTACTTGCAAGTCTAATGAGAAAACCACTTTAAAATAAGTACTATTGATTGACTGCAACTGAGGAGCTGGCAAACACTGAAAAAACGACCACATTCCTCTCATAAGCTGCCAAAGAGAGAGTAGGCTGCATTTGTAAATTGTCCTTCTCAAAACTTCAGATTTTGAAACGCATTTGGTAACCTGACTAGTTCTCACTTCCAAAAACTTTAAATTGAATTTATCACTCCTGATTTAAATTTTGGAACAGATTTTTTTTTTCTTTTGGTCAAACTCACAAGTTCCTGCATTCATCCTGAATGTCCTAGTTAGAGTCAAACCACTTGTCACTTCATTTCACAGCTGAAAAACGGGAATTCAAAGAAATTAACTAGGGAAACAAAAACGGGGATTATCTCCAAATTACTTCTGTTTTCATTTATTCTATATTTATTCCCCTCTATCTTAATTTAGGTATGTCTCATTTAACAGCCTAATTAGTTCCACTGTTTCTAAAGTCTTCCTTGTTGTCTTGCTGACATGTAAGAGCAAGAAGCAAGTTAAGGAAAGTCAGTAAGTCAAAAGGATGCCAGCTCTATAGCACGATGGTAACCCCCAAAGCCACTATGATGCCTGAGCTCCTTACTGCTAAACTTTGCCGTTGGCAAATTGAAACACCAACTTCTAATCCTGGGGTTCCAAACTGTGTGTTGGGGAGCTCCAAAGCATCCTGGCAAATTCGTAGGGGCAAGACAGACTATTCTAAATTTTTGAAGGAAATACAGAGATATTCCACATGTGCAGGGCCTTCTGCTTGAGGGAGTTCACAGTTTCAACATTCCTTTGTATGACATCATATCTGAGAAGCTGGATTTTCCAGGACTGCTGTGACAAAAATCAAGTAATGCGCAAAAATTAATGTGGATTATGTGGGTGGCCACTGTTTACTTCAAAATAATTATTGTAAAAATTTTATTTAAAAATACTAGAATCCATTCCAGAGAACACTCTGCAGTCACCAACATGTGGTCATCAAGCAGTTCCTGTGATCTGACTTTCAATACTTTTATGTATTTTTATGCTGTGTTAATCTGATCAAATACACAAACACAAAACTGCAAAGACTAGGCAGCTGTGTACAGTAGCCCGGAGATGTCTTTTTTGGACCCGTTAAAACTATTTAAATACTCTTGTCTCTTGGAGTCCTACACTGCAAGTTCTAGAAAAAGAAGTCTGTAAGGCTTTTTTCAGGCTTCTCTAACACTGATAACATAGCCACTGTTGTGGGAACTAACCTTCTGGAAGTTACCTTAGCTTCTGTACTCAAAAACTTAATCTAATTCACGAGAACGTGGAATTCCATTAGTTTGGCTGCTTTATACTGCCCTGCTATCTTTCACACTTGGATAAAAAAAGTGGCAATGGAATGAATGTACCGTGCTGTTCTATACTGTTTCTCCAGCCCCTACCAAACAATAGCATACATTTGTAAAGCACCAGACCAAAGACAAAAGTGGAGTCTGTGTGCACAGACCCCCTGCGCTTGCCCTGAGCTGAGTTCCAGGTTCTGTGAAGTCAGAAATGAAGCCTGGGCTGCCTGCTCCGTTCTGTATCTTTTCCAAAATACTCATCCTGTCTCACTCCCGTGCAGATCTACCTGTCCTCTTACTTAATTTACATATCTCATCATCTGCTCTATGTCCATGATAAGCAAGCACATTCTAAAGCCTAAACTCACCATAGTCAAAAATTAACAAAAAGTAATGGAGACATCTAAAATGTGGAAATTCCCAGAGCACGACCTCGCAACCTGTACAGTATCAAGAGTCATGTTGGGAAACAGATTTCTGCTCCAAGTTATCTAACTAGCCTGGGCACCCTCGGGCTCCCTGGCAATGCTGGCCTGCCTCTTCTCTACCTACACACCTAGGTGGCCCCAGGTCTCCTCCCTTAGGAGTCTGGACCTTCCATTTGCATCACAACTTTCCACCAAATTCCCTGAGGCATTTTGTGAGCTCAACTTCTGCCTCCAAAAAAAAAAAGTGCTAAAAATTTTTGTTGATGACCTACTTAGTCACAAGCACTATTTTCTTTCTTCCTTTTATTAAAGAATTATTTAACTTTATTTTTTTTAACTTGACCAGAGAGGGACAGAGCAAGAATGAGGGAGAGAGGGAAAGCAAGTCTGAGATTTGAACTGTGGTTGGCCATGTGGGAGTCCAGGGCCCTTAACCACCATGCCACCTGCCATCCCCCACAAGCACTATTTTCTTTTCTTTTTCTTTTTTGGGGGGGAGAGATTTTCGCTATAGGGTGCATGCGTTCGCCAGACAGACAGAGAGAGACATTAGAGACAGAAAGCAAGAAATCACCCCCCAGGGGGTATGGTCACGCTGCAATCCCTTCTCCTTCATTCTCCTCTCGGGATCTTGGGCACATGCGCCCGGCGTGAGTTTTAAGCCACCAAGTCTGGGACACGAACCACGGTTGACTACGTGGGAGTCCAGCGACATAGCCATTACGCTAACTGCTGGTTCCCAAGCACTATTTTCTTATGCTTGGTTTTGACTAACAAGTAAAATGCATTGCCCAAACACACAAACACACTCTTCCATTTGGCTTATTTCTACCTGATGCTTAACCAACAAAATGTCTAGGACAGAACTACTTGGAAGCTAATAATGTGGTGTCTCTACTTGGTGCCATATACTCTCCTAGAGATTATTAAATACGATTATCTCATTTTACCAAAAAATAAAATAGTAGTGACCTCACTTGGCCAAAGTAGCAAGCCAACTAATGATCAAGCAAGACTCCTCTGGCACCAATTCCTCTTGACCCTGTCAAAAGATGACACACATCTCTCACTTGTTTGAGCCCACCATTTTCAGGTGTGCAATTCTGCATCCCCCACCCCACAACTCCTGATAAGGGGCATAGAAATCTATCCACTAGCAAAGAACGTGCTGTGCATGGACATAAGTCAAAAACCAAAGCTACCCACAAAAAGATACCATGCTGTGTGAAGAACACTCCCACAGTGATGCCCTAAAGAAGAACCAACTCTTTGACTCTTCTCATTTTTGCCACTGGAATGCAACAGGGCATATTCTGAAAAGCCTGGCCTTAAATAGCCATGGAAAAAAACAGACTGGAAAACACCAGGAAGAAAATTGTGCAAAAGTTCTTTTTAAAAATTTTCATCATTTATTTCTTGACCTCAACAATAAAATGTATGCACAATCATTGTCTACTGAGGCTAAATTTTACAAAGAATTGTATGCTCCACAACAACGGCTTCTCAGTTTGATTTTTGTAAATATTCACGTGTGGTCAACAGTACAAAGCATTAAAGAATACATCATTTTCTTCCCATTTCATCCAAGTCCGCCCACAGTAAACGCCATGACACGGATTTCTGTGCCAGGTGCAGAGTTGTTTTCTTTGGTTAATGAACACCTGGCATTTGTCCTTGAGTAGCCCAGGCAATAAACGCTGTTCTAGAGCGACTGGCAAGCACCTCATTTTATGACTGTGGTTAGACTGTAAGCTTCAGAAAGGTCAGGACTCCCTACTGTCTTCCTCCCCAGAACCTTTGTACCAGTGCCCAACAGAAAACACCCACAATCCAAATAATGCAAAAACTAAACTAGGCCCACTTCAATGGCTCTAAACAGTTCTCGAGGTCTTTTTGTCACTTATGCCTTTAAACAAAAAATGGATTTTGTTACCAAAAATTATGTGCTCACTCCTTATAAATACACCTCTTAGTCAAAAGAATCCTCCTCTCCTTAGAATGATGAGATAGCCTAATAGGAAAAGGACACTGCATTTGAAGAACTACAGAATACGGCTGATATGTGAGCTCTGGCGTTCAGATTGCTCTAATCCCAACACTTTGGGGCGCAACAATCTGTCCTATGGGGCTGTTTCTTAGCTTATAAGATATTTAGCAGCATCCTGGCCTCCACCCACTAGAGGCCAGTAGTACCTCCCAACCCTAGACGGGAACCAAAAATGCCTCCAGACACTGTCCAATGTCTCTTGGGAAAACAAAATTGTCCCAGTTGAGAACTACTTACTACACACGCAGGCCTGCTTAAATCCAGCTCTGCCCTCTCACTACCTGTGTGACCTTGAGAAAGAGACCTAACTTTCCTAAGCCCCAATAAATTCCACATCAAAAAAAGGGAACCCTTACCAAAGCCAGGCTAAGAGAATTCAATGAAATGATAGGTACACAGAATTTACAGATACAGAACATTCAATGCTGGAGTGAGTGCCCAATAAATGGTAAGAACTGTTTAAAGTTTAAAAAGAGTAATCTCTAGAGCCAAAGGAACTTATTTCCTTCCACAGTACTGTTAGTCTAGATGGCAAAGAGGTTGAGAGAGAAACAAAAAGAGAGAGGTTGGAAAAGAACGACTAGCGCTAAGGTATCTCCCTTGTCTCCAAGTACCAGGCTTAGAGTCAAAGCCAATTAAGTTCTTCTTAATTTTTGCCCAACTATTCAAACCTCCCAAATAATAAAACAAAAATATCCCCAAATCACAAAAGTCTCCAAAATAAATAAGGTACCAAACCAGAAACTTTTTACTATAAGAAGCAATTAAGGGGCCAGTAGGTGGCATGCTTGTTAAAGCGCTGGACTCCCACATGGCCGACCCTGGTTTGAGTCCTGGACCTGGCGGCTTGCTCTCTTACTCTCCTCTCTCTTGTCAAATTGAATAATAATAATAAAAATAAATTTATTTTTTAAAAAGAAGCAATTAATACAACACGCACAAAAATACTGAAAGCCCCAGACTGCCACACCATCTTCTTACACTTGGGAATCTAAGAAACTGAGAGTTTTAGACAATTAATGGTGATAACTTCAACACAGGTTTCTACCAATACAACACAAACTAAAACCAGGGTTTTTTAAAGTTCCTAACTGAATAGTTCCGGGTTTCCTTTAGCTCTAGTTTGACTCCACTGGACAGCTTTGGAGACTACAGGCAAGGCTAGGATCTTCCATTACAATGGCGCCAGAGACAGAAAGACAAACACGTAAAAAAAAAAAATCAAATTCTGCACATTGCTTTTATCACAACGCTGAAATCCTATGAAATGACTGTGGTCACGTGCCAATTTGGAAATGAGCACAGAAGTTATTCCTCAAAAGAACTGCGGTCACGGGATGTGTCATCGTTTAAAAAAAAAATACCTCCACCAACTATTGGTCAGCACTTCAAATTCTCATCTTGCCTTTTTACTAAGTTGGAAGAAAGGAAGGAACGCGATTCTGAAACCTCAGCCAGTGTCTTAATCAAATAATGCTGAAACCGCAGGCAGCCCCTAGGATGGGCTTTACCTTCCACACTCCTCACCTGAGTGTTCAGGGACCGTGAAGTTCAGTCAGGTGAAACGTCAGAGGTCGCCAAAAGCAATGCGCGTGAGCGACTTTGCTTTCCCATTAATCACGCGGGTGTAGGGCTTGGTTTGCAGTGCGTGGGTGAGTCTCCGAGTGGCTGGAGAAAGGCTGGGTGCATTTTTCCGTGTTTGTGTCTCTCTACCTCCCCCATCCCCGTAGGTTTGGGTCTTTGGATCTCCCCCCCCCCCCCCAAGAAGATCTATACGCCCCCCCCACCCGGGTTTGCGTGTGCCTCCGTGTGAGTGCCTGCGTCTCTCTCCCCGGGTGTGTGGGTGTGGGAACCCGTCTTTCCTTCTGCGCCAGTCAATACGAGGTAGGGGGACCAGTCACGGCCTCTGCCGGGGCGGGCATGGGACTCGAGCTCTCCCCTAGAGTCCCCTGCCCCAGTAGCCCGAAGGCTAGGCCTTGCTCGGGCCCGAGGACCGCCCCCTCGACTCGGACGACCGCGGGCCGCGACTTGGCCTCCCACCCGGCCTCGAGGGGAGTCCAGAGCCCCGCTCACCTCAAGGCCGCACGGAGGACGTCCCGGGAGGTCCGGGCCAGCCTGTCCCGGTGCAACGAGGACAAAAAGGGAACGGGGACCAGCGGACAGGAGGCAGCAGCAGTGGCGCTACCCGGCTTTAACTCCAGCTGCTCCCGTCCAGCGCGGAGGGAACAACATGGCGGCGGGCGGGGGCGGAGTCTGGGGAGGGGGCGGGGCCTGCGGTGGGGCGGGGCCTAAGAAGCGAGAGCCTGGGAGCAGCCGGGGGAGACTGGGCCTGCAGAGGCCGAACCTGGAGGTAAGCAGTCCACCTGGCCTTCAACGTTCTCCGATTGCCTGTACTTTTACTAAACCACTTTTCTTTCTGGTCGACTACGCCTACCCTCCTGCCTGTGTTCTGGAAGAGTGGGCACAAAATAATACTTATTTTTAAAAGTTAAGGTAAGGGACCAGCAGATGGCGTAATGGTTGTGTCCCTGGACTCCCACATGGCCAAAAACGGTTTGAGTCCCAGACGAGAGGCTCAACACTCTCGCAGGGCGCGTGTGCGTGTGTGCGTGTGTGCGTGTGTGCCCAACATCTCGGGAGGAGAGGGGAGGAAAAGGGAGTCCCACGTGGCCATTCCCTCTGGGGGTGTGATTTCTTGCCTCCTGTCTCAAAAAAAAAAGTTAAAGTGGAAATAAACAGAGCTCATGAACACACTCACAGGATGTGACTGCAGTGATGAAAACAAACGTGCAAATGGACAAAGCAAACAGATTGAAAATAAAATAGTGGAACCGGCATAATGGTAATGTTGCTAGCCTCTCATGTACTCGACTGTGGATCCAGTGGCTTAAAACTCACACCAGGCGTTTGTGTGTGCATGCCCAAAATCTTGATTGGAGAAGGGATTGCTGCGTGGCCATCCCCCGGAGGGGGTGTGTGTGTGATTTCTTGCTTTCTATCTCTCTCTGGCAAGCCCATGTGCCCAATAGCAAACATCTCTCTCTCAAAGAGATTTATTATTTTGCTTTAAAACACATAATAATTGAAATTACACAACAAAATGTATACGAACATTAATTTTCTAGTAAAAAAATGTTTCATGTACATGCAGCCAAACTGTAACAAACAATCTACCAAGTCATTAAGAAATGCCATGTGATAATCCTAGGTCGTGATCACAGTCAAGGAGTGATGTCATAGGAACCTATCTGTGTAGTTGTTAATACGAACCAGCTATTAACAAGAGCCCTATGGAATTACTGTGTCTTGACTTAAAGGAAGCCTTGAGCTCAAAAAATAAAAATGTTGTAAGGTCTTATGAGTGGGGTTCTTAGACTGTCACAAAATGAAAGGAAGGACTCAAATATATCTGAGTGTAGTTTATATTCAGAGCCAGAGAAAGAATAAGGAAAAGTTACTGTTTCTGAACTATTAGATACTAGCCAACTGACAGCTAAGAATGCTAGTATATTCCGTTCTCTTCCACCTTTTACTTTTTTTACATAATTTATTTGTCAGTACAAGGGTAGGGTGGGTCAGAAGATTTTTCTCTGAAGGCTTTTTGTTGTTCGGTGTGTGTGGTCAGTTAGCTGACACCAGTTGAATAGATGGTCTCTCGCTTGCTCCATACATTTGTTTACTGTCAAAAACATTCAACAACTGGGAACCAGCAGTTAGCGTAATGGCTATGTCGCTGGACTCCCACGTAGTCAACCGTGGTTCGCGTCTCGGACCCGGTGGCTTACAACTCACGCCGGGCGCGTGTGCGTGCGTGCCCAAGATCCCGAGAGGAGAATGGAGGAGAAGGGATTGCGGCGTGACCATCCCCCCTGGGGGGTGATTTCTCGCTTTCTGTCTCTGTGTCTCTCTCTGTCTGTCTGGCGAGCGCACGCGCCCTATAGCGAAAATCTCTCCAAAAAGAAAAAAAAAAAAAACATTCAACAACTGATCTCTGACTCCCGTCATTTAATTAGGATTTTCATCTTTGCCTTCGGTAAACACCAGTTATCACTCATGGAAAAGAAAGATGTCAAGGCTGCTACATGTTAGGGATTCCTTTCAAGTATCGCCTACTTATTACTGTAAGCATTGGGGGTTAATACCCCATTTCAAGCTAAAATCTGAAATAAATCGCCTCTGGCACCTCTTGAAGAGCTTCAAGAAAGTGGGCCTTTGATACAGACTTAGGTACAATAAATACCGGTGTAATTAAAGTTATTATACTTTATACATACAAGGAAAAACACAGAAGTCAATGGTAGGCAGTTTGACCATTAAATGACATATTTAGATAATCAGAGATGTTATATTTTAAGAGATTAGTTCTCCTTATTGCATAGAAATTCTTGTCTAGCTGCACTAAGAAATTTTTAAAAAGCAGCAAGCATGTGCAAAAGTAACTCAAAATTCATTATACTTGGCATTAAAGTAAGAGTAAAAGGCCAGCAGGTGGTATGGTGGTTAAGGAGCAGGACTCTCACATGGTGGACAATGGTTCAAGTCCTAGGCCTGGCAGTTTGCTTTCTCACTTTTCCTCTCTCTGTCGAGTACATGTGCCCTGTGGCAAATTAAATAATAATAATGATAAATTTTAAAAATAATTATTTTTAAAAATTAAGAAACAGATAAGAACATATAATGGTAAATGAAAAAGAACATTACCAACTATTGGGTTGTCTATGAAAAAATACGTCATGACATATTTTTCTGTGAATAAATGCATCATTACTTTTCCAATGACCCAGTAGTATACAGGGAAAATAATCCCAATTTGGTTCAGAAATATACCACTTTTTTATAACATACAACTTTTCAATATATAATGAAATATTTAATCCATTTATTTTTATGTATTTACGTAATATATACATTTTCAATATTGCAAATCAATGTCACACTTATCCTATTTGCCTAAACCAAGTTCAGCATGTTTTCTGCACTAATATAGGACTTTTGATAAAAAAAAATAAAAGTTCTGAAGCAAAAATAAATAGGGCATCATCCTAGTCTACACATTGTAATAGTGAGCAAATTTCAGAGTTTCCAGTCTCAGGTAGATGTGATCAAATGAAAATTCTGACCTTCATCCATTATAGGGTGCATGTGAAAATGACACCACCCTAAGAGGGTGGCCATGACACAATTTCTTCTCCTTCACTCTCCTCTGAGGATTTTGAGCACACACACCTGGAGTGTTTTTCAAGCCGCTGGGTCCAGGACTCGAACTACACTGTCGGTCATGTGGGATCCAGCCACCGTAACCACCACACCACCAGCTGGCCCGACAGAACAGATATTCTTTTACAGGTCACATAAATTCTCTCCAGTAGTTGACAGTGAATGGCAACTGGGAGTCAAAAGCAACTGACAAGCTTCTTTTGTCAGTCCACCACTGTCAGAGAGGGATCATGGGAGGCAGGAGCCAACATAACTCACTTCTCCCAGATTTGTGGGTAACAACCAAGCCAGCCCAAACCCTCTCAGTGCCTGCATCATAGACACACATTTACTTTCTTCCCTTGAGTAACTTTAAAATTTGCAATAATTTTAAGTAACTAAATGAAGTTACTTGATTTAGTCAACAAATATATACAGTAGTGAGTGTGCACAGAGAATACAGCAGGAAACAAGCCACCGGAGGAATTCGGTGTGTCCCCAGCCACCATCTCTGTTCTCTGAGGACTGCCACCCTTCTCCACATTTTTTCCTCCCATCACGAGCTTTTTAAAAAATACATCCTATGGCCATATCCTGGTGAATGAAAGAGATATTCAGCCCCCTTGAAGAACTCAGAGAAGAGTAGAGGAAATATTCAATAGGCAGCTAGACAAATGTGTAGTTACAAATCGGAGGAAATAAGGCCTTGAAGGACATAAACAAGGTGCAGTAGGTGGGAATACAGGCTGTTAGTACCAGAGAAGGTCTGGATGAGGTGGGGCTCATGCTGAGCCCTGAGGCCGAGCAAGCAGCAATGGGAAAGACTGGGGAAGAGCAGTCTCAACTGAGAGAACAGCAGTTCACCAAGCGCCCAGCAGCATGACAGCATTTGCCACATCTAACAAAAGAAAATGTGCAAACTATTATTAAGCTCTCATAATTGATGGAAAACCTGAAATTGTAGTCGTTACTCTAGCCATAACTAGCTCTGAGGTGTTCTCTTAAAAATAATAGGTGTGGGGACCAGCAGCTAGCGTAATGGCTATGTCGCTGGACTCCCATGTAGTCGACCGAGGTTCGCGTCCCGGACCCAGTGGCTTAAAACTCACGCTGGGTGCGTGTGCGTGCGTGCCCAAGATCCCTAGAGGAGAATGGAGGAGAAGGGATTGCGGCATGACCATCCCCCCTGGGGAGTGATTTCTCGCTTTCTGTCTCTATATCTCTCTCTCTCTGTCTGTCTGGCGAGCGCATGCGCCCTATAGCGAAAACCTCTCCAAAAAATAAAAAATAAATAATAGGTGTGGGGGCTGGCAGGTGGCATGGTGGTTAAGGCGCTGGTCTCCCACATGGCCAATCATGTTTCAAGTCCTGGACCTGGTGGCTTGCTTTCTCACTTTCCCTCTCTTTCTCTATCTGTGTCTCTTTGATCAAATTTAAAAATAGTAATAATAAAATTAAATAATTATTTTAAAAATAATATGTGTGGGGCCAGCAGGTGGCATGGTGGTTAAAGGCACTAGATTCCCACATGGCCAACTGTGGTTCGAGTCCCAGACCTGGTGACTTGCTTTCTCACTTGCCCTTTCTCTCTCTGTCTCTGTCTGGTCAAATTAAAAAAATAATAATAAATGGAATTAAATAAATAAATAATTCTTACAAAAATAACATGTGTATGTTGAATAGTGCTCCTCTTTCTCTGTCACACCTAAAACATCACTTAGCTCAGTTAATTAAAAATGGCAGAGGTCCATCCAGTGGCATAGTGGTTAAGGTGGCTGAATCCCACTTGGCTGACTATATAGTTTGAATCCTGGACCCAGCAACTTAAAAAACATACCAGGCACTTGTGTTTGTGTACGTAAAATCCCAAGAGAAGACTAGAGGAGAAGGGACTGCTGCATGACCATCACCCCATGTGGAGGGCACTGCATACGGAAGCCATCTTGAGCTATCTTCCATCTTGAGCTATCCACCATCTTGGAAACCATTAGGCTTCACTTCCTCACTGAGCAAACCATTTCTCAGAAATCATGTGACCAACTGTTCTCCCCGGAAGCGGTTGGGTTTCTAGGCAACGGGAGAGATCCACCCACACCAATGATTGGTTCATGCTGTTCTATCTCATTTGCATTTTGGGCAACCAATTGGTGCCCACCAGCTGTATATAACTCGCCATTTTTCCTCAATAATAATAATAATAAGACGACGACGACTTGATCAGCACCTCGTATTGTGTGTGCATGTGTTTGTCCCATCTCTCCCTCCCTCCCCCAGGGAACCTGTTCGACTGTCCCCCGGGTCGGGACAACCTCATACTTTTTTACATATGCATGCTCTAGCAAAATACTTCTTTTTAAAGAGATTTTTGCTAAAGGGTGTGTGTGCTCACCAGAGCGACAGAGACAGAGAGACAGAGACAGAGAGAAAGCAAGAAATCACCCCATAGGGGGGATAGCCATACTGCAATCCCTTCTCCTCCATTCTCCTCTCAGGATTTTGGGCACACACTTACATGTGCTTGGCGTGAGTTTTAAGCCACCGGGTCCGGGACTTGAACTCTAGTCAACTATGTGGGAGTCCAGCATCATGACCATTATACCATCTGCTGGTCCCCCCCAAATTTTTTGCAAGCACAAATGGGGCTGGACAGTGACACAGTGGTAACACAACACTCTGTGAGGCTAACCCACATGAGAAGGTTCCGGGGTCATGTCTGGAAACCTTCCTGAACACACTGGCGTATTCCCATGCCCGTGATCTGGGCTGACTGGGGCTGGGGGTGGACAACAGAGTGAAGGCCACATTGGGGGTACTGTATTTCTGTCTCCCTCACTCATGGAAACTAGAAAGAAACTGGGAAGAAAAAAAAAAGCCTTTAAAAACTGGCAGAATGAAACAGGCCTTAAAATTTGAGTATAGGGCTGGTCCTATAGCACAGTCATTAAGGGAGCTGTATCCCAATATGGCTGACCACAGTCTGAGTCCACCCTGTGGCTTGAAGCAGACTGAGTGTGCATGCATGCCCAGTATCCTGACAGGATGGAAGAATGGAAGAAAAGGGATTTCAGTATGGCCATGCCCCATTGGGGGATGCTTTCTCTCTTGCGCTCTCTCTCTCTTTCTTTTGAGCACACATTCCCACTGGCAATTTTTTTTTTTTTTTTCCAATTTATTTATTTGCATTCATTCTCTGAACATCATTACAGCATACAAAATGAGATTTTCCATCCAAATTACACTATATATTGTCTCAATCAAGCACATCAACAAACATGTTATTGTCAGCAAATGATCTTCCATTTCTTGTCTTCTGTATGTTTTGCTTCCCCCCCCCCCCAATCCTAGATTCTCTATCTCTTACCCTCTGCCATCTCCCACTCTCCTCCCACAGTCTCTGGTAACTATGTTTGCTTTCTATACTGTTTTCTCCTCACATTTTATTGTAACGCCAAAGACCCTAATCAATCCAAATACCCTCATAGCAAACACAGGTGATACCCACATTTCCATGAACACAAGTCTTACTTTACGCATCCTATAAAGTAGTACCTGTGGCTACATATCCTACTGCAGTCATTGAATAGATATATATTTTTTTTTCTGAAACTTTTTTTTTTGTAACTCAATTTACATTCCTTCCCTAAGCTTCATCACAGCATACAAAATGCAATCTCCCATCCAGTACACACTGCATAGTGATACAATCATGCACATTACAAAAAATTTTCCATTACTAGTTCCTAGAATTACTTCCACCCCTCTTTCTGACCCTCTGTCCCTTCCCACCCTCCTCTCACACCACCTCCGGTGTCTACAATTGTCCTTCATTCCCTTCCCACCCACGTTGCATTGATCACACAATTTCCTACATAATCTAACTACTTTCAATGGTGAGTTCACTCATTACTACTAAGAAAACCAGTTTTAACTTAACTCAAAGAAATGCCAAGGAACTTTGCTTAAAGCCAGGAAACAAGTTAGGATTCTGTTCAAATGGAAGGTGCATGAACCTATCAGTCTCATGTACTTTTATCTTCTGTTCTGGTTCAATTTTCCTGATTAAATTCTGGGATATAGTATTCAACTCCAGACTTGTCCCTCTGATTAAGTTGGCCACTTTCATAGTTTTTTGACTCTTATTTCTGTGTGTCTGTGTTTAATTTTCTTGATACAGCACACCCTTGAGAACTTCTTGGAGATCTGGTCTGGTGCTGGTAAATTCTTTCAGGTTTTGTTTATCTGAGAATGTTCTTGTCTTTTCTTCCCACCTGAAAGATAATCTTGCCGGGTACAGTATTCTTGGCTGAAATTGCTTCTCTCGTAACACTTTGAATATATTTTCCCATTCTCTCCTCGCTCGCATTGTTTCTGATGAGAGATCTGCTGTTAGCCTGATGGGATGTCCTTTGTAGGTAACTTGATGTTTCTCTCTTGCCAGTCTTAGTATCTTGTCTTTGTCTGCGGTTTTGGTCAACCTGGCTATAATGTGTCTTGGAGAAGATCTTCTTGGGTTGATTCTATTTGGGGTCCTTTGTATTTCCTGGGAGTGGATCTTCGAATGCCTCTCTAGGTTTGGAAAGTTTTCTTGCAGGATTGCATGGAATAGATTATCAATGCCCTTATGGGTCTCTTCACCTTCTGGAATGCCAATTATCCGGATATTTGGACGTTTGATGGTATCCAGTACTTCTCGCATATCATTCTCAAATTTTTGAGCCATTTTCTCAGTCTTCGTGGTGGACTTTTCTAAGCCAGCCATTTTCTCTTCTACATCTGAGATTCTATTTTCTGAATGATCTAGCCTGCTTTTAATACTTTCAAGGGAGATTTTGACTTCTTGTATTATAGACTTCATCTCTAGCAGTTCCGTTTGAGTCTTTTGTAAAGTGTGTAATTCCTCTTTTATATCTTGCAAGAATTTCCTCATCTCCTGGAACTCGGCAACTTCTTTCTCCTTTCTCTTTAGCAGTTCATTATCTCTCTTTTCTTCCATCTCTGTTAGTTTCGACATTACGAATGTTCTAAATTCCTTATCAGACATTTCCATGACTTTCACCAAACTGCTTGTGGATGAAGGAGAGTTACTCTTTTCCATTGGAGGAGAGGTATTTTCTCGTTTTCCCATATTTCTCGTGATCCGACGGTGATTTCTTGTCATCTGATGAATGGCGTGTTTCTTTCAAATTCTTGAAGTTAAGCCTCAATGTTCAGGAGCAAGCAGACAGAGGTGTTCTAGAATCGGATTGCCGTTCTGTTGTGATCGCACACTAGCTTTGCTTGCTGGAGGCTGAATTATGAGTAGAAAATCTTCATTTCTCCTGTGCCCTGAAATATCTAGTTCCCAGTTTCATGAGGAATCTTCTCAGAGAATCAGAACCTCGTTCCTTTTGATGGCTAATGTAAAACACTCTGATTTTGTTCTTTTTCCGAATTATTTTGGTCAACCAGGGCTCCTTACAGTTCCATTTGAATTTGAGATATGCTTCTTCATTTCTGAGATTGCGCTACCCAGCGAACCCCAGGAAAGGTCGAGGCAGCCACTCGGGACCCACGGGGCAACATCGGTGCCTGCGAACCAGCCGGGCCTCCAGCAAAGCGTGAGTCCCGTGGGGCAGGCGCGCGCCCCGGCCCGCGGACGCGCCTCTGCTGCTTCCTGCGCCCCCGGGGAGCACAGCAGGTCACACGCTGGGCGCCGGGCTCGCCACGTGCTGCGTGCTGCCGGGCTGCCTCGGCGTCAGGGCGCCAGGGCGCGAGCAGCCCGAGCTCAAACAGCCTTCCTCGGAACTTCTCCAGGAAACCGTTGGGTGGCGGAGATGCGCGCTCCTTCCTGCAGCCGCTTTTTAACGAGCCGTCCCGCGTGAGAACGTCGCCCGTGCTTCCTGGACATGAGACTTGGATCCCGGGGGGGTCATTCCAGAAGCAAGGCCCGAGCCTAAAGCAGACCCTTCCGCAGCCGAGCCATAGGCAGGGCCGCAGCCAGAGCCCCACTGGCAATTTTTAAAAATTCAGGAATAAGGTAAGAAATGTGATCCCTTTGCTGATGGGCTGATGAACCTGAGTCATAAACTGAACTTAACCTTTAAAAGCAGTAGAAGGAAAATTGCATACATGCCATGGCTACAATGATGTAAAAACTCTATTTGTGTGTGTGTTGTACAAGCACATGGAAAGCAACAAGAAAAATCAAAGTGGCTGAGTTATTATGGCAGTAAATGCTGGGTACTTTTAATGTAAATTTTGAATTCCATGCAACATCATTCTTTTGAGCAATAAGTGCAAAATTTTGAATGAATCAAGTTTAAGCAATCCTTAAAAATACTTTACATTGCGTCCAAACATAATCTTTGTCTCAGGCCACAATGGTTAGTACACAACAAACACCCAGGTATTTTGGCAATTATTTTCTTCAAACATAAGCCCCCCTCGATCCAGACAGACACGTTCCACACCTTTGAGCCACTATTATTGAATAGAGCTCAGGATGTGAATGCCGAAGTATTCCTCCCCCAGACTCCCTATCACCGTGTGTCTGGATAGCCAATGCCCAGTAGCAGTGTTTTTTACTTTTTTGATTTAAGAGCTGAGACTGCCATCACCCTCACATGACCACCTTCGTATCCACTCAGTCCCTCCCCCCCAACTCTATCCATTCAGGCATGAATAACCCAAGCTGGCATGGGACCCTGACCACAGCTGCAGCCAGGCTCAGCTGAAATTAAATCTCTGATTAGATTAAAGTGATAGATCCCTCAACCTATCAGTCTAACAGAAAGAAGGAACCCACACTGGTGGAAGACACTATCTGGGGTGTTTCTGTGTCATTTATACACAATATCCAGCATGTAATAAAATATTATTAGAAACATGAAGAGGCAGGAAAAGTGACTAATAATAAAGAGAAAACAAAACAGTAGAATTTCATGTCATCATTAATTTGAAATATTTTAGGAATGCAAGGCTAGTTTAATGTTAACAGTTTAAAGGGGAAAAATCACACAATGAACTCAGCAGATGAAGAAAAAATGCATTCAGTTAAAGTTAACATCCACTCACAAAAAGTAATCTTTTTTAATGTCTTTGTATGCAACCACACATTCTGAATTGTACAAGGTTAGAATGTATCTTATAAATTATCTAGTCCAAATGTACTATGTAAGTGTAGGTAAATGGTATTACATCCTTGTTAACACTTATGCATCTGTCACATTACGCTAAGCTATCGAGTCATTGGACAAGTCATGTCGTATTTTTCTGTTTTCTAAGCAAAAATACACCATGACTTTTCTGATGACCCAATACACTGTAATAAAAAAGTGACCCTTCCAAAATCTCAGTAGGTTACAAAAACAAAGGTTTATTTCTCACCCTAATGTTCATTATGGATCAGCTATAGTTCTAGACCATGTCCTTTTCTCTTTGAAACCCAGTTCACGAACCTGAGCTAATGGATCAGCCTCTGTCTCATGGCAGGCCTCATTGGCTGAGAGAAAAGAGAGTAAAATAAAACCCTGGCTGGCTCTTTTGTTGTTATTATTCTTTTTTGAGAGAGAAGGAAGAAGAGAGTAAAAGAGAGAAAGACAGAGATAGGTATTTTTTGACAGGCTCTCACTGGGTCGCCTCCTCTTTGTCCAGCCTCCCAATTAGCTAGTATTAGGGACGCACGCAGCCCTGCCCAGATGTCCAGCTTGGCCCGAACTGAACCCGAGCCTCCCATGCAGCTTCCAGCCTCCCCAGCTGAGTCCCCTGCTGGCTCTTAAAGCTTCCACCCATAAGTAATATTCCATTTTTTTCCATTCATATATCATTGACCAAAGCAAGTCACACTTGGAGAAGTATCATCCTCCCAAAGGGAGAGGACCTGCAGGTCACATGGCAGAGCCTGATCTGAATGATGTGGTGTTCTCAAACTCTTCTTTGCCAAATAAATTAAGCAAGTAGGGGAAAATACCGTTACTTCTTGTTTCTTGAAAAAGAAATAATATCTGTGACCTTTATCTTGTAGATGAGAGTGGGTATTTTGCTTTCAGAATATCGAGTTTTGCATGTGGTTAATCAAAAATAATTATCGACACAAAAGTTTGAAGGAGGGTAACTGTGACAGATGTAATTTAAATTGTTTGTACAAATTCAGTTAGATGCACGTCAATAAAAGGTCAGTATACTTCCTTTGGTTAGCAAAGTATAGTTTACTTCTTGGGTTTTAAAAAATAATTCACGTGGGATCAGTGCCATAGCCTAGTGGCTAAGGAGGCCAGATCTCATATGGCCAGACCATGATTATAATCCTGGCCCTGGTGGCTTCGAAAACATGCTGGCCATGTGGAATTAGGGTAAGAGTACTCCAGGCAGAAGCAACAGCCACGGCAAAGGCCCTGTGGCAGGAATATGCCACAGAGAGCAGAGGGTCAGAGAGCAGCAGGGAGACCGGGCCACTGAGTGCAGTCTGTAGCAAAGGGAGAAAGTATTAATAGTAGGTGAGAGCTCAGAAGGGTAAGGGGGGGCGGGGGCGGGGAGGGGAGCTGTCTGTGGAGCAGGAGGATGAAGATTAGTGAAGCTTTAAAGATCATTAGAAGAGCTTTACCTTTCTGTTTCTCCTGGAGGTTGGAGTGGCATCATCTAATCTGCATATTCCTTAGGATGTTCTGTTGTGCTGGTAATATATACTTAGGCGACAAGACTGGAAGTCAGGTAACCACTGAGCAGGTTGTATGTGTATGATAATGAGTCATCCAGGTGACAATTAGCCATCCAGGGAGGGATGATGCTGGCTTAAAACCATGAAAGGACAGAGAACATAATACGTGGTCAGATTCTAGATTTTCTTTTCTTTCTTTTCTTTTTTTTTTTTTTTTGAGAGGTTTTTGCTATAGGGTGCATGCGCTCACCAGGAAGACAGAGAGAGAGAGAGAGAGAGAGAGAGAGAGAGAGAGAGAGAGACAGAAAGCAAGAAATCACCCCCCAGGGGGGATGGCCACGCCACAATCCCTTCTCCTCCATTCTCCTCTCGGGATCTTGGGCATGCACGCACATGTGCCTGGCGTGAGTTTGAAGCCACCGGGTCTGGGACTCGAATCATGGTTGACTACATGGGAGTCCAGCAACGTAGCCATTACACCAACTGCTGGTCCCAAGATTCTGGATTAAAAAAAAAAAAAAAAAAAAAAAAACTTTGTCAGAAGGCACATGAAAAAGTGACGGGTAGGGAATGAGCATGCACCCCCATGGGGGATGGTCACGTTGCAATCTCTGCTTCTCCATCTCTCTTTCTACGAAGGTTTTGGACACACATGCACACGTGTCCACTGTCTCAAGCTGCTGGGTCTGGGAATTAAATCATGCAGTTGGCCACATGCAATCCAGCTGCTCCAACCACCACATCACCACTCTCTGGATATTCTTTTTTTAAAATTATTTTATTTAACTTTATTTATTCATTCATTTATTTATTTCAGTTTGACCAGAGAGGGATGGATAGAGACTGAGTGAGTGAGTGAGTGAGAGAGAAAGCAAGTCGCCAGGTCTGGGACTTGAACCGCAGTTGGCCATGTGGGAGTCCAGCACCCTTAACAATCAAGCCACCTGCTGGTGCCCCCTCTGGATATTCTTAATGCAGCATTATTGGAGTATAATTTACATACAAGAAAATTCATTCATTTTAAGTGCACAATTCAATGACTTTTAAACAAATTTACAGAGTTGTCCAGCCATCACCATAATCCAATTTTAGAAGACTTCTATTACCCCAACACGATCCCATGTGTCCGTCTGTAGTCACTTCTTTTTTCTACCACCAGCCCCAGGTAACCACGAATCTACTTTCTGTCTCTATGGATTTGCCTATTCTGGACATTTCATGTTTCATGTTAATGGAGTCATATAATGTGTGGTCTTTTGTATGGCTTCTTTCACTTAGAACATGTTTCCAAAGTTTATCCATGTTCTAGCATGCATTTAATTCCTTTTATTACTGCATGATATTTCTTTAAATGGATATACCATAGTTTATCCATTTGCCAGTTAATGGACATAAGTTGTTTGCACTCTTGGGCTATGATGAACAATGCTACTGTGAATGCTCATATACAAGTCTTTGTGTGGATGCACATTTTCATTTCTCTGGTGTACATACCAAGGTGCGAAATTGCTGGTTTGGATGGTATCTCTGTGTTTAAGGTCTTAAGAAACGGCCAAACTGTTTTCCAAAGTTGCTGCACCACTTTACATTTCCAACAGCAAAGTATAAAGATTCTAATTTCCACATCCTCACTGACACTTGTTATTTTCTGTTTCTTTGATGAGAGCTACCCCAGTACGTGCGAATATCTCATGGTGGTTTTGATTTGCATTTCCCTAAAGACTAACAAGGTTGAGCATCTCTTTGTGTACATGTTAGTCATTCTCGTATTTTCTCTGATCTTTAGTGAAGTGTCTATTCAAACCTTTTACCCATTTAAAAATAATTTTTCTTTGTTCATGATAGAGCATATATGCATGCACATGCATGTCAGAGTGGAAGCGAGACAGAGAGAGAGAGAGAGAGATGAGTATTCACCCCACAGGGTCTAGCCACACTGCAGCCCTCTTCCTCCAGTTTCCCAGCCTGTCAGGCCTTTGCACTTGCATACATGCCTGGCCTCTCTCAGTAACACCAGGATGGGGATTGAACTGTGGTCACCAAGTGGGATCTGGCCTCTTCTGAGCAGTGCACCATCGCTGTGCCATGGGGCCAGCCCTTTTGCCTATCTTTAAGTTGGGCTTCTGGATATATATTTGAAATAGAGCCCATAGGAAGTACTGATAGATTAGAAGTGTGATGTGACAGAATGAGAGGAGTCAATGATAACTCCAAGGTTTGTATTGGGTTGTCAGAAAAGTCATGACTTTTTTTAAATGTTTTTTTCTATGCAAAAATGTGTCATGACTTTTCTGACAACCTAATAGGTCAAGTTATACAAGTATGGAGTCACCACTAAGTGGAGAAGGAAGTGCTGGAGAGATCGGAAGCTTGGTTTTCAACATGTTGAATTGGAGATGCTTACTGGGCATCCAGATGAAGCTGTCAAGTCTGCTGTTAGATGCGTGGTCTGGAATCCAGAGGGGAGATGCAAGCCTGCAGATAGACACGGGAGCCATCAGCGCACAGATAGTATAGCAAGCCATGGAACTAGAGATCACCAGAGGAATACCACAGATGTAGAAGGGCTCCTGGGATGTAATTCAGGGACATTCCAAAGTTAAAAAGTCATGAAAGTAAAGAGGAGCCAGCAAGTAATACTGAGACAGAGAGGGAAACCCTACTGCAAGCCTCATGAAAACATTTCTCAAGAAGGAAGCGAGCGTGTCAAATGCTGCTGCTAAGTTTCAAAGGTGAGAACTGTCCCTGATTTTAGCGATACAGAGGGTGGAGTTCGTGGGTGACCTAGAGCAGTGGAGAAACCAGTGTTAGCTAGGAACTTGGGCTTTTCACCCAAAGGTATAAGTAGGAAGGCAGTATTCACAGGCTAGCTGCATTGTGACCAAATGCACAGGAGTCACTGAGGACTCTATGAAAATCTGGATTCAGACTCAATGGGTCTAGGAAGGACCCATGCTTCTGTATTGCTCCCAGGGGATGCTGATACTGATGCTGATGGGAGTGCAGGGGCTGAGTTAATCTGCAGTTACCACAGCAGTTTCTTTTCTGAGTACAGGTCTAATAGGCAATAGAAAAGTCAACTGCTTTGGGTTGATTCTAGAGGATTTTCTATCTTCCAGAGGCTTAATACTTTTGATGGTCCAACTGAAATCTGTGACCTGAGAAATGGGGAAGATACACAAGAAACAGTGATGTGGGATTCCCTGCTTAACCCTCTGGGCTGTGTCAAAGGGGGAGGGGCATTTTAGAAGAAACGCAAATGCCAGGGCCCAGATAACTGCCAGCCGGGAAGGGCACTGGGAGACTAGTGCTTGATCTGGCTGGGGTGCCTCCTGAAAGTCACCTTTGAGGAAACCTGCCGATGTTTCTTCCATGTCATGTCTGAGTAAACTGTGACACTAAAGGTTCGGAATGACCCCCGAGGTGAATATCCAATAGAGCCCCTGTCTCCAATTCCCTCTCTCCATTTATCTGATGTTTTGGTAACAGCTTTATTGAGATAGAATTTGCATACCATACAAGTCACCCTTTTAAAGTGTACAGTCCAACAAAGTTTGCCATATTCAGAGAGTTGTAATTCGTGGGCACAATTGATTTAAGAACATTTTTATCACCCCTAAAAGAAACCTTCAGGACCTTTAGCCACCACTTCATTTCTAAATGATTACAGAAATCCACCAAATTGCGCAGAAACCTTCTGTTCAGCAGTCTTCGAGGTTTCGCAAAGCAGATGTGGGAGGTGGTGGCAAAAGTCCATCTGTTGGGAAAAACAAAAACAAAGCAAAACAAAACAAAACAAAACAAAACCCTGGAGAAATAGAAATGGTCTCAGAGTAAAAAGACACCAAAAAAAGGACAGGGCAGCCTGGTGGCCCCACAGATGCCATCCCACAGTCCACTTGGACTTTTGAGTCCTTTTCTGTTAAGCCTTCAGCTCCTCCCAGCTGAGGTGCACATTCATTCGCCTGCCTAAGGAAAGAGCTGTGTGGGCCCCTGATTGGACACGGGCTTGGCTGTGCTGTGCTGGGAAGAGAAGACTGAAACTGGTTTTGCAGGTCTGGGTCTTCAGGCCTTCACAGAGAGGCATGTTAGGTGGAATCCAGCCAGGTGACTCAGGGCCTCACTGACACCCTTGGAAATTTCTCAACTTTTTGTTTCAGTCTCCAAAGGCAACCTTTTGAATTATGATGCCATCTGAGGTTATGAAAGCAGCTGCCTGGGAAGCAGCTATGTCTAATTTACATTCATTTCAGAGGTGATATATTGCAAGATACCAAGTGGTTTTTGAATGGGTGCTGTTTCAACTTTCCGATTAATTAGATCTGTAATTTTTTCATAGTTGTTTTAGATTTTGTAAAAATAGGTGTCATCATTTGAAAATGATTAATGGCCACTTAGAACCTACTCCTGTTTATATCACATTTACATTTTACTTTTTTTAATTGCCAGAGAGTGCGCACACTCACCAGAGAGAGGGAGAGGGAGAAAGCACCACCACCACCACCATCCCACACCTCCCCCAGCATGATCATACCACAATCCCTTCTCCATTTCTCTATCCTGGAAGAATTTAGGGCATGCACACACACATGTCTGGTGTTATTTCTCAAGCTGCTGGGGCTGGGATTTGAACTGTAGTCTGGCCGTGTGGGATCTGGCCTTCACCACTAGGCTACAGGGCCGGTTCCTCATAGTTTTAAAAGAAACCAATAATGTATCAAAAAAATTCATTTTAATTTTTTTTTTTACTGTTTAGCTCATTAGCACTTATAATAACTTAACAAAGCATGTAAAATATTTTGTTGTCATTAGTTGTTATTTCCCTAGGTCAAGCAGATGAAACATGAAGATAGAAAGGTCCCATATTTTATAGGAAATAGTAATAAAAACTGTGCTTATATATTTATAGTCTTACATTCATAAAAATATAATAATGGAAATGTCCCTTTAAATCTACATATACAGGGCTCGGCCATAGTGGCATATAGGTAGTGCTACCATTTAGGAGTCTGGAAGCCACATGGGAGGCCCAGGTTTGGGTCTGGGGCCAATCTGAACATGATGGGCATGGTTTCAAATGTCTGTAATCCTAGCTAATTGGGAGGCTGAGGCAAGGGGACTGTGACACAGCAAGACCCTGTCAAAAATACCTGTATCTGGGGGCTAGCAGTTGGCATGGTGGTTAAGGGTGCTGGACTCCCACATGGCCGACTATGGTTCAAGTCCTGAACCTGGCGGCTTGCTTTCTTGCTTTCTCACTATCCCTCTTTCTGTCTCTCTCTCACTCTCACTCGCTCTGTCCCTCTCTGGTCAAATTAAAATAAGTAAATAAGGTTAAAATAAAATAATTCTTAAAACAATTCTCTTTAAAAAATACCTTTATCTGGTAACCAGCAGATGGCATAATGGTTACATTGCTAGACTCCCATGTAATTGACCATGGTTCTAGTCCCGGACCTGGCAACTTAAAACTCACACCAGGTGCGTGTGCGTGTGGGCCCAGAATCCCAAGAGGAGAATAGAGAAGAAGGAATTGTGGCATGGTCATCCCCCCAGAAGGTGATTTCTCACTTTCTATCTCTGTCTTTTCCTGTCTCTCTGGCAAGCACATGTGCCCTCTAGCAAAAATCTCTCTTAAAAAATACCCATATCTGTCTCTTTCTTTCTCTCTCTTCCTCTCTCTCATAAAAATGGGAGGGGAGCTCCATGTTCTTATATTTTAAAATTAAGTATTTAAAAAATCACTCATTTTTCAGAAAAACAAATAAACCGCATGGTTGCCATAAGAAGGATTGGAAAGATTCCCCTGTGTCAGGCGAGCCAACGACCTATGCCAGGTGTCCTGGCTCAATTTCTCCACCATCTAGATGAGTACATAGAACTGAGCCAAGGTAAAGTCCATAAACCACATGCTCCTGTCCTTGAAAGAACAAACCACAATTTTTAAAAGCTGTCCTTTGCCTTTAATTAATGGGAAGCCTGATGTTATTTCTGGAAGCAAATTGATATGCAAAGCAAACTACCCACCCACCCGCAACCTGGAAAAACAAAAAGCAAAAAACACCTGCTTCATTATGAGATAGTTCCATCTTTGTCTGTCTGTACCCATGGGCAAGTAACTTACTTTCTCTCTGCTTTAATTTCCTCACCTCGGAAATGCTGTGCGGCAGAGCACTGGGAAGATGAAATGAGATGCTATATATAAAGTGCCAGGAATCTAGCAAACACGGTGCTGGAACACACTTTTCCCCTTGTCTGCCTGGCCATCTTCCTCCTGAGGTTTCCTCTCAGGATCACGGCCTCGCTAAAGCCTTCCCAATCCTCTCATGCTGGTTAGTCAATCCTCCGGGGTTCTCTGTGCTTCCGCCTCTCTAGTCAGTGTCTCTTTCATAACTCTCAAGATGTGCGATGGGGGCCCAGCAGTTGGTGTAATGGCTATGTCGCTGGACTCCCATGTAGTCGACCGCAGTTCAAGTCCCAGACCCAGTGGCTTAAACTCACGCCGGGCACGTGTGCGTGCGTGCCCAAGATCCCGAGAGGAGACTGGAGGAGAAGGAATTGCGGCATGGCCATCCCCCCTGGGGGGTGATTTCTCGCTTTCTGTCTCTCTGTCTCTCTCTGTCTTTCTGGTGAGCACACGCACCCTATAGCAAAAACCTCTCCAAAAATAAATAAATAAATAAGATGTGCAATGGGCCCAGGCATGGAACAGCATGTCCTCAGCAGGCCAAGGCCACATGGAAGGCCCCGATTGATTCTCGCCAGACAGACAGAGAGAGACAGAGAGACAGAAAGCGAGAAATCACCCCCCAGGAGGGATGGTCATGCCGCAATCCCTTCTCCTCCATTCTCCTCTCAGGATCTTGGGCACGCACGCACACGCGCCCGGCATGAGTTTTAAGCCACCAGGTCCGGGACGCGAACTGCAGTCGACTACGTGGGAATCCAGCAACATAGCCATTACGCTAACTGCTGGTTCCCTGCCTCGTTTGATTTCTAAAGCCCAGCAAAATGATGTGTACCTGTGGTCCCTGCTTCTGAGGAGGCTGAGGCCAGAGAATTGTGGCATAGTGAGACCCTGTCTAACACACCACACACACACACACACACACACACACACACACACAAATAAAAGGATTGCTGGCTACATTGCCTGGTGCTTCCCCTGTAATTGTGAATCTAGAGGCCTCGGACAGTGTCTGCATCATCTCTTTGACCCCAGCACCTGGCAAAAGGTAAAGCAATGTGCAATCATTACTGCAGAGCAATTCCGACAACTCATGGAAACATCTCTGGAAACCCAATATTAAATAATAAAGCAAACGGGGACCAGCAGTTAGCGTAATGGCTATGTCGCTGGACTCCCACGTAGTCGACCGCGGTTCGAGTTCCGGACCCGGTGGCTTAAAACTCACGCCGGGCGCGTGTGCATGCGTGCCCAAGATCCCGAGAGGAGAATGGAGGAGAAGGGATTGCGGTGTGGCCATCCCCCCTGGGGGGTGATTTCCTGCTTTCTATCTCTCTGTCTCTCTCTGTCTGTCTGGCGAGTGCACGCGCCCTATAGCAAAAACCTCTCCAAAAAAAAATAAATAATAATAATAAAGCAAACGGAATTACATGAAGTTGTCATCAGCTCTCTCTTCCGATGGTGGGGCTCTTCTAAAAGCATGAAGGTGTCTTTTATACTCTAGGTGCTTCCAGTAAGTATCTGAGAGATATACACATATCTATTTTAGTGAGACATTTTGCATTTACTGGGAAGTTATAAATAACAAAGCAGTGTGACCTAGAAGATGAAGGCCCAGCCCTGGTAAAGGCAATGGAGCACTGCCAGCCTCAGGCCTCCTGACTGGCATTGAGGAATGTAATCGGGAATGAAAGGCGCCTCTCATCACGGGAAGTGCTCAGGGAAGAGACAGAGCTGCAATTGTATCCAACTTTTTATCTAAAAAAAAAAGCACTGACCAAAAGAGAGTGATGTGGGAAAACCCATTAAGAGCGCTCCTATATTCAGGTAAAACAACCAATGTTTATGCCCGAGGCAGTGACTCCTATAACCACAGCAACCAGGGCATATGCTCTACTCGTCTTGTGCTGAATTTCTGCACTCAGCTCTTTTTTTTTTTTTTTTTTTTGATAGGCCATGGGTACAGAATTCAGGGTTGGATGTTTACGAAACATCCATGTGCACAATTGCAAGGACTTGGTCAACTGTACAAATGCAGGGAGATCATTCTTTATGTACTCCTACTTGAAATTACTTATGTGACAATTGGATTGTTGCAATGGCCACCGAACTGCTGTCCTTATGCTTCCCTCTCCATCTAACTTAACAGTAACAGAGTGATCCTTCCTAAAGGGCATTCAAATCTCATCACTACAAACTCCCTACCTTCAGTGGCTTCCCATCATGCCTTTTTAAGTTTGCTGCAGGGCACATGTGCTTGGGGGAGGAGGGGTAAGAAGTTACCTTCCTCCAGGAGGGATGACCACGCCACAATCCCTTCTATACTCTCCTCTTGAGATTTTGGGCACAAACACACACGTGCCTGACATGTTTTTCAAGCTGCCTGGTCCAGGATTTGAATTGCACAGTTAGCCATGTGGGATCCAGCTGCCTTAACCTCTGTGCCACCTAATGATTCCTCCCTCATCATGCTTTTAAAAACCCCAAAGCTGGCTCAGCTATGGTGGCAAGCATGCTGCTAAGCCAGTGCTGCTCAGAGGCCGAGCTGCACGGGAGGCCTAGGTTCAGTTCCCAGACCAAGCCTATGGTTCTGATTAGCTGGGAGGCTGGGGCAGGAGGATGCCGACAAGGTAAGACCCTGTTAAAAGTCTCTCACCAGGCCGGCAGGTGGCATGGTGGTGAAGAGCACTGGACTCCCAGATGGCCAACAGTGTTTGGAGTCCCAGACCTCACTTTCTCTCACACACTCTCCCTTCTCCCCTTCTCTCACTCTCTCTTTCCCTCTCTGGTCAAACTAAAATAAATGAATAAAGTTAAATAAAATAATTATTTTTTTAAAAAATGTCTCTTACAAACAAGTGATTAAATAAACTTAAAAAAATAAAAATGAAAAGACCCTAAGTCCTTATCACGACTGACAAGGGTCCTCATGAACCCTAGGGCCTCTTTGACTTCACCTCTCATCCTTCTTCCCTTTGCTCACTGGCCCTCAGCTTGCAGTGGACAAGTATTTGCTTGTCAAAGCAATTTAAAATTAATGTCTTACTCCTCAATCAATTTTAAAGAAAATCCCTTTCTTTTTAGAGGGTAAGATATAGGATGTAAAAGAATCCTAGAAAATGTAATGTGGTCTTGTTGACCAAAATAAAAAAGAAAAACCCAGACTACTATTTTCCAGTCTCTAGTTGCAATACTGACTAAAATCGATACGAAATGAGAAAGACCACACAGATTCTTGTATCTTGAAGAGTAAGGGAATTTCCATTTCAAGTGCTTTTATTTAACTGTCTGCAAATTTAGTTTAGAAAACTCCAGTATTAACTACCCCCCCACACACAAACACACGCACGCACACAAAACCCCCAAACCAAACACAAACCCTGACTTGAACTAATCAAGCTTGGTTTTCATATGCTGTGCTCTTTCATAACTACTGAATGGTTTTAAAGACCATCCCAAGTCATACGAAACCACACTTTGTGAAACGTTAAGTTTCAGATGACTTTGCAAGTTACTCTTTAAAGGACTAACATATTGTGTCACAATAAACAGCCCTGGGAAATCCCAGGGAGAGCAGATATAAAAACAGAATTCACACTTCAGAGCCTCAAGCCAATTTCTTCAAAATGATTTGAAAACACAAACATATTTCAGTTTCTGTGTACCCTTTGGGGGAATTCTGTCAGGAGAAAGGTGAAGCAGGCTTTTAGAGCTCCAACAAAGGAAATCAGCAGAGAAAGGAAAAAAGAACTGATGAAAAAGTGGAAATGTGTAGGTTTGTAGTGTAAGGGTCCAGAGATCGGTCCAACTGATGGAGACACAGAAAAGACAATGACAATGCAACTGCAAAAGAGGCTTTTATTTTTCCAGTTAGCTGGGGTCCAAGTTCCTGCCCGTCGCAGCGGGCCTTCACAAGGACCCCGAGCCTAAGATAAAGGGATCTTTTATAGTTCAGGATTTTTCATAGAATGTAACACATACAAAGGAGGGGGTGTGAGAAGCGAGGGTCCAGCTATCACCACCTGCTCAGGTCTAGATAAGGGCTCTCAGCTAAGGGTCTGGATGACCTTGCCTCGGAGGTGCTGGGCCCTCCCGTTTTCCACTTATCTGAGAGTTCCCAGACTCCTGGTTCCCGTCCTTGAGGCCCTAACAAAGTGGGCTCCGTCCTTGAAGACTTAACAGGGTAGCAATTAAGCTAACTTGCCCCAGCATTCCCTAACATGGCGGTGATTATGCTAACTTGGCCTAACAGTAGATAACTCAGTAGTAAACTATAGTAGACTATTTCCCTCCCTTTTTTTTTTCTTGAGAGATTTTTGCTATAGGGTGCATGCACTTGCTGGAGAGACAGAGAGACAGACAGCTAGGAATCACCCCCCCCCACCAAAGTGGATAGCCACTCTGCAATCCCTTTTCCATTTTCCTCCTGAGATTTTTGGGCATGCTCACACACATGCCTGGCCCAAGTTTCAAGCTGCCGGGTCCAGGACTTGAACCACAGTCAACTATGTGGAAGTCCAGTGCCTTCACCACTATGGCCCCAGTACTTTTTAAAACTATAAAAACAATGAACATTCTATAATTAAAACAAACCTCAGCAATAATCACATAGAAGACTTGTGTTTAAATAACTACACAAATTGGCTAAATACTTTGTGCAAAGACCTAAAAAAAAGTGATTTGCTCATCAGTTCATTTATTCAGATCAATGTTGGTAGAGTCAAAAGGCAACAAACTTCCTCTGACAGATTGATACCCATTAACCTGCTACTTCAGACCCAATACACATGACCTTGAGAACAGGAGGCCCCCTAACGCCAGAAACGAAATGTCATAAAGATTTTATATACTGAAGAACTTGTGCAAATGAAAAAAAATAAATGATTAACAATTCCTTGAACTAAGCAAGTAGATGCTAAAAAAAATTTCTAACTATGCAATAAGTTACAGGGCAACTTTTGTGAGTCAAGAGAGACCTATTAAGGGGGAAGAGAGAAAGACAAAGACAGATGGTTCAGTCACCCAACGGTACAGCCTAAAGGCGCTATTCATTTAGCCCGCCTATCTCCAGAAATACACGTCTCAGAAGTCAATATTGAGTCATTCTCAGACAGTGAATTTGGAGGAAAAAAAAAATCTAGGATCAGTTTGAGCTGGGCTATTTATTTATTTATCAGCTTGAGCAAGTCATGGCACCTCTGTGGACCTGTCTCCTCAGCTGCCAAGTGTCCAGAATAACAATCTTTTCTTAGAGCTGTAAAAAGATCAAATGACAGCCTATTTACAAGTAGTTCTCAACTCTGATGGCATCTTAAAATCACCTCCTAAATGAAAACAGAAATGTTGGTGCCTGGCCCCATTCTTTAAACTCGGGATGAATCGTTCTAGGATGAGCTCTTGGCATCGGTGGATTTTTAAAGCTCCCCAGGTGATTCTAATATGTAGCCACTGCTGAGCACCACAGGGCTATTGCTAAAGCTTTTCAAACGACCCCAACCATCACCTGGGGATCCTGCCAAATGCACATTTGGACTCGGCAGTGAGGCCTGAGAGTCTGTACTGCTAATAGTTTCCTAGGTTACCCTGAGCCGCTCTCAGCCACACTCCGAGTATAGCAGCGCGCTCAGTGGCTACAGCACAGTGCCAATCCGCATTCACTTTCCCCCCAAACTGAAACCCTTACACATGGTGGCACAGGCTTCAGCCTTTCTTTTTTCTGTCCTTCTTTCTTCTTTTTCTTTTTTTTGCCCCAGTGGGACACATGCCCTTGCCAGCGAGATTGAGAGGGGGAGAGAAAGCACCCCTCAAGGGGAATGGTCATGGTGCAACCCCTTCTCCTCTCTCTCTCCCTCCTTTTGGGATTTTGGGTTTGCACACACATAAACCTGGCGTGTTTCTCAAGCTACCAGGTCTGGGACTCGAATCTGGGGGTTGGTCATGTGGGATCTGGCTGCCTTAACCAGCATGTCATGGGGCAGCCCCCTCCCCCTTTTTAAGTTTATTTTTTCCATGAGCAAGAGAGATGGCAAGACAGGGACAGAGAGGAGGAGGGAGAGAGGGAGAGTGAGAGAGAGAGGCACCCCCGGCAGGGTCTTGGTTCCATGATCTGCCCCCAGCTTCGGCTAGCCTGGATCATGGCACACATGTGTGCCTAGTGTACTCAGAGACATCTCCGGACGTGAGCTGGGAACTTTCCCATGTGGGTCGGTCTTACAGGGCATTGCATTTTACCACTGCACCACTACCCAGGCCCTTCTTAGGACTGTTTTAGGATGTATAAGATTTTTTTTTTTGGAGAGGTTTTTGCTATAGGGTACATGCGCCCACCAGACAGACAGAGACAGAAAGCGAGAAATCACCCCCCAGGGGGTATGGCCACGCCGCAATCCCTTCTCCTCCATTCTCCTCTCGGGATCTTGGGCACGCACGCATACGCGCCCGGCGTGAGTTTTAAGCCACCGGGTCCGGGACTCGAACAGCGGTCAACTACGTGGGAGTCCAGCAACATAGTCATTACGCTAACTGCTGGTCCCGAGATGTATAAGATTTTAAAACAAAGCACAAAAGGTTGTACAAATAAAAGGGATGTCTCGGGTTGTCTGTTAAGATGAGAACATTTATTTACGGTTACAAACACACCCACTTGCTATGGTACCACTGCTCCCCACATTCATTACAAATGACATAGTTCATCATTTGTTCATCTGGGTTTGAATTCCGAACCCAACTCGGAAGGAAAAGTGTTCCCCTGGTGATTAAGGTGACCTTGCAGTTGTAGTTCTCACAGCGCCTGCATTTTATTTTATTTGTTGGCGTGCCATCGATTGTTTGGGGAAGGCAATGTTCCTGGATACAAGACTCTGTGTAGGAAGCTCTCAACTGCTTCAGCTCTTGGCTTGCCATCTCCATGACGTTCATTTTGGCAAATTCTCTCGGAGACATGGTCCCAGACAGCAAGTTTTGTTGTAAGTGAGAATTTTTGGGGTTCTTCAAATTAGCAACTTTGCTTCTGATACAAGTTTTATATTTTTTGAGGTTCTTTGAATGAAGGGTAAAAATGTGTTCTTCAATTTCTCTTGCCAAGTTTTGCCACAAACTAGCTTTTGGCTGATCTATCGAAGAATTACTTAAAGCTATATAAAGCAGTTCTGTGCATTTGGTTCTCACAGGCATGGTGGGATCCAGCAATTCACTTGATCTCTTGCCAGCAGATTTAGGGTCACCAACCCCCAAGTGCTCTTCCTTAGGTACCATTTGAATAGCACTATTTTCAAGCACAATCATTTCAGTGGGTTTTCCCACATTGTGGGATAGCAGAAAATTAGAACTGCAAACACCTGGTGTCTCATCCTGACTTGGGTCATAAGAAAGTCCCGAATTTTCTTCTTTATTACCACCCATAGAGAATAATGTAGGGCTGTCCCTTGGTTTGGAGTTTGTATCTCTGTGAAGAGCTTTCCACTTTGACAGCAAACACTTGGCTTTCTTTTTCAAAGTCACGGAGGGGCAGTTTTTGAGGACCCTATACACAGCCCTGACCACATCTGTCTCCTGGAGATGCTCCTTACTCACATAAATCACTTCTAGCTCAGTAAGGTAGTTGCCAACATCCTCAAAATCCCTTTTAGACATCAGTTGCTCAATAAGAGAAGCTGTGGCAGCTATCTGGTTCTGGTCAGACATCTCTGCAGCTGCAAGGAAAAAAGAGGTTTCAGTTTTCTTAAGCTTACCTTTGCTAGTCGCAGCTTCCAAAATAGTAAAATAGCACTTTGTGCCAGGTACCTATGCAATGTTTACTGAAGGAGTTCTGTACAATGAATGGGCGTTGACTTTTTAGAAAATGGAATTTGCAACGTGGGATGGTTTAGTTTCAAGAGTTTTATTCTCAATAGTTAAAAGAAAAGCAGCATTACAAAGAATTCTGCCTAATATCTGCTTACAAGGGGCTTGCTGGAGGATGTGCTATAATTTTTTCACCTCCGATTCCACAAATTGATGATCTTTCTAGCTCAGTATCAGTCAGTTCATTTGGGTGGAATCTGGTGATCACACTGGGGATGAAATCATGCCAATGTCAGCATCGATATGGTAATGCTGAGCAATGCTGGGCTAGTTCCCCCACATTCAGCTAAATGAGCTACTTGCTGACTTCATCATCTTTAAAGTGATACTGTCCTGAATATAAGAGAAACGGGACACAAAAGGGATGCTAATGTCTCAAGCATCCTAAAGAAACTGTGAGCTAGCCCAGGTTGGGAAGCAGCTGGACCTAGGTCTGGTGGCCCCCAAAGTCAACAGGCCACACTGTGCTGACGTCTGAGTCTTCTGACCAACAGGGTAAAGGTTCAGACTCAACAATGCAGATGATTAATGACTTTGAACTAATTAGTCCCTACAGAGCTTATACATTAACTTGTGTGTGTGTGTGTGTGTGTGTGTGTGTGTGTGTGTTTTTAACTTTGAAGTGTAAAAAATTGCTCCGTGGTGATGTCTGTGTGAATCTCACCCTGGGCAGGCGATGCTCACTTTATCTAACCAGTCTGTTTGTCCCTCCACATACTGTAGATAGCCCTGCCTACATAACATCCTTGGGTCTCTATTTCTCTGTCTGGTCTAACTGTGAACACAGTAACTTGATGACGGACCATGATCGTGCTTTTTCAAAAATCCACGGGCTCTGGGAACCAGCAATTAGCGTAATGGCTATGTCGCTGGACTCCCATGTAGTCGACCGTGGTTTGCGTCCCGGACCCGGTGGCTTAAAACTCACGCCGGGCGCGTGTGCGTGCATGCCCAAGATCCCGAGAGGAGAATGGAGGAGAAGGGACTGTGGCGTGACCATCCCCCCTGGGGGGTGATTTCTCGCTTTCTGTCTCTATGTCTCTCTCTGTCTGTCTGGCGAGCGTGCGCGCCCTACAGCGAAAAAACCTCTAAAAAAAAAAAAAAACACGGGCTCTATTTCATAGCACTTGGTATTAAATAATCATCTCTGAACATACAAAGGCTAACAATACTGAAGTGATTATAGGGAGAATTAATGCAGTCTTCCTAGAGATCATCTGATAAGTGCCATAAAACATAATGTCTGTTTAGTCTAATTCTATTTCTATGAATGTACTTTACAGAAATCAGAGCTGTGGAAACTGTGTATGTAAGAATTTTTTTCTAACTTAGGAGAAATAGGAAGGCCCCCAAACAGGAGTATGGTTTTAAAAAAATATGGCACACCCCTAGGATGATACAGTGATACAACCATTTAAAAGCATGCTTTTAGAAAGTATTTAATTACATGGGAAAATAACAACATAATACTAGGTAAAAAAAAAAAAAGTAGGATATAAAACTATGTACACAAAAAGATTAGAGTTACCCTATGATTCAGCAGATTTACCCAAGAGAAATGGAAACATAAACAAACCCACACAAAAATTTGTATATGAATGTTCACAGCATTATTATTCAGAATAGCCAGAATGTGGAAAAACCTTAATGTCCATCAACTTGTAAATGGATAAATAAATTATCTATACCACGGACTGTTATTCAGCCATTAAAAGGAATGATGTTCTGATACATGCTACAACATGAGTCAATCTTAAGGACTTTAAGCTAACGGAAAGAAGCCAGACACAAAAGGCTACATGTTGTATGATTACATTTATGTGAAATGTCTAGAATAGGCAAATCTGTAGGAGACAGAAAATACACCAGTGGTTGCCTAAATAGGGCTAGGGGGAAGGACAAAGGGGAGTGGCACTAATGGGAACTAGATTTTTCTTGGGGAGATGGTGAAAATCTAAGGTTGAGTGTGTTGATGGGTTGCACAACTGGGAATATACTAAAAACCACTGAATTGCATACTTTAAACAGATGAACTGTATGGTACATGCATTACAGCTGGATAAAGATGTCATTAAAAAACATACAGAGTCTGATCCAAATTTCATTTAAAAATTACATATGAAAAGGTTAAAAAGAGATACAAAATTGTAAAGATTAGCATTTATGAATGGTAACATTTTGGGTAATATTTGTTCTTTTACTCTTCTTTTTTTTTTTTTTTTTTGAGAGGTTTTTGCTATAGGGCGAGTTTGCTCGCCAAACAGACAGAGAGAGACAGAGAGACAGAAAGTGAGAAATCACCCCCCACGGGGGATGGCCACGCTGCAATCCCTTCTCCTCCATTCTCCTCTCGGGATCTTGGGCACACACGCGCCCGTCGTGAGTTTAAGCCACCGGGTCCGAAACTCGAACCGCGGTCGACTACATGGGAGTCCAGCGACATAGCCATTATGCCAACTGCTGGTCCCTTCTTTTACTCTTCTGTATTTTTTATGATGACCATGTAGTTTCTATAATCAGAAGGTCTAATATAATTTTAAGATAAACTATACATATTTAAGACATATGCCTACTGAAAAACAGGATGGGAAGTGGATCAGCCAACTTCTCCCTTCCCTCTGGAATGAGAGTATCAAGTCTTAAAGGGAATCTCATCACCAGTAGCTTGGCACTCACCATTTCCTCAGAAGTCACTGGATCTCAGACCCAGTTACATCTCCTCGAACTCTGTCACAACACATGAAGAGTTAAGTACCCTTGGCCACAAGTATGAGGTTCCCACTGGTGTTTCCCTAGTAAGACAGCTTAGATATGACCATTTTCACCACCACAGGGATGGGATGTATAAAATCTGGACAATTATTTCTAGTTTGTTTTAAATCAGATTAACAGTCACTCAATGAGCCATCAGGTAAGAATCTTAAATAACTCAGGATCTTAAGATAATTTTCCGAATTATTATTTTAAAGAATTATTTTATTTAACTTTATTTATTTATTTTAATTTGACCAGAGAGGAGTGAGAGAAAGCCACCAAGTCTGGGACTCAGACTGCGGTCGGTCATGTGGGAGTCCAGTGCCCTTAACCACTACACCACCTGTCGTCCCCAATTTTCCTAATTATTGAGAATCAATATTTAAAGGTCATTTTTTTTCTTTCTGGAATCTCATTTTTAGACTAAAAATAAAAGAGTTTTCCTTAAGAATTAAAGGCTCAATAAACAAAGAAAAGAGAAGATCCACGCCTTCACCAGCTCAACACTTTTCTCAGAACCACCTGCTTCAGAGCTTGAGGGAGCCCAGCAGTCATGACATGCTGATGAGGTTCCACTGCTACTCAGTAGGCTGGCGCCCTTCCCGACTTGGCTCGTTCCCTAATGCAGAGGAAACACTCGTGCAGCCTGATTCTAAGGCATGACTACTGCAGAAGTCAATGTCCAGACAGGTGGCACATAAGACAGGCCTGGAGTGCCCCATGACTTTCAGCAGTATTTGACTCAGATCTAGCCCCTCTGTGAAACAATCACATGGATATGAAGCCTTTATTGCTCTAGGAGGGTAAAATGTGAAAGCCACTGGGGGGCTGGCAGGTGGTGTAGTGCTTAGAGGCACTGGATTCCCACAGGGCCGACCATGATTTGAGTCCTGGACCTGGCGGCTTGCTTTCTCGTTTTCCCTTTCTCTCTCTCTGTCTCTCTCTGATCAAATTAAAGAAATGATAGTAACAAATGGAATTAAATAACTAAATAATTCTTAAAAAAAAAAGAAACAATAAACTTCTGTGTAGTGGGAAAAAAAGAAAGAAAATCACTGGGATACAAAATTTTGAGAAATACCAGAGAAAAACAAAGTAAGCTATGTGTCCGGTTTAGAGTTCCACATAGTTCACTCAACAAATATTTATTATGTATCTAAGTGTGTGCTAGATGCTGAGCCTAAAGAAAGAGCCCTTGCTCATGACAGGAGCGGACGGCCTAGTGAAAGGCATCCTGACAAAAAATTGGCCAGTGAGAACACACATGGTGTCGCCAGATGGATAGCCACTGGCTGCTGGGGGGAAACACACGGGAGGGTACCATACCCCATCTGGGCTATCTGTCATCTGGCCAGCTACAATTGCTTTGTCCCTGCCTTCATGACACTTTGTTAAAGGCCTAAGGAAGATAGCCACTCATTTTCCTGCTTAAAGCCCTTCAGAGATTCCCTTTATTCCCAGGATGGTGTTCAAGCTCCTTACCAAGAGATGAATAGTGCATGGGGCCAGCAGGTGGTGTGGTGGGTTGAGGGCACTGGACTCCCACATGACCAACTGCAGTTCAAGTCCTGGACCTGGCAGCTTGCTTTCTCTCTTCCCTCCCCGCCGCCTCATCAAATTAAAATAAATAAATAAACCTAAATAAAATAATTCTTAAAAAAACACATACACACAGAACGAAAAGCGCTCCTCCAGGCCTTCCCCTTGACTACTTTCAACCACCCATTTCACAGCTCTGTGCTTGTGCCGCAGCAGCTCCCTGAGCCTGGCCTGTCTCTCAGCATCAGCGGTTCTCAACCCTGGCTCTACTTTAGAATCATCTGGGGAAATGAAACAATAAACAACAAAAACAAACAATGCCAGGGCCTAGATGAACTGAATCAGAAACTCTAGGGGTAGGGCCTAAGCATCTGTTCACCTCTCTAGGCAATTTTGATTTAAATCACACACAGGCACACACACCCTGCCCCACTCAGGCAGGCCCTTCCAGTTAGATTGCCATGAACCCGAGACAGCTCTGGTCCTGCTCCTGGACTGAACGCTCAGAATGTCTCTGGCTTTGAATTTTTGTAGAGTCCCATTCAATCAGAAAATATTAAAAACACCCACTGTGTACAACTTGCCTGAGAATCTTCTCTACCCATTACAACTGGTGACGGTAATGTCTTAAATGTCACGACGCACGGGATTGTCAATATTCCTCACTTACCACTTAACGTGGAAGGCAATGTACACTGGCTGAGCAACTCCACGTGCCGTCACTCTCACGTCATCTCAAGCTTCAGAACAACCCCAACAAACAAATACAGCTTGTCTCCATTTTGCAGATGAGGAAATCTGTTAAAAACATCAAATAATTTGCACAGCTTTGTCGTGGTGTTTATCACATTTAAAAGATGTTTTAATTGTCTGCCTTCCTTACAAAACCCTAGGAGAAGATCCACATCTGTTTTACTCACCTAGACACACATAGCAAACACCTGGCCAGTGCTTAGTATTATGCAACGAAACATTTTTGTTAAATAGTGAAAAGCATCCAGGATGCTCTCTTTACTCTGTCCTTGTGAGCATCACTTTTTTTCACTACAGACCAGCCTGCTTGTTTTCATCACACCTAAGTCCAGTGCCTCTCAGCTTCTCCCCATGGGAGATCAAGCCCACCTCTATTCTAGCTCAAAAATCATTCAAAAAATTCTAGTTAAAAAAAAAAAAGATGGGGCAGCAGCTGGCATAGTGGTTAAGGCACTGGACTCCCATGTGGCCAACTGTGGTTCAAGTCTTGGACCCAGTGGCTTGAAACTCATGCCAGACGCATGTGCATGCGTGCCCAAAGTCCCAAGAGGGGAATGGAGGAGAAGGAACTCTAGCATGACCATCCCTCGAGGGAGTGATTTCTTGCTTTCTAGCTGTCTCTCTCTGTTTCTCTAGGAAGCATGCTCGCCCTATAGCAAAAATCTCTCTATCTCCAAAAAAAAAAAAAAAAAAAAAAAAAGAGTACCTCTGTGGGCTAAACAAGTATATTTGAAGAGTCAAGTCATTTGAATAAGGAAGATCAAGTAGATACAATGAAGAATCAAACAAGTTGGGTAAGTTTCTTGATCATCCTGTGCCTCAGTTTCCTCATCGACAAAATGGGGGAATCCAACATCCTAGGGTTACAATGAGAATGAAATGAGATAGTTTTTATAAAGTGCTTAGAACTATGACTGTCACGCATAAGCTTAACTGACAAACACATAGGTCTACAATTAAGAGGTTTAATAATATTTATCATACCAAGCATTATTCTAGAGCAGGGTGTCTGTCAGTAAATCCTTTTTGTAAAAGGCCAGACGGTAAATATTTCAGACCTTGCAGGCCATACAATCTTTGTATAGGCTATCAATTCTGATGCTCCTGTAGCAGGCACAGTAGACAGAAAATACCCAAGTGGGGGCTAGGTGATAATGCAGTGGTAATGCAACTCTGCCCACATGGGAGAGGATCTGGGTTCGAATCCCAGGACCTCCCTAAGCATACTGGGGACACACACACGTGCTCATGATTTGGGCTAGCTGAGATGGATCACAGCATGGGGGCCTAGTTGGGGGTGCCTGGCTCTCACAGAAGAAATAAACTTTTTTTTTTTAAAGAAAATACATAAATTAATACACATGACTCTGTTCCAATAAAACTTACTAATAAAAACAAGCAATCAGATTCGGCCACTGGCCATAGTTTGTTAACCATTTTCTACAGCAGTGCTGTCCAATATAAACATAATGTAAGCCACAGATATCATTTACATTTTCCTAGTAGCCACTATAATTTTTTAAAGGGTGAAATTAATACATTTTATTTAATACAGTATATCCAAAATACTGTCACTTCAACATGTATTTGATATAGAGATATTTAACATTTCCTTTTTCATGTGAATTCTCCAAAATTCAGTGTTTTACAGTTACAGCATATGTCATTAGACAAATGTTTATATACTCATTTATTCCATGAGCAAGAGAGACAGAACCCCCAACAGGGTCCTGATGCTGCAATCCACCTCAAGCAAGCCCCAGATCAGGGTCACACGTGTGCCCAGCCTGCCCAGGAAGGTTTCTAAACAGAATGGGGAATCTCCCCATGTGGAACTGCCTTGCATTGAGCTCTACTGCTGGGCCACCTTCTGGCCCCCAGCACATCTTGATTCTTTTTTAAAATTTATGTTTATTTTTAGTTAATTAATTAATCAATTAACATTCATTCCCTGAGCATTGTCACAGCATACAAAACGTGATTTCTCATCCAGAATATACTACATAGTGGCTTAATCATACATGTTATCGTCAATAATTTTCCATTTCTAGTTTCATATACACACACACACACATATATATATATATGTATGTATATATATTTTCCCCCTCTTTCTCACCTTCTGCCATTTCCCAACCTCCTCCCACACTATCTCAGGTGTCTACAGTTGTTTTCCATTCCTCCCCCCCACACACATACATTTTATTGATTCACAAAATTTCTGAAATAATCTAACTACTTTCAATACCAAGGTCAGCTGGTATATACATATCTGTGAGTACATGTCTGACTTTAGGTGTGAAACTGAGTAGAATGAATATACTATAAGGTAGCACCTAGCTGATGCTATATAGCTTACTACAATCATTAAATAGGTATTTTTAAAATGTTTTTTTAATTTCCAGAAAAGTAGTTTTAGCTTTAATAAATCAAAGAAATGCTAAGGAACTTTGCTCATCTCAATTCTGACTTGCCACATTTCAGGTGCTCTAGCCTTCTGTAACTAGGGGCTGCCATACTGCTCAGCATAGTTGCACAGCAAATGCTGAGTATGGATAACGCTGAGATACACACCTATACCTCTGGCTTCTGAACATATCAAAAACGGAGTTTATACAGCACGAGTAGGCCGTAAATATTTGTTGACTGGATGCATATAAAAGCTTGTTAAATATTAATACTACGGTGCGCTGCACACCATCTTGCAGTAAACTGCCTCAACTCTGCGAAATACACAGTGAAAAGCTCCAGAAGCTGGTAACAAATGTGTAGTAACCTAGATCCACTGAATTCTTTAGATCTCTTTAAGACCTAAAGAGAAACTCAAACTTTCAAGCCCTAACCCACACGTAACTGCAGCTTCGCAAGGGGCCCCGGTTTCTACGGGGGGAAATGATGCCAAACGTTGGCAGGGGCGTCGCAGTTTCTGAACAGCCACTCAGCACTGGGGGGCCCTATCCCGCACTGAAGGCCCCAGGATAGGTGCAGCGAGGGCAGGAGACCAGCCCAAGCACCCCGTCTGGCCCGGGTTTGGTGTCGATAGGGGAGGGGGAGGAGTCATGCAACAGGCAAAGCCTGCTGCCCACAGTTCCAGAGAGCCGGCCCTGCACCCACCACACCCCACACGTACAGCGGCGACCCTGAACGTTCTGTCCACCCTGGCGACCTCGGCTGGAAGAGCGGAGAGGGCGGGGGCAAGGGCACCTCAGGGCCTACTCGGCCTAGCGCGCACCAGTCTGCTAGCGGGGACGGGCTTCCGCCGAAAACAAGAACTAGCCTTTGTGCTCGCGGGGAAAAGGCCTTGGCGATCGCAGAGCATGACTCACTGAGAAGCGCAGGCGCAGACGCGGAGCCATTGGAGGCTCCCACGGCCGGGGAAGACTTCCGGTCTCAGAGGCGGGACGAAGGAGGCTCGACCAATCCAAACCCGCAGACCAGTTACGGCGCGCCTGGGACCCGGCGCAGGCTTGCTAGGGAACTGGCGCCTGCGCAGAACGATTAGTGACGTGGAGCCGCCTCTCGCAGTTCCCTGGAGGAGGAACTACCGCCCGCTCCGGGCTTAAAGTGAAAGAAACAAATCTCGCTCTTGTTTTTTTAGCATAGCAGCGAAGTTTGTTCAACTACTCTAGAGCTTAGTCTTTTTGCTTCCGCTCACCTGCATGTTGACATAGTGTGATGAAAATATTCATTACTTATTTAACCCAGTAATTCATTCAGCAGGGTTTTTTTGGTTTTTTTTTTTTTTTTTTTTGTTTTTTTGTTTTTTTGTTTTTTTGTTTTTTCCTAGCATGCACCAGTCGACACGAAATAGTATACATTTATGACATGGTCCCGTGTCTCCTAGACTTCTCACCTGTGTGCCTTCTTTGATCCTTTTTATTCAAATAGTTTCTTCAAATCCACTTGAGTAGCCCACAGAGGACACCATATAAGCTTTCTGCTTATTTAATTTAACATGACTCAGTGGTATTTCTCTTCTTTTTTCTTTGTTATGTTTTGGGGGTTCATTTTTCTGATCACTCTTCTCTATTCCCCCCTTTAGAAATATCTCTTAAAAATATGGAGTACTATAGACATCCAGAACAACAATCTTGTTTTAAATAGCGACCTAGAAGGAGTATTTCCTTCGTGATCAGATTTGTAACATTCACTTAAACTAGAGAATGTGTCAGCCTCCAGTTGCGGATTCCCTATTCTAAGGTCACTAGGGAAAAGATTTAGGAAAGCAGTACTCACTCTGGATTGGATGCTGACAGGAAGCAGGATGAGTCTATGATTGAGTAACGTAATAAATCTTGCCTAGGAGGGGAGACAAGACCAGCAATTCCTATTGGCTGGGAGAAGGGGTGTTGGATCACTTGTGGTTTGGATAATTCAGAAAGTCAGTATTCTACCATGGTTATAAAGGAATCTTGCCTTCCTTTTTATCCATCAGTCAGAGCACAGCCTTATCTGATGTTGGTGTTCTGAGAAATTATTTGTGTTCCACAGGACACCACCAAGAACCCAGCTGTGACCGTGGGACAGCTTGGAGCTGTCAGTAGTTGCTTTTCTGTTTCTCTCTAGCCTTTAAATCATTATGGGGCTAAAGTGTTTGCTGTTGTAAACTTTACTACAATATTCATTTAAGGATTATATCTTTTTAAAGAAAAATTATTCAGTGCCCTGTTTAAAACAGAGCAAAGAAGACTGTTTAGGACCATTGTAATAGGTATGGGGATCATTGCACCAACGTCTCACACTGGAGGAGAGAGATTGGGCTCAACTCCAAAAACAGCATAATCAAGTAGGAATTTATAGCCAAAGAGCAAGGTGGTGATGGTAGTGGGGAGGGGGCATCAGTGGATAAACAATTTTTCAAAGGAAACATCAGGAGTAAGGGTGATTCTGGCTAAACCAACCTAACATAATTTTTGCTAAAGACAGAAAAGGGTAATCAAGATATCACCTGGGAGGGGGGGTGAAGGATGAGGCACCTGATCAGAAATAGGGTTATATTACAGGTGGGCCAATAAGAAGCTTCATGAGCCTGACTAAATTGTGGCCAGGGCTCTCTGACAATCTTTAGTTTTGCCCGTTAAAAGGAAAATCCTGGACAATTTAAATCTAGCAGAGTTTATTTAAGCAAATAGTGATTTATAAGTCAGGCAGCACTGAGAACCAGAAGAGGTTTAGAGAGCTCAGTGAGCAGTATTTATAGACAGAGAAGGGAAGCAAAGAACAGTAATGTGTTGATTGGTTGCAGTTCTCGTGGTCTGATCAGATGGCAGCCTGTGATTGGCTAAAGCTTGGCTGCTTGTGATTGGCTGACACTCACCTGACTATTACAGTCCTAAATTAGGTTTTTGGTTTGTTTACACACCAAATTAGGTTGCAGTTCATTGCATAGGAACTAATAGCACTGAGACAGCCTCAGATCAATGGCTTTCTGCTTATTTAATTTAACATGACTTAGTAGTATTTCTCTTCTTTTCCCTTTGTTATTTTTTGGGGTTCATTTATCTGGCCATTCTTCTGTATTCCCCCCTTTAGAAGTACCCCTTAAAATATGGAGTACTATAGGCATCTAGAATAACAATCTCTAGTTTTAAACCATGACCTAGAAGGAAAACTTCCTTGTGATCAGATTTGTAGCATTCAGTTCTTAAAATACATGTTGTGTGTCAAAGCAATCGTACTTAAGCTATGAAAGACTCAACCTATAGGAATTAGTTTAAAAAGTAGAAGTTACTTTAGAAACTTGTGACAGTAGAGCCTTGAGGGATGTTCTAACCAATGAACTCTGTACTGAAGAAAAAAATCAAAATTAGTAAAAAATCTAAAGAACAATAAAGCGACCTAAGCTTCCCTCTGGTGTAAATGAAACACAGACACACGTGATTATCTAAGAGGCAAGCTATAATTACTGTGTAGTCCTGCTTTGTCTGCTACAGTAACCACATGTGAATAGTTAGATTTAAATTAAGTTTTAAATTCTATCCCTGGGCCCTGTAGCCCGGTGGTTAAGGGAGCAGGATTCTTCATGGCTAACTGGGTTCAAATCCTGGCCCTAGTGGCTTGAAAAAAAAATGTCATATACATGTGCAAGTGTTCCCCAAATGTCAACAGGATGGAGAAATGCAGTAAAAGGGATTGCAGTGTAACCATACTCCATTGGAGGGTGATTTTTTTTTCTCTCTCTGGCAAACACACATGCCCTCCAGCCATTAAAAACAATGATGTTCCTCCATTGCACTAGCCAAATGTAAAGGTCTCAGTAGCCACTTGGGGCTACTGGGTACCATATTAGATAGCACAGCTATAGAATGTATCCATTGCGGCAGGTAATTCTGTTAAACAGAACAGGCTGAATTAATGTGGTATAAATCTACAACAGGATGAAGTAAAGGTTGCTGAGTTCATTCTTTGGGGCAATTTTAAAGTAGAATATTTATTAAAGTACTTACATCTATGACAATTTATCATACATCGTTTTGAGCCCCTTTGTTTTAAAACCATCTTTCAGCTGCTTCAGTACTCTGGAATTCTCTTTGATGAATTTCCTTTAGTGCAATGGAAACCCCTCTTCAATCCCCCTTAAGTCTCTGAATGGCAGTATAGATGTTCTGAGCTCACACAGACAACCGTTTCCTGCAAATTCCCAAGGAACAGAGGCAAAGGCCTTTATGAATCCTCTCCAGAGGCTAAGGTTACATATCACTTAAGGAACAGTTGCAGATGTTTCCTTTGGAATGAGGTCAGAGAAAGTGCGTCTTGTTGGGTTCTAAGGTGCTGACTGATGTCTTTTTCCTGGCAAAACACCAGGAGCAGGCACACGGTTTAACTGGGGATGTTCTTATAAATCACAAAATTACAGAGAAGCAAGGAGCATATTTTGGCTGGAAATCCCCAGAGACTTAGAGAAGCGGTAGTTCTTACACAGGGCAGGCACCTTTTGGCTCGTGATCCATGAATTAAATCAATGATTCTCAACCAGCAGTGGGGAAAGTGTACCAGAAATGCCTTCGGAAGCTTCTATCAGACACATCAGCCAGGCTTTCTACGAACAGGGCAGCATGGGGAGTGAGGGAGGAAACATCCCCCCCCTCCCGGCCAGGTTAAAGATTCTTCACTTTTTAAAGTTTCACAAGAACTTCCTTTATTGGTATAGCCTTTTGAATTCAATTGCTGCTGGGCCAGCCCATGGCATGGTGGTTAAGGTAGCTGAGGTGGCTCCCACGTAGCTGACTGCACTGTTTGAGTCCTAGATCCGGCAGCTCGAAAAATATGCCAGGCATATGTGCGTGCATGCCCAGAAAGAAGGGAGAGATGGAGGAGAAAGAAATGCAGTGTGGCCATCCCCCATGGGGGGAATGCTTTCTTACTTACTCTCTGTCTCTGTCTCTGTCTCTCTCTCTCTCCAGCACACACACCCCTAGCAAACTTAAAATAATAATAATAAATTCAATTGCTAGTGTCAGGAGGTGGCACAGAATAGTGCAACTGATCACACATGGGAAGGTCCTTGGTTCAACCCCTGAGACCTCCTTGAGTATGCTGGGCACATGCATGTCTAGAATCCGGGGTGGCTGAGACTTAGAGGTGGAATCATGGCAGGGAGACACTCTTGGGAGTGCTCCTCTCTCTCTGGCCCTGTTCACCACTAGGCCACAGAGCTGGTCTAAGAGTTCTAGTTGTTTCACATCCTCACGAATGCTTGGAAATATCAGTCCCTTTCATTTTAACCAGTCTAGGGGGACCTATCTTGGTCAGCGATTCTCAACCGTGCTGCATGTTAGAATCATCTGGAGAACTTTTTAAACTCCCAGTGGCCAGGCTGTACCTTGAGCCAATTATTGGACCTAATAAATCAGACTCTGTTGGGTCAGGATCCAGGTATCAGTATCCTCTAAAATTCCTCAGATGTTCCTGGTGGGCATTTAATACTGAAACCATTGCTTTAGCGTATTCCAATTCTGCCCTTAATTTCACCTGCAAGATTTTCCCCAAGAACCATTGGTCTAACATAATCTTTGTTTTAGTTGCATGTGTATTCGGCAGAGAGACAGAGAGAGAGGGAGGGATAAAGCATCTTCTAGTGGGGCGAGGTCATGCACAATTTCTTCTCCTCGATTTCTCCATCTTGTTGGAATTTGGGGTACATGCACACATGCACCTGGAGTGATTTTCAAGCTGTCAGGGCCAGGATTCAAACCATCGTTGGCCATGTGTGATCTGGCTCCCTTAACCACTAAGCTATGGGGTCAGATGCTGCACTATCTGTGCAAAAGCAGGCCCTGCTTTTGCTGGCATATTCATGCAGCCTTTTTCTGCTGTGTCCCTTACCTGCAGACAGGCCTCTTGGGCGGGGTCCTCCCCAGATTGCCTGAGCCCAGCTACTTGCTTGATGTATACTGAGCCATAGGAAGCCCAGCAGCTCCGCCCCTACCAAGCCCCGGAAGCAGGGGCTGCTTCCTCCGTTAGCCAGTCTCTTTGCTGTCATAGGCAGTCTTAGGCCGCTCTAGCTGGCTTCCCTCCTACTGAGTTCTCCGGAGAGTCAGACACCATCCTATGACAGAAGCACCTGCACGCTTTCATTTGCACTGGCGCGTTGACTGGGATAATTACATGCACTCAGTGCCAACTTTTGCATGATGGGTTCATGTGGTAGACTTCAGTGGGTTCAGACTCCCCAGCTTCCGCCCACCATCTGAACAGCCAATCACTTGAACAATGGAGGCTTCCTCCTTAGACTGTTCCTACAATGGCTCCTTCCCCAGGATTGTATATGTAGTCCTGGAGCCGTTCCCAAAGCCAGATCTCTGGTCTCTGCATCCACCTGCACTCTCTCACTTTTCCTTATTGTAACTTCCCTCTGCTGTAAATGAACCCTGGTTCTGTTGCTTGCCAGTGGCAAACATTAAGTGACACAGCTGGCCTTAATGTGGCCATGCCATTTGAGGGGCATCAGAAGAGGATCCTTGACCTGACCATATTGCTGGAATCCTCTTCCTGCTTTTTCCTATGGATTGAGGCATTGGAAGATATGATTGTAAAGAGCACATGTGACTCAGGAAGTTCACACTTGAAGCTCTGCATCCCCCATGCCTGAGTTATTTTATAAAGGTAGTCTCCGTTCATTGTCAGGGACCAGCGGAATGGGACATAGGCTAAGTAAACGTTGATGGGGTGAGTTGGGAGAGAATGAAAGGTTTGCGAAATTGGATTCTTGAAGGTGAATGAATTGGAAGGGTCGGGGTACTCAGAAAGAAACATGAATTCACAAGAAACTGGGAAGGGGCAGCATTGGACCAAACAGGGAACAGGAGATGCCGAAGGCAGCTCTTTGCCGTTTGCCTGGTGGCAGCCACACATGCGCAAGGCTGCCACCAGGGGCCACTGCTGCCTTTCTGAGGGAGGACTTGAAAAAAGCGAAGCTGCCAGTGGGGAGTGTCTACGTTGAGCAGAAGAGCTGCGGGACTGGAACTTGGCCCCACTGAGGAGGAAAACGACTTTAAAGGGGTCGCAGGGGTAGAAAAGGAGGGTGTAGAAACTTTAATCACTGTCCAGAAAGACCAATAGAAGTGGGGAGGTAAGGGAGCCAGGCTCCTGAGCCCCGAGAGGACTATTTCCGCAGGCTTCAGCCCTCGGCCTGTTGAGCTCTCTAGCGCCACTCACCCCAGCAGCCCGCTGATGCCCAGGGTCCATTGGTGGCCTGGATGGCAGGCCAGGGGCATCTCCAATGTGAGAAGTGTTGATGACCGGACCGGATAACACGAATCTGGGTAACTTCATTCCCAGCCTGCCTGGCATTGAGAGGTGGATCCACTCTAGGTGTCCCCAGTCATTTCGCACAATGTCAGATAGATGTGCTTCATCTTCGGGGGGGGGGGGGGGGCCGGGGAAACACTACTTTTACTTTTTGAAATAAATTCTTTTTTTATTTTATATTTTTTTTTTTGGAGAGGTTTTTTGCTATAGGGCGCGTGCGCTCGCCAGACAGACAGAGACAGAGAGATAGAAAGTGAGAAATCACCCCCCAGGGGGATGGCCATGCCGCAATCCCTTCTCCTCCATTCTCCTTTCGGGATCTTGGGCACGCACGCACACGCGCCCGGCGTGAGTTTAAGCCGCTGGGTCCGGGACTCGAACCGCGGTCGACTACATGGGAGTCCAGCAACATAGCCATTATGCTAACTGCTGGACCCTTGAAATAAATTCTGATTGAAGCATAACACGTATATAGAAATTGTTTAAGTGTATTGCCCAATCATTTTGACAAAGTGAGCATGCCCATTCAAAAAGCATCATAAACCCAGAATTCCCAGCCCCCTATAAGATCCCCCGTAGTGTTCTCCTCCAGAGGCTTCCCAAAGGGTAAACACAATCCCAGTTTCTCCACCATAGATTAATCTTGCCTGGTATTTTTTTTTCCCCCAGAGGGACAGAGAGAGAGGGAGAGGAGGAAGCACCCCTTCCAATGGGACACAGTCATGCCACAATCCCTTCTCCTCCATTTTCCCATCCTGCCAGGATTTGGGGCACACATACACATGTGCTCAGAGTGTTTTCTCAAGCTCAGAAGCCAGGATTGAAATAGTGCTGTCATCCATGTGGGATTCGACTCCCCCAACCACCAGGTCCCAACAGTGGGATAGCTAACTAAAATGCAGGAGATTCATTCAATGCGTTTTGATGAATGATATATTTTTGAAATTCATCTATATTCATCTCTGCTTCTATGAGTAGCATTAGGTGGTTCACTCATTTCTTTGTAGTATTTCATTGAATGAATTTACTGCATTTTAGTTATCTATTCCACTCACAGGTGACATTATGAGCACTTAGGTTATTCTACTGGGACTATTACAGATATTGCTGCTATGTATTTCCCTTTGTTTCTTTACTTTTTTTTTTTCTTAGCAACTGATTCTATGGGGTATATATCTAGCACTGGGATTATGAGTGGGTAATATTATTTTTGGTCATAAACGACTCCTAACCATAAAATGATAATACCAAGTTTCTTGTGTGGTTTCAGTTGATTTATTTATTTCTTTTCATGTGTGAGAGAGACCCAGAGAAAAAGACAGGTACCCCCGAGAGGATCTCACCATGCTGTGATCCTCCCTTCAGCGTCCCAGACAGCCAGGATCGCAGGCCCACACGGGCACACCCCATGTTCGGATCAACTTAGGACCTGAACCCAGGCTCCCTACATGGCTCCTGGGTCGCACAGTGGCACCTACTTCCTGTGCCACTGCAGCTGGGCCTTCTTATATGACTTTTGTACCTGAAGAAGGCAATTCCAAATGTGTTTTGTGAAATAAACGTATAAGTTTTCAAAGAATTTACTGAGGAAGAAAGGGTAATAGCTGTCGCCTGATCATATTTAATCCAGCACTTTTCATGCTATAGAAAGTGGCCACAGGGTGGGAAAACTAAAACAAACAAAACGACAACCGAGAAGGGGGAAACAATGTATATGATGCTCCCAAATTGATTAAAGGTAGAATAATTGCTTTTGTCAAAAACATGGAGATTTTATATATATATATATATAACCTTTCTGATTTTAGAAAATTTCCCAGAGGGCACATGCATTTGCCAGAGACAGAGACCAAGAGAGAGGAAAAGGGAGACAGCACCCCCTCCTTGGGGCATGATCATGCTACGATCCCTTCTCTTCCATCCCTCCTTTCAAGATTCTGAGCATGCACAAAAAAGCAAACACAAGCACCTGGTGTAGTTTTTCAAGCCACCAGGGCCGGGACTCAGGCTGTGAGATTGGCCATGTGGGATCCAGCCACCTGAACCACCAGGCATGGGCATGCCTCCCCCTTCCTTTTCTTTTCTTTTCTCTTTTCTTTCTTCTTTTCTTCTTTTCTTCTTTTCTTCTTTTCTTCTTTTCTTTCTTTCTTTCTTTCTTTCTTTCTTTCTTTCTTCTTTCTTTCTTTCTTTCTTTCTTTCTTTCTTTCTCTCTCTCTCTCTCTCTCTCTCTCTCTCTTTCCTTCTTTCTTTCTTTCTTTCTTTCTTTCTTTCTTTCTTTCTTTCTTTCTTTCTTTTCTGTAAAAGACAGAGTCTTGCCATTTCACAATCTTCCTGCCTCAGCCTCCCAGCTGGGACCACAGGCATGCACCAAAAGGCCTGGCTCTTTTTTTTTTTTGAGAGGTTTTTGCTATAGGGCGCGTGCGCTCGCCAGACAGACAGAGAGAGACAGAGAGATAGAAAGCAGGAAATCACCCCCCAGGGGGGATGGCCACGCCGCAATCCCTTCTCCTCCATTCTCCTCTCGGGATCTTGGGCACGCACGCACACGCGCCTGGCGTGAGTTTAAGCAGCCGGGTCCGGGACTCGAACCGCGGTCGACTACGTGGGAGTCCAGCGACATAGCCATTACACTAACTGCTGGTCCCAAGGCCTGGCTCTTTTTAAAACAAGTTCTCACTATGTTGCCCAGGCCAGCTTCAAGCTCATGATCCTCCTGTCTCAGCCTCCTGGGTTTCTAGGATTATAGGTGCATGCTACCATGTCCTATAACCTTTGTATCTTTTATTTAGTTATTTAGTATTATTTACCAGAAAGGGTGTGTGCTCATCAGGGGGAAGCAAAGACAGAAGTAGAGGGAGCAAGGACCCCCCCCCCCCCCCCATGGGGTGTGGTCACCCTATGATCCCTTCTCCATCCTGTCATGATTTTGAGGCCCCCACCCCACACACACCCTCAGCTTGTTTTTCAAATCACCAGGACTGGGATTTGAACCATGCAGTGGGCCATGAGGGATCTGACTCCTTTAAACACTAGGCCACTGAGCTGGCCCTGTAAATTTTTTTAAGGTTTTTTTTTTTTTTTTTTTTTTTTAGGTTATTGCCATAGGGATGTGTGCTTGTTAGACAGAGATAGAGAGAGACAGTGAGATAGAAAGTGAGAAATCACCCCCAGGGGGGATGGCCATTCCACCTTCCCTTTTCCTTCATTCTCCTCCATTCTCCTCTCGGGGCTTTGGGAACACACACACATGCACCTGGTGTGATTTTTCAAGCCCTGCTGCCCCCTTTTTACCTTAAGCCCACTTAGAGGCCGCCCTTCCTGGCCTCCATCACACTTTACTACCACCTCCCAAGACATAAGTCTACTTAAACATCATCTTACAGAACTTCCCCCACATGCCTATTCATGCTAAAATGTTTATGAAGCAAATGTTTATGGACTTCAAACAGTAAGAATTCCAAAAGGCCATAAGTAATGATTGCAATCTACAACCTCATTATCCACACAAAAGAAGTCTTCTTTGTACACATGTACAAAAATCCCAAAGGCCATGATCCTCCACCATTCCCTGCCCAGACAATGAAGCTGTGCCCGCCCGTACAATGCCAACACAGCACTGAATGGAGACATGGCTACCGCCCGTACAATGCCAACACAGCACTGAATGGAGACATGGCCACCGGCATTTGCAGTCACAGCGTGCCTGAGTTTAAGAGAAAAAGAAGGTCGAATTCATTTTCCTTGGCTTTTTAGATGTTAATCCACTCTAAGCCTCCTTGACATTTTTTTGGGGGGAGGGGAAGTGCTCAGACTTGTCAGAAGAAGTTAAAAAAAATCTCACTTAAAATCAATGTGCTGAGATAAACTCATCATTCAGGAAAGCCAGTTTTTAAAATAGAAACATATGTCTAGCCGCTACCCCTGCCCCTCTTCCTTCTTAAGGAGAAACCATTGCTGCATTGGGTTGTCAGTCTGACAGCTTTCCACTTCCTGCAACAACTGCACGTACCTCAAATGATGCTAAGTGGCCATTGTCCAATTCCCTCTGTCAGGGTTCCAAAAGTCTTTAACTGTTCTAAAAGCAAGACCATTTGACTCAAAAACAAATAACCACTTTTGGAAGAGAGTATCAAATTATAACATGTTTCAAAACTTTGATCGTTCTCTCTCAAAATGTGGAATGAGTTCACTCCATGTTTGCTTATTTTGCAGAAATTAAATCCCCTGATAGCGTATGGTCTGATTTTAATAGCAGTTCTAGGTAAGTAAGTTCCAGAAAGCAATCATTCCCTTCACTCAGAGAAGGTGAGCTGAGCCTTTATGAAAGGCAAGCATGCCGTTGGTAATGTGGACTTGGAAGAAGCCGACATTGCTACCCTGTTCTTCCAGCTGTCATCACCTCATCTAATTGATTCCAGAAAGCTAAGAGCCTGATGCTGGGAGGTGATTGGCCATGGGGCTCTTGTGATTTTGCCCATCTTTTGCGTAAAAGCACTGGAGGCTTTTGTTCTGTATGATTCTTTCCTTGAAAACATGTGTGTATATATATATACACACACACACATATATAAAATCAATCAAACAGCCTGGGAGAGTAGACAAAGTGTCTTCTTTCTGGAGGGCAGATTTGTCTCTTGACCAAACTAATAAAGATATTGTCTCATTCCAGGATAAAGTTTGGGCAGGTTTACTATCATCCCTCTTATAAGATTGGGCGTTTCCTAAACTCAGGTCTCCTCAGCTGTAACTACTAGGATCTGTGTCTGCATTGCCCCACACCCTGGGTGTGGGTAAGGGAAGGGGTGAGGCAAAGGGAAATGGCGTAAGCAGGAAGCCCGTGCTGCCTGTGGTCCCCTGAGTCATCAAGTCCTTGGCTCGTGCTTAGGAGTCTTGTATTTTCTTTTCTTTTCTTTCTTTTTTTTTTTTTTTTTTTTTTTTTTTTTTTTGAGAGGTTTTTGCTATAGGGCACGTGCACTCACCAGAAAGACAGAGACAGAGAGACAGAAAATGAGAAATCACCCCCCAGGGGGGATGGCCACGCCACAATCCCTTCTCCTTCATTCTCTCGGCATCTTGCGCATGCACTCACACGCGCCCGGTGTGAGTGTAAGCCTCCGTGTCTGGGACTCGAACCGCGGTCGACTACATGGGAGTTCAGTGACATAGCCGTTACGCTAACTGTTGGTCTCACAGTTCTTGACAACTGAAAACATCTCCAGATCAGTTATCCTGCAAGTATTATGTACCGCCAAGAAAAAAGGAAAAGTACAAAACAGACAGGTTCTTAGGCCCAGCCACCCTGGCACATGCTGCTAAGACGCTGTGCTCTGCAGGCTGGGACCACATGGGAGGCCCGGGCTGGATTCTCGGTCCAACCTAAAGGCTGGGTATGGCGGTGTGCCTTTGTAATCCCAGAGGTTTGGAGAGGCTGAAACATGAGGATCAGAACACAGCGACACTCTGTCGCCTCCCCCCTCCCCCCTCCCGCCAAATCAGACTCCTTCAGGCCACATCAGACTCCCTCATGTCAGGCTGGAGGTCAGTCTTTTCTTAGAGAGGCAAGTGCAGGGAGTCCAGGGCCACCCAAGTCCCAACAGCCATCATACAGGAGAGGCTGGGGATACAGGCTCCAAGCAGGATGAAGTCCATGAGAGAGGGGCAGGGGAGACTCTCTGGCCACAAGAAGACTTCCCTCGGCCTCCAGAACCATGGCAGGCATCAGGACGACCCCATGTGCTGGGCAGGAGCCCTACCGGTTGGGTCAGGAAAACAGGATGTGCAAAGAGCCAAGATTGGGCTTTGGAATACTGGTGGTGCCACAGAATAAAAAGACGTTAGTCACAAAGCAGAAATGCAAACAGTCCAGGGACATGGCAAGATGCTTAGTCTCATCGGTAGTCAGGGAGACACGCACAGAAACAGGAGGCAGTGTGTCCCCCAGTGGATGCAGTGCAATAACTTGCTAATACACAAGGTTGGCGGGAGGTGAGGACATGCACTCTCATTCCACTGCTAGCAGGTCTGTGAATTGACAGAGCTGCTTGGGAGTGTAACCTGGCAGTACCGGTATCACAATGAAAAGAGCTGTGCGTAACCTTTGGAGAAAAGATACAGGCTGGTGTCAGCAACCTTGGATGGCGTGTTTTCCCCTTGAAAATGGCACGGGGGAAAGGGAAGCACGTGAGATGACATCTCCATAACAAGAGCTAGCAAGTCCAGAGCCTGATGGTGTTCTAGGTACTGTAGGGTGTCTTACCTGGTTTGAATAGCGCCATCCTCACGTTGGGAAATCTGAGTCAGAGAGAAGGTAGGTAATGACCACAGGCATTCCGACTGCTCTGCTCCTGACCGCTGGTCTGCTGTGTGCGTGCGTGGAGAGAGGTCTCTCTGTCTCTAGGATGCACCTTACACATAATGAGCCCGAGCTCCCAATCCTGCCCAGAATCCTGCAGCTATTGTGGTAATGCAGGCTCTGGATTCTGTGGCTCCTGGCCTCACCTTGGCTTTGAAGACCAAGAGAAGTTCAGTGGCACACTGATTCTCTGAAACACTAGGGGACCACTAAGGCGACATTGTACTTACATATGAAGGTTTAATACTTCGAAGTCTGAATGGTTTTATTTTAAGCGTTGGTGATGACATGGTCAATTCCTTGATTGTGTTGTTTTGTTTTTGGTTTTGTATTTGTTAGTTAGTTTGTTTTGAGAGGTTTTTTTTCTATAGGGCGCATGCGCTCGCCAGAAAGACAGAGACAGACAGACAGAAAGTGAGAAATCACCCCCCGGGGGGGAATGGCCATGCCACAATCCCTTCTCCTCCATTCTCCTCTTGGGATCTTGAGCACGCATGCATACGTGCCAGCCTGAGTTTAAGCCCCCGTGTCCGGGACTCGAACCACAGTTGACTACGTGGGAGTCCAGCTACATAGGCATTATGCCAACTGCTGGTGCCCCCTGGTTATTTTTCAATGCTTCATTGTGGAGAATTTCAAGTGCATAGAAAAGTAGACCAAGATATTGTAAGACCCCATGTATTCCTCACTCAGTTGCAGCAGTGATCGTCTCATGGCTTACGTTACCTCTAGACCCAAGGGCCATAAACTATGACCCGTGGGTCAAATCTGGCCAGCTACATGTATTTGAATAAAGTTTTATTAGAATGCAGACACCTCCACTCATTTATGGGCTGTCAATGGCTGAGCTGAGTAGTTATGACAGAGACTGTGTAGCCCACAAAGCCTAAAATGTTTATTATATTGCTCATTCTAGGAAAAAAGTTATTGTCTCCTGTTCCAGACACTCCCACTAACCTTCCCCTCCCCATATTATTTTGAAGTAACTCCTAGACATCACGTCATTTTATCTGTAAATATTTTGAGGTGTATCTCTAAAGGAAAAATATTTGTTCTTAAAATTTGCTATAGGGTACATGTGTTTGCTGGGGAGAGAGAGAGAGAGAGAAAACCCCTTGAGGAAGGGTGGCTGTGCCAGAGTCCCTTCTCTTCTGTTCTCCTTTCAAGATTTTGGGCATGCCTGCACACGAGCCCAGCAAGCGTGTTTTTCAAGCTTCTGCATCTGGGACTTGACTATGGGAACCATGCATTTGACCATGTGGGATCCAGCTGCCTTAACCACAATGCCACTGGTTGATTTGAAAACAATTTTTTTTTTTTTTTAAAAGCATAAGCAGGCAAGTTCTGTGGCCTGGTGGTTAAAGGAGCTGGATCCCACATGGCCAGCCATGTGATTTGAGTCCAGGCCCTAGCCCACCAGAATCTTGGGCAAGTTCACATGTACCCAGCATGTTTTCAGGCTGACCAGGCTGGAGACTCGAACCACGGTTGGCACGTGGCTTCCAGCTCTATTGTCCAGTATGCTACCAGCTATGGCACAGACGCTGGGCCAACCAGAGTGTCTTTGAAGGTATTTTGGGCCTTGGAGTCTAAGTTTTATTTTATTAGAGAGGAGAATCAAGCTAGGAAGAAGCTAAGAGATGGGGAGAAAATGGAGATGTCAAGAGAATGTAGGTTTAAAAAAGGCCAAAGAGTAAGTGTAGGGGAAATAAGAAGAGGAGAAAGCCAGACAAACCTAAGGGTAGGATGATGAGGTTCAGGAGTTCAGAGGTGATGATCAAGTTCAGGGGTGGCCATGGTGCAGTGGCTGAGGAGGTGATGGTTACTACAATTGAACCCAGGAGGTCACAGAACTGTGAGATTAGGCTACTGGATGGTCACGTGCACAGATACCACATGTTGATGACAGAGGGTAGGGAGAACAGGTGACTGTCAGCTCCAAGGAACAGATGCTTTTACTTGAAGTACAGAAACAAGAGATTGTGAACAGAGTGGAGTAAAAATGTCACCCTTAACTCTAGACCCTGCCATGTGTGGAGCGTAGGAAGGTGAGCGGCTTTCATTCACTAAGCCTGCAGGAGAAGAGGTGTTCTGGGAGAGCCCAGTTTCAGCTGAGCTCAAGAGTTGGAAGAAGAGCCCTTTGGTGTGAATTAAGATGGAGGGGGTTTGTTTACCTGACAATAGTACATATGATTGATCGGAGAGGGGTTGAAATAGTGTCAGAGGGAGGGAGCCCCACTAGTGTGGGGATGAGAAGGGGAGAGGATAGATGATGAGAGGAGCTTGCCCATTGGGTAGTGGCTGGGAACAACAGACATAAGAGTCACAGCTTAATTAGCTGACCCTAGGTTCCACAAAGGAATCTAGGTGTGATTGAGCACTGGCACAGGCTAGAGCTCCATGACACTATAGGTTGTTGACTGGAAACCAAAACAACTTGTTGGGATTGAAGAGTCCGAGAAGTTAGTCCCCAGGGCCATAGTCTTGTGGTAGAAATGGCGGGGGCAGCTCCCAGGGTCAGGGGAATGATCACTTGGACTGATTCGCCTTGCCCAGCCAGTTCTTCATCTGGTTTCACCAGAAACACTATTTTTGAGTTTCTAGAACTAGGAGTTATCCTAACAGTTACAGTCCTGTGTGGACATTGCTGAAATTCCCTCACACAGACATTACAGTGAACTCCCGTCCACCCACAGACACATCTCACAAGGTGTGTGTGTCAGTTATGCTAAAGAGAACATTGTTGGAGAAGGATTACTAAGGGTTTCAGTTTTTTAAAAAAACCTTCGAGAGTGAGGCTACACACTTGAAAGTTTGGTAAGTGGCCCCTTTCTCTTTCCTTCCTTCCTGGCTCCATGCTGTAATGGCTGTAAGGTGATGAAGTGATTAAGGGCAAACCTCTGGGGCACTGTGTATCTGAGAGCTGTTTTGGACCTATTTCTGACCCAGAATCTTAAACAGATTGTGATGTCAGTCTCAGAGAATCACTCAGGATTTACTGCCACACAAAACTCTTCTCGAATTTGGAAAAGAGGACTAGGAAAGAAGGCATCGGCCTTTTCTGGAGTCCTGCTACCTGCTCATTTAGTTTCAGGTAGTTCTCTGAGGTCTTGAGTTCAATGTCCACCTTCATTTGCATTGCAGTTGTAAGTCCTAAAAGAGCAGTCGTTTTCCCACAGTAGAAAGTGATGTTAATGAGTGGAAAGTATTTTCATAGAGAAAATAAAAGTTACATTTTTTTCCAGAAAAGCCAATAACCATGCATATAAGTAAACATAGAATCAATATCAAACATTCTTACTTAGATCAATGTTCCAAGGTGATTATTTGCATAATTATTATTACAAAAGAATTGAAATAGACTACATGGGCTATGGAACACCAGGCTAAGCCACTTAAGCAGAAAAAGTATCTTTGACGACAGGGTTTTCAAGAAGTGCTATAAAAGTCAGACAATTTAACATTTCTCTGCATTTGTGGTTGGTGTTGTTATTATTCTAGAAATGTTGTATAGAGAAGTTAATCAACTCAGGTAGACCAATAAGAAATACTGGGGGGGGGGGAAGAGAAGAACTGGCATTCCCCTATTTTATAATATAATGTAGAATAATTCAGAAATGAATGAGAAGATAGTGTAGCATTATATTGAAAGCAAATATTGGCACTTTTTTTTTTTTTTTACAAGAAAGGTGTTTTACAATATTTCTCTGGGTACATTACAATTTTCCAGTTTATAGTTCTAAAATGGGGGGGAGGGGTTCCTACGAGGTGATATCAAAAAACAGAGACCTGACATAAGAAGTCAAAGATAAAGATACAAAAGGTAATAGAGACATTCACTGGTCCGCAGAGAAAAGGCCATCTGGACAGAAGCCCGAAACGAGCCAGACACCGTCCACTGCAATTTCGCCAGTTTTGCCCTTGCCACGTTCTGCTTCAAAAATGATCTGATAATAGAGACGGAATAAGACATGACCTCAGAACCTTCATAACAATGATATAAACAAATTGCTTAATAGTTACTACTGAGGACTACACTCATGCATCTCCACAGGGTAGAAATTAGCTTTGACATTGAATATACGGTCATGTACAGGTTAAGTATCGCTTAACGGAAATGCTTGGAACCAAAAGTGTTTTCAATTTGGGATTTCTCTTTTCTTGGATTTTGAATATTTGACATATATAATGAGGTATCTTGGGGATGGGACTCAAGTCTAAACGCAAAGTTCATTTATGTTTCATATATACCTTAAATGAATAGTCTGAAGGTCGTTTATACGATCTTTTTGTATTGCAGTGTTTTGACTGAGACATGTCACGTCATATTGGCACTGAAAAAGTTTTGGATTTTGGAGCATTTTAGATTTTGGATTTCAGATTATGAAACCTGTATTATGTTTTCCAGATGTCAGCCATCCACTTTGAAAGTTCTGTTCAGAAAACAGGGTCACCTAAAGCAACACCTAAAGGATTCTGAAAAGCCCCATAGAGTTGAGAAGGGTAAGATTTAAAAGGACATCCTGGAATTCTCATTTAAAGAAAAATAAACCCCCAAATATATTTAATTTTCTTTTTAAAACCAGGTTAAGAGAAACGTAATATTTCTTGTGAAAATCCAATGCAAAACTGTATAATCACAAGGGAATTATTTGGATAAAGTCATATTTTGGTAGTTTGTAGTAGTATAGTTATTTTTCTTAAAATATTGGTTTATGTATTTGAAAATTATCTGGAATTTTATTGTTTTCATGCATCGAAAAATGTTTCATAATATACTATAATCATTTTTGGGGGGGAGAGGTTTTTGCTATAGGGCGTGTGTACTCGCCAGAAAGACAGAGAGGGACAGAGAGATAGAAAGCGAGGAATCACCCCCCAGGGGGGATGGCCACGCCGCAATCCCTTCTCCTCCATTCTCCTCTCGGGATCTTGGGCATGCACACACACACGCCCGACATGAGTTTAAGCCACCGGGTCCGGGACTCAAACTGCAGTCGACTACATGGGAGTTCAGTGACATAGCCATTGCACTAACTGCTGGTCCCCTATAATCATTTTTTAATCTCAGAAATTTATTAAGAATCAAAAGAGCAACAAATTTCTTTTTTTTTTTTTTTCTTTTTCTTTTTTTGGAGAGGTTTTTGCTATAGGGCACGTGCGCTCGCCAGATAGACAGAGAGAGACAGAGAGATAGAAAGCAGGAAATCACCCCCCAGGGGGGATGGCCACGCCGCAATCCCTTCTCCTCCATTCTCCTCTCGGGATCTTGGGCACGCACGCACACGCGCCCGGCGTGAGTTTAAGCCGCCGGGTCCGGGACTCGAACCGTGGTCGACTACGTGGGAGTCCAGCGACATAGCCATTACGCTAACTGCTGGTCCCAACAAATTTCTTTATATTAGGTATAAAGATGTATTTTAATCATGACGTACTTTTCTGTTTTTTTTTTCCCTGTGGAAAAATGAGTCATGACTTTCCCGACAACCCAATATTTAAAACATTTAGAATGAATAGAGAACAAAGAAAAACTACTTCAAAAAATCTTCAAACTGGGACCAGCAGTTAGCGTAATGGCTATGTCGCTGGACTCCCACGTAGTCGACCGCGGTTCTTGTCCTGGACCCGGTGACTTAAAACTCACGGCGGGCGCGTGTGCGTGCGTGCCCAAGATCCCAAGAGGAGAATGGAGAAGGGATTGCGGCGTGACCATCCCCCCTGGGGGGTGATTTCTCGCTTTCTGTCTCTCTGTCTCTGTCTGTCTGTCTGGCGAGCGCACGCGCCCTATGGCAAAAAACCTCTCAAAAAAAAATCTTCAAACTGAATGCTAAACAACAGGGCTCTTTCAATGAAATTAAGGCTACACAATGGCTATCAACTTGACCTCTGGGAAGGCTGGAGACGGGATAAGTAAAGTCAGTCAGGTAGGCAGTCAGTCAGGTCTGTCTGGGGGCAGACTGACCCCCAACAAACAACTGGGCTTCCCTGGTGGGCAAGACTTGGTGAGTGTTGCCATACAGGGTTGCTGGGAGGATTAAAAGCTGCTAGGAGAGGGGACCAGCAGTTGGCGTAATGGCTATATCACTGGACTCCCATGTAGTCGACCGCAGTTCAAGTCCCGGACCTGGTGGCTTAAACTCACGCCGGGCGCGTGTGCGTGTGTGCCCAAGATCCCCCATGCCCAAGATCCCGAGAGGAGAATGGAGGAGAAGGGATTGCAGTGTGGCCATCCCCCCTGGGGGTGATTTCTTGCTTTCTGTCTTTCTGGCAAGCATACGTGCTCTATAGCAAAAACCTCTCTCTCTCTCTATATATATATATCTATATCTATATATAGATATATAGATATAGATATATATATAAAAGCTGCTGGGAGAGAACAAGCGCAAGCTTGTGCCTGGTTTCTCCTGAATTCTGCCCCTTGAACCTTCTCCCTTAGCTGATTTTAATCTCTATAAACTGTAGTTGTGAATAACAGCTTTTCTGAGTTCTGAGTCCTTCGAGGAGATTATCAAATCTGGGGACTCCCAACAGCCACTGTCAGTTCATTTCAAAAAACGTTTCCAAAATCACCTTCTACGTAGCTGCCATTCTTTGTCTTAAATTCTGGGCATCGGACAGAAGAGCACAATAATCTTTTGCACGGTCAGAAATGTCTAGCTGGCTTTGGGTGGAAGTTGGGGAGAGGAGCCTGACACACAAACAGGTCTCCAGAGAATGGGATATGCAGGCACCTGATGAGTATTGCCAATAGTTGTGCTGATTAATTGCCTGGCCTATTTCACTCTAGAATGTAAGCCCTTAAGGCATGAGGGGAAAGTGCTAGGCATCTTTGTAATCCCAGTACCTAGGCACATCAGTAAATGTTTCAATGTGTTTGTTAAACCATTGGAAAAGAATGCGAATGTCTAATTTAATTATTTCCCCCACTTACACTTTGGGCAGTATCAATCCCTTGATACAACGGAATCTTCCCTGTCTTCCATCTGTCGCCCTCACTCCTGGTCTCTTCCCACGCCAGGGCACTGTTACTGTTTTTCACAAACACTCGAAGTTTCCCTACTTTGTCACCGGCCAGCCGGTAATCAAAGAGCAAACAGAAGTTGCTTTGCGGCTGAAGGTCAGGGAGGAGAAGTTTCAACCGGCCAATGTCCTTCTTGTGCCCTGCCAAGGCTGGAACTGCCAGATAATAGCCAACAGCTTTAAGAGAAAAATAAAAATTACACACTTAATGAGGCCATTGTAAGGGGTTTGGCTATAATGTATAAAATAGCTATAAAACATGAATAATAATCTCCTGTGGGAAAAGCTGAAGTCCTTTTCATTTTGAACATAGAAAGAAACTTTTCATACTAAAATAAATTTTAGGGATTACAAAGTTGAAATCCTTTGTTATACAGAGAAGGAAAATGAGGAAATTTTTCCATGTTTACAAAGCTTGGTAGTAGCAGGTATGGAATAAGAATCTATCAGGGGACATGGTGGTTAAGTCACCGGACTCCCACACGGCTGACTCATGGTCAAGGCCTGGACCTTGCAGCTTGCTATCTCACTTTCTCTCTCTTTCTCTCTGGTGAGTGTACATGCCCTATATCAAATTTTTTAAAATGACATTTTTTTTTTAAAAAGAGAATCTAATTATATGGTCCTTTAACGCTGCCAGGCATTTGTGGCTGATGGAGAACTTGCACTCCAGAACCGCCTGTTCACATTGATTCTTTGGACCTTGGACTCATTTCTCCATTGAGTCAAGGATGTACATGAGGGCCAGCTCCACAGGTGGTGCTTGATCCAGAACACACCTATACTGTCTGATGGCTTTATAGTGTTCAGCTGCCACATGCAACATACCATGCTTGAGTTCTGATTTACAAGGACAGGAACATATCCCCTATGCCTGTGACTCTTCTAAGTATCGTTTAACTCACGTTAGTGGACTTTTCTACTCATAATGGCTTTCATGCTTTGACGGTGATTCTACTAAAATTCCAGGTTTAAGTGAAGGTCATACTTCTTTTCAAGATTACTGCATCGCACAAAAGAAACAAATAAAAACACTTCAAAACTACATAATACCATGGCTAGGAAACCAGGAAAAAGGAACAACTTCTTTCCACATTTCCCAACACTCCCAAACTTCAGATGAATCCCACTGTCTATCTCAACAGCAGAAGAGCGAATATGGCAGAAGCTTGCTGGAGCATTCTTTGAGGTGTGCAGGACAGGGATTAAGGAGACATTGGCTGGATGGAGTTTGTCACCATCAGAGGAGACCTCAGAGGGTCTGAAGGTTTCTAAAGGTGACAAACAACCCTAATCTTCTCAGTGACAGGAATAATAACCTTTCGTCATTGGTGAGCCTTTTTTCCGCCTTCACCATATCACAGAACATGAAATCTTAATCTAAGTACCGTTATCTCGATCAGTAAGATTCCAGTCGAAATCGTCCTCTCCATCCTGTTTCCAGTCACAGACCCCATGATCAAAGCTGCAGTCAACTGAGATATTTAAATTTGCTTTAAAAAGAGAGAGGGAGAGAGAGAGAGCATTTCATAACCAGTAAGAACATTAGAAAGAAGTCTAACATGTATACTCCAGAAGGCAATGCCATACTTTCAGTTCTAGAGACAATGGAATTGCAAGGCCTTCAAGAGAGTGTCAAACCAGATATGCAGTTTCAAGTTAAATCTGTGAAGCCATTTGGAACAGGTCCTGCTATGATCTTAAAAATGAAAACAAAAGGGCAGCGGACACCAGGACTCCAAGATGGCGTCAGTCGTACCAGTGAAGGAAAAGAAACTCATGGATGTCAAACTCGGGGAGCTGCCAAGCTGGATACTGATGCGGGATTTTACCCCTAAAGGCATTGCTGGAACATTTCAGAGAGGTTACTACCGGTATTACAACAAGTACGTCAACGTGAAGAAAAGGGGGTGTTGCTGGGGTTTCTATGGTGCTGGCCGCACCATAGAAACTTCAGCTACTACCTTTCCTATAAGGAACTCAAACACGAGCGGCGACGTAAATACCACTGAAGAGGGCCAGCATGGAGGGCATACGCTGAACCAGACCTTCATCTCCTTGGCTTAGCACCTCTCCAAAGGATCTCGTTGAGTACTTTCATATCCCAGTTGAGAAATCACATCCAATAAAAGATGACTGGTATGTGTAAAAAAAAACAAAACAAAACAAAACAAAAGGACCAGCAGATGGCATAATGGTTACGTCACTTGACTCCCACATAGTCGACTGCAGTTCAAGTCTCAGACCTGGCAGCTTAAAACTCAGGCTGGGTGACTGCGTGTGTGCACCCGATTCCAAGAGCAGAATGGAGGAGAAGGGATTGCAGCGTGGCCGTTCTCCCTGGGGATGGGGGTGGGAGTGATTTCTCACTTTCTGTCTTTCTGGCGAGCACATGCACCCTATAGCAAAAATCTCTCTCTCAAAAAGAAAAAAAAAAAGAAAAAAAAAGAAAAATATTTATGAAAAAATAAGTAATGGGCAAGATCCCTTGAGCAAAGAGATATAAATATACAATATAAGCAATGGTTAAAAAAAATTTAGGCCAGAAAATAAAATCTCTCCTATCCAAGTACACCTTGCCAGAACTTTCAGATTTCTGAAAAGTAAGTTTCATGTAGTCCATGACTAACTAACACTCACTTAGTACATAAGTATACAAATCCTGTTTTTTATTTGCTGTGTCTTGTGATGTTTTAACACCTTTGAGTTTGGACCAGGCTTTATGACCTGGAGAGAGACTGGTCCTTCTAGGGCTGACTAATTTCTAAAGGTGTTAAACTTGTTTGGGAGCACACCTCTCATATGCAAGCCAAATACTGCCTTTACCTACCTCTCACACACCGATCCAATATTTCCCCTGCCCTAATCAATCTAGGGCCAGACAGCAGAGGGCTAGGGATGGGCCCCGCTCCCCAAAACCCACCAGAATTATTCCAGCTAGCCAAGTTTAGGTTGTTGTCCCTGCCCTGCTCTGCCTTTCCCACACAATCTCCAATAAAGACTGTGGCCTCTGGGACCAGCAGTTAGCGAGCGTAATGGCTATGTTGCTGGACTCCCACGTAGTCGACCACGGTTCGAGTCCCAGACCCGGTGGCTTAAACTCACGCTGGGTGCGTGTGCGTGTGTGCCCAAGATCCCGAGAGGAGAATGGAGGAGAAGGGATTGCGGCATGGCCATCCCCCCTGGGGGGTGATTTCTCGCTTTCTGTCTCTCTGTCTCTCTCCATCTGTCTGGCGAGCGCACGCACCCTATAGCAAAAACTCCTCCACAAAAAAGGAAAAAGAAAAAGACTGTGGCCTCTGTACATCCCCAGGAAAGGGACTCTGTATGCTGTGAAGATATCTGCACGTCGGGACCAGCAGTTAGCGTAATGGCTATGTCGCTGGACTCCCACGTAGTCGACCACGGTTCGCGTCCTGGACCTGGTGGCTTAAAACTCACACCGGGCGCGTGTGTGTGCGTGCCCAAGATCCCGAGAGGAGAATGGAGGAGAGGGGATTGCAGCGTGGCCATCCCCTCTGGGGGGTGATTTCTCGCTTTCTGTCTCTCTGTCTCTCTCTGTCTGTCTGGCGAGCGCACACGCCCTATAGCAAAAACCTCTCCAAAAAATAAAAAAAATAAAAAAAGATATCTGCACATCAGTGTTTATCGTAGCATTATTTACAAAAGCCAAGATATACAAACCCCTAAGTGCTCATCAATAGGTGAATGGATAAAGAAAACGTGCTGCACGTACATGATGGAATACAATGCAGCCATTAAAAAAGGATGAAATCCAGTCGTTTGAGGTTAAATGGGTGAGTCTGGAGGACGTTATGTCAAATGAAATAAACCAGGTATGCAACGTGACATACCATACGTTCTCCTCATATATGGAAATTGGAAAAAAAGTGACTTCATAGAAGTAGAGAGATGTAGAATGACTACCAAACTGGGGAGGGTGGGAGCAGAACTGAGGGATGCTGATTAAAGGAAACAAAATTGCAGGAAGATAGAAGGACCAATGTCAAAAGTTATAAAATACAACAGGGAGAAGGTGGGTAACAACTTACTGTAGATAGTGTTATGAATGGTTAAGATAATGGGTATGCTAAGCTCCCCGACTTAATCATTACAGACTGCATCTATGGGCTAAAAAAATGACATGGTAACAATTGTTATGTTAATCCAAAAATTCATTAAAAATAAAAGACTGTGGCCTAGGCTTTCCTCTAGGCTAGCTTCTGTCTCCTATCCCAAATCGGGTGCTCGTTTCCAATCTTTGGTATTCTTTTTTTTTTTTTTTTTTTTGGAGAGGTTTTCGCTATAGGACATGTGCGCTTGCCAGACAGACAGAGAGAGACAGAGAGACAGAAAGCAAGAAATCACCTCCCAGGGGGGATGGCCACACTGCAATCCCTTCTCCATTCTCCTCTTGGGATCTTGGGCATGCACGCACACGCGCCCGGCGTGAGTTTAAGCCACCAGGTCCGGGACTCGAACCATGGTTGACTACATGGGAGTCCAGCGACATAGCCATTACGCTAACCGCTGGTCCCATCTTTGGTATTCTTCAGTCCCATCTTTGGTATTCTTCAATGAGTGTTACTACTAGCTTGAGAAATCGATACCATCCCACAACTTGTGGGATGTAACTTTTCAGTTAGTTATCATTGTGGTGGCACGTTTGTCCCAACTCTCCTCTCTTCCTTGACATGGGGCATGTAAACTGGGGTGGGATCATAGGACAGTAGATGACAAGCTACTCCATAACAGGCTGAAATTCAAGTGTTTGGGCTCCTGAACACACTATTCCATTTGTTTAGCACTGCATGGTTTGCATGCTTTTAAATATAGTTTACGATTTAACCACACCAGCCTGGAAGTAGATGCTATTGGTATCGCACCACTAGCACCTGAGTTCTCTTACAGATGCAGGCTTTCCACTGCAAATGCCCACAGTTCTTTGTTGAAAGTGTTCTCCTGCTGAGATGCTTGACCTGACTTAGATAGGCTCGAATGCTGGGAGTTATTTCCCAGGGAGAGCCCTCTGCTGGCGATGGACAGGAGTTGGTAGCTAGCTACTGTCAGCTCCTTGTTGGGCAGAACCTCAAGTGCAGGGCTGAAGCCAGGCTGAAATCCAGGTTCTCTCCACCCTTGCAGGGAGCCCAAGTAGGAGGAGGTCCAGCTGCCAGTTACGTCCCTCCTGGCTTCATGGCAGGCCAGGAGCCCCAGGGAACTAGCAGTATTCAAACAATGCATGATGGGAGCGAGGGATGCACGTCCCTCCAGTCAGATAATGCGAAGCCATGGCTTCTACGTTGGCTCTCAGAATTTTCCAGTGGGACTGAGCTCCAGATGCCCGGTGGTGACTTGCCTCCGTCTCTAACACGTCTCACTTCTCCACTCCCCACCCACTGTTTCCTGGATTCTCCGCCCACCCCATAAGCCACCTGCACACAGATTCTTGTCTCAGAGCCTGCCTCTGGGGGTCCCAGCCTAGCACAGCACCTACGACAGAAGTGTGGCCCTGATTCCCGCTTCACCCATGAAAGCAATGGGACAGCTGGAATCAGATAGCAGCCCTCCGGTGGTGACTGAGCCCTCTGGTCACCTCACTCAGGGAGAGCTGTTGAAAGTATAGGTTCAGGGGCCGGCAGGTGGCGTGGTGGTTAAGAGCGCTGGATTCCCACATGGCCGATCACGGCCCGAGTTCGGGACCTGGAGGCTCGCTTTCTCACTTTCCCTTTCTCTCTCTCCTGGCCCCTCTCTGGTCAAAATTTAAAAATGATTAGCAACAAATGGAATTAAATAAATAAATATTAAAAAAAGACTGTCAACGTCTTTAAAAAAAAAAAGAAAGAAAGTACAGGCTCACACACTCATGGGCAAAGCATTAAACTTGCTGTGTTTCATTAAGGCTCATGGAAGAAACCATAAAATAAGAAACCTGGTGGCTTGGGGATCTGTAGAGGACTCAGTCCCTTTGGGGCACTCAGCAAGTGTGAAGCAGAACTGGGACATTGCCCTCCTGACTAGGAAAACGGGCAGTAAGATGTGTAATGCTGAGAAATAGTTTTAAAAAATAGGGCACGCGAGGGACCAGCAGTTAGCATAATGGCTATGTCGTTGGACTCCCACATAGTAGATCGCGGTTTGCATCCTGGACCCGGTGACTTAAAAACTCATTCGGGGCGTGTGTGCCCAAGATCCCGAGAGGAGAATGGAGGAGAAGGGATTGCAGCATGGCCACCTCCCCCCCTCCGGGGGGTGATTTCTCACTTTCTGTCTCTCTGTCTCTCTCTGTCTGTCTGGCGAGCGCACGAGCCGTATAGCGAAAACCTCTCCAAAAAAAAAAAAAAAAAAAGAAGAAGAAAATAGGGCACGCATGGGAAAACCGGAGGCAAACAAGTTACCTAGAGGTACTTGGCCAAGGGTTTCTAGCCTTTAACGAGTTTTTAGTAGAAGCTTCTTAGATCCAGTCTGGAGGACTGAACCAGAGAGGCACTTTCTTCATAGTGGAGACTGTCTTATAAACCAAAGGGCTAGAACTGGAGAATGGGCTGACAGGGTAGGTGCAAAAGGGAACCGATGTAGCACAAGGTCAGGACATGCACGGAGGTCAGCAAAAGAAAGTTAGAAAAGGAGAGAGAAGATCAAGGCCTCTGTACTTACACCAAGGGAAATGGCGACAGACAGAAATCGGTGTTTCCCTGCAGTCTGTATGAACATGCCATACATCATTCGTCATGGGTGCTAGGAGTTCGAAACAAGCTGTGAGGAATGAGCGATCCTGCCCAAGAACTTCCAGCTTATGAGGCTTTAGTGGATTAATTATGAACGTGACCCAGTTGCTATCCCTCCCTATATTCTCACTCCTTGCTATGATTTTGCAGCTCCTTCCCAACTTAAAAGTCTGGGCTGACGGGACCAGCAGTTAGCATAATGGTTATGTCGCTGGACTCCCATGTAGTTGACCGCGGTTCGCATCCCGGACCCAGTGGCTTAAACTCACGCCAGGCGCGTGTGCGTGCGTGCCCAAGATCCCGAGAGGAGAATGGAGGAGAAGGGATTGCGGCGTGGTCATCCCCCCGGGGGGGTGATTTCTGGCTTTCTGTCTCTCTGTCTGTCAGGCAAGTGCACGCACTCTATAGCAAAAAAAAAAAAAAAAAAAAAAAAAAAAAAAAAAAAAAAAAAAGTCTGGGCTGGCCTTGGGACTTGCCTTGGCCAGTAGAACATGATAGAAGTGACACTGAGCCAGTTCTGGCCTAGACCTCAGTAGGCCTGTGTGCCTCCCCTGTCTTTTTCAGAACCCTGCTACTGTAAGCTCCAACAGGGACCGTGCAGGGCAGAGCGAAGAGTCCTGCTGTCCCAACTGAGGCCCCAGGTGTGCTTGAGAGCGAAGTTGAAATCAGCAAAGTCACCAAAGCCAGTGCACAACGGACTGCAGACCCATGGCTGTGCCCACCCCACGAAGCTCAAAACTGCCCAACCAATCCACAGGCAGAAGTACACATGGAAACAGGTACTCTGGGCCAGATTTCAGGTTCCTCAGGTTCTGGAGTTGAAGAAATGGGTAAGTTTTGGGAGAAATTGCTCACGTATACAGTCCCATCTCCGCAGAAACAACTGCCTCAACCTTCACTCCTGGTGTCCGCTGGGATGGCGGAGAGAAGATAATCCCCTTAGTGTTGGATATTGTAGTCATTACTGATCCTGCGAGGACCTGCTGTTTTAACACTGGCGTTGTGCATCACCAGTAATCATTTTTCCCTTGGGGCTTTTGGAATGAAGCAGTGATTCATAAACAATCATCTTACTCTATGAAGAAATGAGAACGACCTGGGACAGGAGAGTGCACACACTCAGAGGACAGCGTTACGTACCTTTGTGTTCCAGTTTGGATGTTAGTGCTTTCCTTTGGACCAGAACCAGACCCAATTCATCTGCTTCATTCACCTTGGGAGCTAATAAAGAGTACCTGTCAGTTAAGAAAACCCCCAAGACCCCAAATGCTCAGAAGGCATGAATCAAATGGCTGAACAAAGAAATGTTTTCCCATGTATTCTATTTACAGAAGACACTAGAGCAGCGTTTCCCAGCATTTCCATATCGTTCGCATTGGTCCCAGTTTCCTCGTCTGGAGCACCTTTGTCTAAGGGTTCCCTTAGATAAACTAAGCATCTTACTCTTCCAACATGCTTATTCTCACTAGGTCTTGAAATGCACTTTTCTGAGATGTTCACGTCTGTTAAGGGAGATGATGTCGTTGCTATGCTAGCTCTTGGGTGGGTGGGCCTGTGTCTACCTCTCCCCTGGTTAAATCCAACTGGAGTTTGAATATACACATGAGCACCTGTCACAGAGCCCAAAACAGGCAAGGAAAAAATACAGAGGGAGCAAGAAATGCCTGGCAAGTATGAAATGGAGAGTCTCTGTGTGGAGATCCAGGGTAGGTGAATACAGGCACTGTCCCGGAGGAGCACAGTGACCAGTGGAACAACAGATATGGTGGTTATTTGCTTCACCTAGAAAACCTAAGCTTCACTACAAAAATCACTCCCCCTTCACAATGGTCTATTTTGGCTTTTAAAATCATAACCACTCAATGGTGGAGTTCTATTATCATAGAGTGGGCCTATAAAAAGTATCTTCAAAAAGTAAAAAAGGAGTTGGCCCTGTAGTGCAGCAGTTCAGCACTATGATAGGGAGCTGGATCTCACATAGTTGACCACGGTTTGAATCCTGATCTTGGTTACTTGAAAAACACGGTGCATGTGTGTGCATGCCCAGGGTCCTGACGGGATGGAGCAGTGAAGGAAAAGGGACTGTGACGGGATCATGCCCCATGGAGAGGTGCTCTCTTTTACTAACATGAGTTTTCTGGCAATTAAACTTTTTGTTTTTAAAGTGAAAAGGTAGAGCTTGGTAGACCCACATCGTGAGAGTCTCTCTGCTTTTGGGGGTGCGTCAGGTGGAGAGCACAGCAGGCTTCCTTGGCTGAGAATGGGAAGGGAGGGTCTACTTTAAATAGGGCACCCCCAGATAAGGGAACAGGACTCGCTCTCCTCGTTTCTCAGAGCAGCAAGTTCAATCTGGTATCTGTAGAAGGTGTTTGTGTTTGTTTTTAGAATTTACAGAGAACCCTGATTCTTAAGACTTCAGATCAAACCCACTTTGTGCAAGGCATAGAATTGTCTTTTTTCATTTGCCAAAAGAAATTGCAATTCATTTTCACAGAGTGGATAAAATAAAAGTGATACTCACAAAACACATCTCCTCGGAGACTTTGCTCCCGCTCCACGTCATTCTCCAGGCCTTTCTCTGCCCTCTCCTCTTCCCCAGGCCTCTCTTTCATTCTCTCCTTACTGTCTTTTGTGTCTCCCTTAGAGTTCCTGCCATGGGGAGCACCTTCTTCATAGCGGAAGGGTCGCAAGTTCACTCGAGAGGTGGGAATCCCAGTGGGTTCTAGAATCACGTTCTTAGTTCTTGCTTTCTTTTTCAAGATGTTCTTGTGAGCAAGCAACTTCTTGATTCTATCCTTGATGGTACCAGGCGCTCTGAGGATCTCCTTCACAGAATTTCCAGGAATGACTAAAACAAACCATAGCAGGAGAGAAGTTTCAGATCAGTCACAAAACAGAGGGAGCACCTCGCAAGTGTTAATATGCAGAAAGCGAATGTTTCCAGAATGAACCTGCATGAGGGCCTAGCATTTGCTGTTCTAGGAAGAACTCTATGTGTTCCAGTGTTATGGTAGTTATCTCAACGGCCTTTTGTTAAAGGCCACACTTTGTTTTGCCTCAGAGACTACTTTAGTGACAAAACAGTCACTGCTACCTAGTTGGGCTACAGATCACAAAGCGATGGATTTGCCAGATTCCCACAGCCATTTGGTAGTCCCTAAAGTTGGCACTGTCCAGGAAACCCTATGGATCGGACTATTTTTTAAAGAATTATTTATTTTAAATTGTATTTATTGTTATTATTAATATTTTAAAATTTGCTATAGGGCACGTGTGTGTGTGTGTGTGTGTGTGTGAGAGAGAGAGAGAGAGAGAGAGAGAGAGAGAGAGAAAAGAGAAGTGAAAAAGCAAGCCGCCAGATCCAGGACTCGAACTGCTTGAACTCCCATGTGAGAGAGTCCAGCGCCTTAACCACCATGCTACCTGCTGGCCCTATATCTGTCCAAATTTAATGTTCAAAGATTACAGTTACAGCAGTGGGTCGAACCACATAAAGTGTCAATAATGGGCCATTTGCGATGACAAAAATAGTGATTTCATTTTAGTTAGTTTATTTAGTTCAAAGTACACAAACCTAATTTTTGCTCCCCCTTTTCTCTCCCTTTTGCATTTCTTCACCTCAGTCAACCACTGTCTAAAGCCAAATGATTTTATTTATGGAATCTTTTTGAGAGGCTTCTGTATTTGTTGTTTTGCATTCATTTCCTATTTCTCAGCACGAATTAAATTGCTTGTAAAGATACAGCTCTAGGGGCCAGGTGATGGTGTAGTGGAGGCACAAACGGACCCCCATGGGAAAGGTCCAGTGTTCATGTCCCTGGGACCTTCTTGAGCACACTGAGCATGCGCACAGGCCGGCCGAGACTGGGGACGGATTGTTGCATGAAGATAGTGTTGAGGGCGTGCCCGGTCACCCGTCTCACTCTCCTGGAAGAAAGAGATGAACAAACTTTGGGGAAATATATACCTCTAGATCAATTCCTCTTACCTCCAGTGCATCAATGACCCTTGGTAGGGGGATATTAGTGTAGAATAACTTCTTAGTAGAATAAGAGGTCAGTGAGCCCAATACTCTGGTTTTATTGATGATACAACATGATTATGTTAAGTGACTTGCACCAAATCACTCAGCTAGCTAGGGGCAGGGCTAGAATTTGAGGGTAATGCATATAAATGACTGTTCTTCTTTCTTTTTTTCAAAGATTTATTTTATTTATTCATTCATTTATTTTAATTTGACCAGAGAGAGAGAGACAAAGAGAGAGAGAGAGAGAAAGGGAAAGTGAGAAAGCAAGCCACCAGGTCCAGGACTTGAACCGTGGTCAGCCATGCGGGAGTGTCCAGCACCTTAACCACCATGCCACCTGCTGGTCCCAATGACTTACAGATTTATTTTTGCTTTAAGGTTAAGAGTTACTTTTCTCAGGACCAGCAGTTGGTGTAATGGCTATGTTGCTGGACTCCCATGTAGTCGACTGCAGTTCGAGTCCCAGACTTGGTGGCTTAAACTCACGAAAGGTGCATGTGCATGTGAGCCCAACATCCCCAGAGGAGAATGGAGGAGAAGGGACTGTGGCATGGCCACCTCCCCCGGGAGGTGATTTCTCACTTTCTGTCTCTCTGTCTCTGTCTGGTGAGTGCACTATAACAAAAACCTCCCTCTCCCCCCCAAAAAAGAGTTACTTTTCTCTAGATTGGCTCAAATTCCTTGAGATCTGTAATCCAAAGATACATGCCTCTATGTCAGGGATATATTCAGGATAATTAGAAATATCCAACTGATGTTGGGACCAGTGGATGGCATAATGATTACATTGCTGGACTCCCACATAGTCAACCACAATTCAAGTCCTGGACCTGGCGGCTTCAAACTCATACCAGGTAGGTGCATGTGCACGCGTGCCCAAGATCCTGAGAAGGGATTGTGGCATGGCATCCTCCCTAGGAGCTGATTTCTTGCTTTCCGTTTTTCTGTCTCTCCAGGAAGCACACACACCAATCTCTCTTAAAAAAAAAAAAAAAAAAAAAAAAAAAGGAAAGAAAAGAAATTTCCAACTGATGCAAAAGAGATAATTTATTAAAAAATTTTAAAACACTGATCCTTAAGATCAAATATTGGGTTGTTGGAAAAGTCATGGCGCATTTTTGCATAGAAAAATGCACCATGACTTTTCTGACAGCCCAATGTGTCATCCTACTATAAAACACCTAGGGATGTGTTAGTCTAAGACCAAGCAAGAAAGGGTCTATTAACACCTGACTCTACTCAATTCTACTACTTGGAGATAGTATAGAGGGAAAGGAAATGAGGGTGTGGACATCAATGTTGATGCTTACAAAGAATCTATAAAAATAAATCGGATTGGAATTTTATTAGCATATTTTTCTTAAAATGTTTTAATCGGTTCTGCTTTTTAAAAAATTTTTATTTTCCATCATTTAGCTGATATAATCTGCACCAAAGTAGTGGAAAATTGGGAACTTGTATAGAGATAGTATAGAGGGAAAGGAAATGAGGGTGTGGACATCAATGTTGATGCTTACAAAGAATCTATAAAAATAAATCGGATTGGAATTTTATTAGCATATTTTTCTTAAAATGTTTTAATAGGTTCTGCTTTTTAAAAAATTTTTATTTTCCATCATTTAGCTGATATAATCTGCACCAAAGTAGTGGAAAAATAAACAAGGAGAAATCTACAATATTTTGGGAAAGAGGAAGAAAAAATGCTTTGAAAAAACTATATGCCCTTGATTAATGCATTGTTTTACTATGGAATTGATCTAAGGCTGGTATGTCAAAGGAACAGCATTTTTCTTGTCAATGAAATATTCTAGTTATTTATCATCATGACAACATGTCACAGTGCTTATAGTTACAAAACCAACTAGTACTAATACAAGTAATACATCCTTCCTCAGTTGCCTGACCTTCAGCCTGGCCTGTTTCGACTCCTGCTCCGTGCTGATTGTAACGGGCTACTCATATATAGACCTTCCCCTGGAAGGCGCACTGCGTAATTCTGTCCACAGTTCCAGGAATCATTCCCCAGTAATCAGCATGAAAAATGAACAGGAAACACTCATTCCTTGTAAATTTCCTTTATGTAATCAGGAACACAAAACTAAGAACCGTTAATGAATAATGAAGACAGGGTTTCAATCCACACTAGGCAAACCTAAACATCTGCTTTAAGTTTCTGCTTTGAAGTTCCCAATTTTCCTATTGAAAAGAAAAAAAAAAAACATCATAACTTTTGCAGTATCAACAATTTCACTCCCTTAATGTGCAAAGAGAAAACTGGGCAAGGATAAAAATGCAGTGTAATGATATGCATATGCATAATTAGATTTGGGTATTGCTGTTTCAATGTTTTTTTTAAAAGTTTACTCATTTATTTCTTCCATGAGAGAGAGAGAAAGAGGGAGTGGGGAGAGGGAGTAGGGAGCGGGGGAGAGAGGGAGGCACTCCTAACAGGTCCTCATGCTGTGATCCACCCCCAGTCTCCGCCAGCCAGGTTCATGGCACACATGTGTGCCCAGTATGCACATGGAGGCTTTGGGACATGAACCCAGGACCCACCCATGTAGCTTCAGCATCATGGAGCATTGCATTGTCACAGCTGGCCATGTTTCAAATTTGACATAACTGTGATTGTTTTCTCATGACAATCCTTTGATAATTTCATCATCTTTTTGAGAACATAAAAAGGTGGGAAGTAGTTGCAGTAGGAAGGCCTCTGGCATGTTTGGAGAACTCAGAGGTGAAAATGAGGAATTCCAGTTCAGGTTCACAAGCCAGTCTTTGGTAGATGAAGTTGACAATTTCTCTTGGGAAGGCTTTGGGATTTCTCTAAATAGTCACTTTGTCAAAAATTCCTACCTACGTGGGGACCAGCAGTTAACGTAATGGCTATGTCGCTGGACTCCCATGTAGTTGACTACGGTTTGAGTCCCAGACCCGGTGGCTTAAAACTCACGCTGGGGGGGAGGTGAAGAGAAGAGGATAGAGAAAGATAGCAAGAGAACAATAGAGAGGCAGGGCGTTAGTGAGAAACAGATATGGCTTATTACCTGCTGATGATGACGTGTATAGTATTCTCAACTGGATTGGTCTGACAAGTATTTCATGATGGGTAAAGTCTTTTTACAAGCAAAATGAGAAATAGTGATTGACTGTTTTAAAAAATAATTAGAATAATAATAATAATGATTGGGAAAAACATAGAAAAGATATTGAATGATGAAGCGGGGAGATTAATGTCTCTGTATTGACTGACATGAATGGCATTCCCTCTTGAAAAAGCAATGTAATACACTGTAAAGTTATATGTAATCCAATGTAATATAAAGATTATAATGATTAAAAAAAAAAGAAAAAACTCACGCTGGGCGCGTGTGCATGCGTGCCCAAGATCCCAAGAGGAGAATGGAGGAGAAGGGATTGCGGCATGGCCATCCCCCCTGGGGGGTGATTTCTCACTTTCTGTCTCTCTCTGTCTGGTGAGTGCACGCGCCCTACGGCAAAATAAACTCTCCAAAAATTAAAAAAATTCCTACCTACATGGAAATCTCAATTTTCATTTCAAATCTTTGGGATAAGACTACAGGAGATGGTTATTAGGTCAGAATATCATACCAGGAGGTATCTGACTTTGATATTCATTCATCCGCGTTTAGCTTGTCAGATGATCTCCTATCACCTGGCGGGAGAAACGTCCCACGCCTCTGAGCTTTGGACAGCCCTGAGAGGGGAGGCCTCACCACAGATGAGGAAGGCACTGCACTGTGGGAGCCGGGAAACACGACGGGGCTAGGACGGAGCTAACGCTGAGCCAGCAGAGCTTTGTGTGGAGGGGACCAGGAGAGTTCTTCAAGGCAGGGGCTGCGCTGGCCTCCGTGAACATACCTATCCTGTGGTTAAGCACACAGTCCTGAGGCCCCTTTTGTGGGTTTGACTCCTAACGCCCACATCTTCTACTCACAAGTTCCTGCTACGTCACTTCTCTTTGTCTCTGCCTCTCCATTTCTTTTTTTTTTTTGGAGAGGTTTTTTGCTATAGGGCGCGTGCGCTCGCCAGACAGACAGAGAGAGACATAGAGACAGAAAGCGAGAAATCACCCCCCAGGGGGGATGGTCACGCCACAATCCCTTCTCCTCCATTCTCCCCTCGGGATCTTGGGCACGCACGCACACGCGCCCGGCGTGAGTTGTAAGCCACCGGGTCCGAGACGCGAACCGCGGTCGACTATGTGGGAGTCCAGCGACATAGCCATTACGCTAACTGCTGGTTCCCTGCCTCTCCATTTCTAAGACTGGGATAAGAGGAGGGTTTTGTGAGGTTTTAATGATCAACTATACATGTCAGTTACTAGGATTAGTGCCTGGTGCATACTTGGCACGTGTTTGCTATGATTTTTCAGACTCCACCACCGGAATATTTCAAATCTGTTGCTGAGTTAAAAACGTTGCCAGGCCACACCTCCAAATTCCTAATGTTTGTTATAGTAGAAGAAAAAACTGAGCATGGCTTGGTTGTGTCAAAATTAGATGTCTTGATTATGTTCTATATAGGCTGGAATAAGCCATCAGTGTAATTTTAACAACTGAAGAAGCTGCTTTTTAATGGAAACAGTTGTTGAACTTTGACAAAGAAGCCTAGCACATGCTAGTTGAGCATTTGCTATAGTCTGGGCTGGAGCTAAGCTCTGTACATGGACATTTACTTATTCTGTATGGATTACTTCATTTAATTGCCAAAACAGTATCAAAGGCTAGATATTATCCCTGTTTTGCAGATGGGGAAACTGAGGCACTTAACAGTTAAATAATTCTCAGTCCATAGGTAGGCTAGGAGGCCAGGAATCCAGCTAAGATAACCTGATTCCAGAAGCCATGCTCCCAGTAACTCAATGGTATAGTTTCCTTTCCTAAATGGACTGTTATTCTCAAATTGGGTATTATGTAGGTTGTGATTTTTCTTAGAATGAGGTGCAGTTGCTGTCAAATCAAGGCCGAATTATCTAGCATTTAATAATATTCAATGATATGAAAACAGTAAATACCTATAAAGTAAAGTACACACCTATCCACACTTAGGGTGCTTCTTCCTCTGGTACAGATGGTGTGTAAGAATAATCTTCCAACTCTTCTTTCACACTCTAATGCAGTCTGAGATTTTTGAAACAATGAACTCGTCATGAAAGTCACTACATCAACATTGTATGTTCCGTAATAGCAATTCATGTACACATAAAGTTATTTTGCAATATAACACTTCGTAATACTGACTGCTAATAGGATGCAATTCTCTCATTTTTCTTTTTATGACTTTTCTGTACACCTAAGAGTAGATTGTTGACTTTTTTTCCCTTAATTTGCCAGAGGATGTGTGCACATGCCAGAGACAGACAGACAGAAAGGGAGAGGGAGGTAGCACCCAAAATGGGGCGTGGTCACATCACAGTCCTGTCTCCATTTCTCCACCTCTTCAGAGTTTGGGGCACACATGCACCTGTCATGTTTTTCAATAATCCTTCTTTAAGCAATGGGTGTTAAGACTTTGTTAAGATCAATTTTCAACAGAAACATTAGCTGCTTATTTTATAGAAAATTAAAGAAAAGTGGAAAAGACCAGACAAGTAATATACTAAGTGACCCCCAAATAGTTTTCTCCTTCTAAACATTCTAGTGAAAGACTAGAGAAATAATTTAGCTGCAGAACAGATAACACAATTCATTATCTTCACATATCAAATAGAACAGTGTTATGAGTTTGAGGTTTCAAAGCATAAAGGAAAATTTGTTTTATCAAAAAATATACTTAAAGTTGGACAGTCGAAGAGAAACAGAAGTTTCCTTGACATAAGAAGATGTTTGTGTTGATGTGGGACTGAGAATTTCAAAGCACTGTAATAAACAAACCTTCATGGTTGTAGTCATTAAGAGAAGTGATATTTTGTTGTTTTACAACTGACTTATAAATGTAAAGTTTTAACACATATGCATTAAAGACTTGACCAGTAAGATCAGTGAGACTCTGCTAGACATCAAAACAACATGAATTCAGGTTTGAGGGTGGCAGAGAAAAATGCTGTCAGCTTCATCATACTTAGTTTTTGGTTGTGCATTCTGGAAAAAGTCCTGATTTACATGGTTAAAAAACCTTTGTGGATTTAAGCCACTGGCATTTTAGAATGGCTTGTTAGTTCACCCTAACCTAGCCTATCCTGACAGACATATTTGATCAGCTCAGTGTCTTTTCTCTTTAAACTTTAATTCCAGTGCTTGAAAGTAGGTTGTGGGTTCCAGCAGGTGGCACGGTGGTTAAGATGCTGGGCTCCCACATAGCCGGCTACAGTTTAAGTCCCAGACCCAGTGGCTTAAAAATCAAGCTGGACACATGTGCGTGTGTGCCTAGAATCCCAAGAGGAAAATGGTGCAGAAGGGATTGCAACACAGTCATCTCCCCAAGGGGTGATTTCTCACTTTCCCTCTCACTGTCTCCCTCTGTCTCTCTACAGAGTACACACACCTTATGGTAAAAATTAGGTACTCTTGTTGCTTCTTTTTTTAAAAGAGAGATTTTTGCTATAGGGAGTGTGTGTTCACAGGAGAGACAGAGAGAGACAGAGAGATAGAAAGTGAGAAATCACCCCCCTCCAGGGGGGATGGCCACGCCACAATCTCCTCTCCTCCATTCTCCTCTGAGCACACACACACACATACACATGCACACCTGGCATGAATTTAAGCTGCTGGATCTGGGACTTGAACCGCAGTCAACTACGTGGGAGTCCAGTAACATAACCATTATGCCATCTGTTGGTCCCTGGTCGGTTTGTCTTTTTATTGTTATTTCTGGGTTACATAAAATCGCAGAACATCTTAGTGGGGTACAGTATGGTTTGCCAAAGCTTGCAAACAGTAATGTAAGAATCAAATCGAAACTATAGACATCCATTGTATTTAACATTGAACATTACATTATGTTGTGCACATTCAATAACAGTTCTACCAGGTTTTCGGAAATACGTATCACACTGTCAGTGACATGTTTACTCTGCTGTGGTGTACCGTCCCATAACCTATTTCACTTGTTTATATGCATTCGCATGTCTGTTAATCTTTTGCTTCCAAACCCACCCACCCACTCAGCGTAAGCCTAGCGCCCAGAACTTCAGCAACCGTTGGAGGTGTGGTCCATTTAGTAACAGACAAGGCTGAGGCAAAGTTAAACTTAAACACAAGCAGACCCATGTGGGAAAGGTCTTGGGTTTGTATCCCGGGACTTCCCTGAGCACACTGGGTACTCATGCACACACGTGTGCCCATGGTCTAGGCCAGCCAAGATGGGGCAGATTGCAGCATGGGGGCCCTGTGGGGTGCCTCTCTCTTTCTCTCTCTCTCTCTCTTTCTCTCTCTCTCTCTAAGAAGAAAGAAAAAAGAACGGAATTCAAAGAAAATTCAAACACTGTACATGGAGCAAGAGCAAGGGGAGGGGCCAGCAGGTGGCATGGTGGTTAAGGGGTTAAGGGGGCTGGACTCCCATATGGCCATCTGCAGTTCGAGTCCTGGACCCGGTGTCTTGCTTTCTCACTTTCCCCCTCTCTCTTTCACTCTGCCCCTATCTGGTCAAATTTAATAAATAAATAAATAAATAAATAAATAAATAAATAAATAAATAAATGTGAAATAAAATAATTTAAAAAAAAGAGCAAGGGGACAGAGGGAGAGAGACATGAAAGAGGAAGGCGATATGGAGAGCATGCACTATTGGGACTAGCTATGATGTCAGGACCAGATGCCACTCACCAGAACACTGAAGTCCATTGCCTTTATAGCCCTGCTTGCATTTACACTTGAAGGATCCTTGGGTATTGAGGCAGTTGGCTTGGAGGCTGCATGTATGCGGATCCACAGAGCATTCATTTATATCTAAAAATGGGAACATTCCAGTGAACAACTTGGTGGTAACAGCGCTTTGCTGCAAGACTATCCCTTACACTCAAGCAGCTCGAGGCAACCATTGAACACCCCCAAGAAGCCAAGTGTTGCCCAAGAACAGAGAGGCGTCTACAACTCCAGGCACGCTGGCTGAGAGCCCTGGCTCTGCCTGTTGCCTGGTCCGTAGGGAGCGTGTCTGCTGCTCAATGCCCCCAGAGCAATTTCACCTCCTGCCTGTCAATGCTATCGACATCTGGAAGATGTTCAGGGTCTTTTCCCCAACTTTTTCATCTAATTTCAAACTAAATAATAATAGCAGAAAATAAATTCTATACTCGTAGGGGCTTAATCTCCTAATACGCAAATGACAAGATTATCGAGGAACCACGGACGGCATCGAACTTACAGGCACCGGCATTTGGTTCAGACCGCCAGGAGAGGCTCAGGCTGGTCCGAGCTTGTCTGCTGGATTTAGAGGGGGAAAACCTGCTGAATTCCACCCAAGTGAGAGGTTCATCTGCCCTAGTCTCCACCCCACTTTCCATCTATGCACACAAAGTTGCTCTTTGTTTCTCTCTTAGCCATAAACGGAGGTCAGGTACTAATCTTAATCACTTTTAAAATCTGATGATTTGATTCCTATTAGAATTCCCACCCGGTTCTGCAAAGCCTCCCATTAGGTATCAGGGACCAGAATTAAACTCTGTAACCTGGCATCATGGGATTGCAGAGCTGGGTGGGGTGCAAGAGGGTGTGGGGTCCAAGCCCACGAGAAACGTGGATTTTATGGGCTTGCCTAGGATGGTCTTTGTGTTTGAGAAGAGCTGTGGCGACTTCACAAGACATCAAAACCCGCCAATCAAGTGTTGCCCCAACACGATTACATAGACATGTCAGGAGAAGCCCTGAACATACGGTTGAAAGAAATCCTCCTCCCCAACTGTTAGCTTTCCAGGCCGTGCACGTACCTTTGCTACATACATTATGTGAATAGGATTGCAAGGGTTTTTTGTTTTTGCATAAACTCTTTTTTTTTTTTTTTTTGCAAATAAACTCATACTATAATTAAGAACAAAAAAAGAAAAAGAAAGCAAGAAGGAAAAATCCACAGGAACCTGAATGTCCCTTGACTGTAGAAGGGTCCTGTCCTACATTACATCAAGGGCAATGGGAAAATACTCAAGGGGTGCCCACATAGCTCATCCCACTTGCTCACTAAACTTGGAGTCTCTTTACTGATGGCTAAAAGACTTCATTTCACCGAGATGAGCCAATAGCTGACTGCTACCAGAATCTTATGAGAGAGTGATGTTAGTGGCCATGCAAAGACAGCATTTTATTTGGCGCTTGGACTACAAAAGGGCTAAAAGGGGAAAGGAAAGGAGGTGTGTCTCCATCTCTTCATACATTTTTCTTTCTTTTTTGAGAGGTTTTGCTATAGGGCGCGTGTGCTCACCAGAAAGAGAGAGACAGAGAGACAGAAAGCGAGACATCATCCCCCAGGGGGGATGGCCATGCTGCAATCCCTTCTCCTCCATTCTCCTCTCGGGATCTTTGGCACGCATGCACACATGCCCACACCCAGCGCGAGTTTAAACCACTGGATCCAGGACTCAAATTGTGGTTGACTACATGGGAGTCCAGCAACATAGCCATTACGCCAACTGCTAGTCCCATCCTCATACGTTTTTCAAAGGCCACCCCTAGCGGAAACCTGTGAACAGACCACTGGGATCATGGCTCTTTCTTTTATCAAACATAGATACTGATCTATTGTTCCTATTTTTAGATGTGTACCTGGAGATAGAATAAAAAATGTAGAGGCCAGCAGGTGGTGTGGTGGTTAAGGCCACCAGACTCCCACATGGCCAACCACAGTTCAAGTCCTGGACCTGGCGGCTCGCTTTCTCACTTTCTCTCTCTCTTGCTCTTGCTCTTGCTCTGTCCCTCTCTGGTCAAATTTGAAAAGGTAATTAAATAAATAATCACAAAAAGAACCAACAATATGGGACCAGCAGTTAGCGTAATGGCTATGTCGCTGGACTCCCACGTAGTCGACCGCGGTTCGCGTCCCGGACCCGGCGGCTTAAACTCACGCCGGGCGCGTGTGCGTGCGTGCCCAAGATCCCGAGAGGAGAATGGAGGAGAAGGGATTGCGGCGTGGCCATCCCCCCTGGGGGGTGATTTCCTGCTTTCTATCTCTCTGTCTCTCTCTGACTGTCTGGCGAGCGCACGCGCCCTATAGCAAAAACGTCTCCAAAAAAAGAAAAAAAAAAAAAAAAAAAAAAAAAAAAAAGAACCAACAATATAAATAAAACAAACACCAATCAATGTTTCAAAGCACTCCCCCCCCCAAAAAAAAAATCATCTCAGGCGATTCGCCTTCATTATAGAGCTATATTCCTGACTTTAAATCTTTATTGGCCTGGCTTCATAACTGATGTCAAATGTCATTGTTATTTCCTAAAAGCAAGAAACCTAAAACAAAACAAAACAAAACAAAACAAAACCTTTGTGGAGCCAGGCCCTGGCGGGTGGTTAAGGCAGTTGGATCCCACATGGCCACCAGTGCAGCTCAGAGTCAGACCTTGAGAAACACGCTGGGCATGTGTGCATGCCTGAAATCCCAAATGGAGGAAGAGATGGAGGAGAAGGATTATGGTGTGACCATGCCCCTGGGAGTATTTTCTTACTTTCTCTCTTCTCTCCCCCACCTCTGGCAAACCCATGTGCCCTGTGGCAAAATTAAAAAAACAAAATCAAAAACTTTTCTGTGCTGTTAAGCCAATCAGTAGAGCTGATCATTGAACCAGTAGATTGAATTAACATCAAAATACCAGTAGAGGATGCCTATAGGTTTGGCAAGGAGAGGAAAAAAGGAAAGGGTACCACCAAATCTTACCTACGCAGGTGTATCGGCCACGGATGTATTTCAGTTCGAAACCGATGTGGCATTTGCAGTAGTAGCTTCCAAAAGTGTTCACACATCTTCGATTGTAGGGGCAGACGGGTTTACCAGAGGTACATTCATCAATGTCTAGGGTACAAGCCAAGAGGTGTCAGTGACAGCACGAAAACGACCCCCATCACAGCACATGCGTTCACGCACACAGCAGGTACATGTGCGGGTCCTTTGCCTGGGAAACTGATTATCCAGGGACATCATACCTCCAGTACATGTTCCAGACCCCCCACATCCCACCCACAGCTCTGTGTGCATGCATTCACATCACTTTACACTTTTCTTAGAGGAATCGCCTTACTAGAACATCACTGCTTACATTCATATCTTTCCTGTCATGCCTGGGCCCTTCTGGGGCGGAGAGCAAGGGTCTGTTACCTACATTACATGTGTGCTGAATGACCACTTCCCCAGCTATGTATATCACATATATATACAACTTTTCAAAGTAGAGATACACTTAAAGCAAACTAAATACAGACACTTAAAACTTTTATTTTACAAAGAATTATTTCATTAGCTGGGACCAGCAGATGGTGTGATGGTTACATTGCTGGACTCCCACATGGCCAACCACAGTTCGAGTCCTAGACCCGGAGGCTTGAAACTCATGTCAGGCATGCGTGCGTGTGTGCCCAAAATCCCAGAAGGAGAATGGAGGAGAAGGGATTGTGGCGTGGCCATCCTTCCTGGGGGTGATTTCTTGCTTTCTGTCTCTCTGTTTGTCTGGTGAGTGCACGTGCCCTATAGCAAAAATCTCTCTAAAAAAATCCAAGAATTATTTCATTAACAAGCTCCTTCAATGCTCCTGCAATCTGGGCTCAAACCACAGAAATGTAGTTACGTATGAATACACTTCTCATAAATTATGGGTCAGCTGTAATTATGTAAAGGTGCCATTTTAGTCAGCAATAGGCAAGTCCCTTTTCTACCACTGAGTCACCTTACAGAAGGGTTGACAGCTATGCTGACCAGTCCATTAAGGCTCAGGCTCTGCTTTGACTTTCAGATGTCAAATCAGATAGCTGTCATGTTCTTTTGGCTCTCTGGTTAAACGTGCAAGTTGGTGCTGGCTTATCAGTCTCTTGCATCCTTAAAACAATAAATGAGCATTGTGTTGACCAAAATGATTTTTCAGTGATCACTTTCAGACATTGTCTTTCCCTTCCAATAAAAATGGCACTGAACCATCAAAGAAGTGGGTGGACATTTGGATTCAGTTTGGTCGAGAATTAGCCTTGCCTGTGAACCTAATTAAATCTTTGATTACTCTGAGAGACAAAATTTTAATTTACATGTATATATATTGTTAAAGCATTGAACTGATTTAGGACCTATTTGGCTGAGTTTTCTAAATGCAGTTTATCAAGTTATGTACATTTAGACACACAGCACTTTAGCTCAAAAAGATTTCTGCTGCTGCGACAAAATGCAGTCATTAAATCGTACCGATACTGGCTTACTGAAGTTGGAGAACATTCAGAATTCTCTCAACGTTCTGATTTGCTGTGGCATCCCTTATTAATGCTATGTGCTCACTTGCCCCAGATATTATGTATATTTGGTGTAATAGAATTGCTCTGAGTTAATGCAGTTTGGTGGGTGAACATAATTCAAGCTCACAAAGGAACCAACGCACAGAGCGGAGAAAGTGCTGCCTCTGTCCCTGAGCACTCAGTCCCTCTCAGCCTCAGTCCTCTCCTTCCCATACCTGCCAAAGGCTGCTTGCTGGGCCAGAGGCATTCTGCTCAGATCCCCACCCAGACCAGGCTGGGAGTGCTGGGAACTCATGTTTGGAACAACCCCATCAAAGAAGGGCCAGTAAATGGTGGACAAACCCCCAGCACTGGGATCAGCAGTTAGCGTAATGGCTATGTCGCTGGACTCCCATGTAGTCGACTGCGGTTCAAGTCCCGGACCTGGTGGCTTAAAACTCACGCCGGGTGCATGTGCGTGCGTGCCCAAGATCCCGAGAGGAGAATGGAGGAGAAGGGATAGTGGCGTGGCCATCCACCCTGGGGGGTGATTTCTCACTTTCAGTCTTTCTGTCTCTGTCTTTCTGGCGAGTGCATGCACCCTATAGCAAAAAAAAAAAAAAAAAAAAAAAAAAAAAAAAAAAAAAAAAAAAAAAAAAAAAAAGCCTCTCCAATAAAAAAAGAAAGAAAATCCCCAGCACCCTTGCCCCAGAGGGAAAATTCAGGGGCTCCTTTCCCTCCTTTCCCCAGTCTCCCAGAGGTGTCCATAGCTCATTTAAGCTGCTCACTGAACTTGCCCCGGGCTGGTGCCTTTTCCCTAGGGCACTTTTCTACTCCTTAACCAGTGTTTCCTGGGATCACATCCCAAATCAATTATTTGCTCAGGGTCGGCATCTCTGGAACTAAAGCTAAGACACAAAGTACGACAAGAGACAGCAAGAAGTCACCATTTTAAGCCATGGACTTGACTAAATTCAAAGTTATAAATGAAGGCTTTATATCTTTTAATCTATATTGATTTAATCTGATTATTTTCTCCAATCCGAATGAATTATATTTAGTTCAAAAAATTTAGAGCAAGTTTTAAAAACAATGTGAAACTAGTTACCTACTAACTTTAAAAAATGTAGAAAATATATACTTTTTTTTTGGGGGGGGGGGGAGAGGTTTTTGCTATAGGGCGTGTGCAGACAGACAGAGAGAGACAGAGAGATAGAAAGCGAGAAATCACCCCCCTAGGGGGGATGGCCATGCTGCAATCCCTTCTCCTCCATTCTCCTCTCAGGATCTTGGGCACGCATGCACACACACCCGGCGTGAGTTTAAGCTACCGGGTCCAGGACTCGAACCACGGTTGACTACATGGGAGTCCAGCGACATAGCCATTATGCTAACTGCTGGTCCCTACTCTTTTTTTTTTTTTTTGAAGAGAGATTTTTTTGCTTTAGGGTGCATGAGCTCACTGGAGTGACAGAGACAGAGAGACATAAAGCAAGAAATCACCCCCCAGAGGGGATGGTCATACTGCCTTCTCCTCCATTCTCCTCTTGGGACCCTGGGGGCACACACACACACACACACACATGCACCCAGCATGGGTTTCCAGCCACCAGGTCCAGGACTTGAACTGCAGTTGACTATGTGGGAGTCCAGCGACATAACCATTATGCCATATGCTGGTTTCAATATACACTATTTTAAATAATTGTATGGCCACACAAAAGTAAATAGATTTTTTCTTCAATAAAACGTCAGGTAGAACCCCTAATAAAGCCCAATGGCCCTTAGGCTGCTCCTTACTGAACGACTGTGTGTAAGCAGTGGGGCTTCTGCTGGATGGTAGTTGAAGTAAAATGCGCAGGGTAAATACACCAAGATAAAGTTACCTTTATCCCTTTCCACTATGGCACTACACAATTCAAAATAATGGAGAAATGCTCCTCGGAGCACCCCAAAGTCTATCTAGCTCATACGTGACTACAAACGTCATCTCAGAAGCACATGTATATCTATACTAAGAATTTGCCAAGTCTGGTCAGCAGCTGACGGTGTTGAAGGAAAAGGAGAAACTGAGTAAAGGGGCAGTCGAGGAAGGAGGAAGGGACGTGGAAGTGAGTCCTGCTGCTCTACCTAGACAGACTCTTCCGTTTGCGGCCAGGCGAAGTCCGGAGGATGGACACAGACACCGCGGCCCTTCCGCTGTGTCCTCACAGCCGTACTGGCAGCTCGTCATGGCACACGTCCTGGAGGCTGGAAAGGAGACAGGGATTAGCCTTTCCCTCCTGAGATAAGCTTGCTGAGAAACCATCTCCGAATTCCCGGACGTTAAATGTAGCTCGTGGAATGCTATAGTGCCTGGGTCCCGAGAGGACAGCCAAAAGGAATTGGGGCAGGGGTGGTGTCTTGGTGGCCCCTGGACTGAATCCCACCCAGGACCTGTTTTGCTGGTCAGTGTACCCCTCATTTGCCAAACACTGCATCTCTCTCCTCTTGTGTGAGCTCCAGTCACTCCTTTATGTCACCTGGCCGATCCCCATGGGTTGAAATGCATCCACTGATGTATCAAAAGACTATCAACTCGAGGAAGGAAGGCACAAGAACCCACTCTAGAGATCTCTCCATGCATGACCAGCCTCGTGAGAGTCCCTTGAGTCGCAAGACTTGGTCTTTCAGGTGCCTACATTAAATCATGTGTAAGAAACAGTTGATTGGCTGCCTGAAAGCCACTCTGAATCCCCTTTTCTCTTGCTATTTTCACCTCTTTTGGGGGGAAAAAGAACTTAATTTATTAATTAATTGAATTTCATTCAACCAGAGAGGGACAGAGTGAGAGAGAGAGGGAAAGGTGAGAAAGCAAGCCACCAGGTCCAGGACTCGAACTGCAGTTGGCCCTGTGGGAGTCCAGTGCTGCTAACCACCATGCCACCTGCCGGCCCCGTCATTTTCCCCTTTGAGACTTGAAAGCCACATACTTGTCTTTTCCCAGCTTCCCTTGCAGCCAGGAGTGGCCATGTGACCCAGTATGGCCAAAGAGATATAAAGATAAATCCACTGGAGGGCAGGGGGTTTCTGAAAATGATGTTGCTGTGTTAAAAGTGCCATGCACGAAAGAGGTATTGGTTCCTTGGCATAACCCCTACGCCCATAGTTTTGCCTATCTTCAATATGTGTGTGATGGCTGGAGCTGGGGCAACTATATTGTGACAATGAGGCCACAAGAATGAGCATACAATCAAATATTCTGAGGATGACAAAGACGGCATCATTACTGAGCTGCTCTGGAACTGCTTACCTCCAGCTTTTTTAGTAAATGAGATGATTCTTTCAAGTCACTTGTTGCTGAACGCAACCCATTTCACAAACATGTATTTCCTTAGTCGTGGTCCAGCATGAGTAGATCATAAATGTGTGGGGGCTTACCGAGTGTCTGCACTCTAAATATATATATATATATATATATATATATATATATATATATATATGAAACCATACTGCTTCTGTTGTTATAGAGTTATAAAATTATACAAAATTATAAGACATATTTTGAACATTATCTTTAAAATTCAGTATTTTGAAATTTTCAAAGTTGTTTGTAAACTGTCAAGAATTATGGAGTATGAGCTAAAATTTTTTGCTATGTAAAGTAAATGTTTGTGGAAAAATGTAAAAATAAATAAATGAAAGAAAGAAAAAAAATGCGTGGGGGCTAAAATCTCCCATGGTTCCAACTCAGTGTGAACAGGGGAGCATCTACTCCCCCTCCATCCGCCCCCTCCATAACAGCCATCACCCAGCTGGACCAAGGAGACTGCAAGGGCCGGGTGGCATCAAATCAGGATCCAGGAGGGAGGTCGAGGGCTACATGGACATCACAAGCTATAAACAGGGAGGCACAGGTAACCCCGATATACAGAAATGGAAAGAGGGTACAGGGACAGAGACCCAAGTCATGCAGTAAACACCGACTGATGCTTATCTTACTCTCGTCTTTTCTTTACCCTTCAGTTGTTTCGTTTAAAATTAATCTTCCCAACTAACCTAATTCTGTTTTTCCATTTGCAGAGAGATATCTTTCTTGGCACTGCCTGGGCTTTCATAGAATGTTTCGGGAACATCCATTAGCGTATATCTTTTTAAAAATTGTCAGTGACTACTGTAAAAGCCCAGATAGCGGTCGTCTTTGAGGCGGGTTTGGGGGCATAGGTCGGGCAGAGTTCTATTTGGTGGTGGTTACGAGGGTGCTTGTCTTAAAAGCATTCATTAAGTTATGCATTTGTTGCATATGGCCTTCTGTTTAACTTATGTAAAGATGTCTTTTTAAATTTTTTTCCAAAAGACCCTCTGAATGCCTGCTTTATCTTTTTAGGCTTACTTGCTAACGAAGGAGCTAAGTAAATGGTGGTGTTGGGCACTTCGCCAAGGAGGGAGAGGACATGGAGGAGCCGGGGAGCAATGAGCCATGCACAAGACAAGATTTTATAACCTTGGGAAAGCCCAGGATAGCTGCGGAGTCCGTGTGACTGCGACCAGAGGAAGCTGGCTGGAGGCGCAGGCTCCGGGTTTGCTGGGGCTGCAGGGTGGAGGAGAGAGATAGGGAGAAGCAGGGGCAGAGGGAAGGCAGGCCAGGAGGGTGCATTTGCCTTTCAGCTGCAACATAAAACCTGAAAAGCCTTCCCTCTCAATACATGAATGGACATAGACTCCCCCTCCCACAGGGCATGAGTGTTTCTTTATCACAGAAAGGCTTTTCTTTTCAGGAATGTAAGTGGGGATGTATTTCCAGGGAGCCACTAATCTTTGGGAGTGGGGCAAGGGGCGTGAGAAAGGTAGTCGGTGGAAAACTGACATCCGGAGATGGAACTGAAATGTTTCACCTCCCTAAAACAATATGCTTCTTTCGTTCAGCATGCTTATTTTTATGAAGAAACCCAACATGTTCCTGCATATACAAAGGGACTTTGAAGAGTTTGGAGAAGATGCGGAATTAAAGTTTGAGTTTATCTCAGTGCAAAGGAATTGGAAATCCATGCATATGTTTAAGTAATAGGCATTTTCCATGAACTGTTGGAGATTCTTCATACATATCAATAGAGACATTACTTATTTTTCTCCACAGTTAGTCTTTTTATTGATGAAGTAAGGCCCAGAATTGGTGAATCCAGAGAGACAGAAAGCAAATTAGTGGTTTCCAGGGGCAGTGAAGAGTGGGGGGCAACTGCTACTGGGGCCAGTTCCCTTTTAGGGTGATGAAGATGCTCTGGAACTTGATGGTGGTGATGGCTGTACAATGCTGTGACTGTATTAAGCGGCACTGAACTGTCCTCTCCACAACTGTGAACGCGGTGTCATGTGATGTGGATTTCATTGTGGATTTTAGAAAAAGTGCAAAGTGAATATTTTGACATGTGAACATTTCTCCCTAGTCCAGTTGCTAAAACTATAAAATATCGTCAACAGATAATACCACTTAAGTTAGCTGTTTCACAAGCCTTAAATGAAAAAAAGCTAGGCCTCGAACATTGGCCAGAGCAGCCCGGCTGTTGACACTTACTGGCGCACGTGGCATCTGGCAGGAGCATGTGGCCGCTGAGACAAAAGCACTTGTAGCTGCCATGCGTATTCACACACCTGTGCTGACACGGCCGGGGTGTTACTCCGCACTCATTCACATCTGCCGGGCAGTTAGAAAACACACAGAGGTGAACTGAATCGGCAAACATCCTGATGGGGATACAAGACCCTGCTCTTGGGAAGGACCCTACTGCCCACTCTCCTCCTCTCTGACGGGAAAATTCCATTTTGGAAGATGGCTGACGATGTGGAGAGCAGACGCCACTGGAAAGACTGGCAAGTGGTACAAATGCTTAGGAAAACTGGCAGCGTCTACTAAAGCCAGATATAGACATACCCGTGACCTAGCAATTCTGGTCCTGGGAACAACACAAATGTCAGCTGTGCTCACCAAGAAAACACACGTGGAGATAATCATAATAGCACTATTTTTATTTTTTAGGAGAGGTTTTTGCTACAGGGCGTGCACGCTCGCCATACAGACAGAGAGAGACAGAGAGACAGAAAGTGAGAAATCACACCCCAGGGGGGATGGCCATGCTGCAATCCTTTCTCCTCCATTCTCCTCTCGGCATTTTGGGCACGCACGCACTTGTGCCTGGCATGAGTTTTAAGCCACCAGGACCGGGACTTGAACTGCGGTCGACTACATGGGAGTCTAGCGACCTAGCCATTGTGCCCACTGCTGGTCCCAATAGCATTATTCTTAACAGCCACAAACTGGAACAAATCCAAATACCTCCCATCAGCGGAAAAATGGAATACGGTTTGGCAGCGAGACTGAACACACGAGCACTGTAGGCGGCAGAGGAGGAGCCGCACACGTGATATTGACCGGAAGGAGTCCATACTGTGCTGTAGGACTCCATTTATACAAAGGAAAGACAGCACAACCAGTGATATACACGGTCAGGATACGGTGCTCTAGTTGGGGATAGACGTGTCTAGAAGGGGCCTACAGAGTCTTCTGAGGGGCCAGTTTCTGTTTTGTGATTTGGATACTGGTAACACGGGTATTTGTAAAAATTTATGGAGCTGCATATTTTTGATATATACATAGTTCTATGTGTATACCAGTTGACTAAAAAGGAAGAAATCTACAATTTAGATATTTCTGCCTTTATTTATTTATTTATTTATTTATAATGGCCAGAAGGCATGTGTGCTTACCAGAGAGAGACAGAGAAACAGAGAGAGAGGGAGAAAGCACTCCTCAATGGGGTGGTCCCACTGCAATCCCTTCTCCATCCTGTCAGGAATTGGGGCAAGTATATTTTTCGAGCCACTGGGACCAGGATTCAAACTGTGGTCCAGCCACATGGGATTCAGTCCCCTTACCCACTAGGCTAAGGGGTCAGCCCTATTTCTGCCTTGAACGCCATCCTGAGCAGCCTATGATAGATGCTGACAGCACAGTCTCTTTTCAGTTACTGTTTTGGGTGGTCCTGAACTGACCCTCCGAGAGGGAGCGGGAGCACCGTGAGGGGGCTATTGGTGGCGAGGTTGGAGGACAACATTTAATCTCACATGAAGATGTCCACAGGATGTTGTTAAGTGATAAAAGAAGGTTACAGAAGTGTGCCGATTGACCCTAAATGTATTCACACGTAATTAAATATGCATAAGGAACAAAAGCTGGGAAGGTATGCTTTAACTGCTACTAAGGACTACCTTCTGATGGTAAGATCGAGGGTGACTTTCTTTTCTACGCTTTCTAAAAATATAAAGTAAGCCTAAAAAAGTGTTTTTATTAAAACAGAAACGATACCGAAGGAAAATCAAACTTTACAAGAGATCTTGGGTAGAGGATTGCATCTTTGGAAATGTGGTGATGTGGGCCTCATATCTCAACTCCCCCAAGGAAGATAGGGAGAGGAGAAAAACAGCTACGTCCCTTGCAAGATGCAAATTCAGCATGGCAACAGGCAAAGCGTAGCCTGGGAAATAAAGACGTGGTTGCTTTTGCCTCTGAAAAGATCCTTGTATGGGGATTTTCCACACCCTTGCCGGACATTTGAAACCTCCTTCTTTATTGCCTATGCCCTCAGAGACCCTAACCATCAAGAGGGTGGCTGAAAGCACTGATCGGGCATAATGGGAAACCCAGGAATACGCTATCACTCGGCCCTAACCAGGAGGTGACTCACTTGTCTCTTGGAAGAAGTCATTTTTTTTTTCTTTTTAGGAAAGACATCTGTTGAGGGCCGAGACCTGTAGCCACGAATCGACATGTGTAGACCTTGATCAGGCTGCACTGGGGCAGGGAGGTTGGGCGGGAGAGGCAGACAGCCCCCTAACTTGAGCCAACTGGACCACTCCCTTGGCATGAATGTTTTACCAGGACTTGAAAAGTAGCATAAAAAATACCTCCTCTTTTCCAAGTATCTTGAGAAGGTATTTGATACAGAATCCAAAACATATGGAAAAACAAGTTTCCTGGTGTAAACCTCTGGCAAGGGAAACAGCTGAAGTATTACTTACGAGAGCACGAGCCTTGATGCACCTCTCGCAAGCAGTTGGACACAGTTCTGAAAAGCACTTTCTGGGCTCTGGCCTCTAAGCCAGTGGTGGGACCAGGGATTTAAAGATTGCTCTCTCAGACGGCAGGGCTGGCAGCACGAAGAAAGGCTATTTCAGTGTTTGTCCTTTGTTGCTACCTGTGGGATTCCCAGGAGGGCTGGGAATGGGAGAGGGCAGTGGGCACTGGCTCTTCTCTAAACCTCCACTCCCCCTTCTAGGACCCTGGCAGCCTTTCCTCAGCGCAGTTGAACTTGGTTTACTGCTCTTCGCTCAGCTTCATATAGGACTGGGTGCATGGTCTTGATTGCAGATTCTTTCATGCCAAGGCTTCTCAACCTCAGCACTACCCATATCTTTGATTGGATAGTGGGGGCCATTCTGTGCACTCTAGGATGTTTAGCAGCACCCTAGGATCTACCCTGGGGGACCCACAGCACCTCCCAATCCAGTTGTGACAACCAAAATTGTGCCTAGACATTGCCAGGTGTCCCCTAGAGCAGGGATCCCCAACCTCCAAGTCTTGGATCGGTGCAGTCTGTGGCCTGTCCTTACTCCCACCTCCCACCTGCACAGTAGGGGATGGGCGGCAAGCAAGGGAGGGAGGCCTCATCTGTGTTTGCAGCCACTTCCCATCGCTTGCGTTGCTGCCGGGACTCTGCTTCCTGTCAGATCAGTGGTGGTATTGGATTCTCACAGGAGCACAAACCTTATCATTGTATGAGTCCTTCATCATATATTGCAATGCAATAGTGGTGGAAATGGGGTACATGGTGGATGATAGATGTGGAAATAGGGGGCATGGTGAATGTGGTACACTTGGGTCATCCTGGGACCAACTCCTACCCCCTATGCATGGTGGGATTATGTTCCCTGAGGCCAGTCCTCAGTGCCAGGAAGGTTGGGGACCACTGCTCTAGAGAACAAAATCACTCAAATTGAATACTGCTAACCTAGAGCAAGGTTCAGCCCCTAGCTCCAATGGGATATTTATATTTACCATGCTATTTAAGGCAGGGTTTCTCAGCCTCAGCACTCTTGACATTTGGGTCTGATCATGCTTTGCTGCACAGATGTCCTGTGCGTCATAAAACGTTTAGCAGGATCCTGAGCTCTATCCATTTCACGTCCCCCTCCGAATGTCTTCCGACATTGCCAGATGTCCCCTGCGGTAAGGTTCCCAGGTTTAGCAAATAACACAGGATGCCCAAGTAAATTGAATTTCAGATAAATGACATACTTTAAAAGTATATGTACACCCCATACAATATCTGAAACTGTATATACCATAAAATGACGTGTTTATGTGAAATTTAAATTTAACTGGGCATCTCTATTTTATCTCATAACTCTTCTTGGAGAGCAAAATCACAGGTTGGAAACCACTATTCTAGATATTATAAACAAACTCTTTAACGCTGTCAGACAACAGCTGAAGACAAAAATAATCATTTAACAATGTATCACTTATAATAACAATATGCACATCATTCAACCTAACCATTCCATTTTCAGATATTTATCCTACAAAAATAGTCAAGGGCACATGAATGTGTGTAGAATGATGTTGAATTCAGCACTGTTGGTAATGGTACAAAATTGGAGACAGCATAAATGATAATGGTTCAATTCAGTGCTTTTTTGCATAAATGATAAAAGAATTCACACTAGGGATGAGGATTCAGCCTTAAAAGGAATGGGGTAGTTCACAGATGTCAACATGCAAAGATGTCTATGAGAAATATCTATTTGTACTATCAGAGAAAAGGACTTCAGGGATCTAGTACAAACTTAGCTATGTTTACAGTAAGGATTATGGGTGGATACTCTCACTTTTAAATTATTCTTTTGTATTGTTAGGTTTTTAAAAAATCAAACTTAGGTCGTTTTTAAAACACAATTAGGGTTAGCCAGTGGTATGCTAGTTAAGGCAGTTGGATATTACTTGGTTGACTGTGTGATTCAAGTCCTGGACTGGTGATTTGAAAAACATGCCAGGCGTGTGTGCACACATGCCCAAAATCTCCAGAGAAGAATGGAGGAGGAGGGATGTGGCATGGCTTTCCCCCTGAGGGGGGTGTCTTCTTTCTCTCTCTGGCAAGTACACGTGCCCTATAGCAATTTTTCTTACAAGAAAATCACAAGTTATTATTATTTTAGTTTTAATTTGCTACAGGCAGCATGCATTTGCCAGAGAGATAGAGAGAGAGAGAGAGAGAGAGAAGAAAAGTGAGAAAGTGCCCCACCCCACCCCGACAAGGGGCATGATTACACTGCAATCCCTTCTCATCCATTCTCTTGGGATTTAGGGCATGTGCCCACATGCACCCAGTGTGTTTTTCAAACTGCTGGGTCTGGGACTTGAACTGCACAGTTGGCCAGCCATGTGGGACCCAGCCACCATAACTACCATGTCAACTGGCTGACCCCAAACCACAAAATATTTATTTAAAGGGGAAAAAAAGGTCTTATATTAGATATCTGGACAACAACATATGGATTTTTACATTTTTCAAGAAGAGAGGGGAAAATATCATCCTGAAATCACCCTAATTTAAAGATTCGACTTAGAAAAACTGAATTCACCCTGCACTCCATGCTGTGCGGCAAACCCCACTGCAAGGATAAATGGGCCCTGTGACCCTGGGCTGTTGCACTGACCTTGACTGCAGGTTTTCCCGGTGTATCCTGGAAAGCACCTACATTTGTTGGGTCCGACACACTCACCAAACTTGCATCTAGGTTCGCACGTAGCTGTGGAAGGAAAAGATGTCTTGATAAAAGAACAGGGGTCATTAGCACAGTGAAACCATGCACGTCAAACTCAGTTGCCTTCTGTGTGGCAGAGAACTCCAGGGGACCACTCAGAGGACAACCTGCCTCCTCTCTGGACAGTTTTTTTTTTTTTTTTTGAGAGTTTTTTGCTATAGGGCGCATGCGCTCGCCAGAGAGAGAGAGACAGAGAGACAGAAAGCAAGAAATCATCCCCAGGAGGGATGGCCATGCTGCAATCCCTTCTCCTCCGTTCTCCTCTCGGGATCTTGGGCACGCACGCACGCACACATGCCTGGCATGAGTTTTAAGTTACCGGGTCCGGGACGTGAACCGCGGTCGACTACGTGGGAGTCCAACAACACAGCCATTACGCTAACTGCTGGTCCCCTCTCTGGACAGTTTTAACCTTTCAGAAACTGGGAGGCATTTTGCTGCGATCACCTCCCCTTGGCATCGCCCACCCACGTGGGCAAGTTATTGGGGCTTTGCTCAGCACTGCCATGCGCTCAGTGGTATCAGGGAAGTATAAAGCCTCCCAGACCATGCTAGCCAATTTTAAATGTAAACACAGAATGAATCAATGAAAAACAATGTCTGATCTAAGAGAAACTCCACAGTAAGCCTGGGGCAAGTGCCAAGGTCCTTTCCATTCTTTCTCTCAGCTCTTTCCCTATTTCCTAGCCTATTTTTCTTTTGAATGATCAGCATCTCTGTAATGCTGTGTGTTATCAGTCACACTGGCCAGCCCAGAGATTGGAGCTGGAGTGGGGCTACCTCCAGCCCTGAGGATGAGGACTGAAAGCACGATGATAAGGAGGATGATGTGGTGGTGAAGATGATGATGGAGGCGTGAGGAAGCATGAGAGGCAGGCGCTGGTGTTCTGTGCTATTCACTTCTGTATTCCAACACCTGACACAAAGTGGCACTCTGCATGGCGGTTAAGGCGCTGGACTCTCACATGACCAACCATGGTTCAAGCTCTGGACTCTGTAGCTTGAAACACACTAAGCACATGTACATGCAAGCCCCAAATCCTGAGAGGGAGATGGAGAAGGGATTGCGGTGTGGCCATCCTCCTACCTAGAGGTGATTTCTCATTTTCCCTCTCTCTCCAACAAAGGCATGTGCCCCTATGGTAAAAACCTTAAAAAAAAAAAAAGTGGCCACTCAATACCTGTTTTTTTCAGTGAATAATTTGGCCAAGAAACAACGGGGATAAGACGTTGTAACTGATGGAGCTGGGAGCCAGAAAAAAACAATCGGCAATGATGGACAGTTTGAGCTGAGCTCCTGGGAAGGAGATAAGGAGAAAAAAAAATAGACAGGAAAAAAGGAAAATGAGAAGTCCTATGAGAAGAGGGGAACTGGGGGAGATAGAAATGAGAATGAGGGAGAAAGGAGGCAGGCAGGACGGTGAGGGTGCCCAGCAGTTTCTGGATTCAACAGGAGCCATACCTGAAAGAATGGCTCAGCACCTGCCCAGGGACGCTAATTTCCCCAACTCTGTGCCCTGGCTTACCGCGGCTCCACCACCAAGCAAACCCATTCCCTAAGATTCCAGCATCCTCCCTTTCCATCCCTGGCCCCGGTTTTGTTAATGTCACCATTCCTCTCCAGTTACCTGGCCTCAAAGTTTCAGTCATCTCTATTTTTCTTGTCCTCAAACCAATCAGGTACAACACCCTATCACTGTTTCTATCACCAATTTATTCATCAAATAGACACACACACACATATACACAACACACATATACATACGTATGTACATATATACACATGCATGTACATACATACACATATACGCACATATATGCATACACACACACATATATATAAAATGTTTGAAAGTGTATGTATTTATTCTCTGACAGAGAGAGACAGAAAGAGCAATAAACACCCCCAGCAGGGTCTTCATGCTGTGATTCACCCCCAGTCTTAGGCAGCATGAGCCTCATGGGGCCCGTGACTGTGCCTCACTAATAGCTTAGCTGCTTGTCTGTTGGCAGGACGAACTCTGTGGTGCGGTTAACACGCTGGGGGGCCCTGCCCGATCAGGTGCAAGCCGGATTCTCCTGAAGCACATCTTTGCCTAGCATCTTCCCCTGTTCCCTCAGTCCCTTACAGATTTCTCCTAAGAGCACCCCTCAGTGGGATATTTATGCGAGAATCCCCTTTTCAGGTTCTATTCTGAAAAAACCCAACGTCAGGCATAACATGTAACTGATATTCTGAAAGTGCAGCTCTGAAGACGCCATGCCGTGCACAGAAGTCATGTAATGTTGATGCCTCCCGAGTACAGGAGGGATATACGACACAGCTAAAGCCGCGGTGCTCTGGCCTCCATTTCTGTTCCAGCCTTAGCTTCTGCTGCTCCTTACAGAGACACCACTGCCCGAACTAAATCGCCGCTGTTCTCTAGACCTAGCCTTTCTTTCTGTTTCTTCCATTTGTTGTTATCCCTCCCCGGAGCACCCTTGCCCACCAACCCCTCTGATGGTTAATACCCTCCCTGTCTTCAAGGGTCACATCCATGGCCCCTCCTAGAACCCTTTATACCTTTCTCCAGCCACATGTGAACTTCGGCTCAGCTTTGAGAAATCCACAGAACCTTAGCAGGCCTCACCTAAGCAACTGACCAGTCTCCATCTTACTAAATACTTAGGCATAGGGGCCAGCACGTGGGTGTACCGGTTATGTTGCTGGACTCCCACCTGGCTGACCATGGGTTGAGTCCCGGACCCAGTGGCTTGGAACTCATGTCAGGCGTGTATGCATGTGTGCCCCAAGATCCCAAGAGGAAAACAGAGGAGAAGGGATTGCAGAGTGGCCATCCCCCCGGGGGGTGACTTCTCACTTTTACCCTCACTGCCTCTGTCTCTTTATCTCTCTGGTGAGCCCACATGCCCTAAGGCAGAAACTTCTAAAAAAATTACTTAGGCATATATTTGACTTGCTTTCCTGGACTTTTATCTAAGACTTGGTTCTAAGTGACTTCAGGACAGGGACAAAGACATTCATCATTGTTTCTCCTGTAGCAAGCATGCTAGATGTTCGGATATTTTTGATTAATGAGTAAAGTGATGGGGGCTTCTAACAAGGAAACAGTTTATGGCCCTGAACAAGTCATAAGTGAGAAGGTGTGCTTCCCCAACAAAATGTTTCCACTTTTAGAGACAAAGAGAGAGAATTTAATTTCCAGTGTCTACTCTGTTATGGATATGTACTCGGAGATCCAGCTTTAAGTTCAGATGTTAGAAAAATAAATCTTTTATTGTTTTAAGCCCTGAAGACCTCTGATTATTCCCTGGGAACTGACTTCCAGCATGGTCCAGACAGGAAAGCCCAGGATACGTGCCAAATAGAACATAGGAGAAATGGTGACTAATACCCTTGGTAGAAGGTCAAAGTGTCAGAAAGATGTTTTCAATTTACAGTAACATTGGCTCTGTGACTTGAACAGGCGATCCACAGCAAAGGGAAAATCCGTTTGTTTCTAGAATGGCCTGAGATGGAAGCACATTTCAGACAAAGTAAAACTCTCTTGTTCAATTCTCCCCCAAGCGCCTCCATCTGTGGCTTTTCCTTAGAGATCTTCCATGGATCACTCTTTATTCCATCTCTACAGTGACATACATTCTGAGGTTAACCATATTAAGTTGGAACAGATTTAGACAGGGCAGAGGCCCAGAGTGAGAAATCCAGCATGCAGGGAGTCAGGGCCTCCAGAGGAATGCTGGGTCAATAGACGGATGGGGGTGAAGGCCTGAGCAGCCTGGGACCTCAGAGCCCGGGGTCTGGCTCTGCCTGTTTGGGCAGTCAGCCCGCATTCTCATTACCACGTAGCCTGCACTCTAGATTAGAAACCAGAAACCCAGCCATTGGGGATCGACCACGTTGCTATTTGGTGCTTCAAGTAACCTACACATAACTTTAATGTCAATTGGACGGATACAATACAGTATAAGTTTTAGATACAAAAATCGCTGCAACTTCAAACCTGAAGGTTTGGCTGGGGTGGTAGAATGCTGACAATCACTTTAACTTGCACAGCTTGCATAGAGCATTGGGCTTGAGCCTTGGCATGCGCTTTTTTAATGTCTCACTTTAAATCCTTTCATGCCTACGACATTTATGTACTCTGCAAAAGCATTGGAAAGGTGATTGGTTGCATGTACCATGGCCAAGCTGGTCCGATCCAGTCACGGAACAGCCCTTCCAGAAAGCCCAAGCTTGCCCTCATTTATTCACCAGCAATATGCCTGGTCTTACACGTTTTATGGCAGTAGGCGCTTAGGTTCGTGAGACTGTAAGAGAGATTCCAAATCATGCCTCTCATGCGGTTTCCACCCCTTTCCACCCGACTGACTTCACATAAAAATGCGTACTGTTATGCGTAGAAGAAGAAGGCAGCCATGTTAATCCCATCACCTGGTGTTTCCACAGACAGAAGTCTGCGATGACTTCCCGGTCCTTTCTGAATCAATGGTAATTATGAAGTATTTTCTTTGTGTACCAGGCAAGGAGCATACCTTTCTTGCTCACACTCCTTAACCTCTGAGGGAGGTATTAGCCTCTCCGTGTTGTGCAGGAGGAAATGGAAACTTGGTGAGCTCCCTACCTTGCCCGAGGTCACTCAAATCAGTCTGGTTCTCAATGCCCTTGATCATGACACCGTAAATCCAATCGGGTGAGGGCCCACTCTTTACATCAACCCAGGTCCCAGGGGCATGCTCTAACTTTCTTTAGCTAAGCAGGCAACGGTGATCTCCATTCTTTTCCAGCATCTGTGCACTCTTTCCATCTACCACAGGAAACCGGAAGGTGGGAGGTTGCACATAATACGGAACGTGCAGAGCAGAGTCAGTGTCTCCCGTGGATTCTAGGATTTTGGATATTATCAAGTTCAGTACTCACCTACGGTCAAGCCAGGGTTTTAATGAATCAGTTACACGAGGAGGTTGGGGCAGGGACAGACCAGCAAAAAGAGGGCAGCATTGTTATTCCGCAAAACAGCTAAAATTTAGTGTGTTTATAGGATATGCAGTTGCGCTACTGTTCCACAGATAATAATAGATAAAAGACTGAGGGTCAGGAGCATGCCACCTGCTGGGGATCCAGGTGAGATCAGATTCCTGCCCATAAAGAGTGAATGATGACCTAGGAGGAATGTGGATTTGATTCCTTTTCACTGCAAGTGTTGGTCATTACGGAAAGACATGTAAAGACCAAAAGGAGGCTAAACTCCACGCTCATCTCGGCCCTCCCCAGCCCTCTTCAAATCAGAAAAAGGCCTCTCAGAGTTCCTAACAAGTGGTCTGAGAACCAACATCCAAGGCAAATTATGGCTCTGTAGTTTGTGATTTGCACAAAAGAATTAGAAAAAATAGCTGCAATTGTTCAAATCCTTGCATATATGCACATGTCCCTTGAACTCATTCAGAAACTGGCAGAATAAATTTTTAAAATGTGAATAACAAATCTTTAAGGTAAAAGACTTACTTTTTTTTGGTGGCTGAAGAATGCTGGTAGAATGATTATTACAAAATGTGTTTTATTAGAAGTCAATTGGAAAAAACTATAATTAGGAGGAGACATTTATCAAAGCCATTTTTGCCCATCTTAGTTTCTCCAGGTTAAAATAAAACTCAAAGCCAAAAACAATCCAGTCAGACTCACTATGATAGTAACATAAATAACTGACAAGCCAGGCTCCTAAAATCGATCATGTCTAGGTCCAGCCTTGGTGTGCAGGCAGCAGGGGGTGCTCTGCAATGCTGGAGCCACATGGAAGACTGATTCAGATCCCAGGTGCACCTGAAACATACCAGGTGCACACACGTGCCATATTTTGGGAGGGAGGAGCTCTCATAGGAATTCAGACCTTGGCTATTGGCAGTTATCCATGTCCCTACCCTGGGGAATCCACTGGCAATTTTGTGACAGCTTATAGTGTCACAGATAAAACCTTAAGGCAACCCTGACCGAAGGGTAGGATGGTCTGAGTTTTTATACAATTACCTTCGCAGACTCCCTTGCCATTCCTTCTCCAGCCAAGGCAGCAGGCCAGTTTAGTTCCATAGTGACAGACCCCAGGCTGGCGTGCCAATGTCGGCAAGCCTTGATCTCTTGGACTGTGGATAAAGAATCACACATTAGCACTGAGAAAACAGAAAGGGCAACAGAGACTCTTCCCAACAACCAACAGAATGGAACGCGTCAATTACCTGGTTAATTTCAATGACCCTGCAGCAAGGGCTAAGTTAGAATTTGAAAATCTGAACTTTGGGGTTGCCAGCCTCTGCTGCCATCCCTTGTTAGCCTTTCTCAACAATTAACCTTGTCCATGTCCTTCCTCCTCAGAGTTAAAAGAATCAGTCTACACAGTCTGTAAAAGTAGAGTACAGGAAAGTGGTCAAATATTTACGTTTTGAAGCTGGAGGAGTGCTGCTTTTCAAGTCTGCTCTGTATAGGCATGTGTGGTAATGTGACTCCCTGGCCCTGTGGCTTTGTCTCAGACAAGAGTCCTGCACTTGCACCACATTGGCCACCTGGGAACCATCGAACAGACTGGAATTACCTCACACTGCAGAAGGTGAAGAGCCGAAAGGGCTCTAGAGATCCTTCAGCGGAGCCCTCTCATGTTACAGAGGAGGAAACTCCAGTCCAGTGGAGTGGAGTCACGTCCCCAGCAGAGCCAGGTGTTGGGGACTCCAGTCACACGGCTTCCTGGAAACACAATTTACTAAATTCTCTAACTGTACAGTGAGATTGGCAAATGTTTTCTGTAAAGGGCCAATGGTAAGGACGCAAATTGTAGGCTCTGCCGGCCATAAGGTCTCTGTCCAAGTGTGAAAGCTGCCAAAGGCAACAGTAAACAAATGGGCGTGACTATGTCCCCAAAATATGTATGGACGTTGAAACTCGATAAAAACTCAATAATTGAAACTCAATAAAAAGTATATTTAATATACTTTTCATGTGTCATGACATAGTAGTCTTCTTCTGATTCACCATCAACCACTAAAAAATGTAAAAATTGTTCTTAGCTTATGGGACATGTAAAAACAGGGGCCTATCCAGCCTTGGCCTTGATCTAGAAGCCTGAAAGAACGAGCTCCCAGCCCTAATCCAGTGCCCCAGGGGTGAAGTTCACTGCATGTTGACCTACTTACTGTCTGCACTGAGTAGGGTTGCTACTGGACTTTAGGAGGAAAGATGTATGCTGTGAATTTTGTGGAGGGCTCCAACTTGCCTCATGCATATTAAATACACTGTAAGAGTGCTTTCTGGGCTCTTTAACAGACAAGGAATGCACGTTTTACCATGTGCTTTCTGATCCGGGACTGGATTTTGTGCAAGTTAATATTTCAGTCAAGGTTGGGAAGTTAAACAACATTGCAGGTTTTCCTCATGGTCTGCCTCTCCCATGAACTTGGTTACTCAGTTAAGAGCTATAAAGATGTGGTCTGGGACATTCCATTAACTGAGATCACCGAGTACAAGGATGATTTTATTATTTACATTTTCTTTCTTTCTTTCTTTTTTTTTTCCCCAGAGGTTTTTGCTATAGGGCGTGTGTGCGCGCCAGAGAGATTGAGGGAAACAGAGAGACAGAAGCGAGAAATCACCCCCCCCCCCCCCGGGGGGGATGACCACGCCACAATCCGTTCTCCTCCATTCTCCTCTCGGGATCCTGGGCATGCACGCACACGCACCCGGCATGAGTTTTAAGCCACCGGGTCCGGGACGTGAACCGCGGCCGACTACATGGGAGTCCAGCAACATAGCCAATACACCAACTGCTGGTCCCCATTTTTTTAAAAAAGGATTATTTTATTTAACTTTATTTATTTTAATTTGACCAAAGAGGGACAGAGTGAGAGAGAGAGAGAGGGAAAGTGAGAAAGCAAGCCACCAGATCTGGGACTCGAACCACAGCCGGCCATGTGGGAGTCTAGCACCCTTAACCACCATGCCACCTGACGGCCCCTTATTTACATTTTCTTAAAGGAGACCTTTTTCACGTTTTGAGGGGGAGCTTTATTTATTTTTCATCTATCTAGCTGCATTTTTGTTTCCATTCATCAACATCTCTTTTTTCCCATCTTTTAATGGAATTAATTTTAGGGATTCATGAGTCATTTGCTCAACCACTGAGCCCAGGGTTTCTCCACTTCTATATGACTGATACTTTGAGCCAGATCATACTTTGTTGTTGGGGGCTGTGCTTTGCACTATCGGATGTTAAACTGGCTTCTGTGTATAGATGCCAGTAGTACACACCCTTCCAGCTGTGACAATCAAAATATCTCTAGACATTGCCAATGGAATAGGCAAAACTGTCTTTCATTAAGCACCACTACCTTAAAATGAAACACTTACCGAGCACCTGTAGTGATCCAAGCACCATCTTAGGCACATAGCGTAGTCAGAAAAAAGACTTGGTCTTTGCCCTCTTCAGTGCACAGTCTATTGTAAACAGATGCTTTATTGTGTAGGACAGCATGGTCAGTATCATTACAGGCTCTAAGAAAGAGTTTTAACTGAGAAACAATGAAGCCAGCTGCATAATCTAATCTGTGTATTACTACCAATTCTACAAGGAATCCCACAGTCTTGACCCAGTTTGACGATAGCTAACAATTCCCAAAGAAGAGACCAGAGACCACTGAACATAAAGTGCACTAAGTAAGTGCTAGCCCAAACACAGTATGTTCTTAAGAATTTTTTACTGTAGCATTTTTAAAATTGAGATATAATTCACATCACAGAGAATTCTCATTTTCAAGTATATACTTCAGTGGCTTTTAGTATTTTCACTATGCTGTGTACCTATCACTACTATTTAATTCCAAAACACTTTCATCGCCCCACAAAGGAACCCCATACTGAAGGTAACCTTGAGTCCCCACTCCCTCTATCCCCTGGTAGCCACAAATATGCTTTTCGGTTTCTAAATTTGCCTATTCTGGACATTTCAAATAAATGGAATCATGTACTATGTGCTGTTTTGTGTCTGGCTTCTTTAGCATGTTTTCAAAGTTCATAGGATGTAACAGTATTTTATTTCTTTTCATTGCTGAATAATAGTCCATGATATGGACATACCACATTTTATCTAGTTAATTCATTAGTTAATGGATATTTGGAATGTTCCCACCTTTTGGCCATTATGAATAAAATCATTATGAGTGTTGAAGCAGTAATTTATTTGTGGACATATGTTTTCATTTCTGTTGGGTATATAACTAGGAGTGAAATTACTGGGTCATATGGTACAATGGACCGAATCCCCCGCCCCCGTTCATATATTGAGAGCCTAATCCCACAGTGATAGTATTAGGAGGTCGAGCCTAGAACATAAGGGTGAAACTTCTATGAATGGGATTGGTGCTCTTATAAGAAGAGGCAAGAGGGGACCAGCAGATGGTGTAATGGCTATGTCGCTGGACTCCCATGTAGTCAACCATGGTTCTAGTCCTGGACCTGGTGGCTTAAACTTATACTGGGAGTGTGGGCGTGCATGCCCAAAATCCCAAGAGGAGAATGGAGAAGGGATTGTGGTGTGGCCATCCCCCCCGGGGGGGTGATTTTTCCCTTTTTGTCTCTGTCTTTCTGGTGAGCGCATGCACCCTATAGCAGACACCTCAAAAAAAAAAAAAGAAAGAAAGAAGAGGCAAGAAAGCTAGCTTGAGAAGTTGGCAGTCTGCAACCCAGAAGAGGGCTTTCACCAGAACCTACCTATGCTGGCGCCTGATCTTAGACTACCAGCCTCCAGATCTGTGCTGTTTATAAACTTCCCCAGTCTAAGGTAATTTGTTGTAGCAGCCTGAACTGAGATATATGGTAACTGTATGCTTAACTTGCTGAGGAACTTCCAGACTGTTCTCTAAGATGGTTGCATCTCACATTTCCACCAACAATGCATGAGAGTTTCGACTTCTCCACTCCTCACCAGTACTTGTTACTGCTCATTTTAAAAAATGGTAGCCAGGCTAATGAGTGAGAAGTGCTCTTTCCCGGTTTTGATGTGCATTTCCCTGATGGCTCACGATACTGCGATCTTTCATGTGCTTATAAGGCACCTTGAATATCTTATTTGAAAAAATGTTAGTCTGGGACCTTCACCCATTTTCAAATTGGGTTATTTGTCTTGATGTTCTTAAGATTTGAACACAAGATAGAAAGAAATCAGTAAAACAAATATACCCACACTTCATAAAAAAAGAGTTGGTTTCGGGCAGAGCCCCAAGGAAACCAGCAAATAAGAGGTGAGCTAAGGAGGAGGAAGGTCTGGGAAAAAACTCAGGCAATCTTCAGAGGAGCACTAGACAGACGCAGGGTCAGCAAAGCCAAATGAGGAGAGAATTTCTAGAAAGAGCGCAGGACCAGCTCTGCATGTTGAGGCACTGCATGGCATGGTGGTTGACTGTGGTCTCCTTCCTGGGGTTAGAGTCTGCCTCTACTATATATTAACTCATGATTTTCAGCAAGTTACTTCACCTTTCTATGCCTCACTATCTCCTTTATTTCTTTTCCCTTTTTCCCCTATAAGGTGTATGCAGTCTCTGGAGAGAGAGAGGAGAGAAAGGGAGAGAGAAAAAGAGAGAGGTGAGAAAGCACTCCCTTTGGGGATGACCATAACACAATCTCTTCTCCTCCATTCTCATGGGATTTGGGGCATACACATATGTACCCAGTGTGTTTCTCAAGCCACCAAGTCCAGGGCTCGAACTGTATAGTCAGCCATGTGGGAGCCACCTGCCCTAACCACTGGCTGGCCCTCATGATCTCATTTCTAAAATGGGAATAATAAAATTATTAACCTTAAGGGTATTTGTGATAATGAAATTATTGATTATATGTAAAGGGTTTTGGACAGTAACTAACAGTAAATGCTTCCTAATGGACTACTTTTATTAGCACTGTTAGTAGGATTAATACTACGTGTCAACTTCAGAGGAGCACATGTTTCCTACAAAAGAGCCTGCCTTCGTGTGCCATGCTCAGTCATTGGCAGGATCAGTCTGTGGGAGCTGTGGCCTCACCTAAAAGGGGTAAAGGGTTTCCACAAGCAGAGGAATTGGGGCTCTTCATCAGTGATGCCCCCTGTAGTTAAAGGTCTGTGAGGCACATTCTATGGCTCTCACAGTTCCAGTTTTTTGTTTTTGTTCTTGTTTTTTTTTTTATGTTTGTAGGAATGAATTTTGATTGTAAGGGGAGATTATCATAGAATTTCACTATAAGGAAAGTGACCCTAGATATCATACATTTCTAACCTATCATTTTACACATGAAGAAGCTAAGGCCAAGAAAGACTGCGTGTTTCATTGGCATTAGAAGCCAGAGGGGAACACACATCACCAAACTATTCATCTGTCCACCTATCCATTTGTCTGCCCCCAATTTCTCAGGTAGCTATATATGCATCAGGTAGACACTAAGACTATGGGGAGAGGGTGTATGAGAAGAGCCCATACTCACAAAAGACTTATGGTCTAGGGGTGAAGGTGGGTAGGTAAACAGATAATTATACTCCAACAAATGAACTGTACTAAAGGGGTAAGTTCTCAGGAGCTAGGGGAAGATACAGGAGTTATTACGTTACGATAGGTGAGTGAGGGGTTTTCTGGAGGAAATGGGCCCACTGCACTGTGAATTCTGGTGACTGGTAGAACTTTCCCAGGTGAAGTAGGAGGAAGTTGTGTAACAGGGAAGGAAGATGTTCTGGGTGGAGAAAATAACCTGTGCCCAAAATGGAGCCTTTAAGAACATGGGGGAGCTGGCGGCCTGCAAATCTGAGCATAGACAGTTGTATATAGTTGGAGCAGCAGAGGGGGAGAGGAGGCGGGAGGAATGGTGGGATGGAGAAGGGGCAGGGAGATTAAGCAGTGGCCAGAATAAAAAGGCCGAAAACTACTTTGTCCATCCTGAAGGCTCCAGAGAGTTCTATAGAAGGATTTGAAGCAGTTGGAAATGTGAAGGATTTTGCCTCTATAGAAGTAGGATAAGCGCACTAAGCTCCAACACGATTTCTGTAACAGTTAGATGTGATATCATATAAAAACAAATGGCATTTTGTTGAAATATGAGATTTTTCAAAGGCCTAATTAGGAACCAGCCCAGGGTCCCTGGTAGAGGTGGTCAAACCTATTTCATATGTACTGGTCAAAGTCCATTACTTTGGATTACAAATACTGCCCGGTGTTAACAATCAGAGACGGTTACCAGAAGATGAATTTGTGTGTGTTTGCACATTCCCACAGCTCTGCAGAGAAATTCTCTTTTTCTCGAGCTTTATTGCTTTCACATGCCTGCCTTCAGGTGAAAAGGTGAAACCTAGAAATCTGAGGTATATTAATTTCTCCCAAGTCATTGGTTTTGATGTTGTACAAAGTGTCACTTATAAAACTCTCCAAAATGTTAATGTCTAACACTTGGGCCATCAAAAACTTGTTAATAAAGTTGAGATTTCTCGTCCACTGTAAGGAATTCCTTCCCAAGTCACAAATGCATCTGAGTATTATAGCTCTGTGGAAAGATAGAAGAAATTTGTCCCCAAATCTAGCCTTACTCTTTCTAAAGGCTGGCTTATTTGTTGTATTTCTATATATGGAGAGTGATTAAAACCTGTGTTTAAATCTGAAAAAAAGGAAACAATAGTTAAGAATCGACTGAACTCATGATTGGAAACTGTGAAATGGATTCCAGTATTCAGACAAGCACACGAATCAGAAAGCACCAGGTCAGCCGCTAGCTACTCTGTGTGTATTTCCTAAGGGAGGCCAAGCAGCTCGAAATGACATTATGGGAAAAACCGTCAGAGAAACACGTGAGACCATAAATGAGCCACACGTCTTAAATGAACGGGTGTAAAGCCCACCCAGTTTTGGGAGATAGCTTCAAAGGACCAGTTAATAACTGGTATTTTACTGGTTTAGTCTTCAAATTCTACATCTGGTCAGGAAAATGGAAAAATGGTTTAAAGAGGAAAAATCATTAGTCAATAGAATTGCTAATAGTTAACTTACTAATTTGTAGATGCCAGAAGAAACTGACTTCTTACACCAAGAATCCAATGATACATTATGTGCTTGCCAGTTTTTTTTCCAATGCACATATGCAGCTATTTAAAATTATGGTTAAAAGAAATTAATATAAGATATTTATGTTTAAAACAATATGATCTGAGGAAAAAAGCAATCTAACACAGGCAAGCATGATAATTCGCAGTAATAGCAGAGTACATTATCTTATAAAAATGTTTTTAAACCGCTAAAAGCTGTAGTTTGGTTTCTATTCAGTTCTCCAATGACATTCCAAGTTAACATTAGCAAACGGTCCAGATTACCTTCCCAGTATCCTCTTTGCCTGCCTGCTGTTTGTATGCCCACTCACTAACTTTCCCATCACTGATTCAATAATTCTTTTACTTTAATACCTGGTTGGGAGTAGTTTGGATAAAGAACATTAATAATTAAGTTAAACAATATGAAGCTGCCATTTTTATGAGTTAGAAATGACCAAATATCTGTGATTCTATACGTTACAATTTAAGAATTGTGGAAGAGAAGACTAAGTGCTGACCAAATCCATTTCTATGGCCCGTGAGAACAAAACAACACTACATTTCCCAGCTGTCTACCAGCTAGGCGGGGCTACATGACTGGCTTGGTCAATGGGATGAACTAGAAGTGGGCCATCTCCAGGTCTAGCTCACAAAATGAACCAATAGGGTCGCTGATGTGCCCATTTCCCATCAGCTCATTGAAGAAAGAGCAGTTCGGGGAGCTGTAGGAAGACAACACTCAAGACAGATGGAGGCTGCCACTGTATGAAGGCATGCAGCAGAGCCTCCCAAGACATGCCTTGTCCTGAGAAACAGGCAAAGAAACATGCTTTACCTTGTCCAGGCACTGAGATTCTGAGATAGTTTGAAGCTGTAGTCTACCCTGATCAAGCCAGTAGTATTTTTTTTTCTTTTTTTTTTTTTTGGAGAGTTTTTCTTTTCTTTTTTTTTTTTTTTTTTTTTTTTGCTATAGGGCGCGTGCGCTCGCCAGACAGACAGAGAGAGACAGAGAGATAGAAAGCAAGAAATCACCCCCCGGGGGGGATGGCCACGCCGCAATCCCTTCTCCTCCATTCTCCTCTCGGGATCTTGGGCACGCACGCACACGCGCCTGGTGTGAGTTTTAAGCCACCGGGTCTGGGATTCGAACCGCAGTCGACTACATGGGAGTCCAGCGACATAGCCATTACGCTAACTGCTGGTCCCAAGCCAGTAGTATTTTAAGAGACATCTCTTTTCCTAAAGTCTAGTGCCCATTGTTTTTTATTTATGTGTGAATCTATTTATACAAACATCTACAAAACTATGCATATAGTTCCATATTTGTGAGACTCTCTTTTTCTCAGAAATGTATACCATTGGGCCAGTGCATTCTGGAATCAAGGAGGAATGGTTAAAGCACAGTAGCTATCATCAGAGTTAAATAGATATCTGAATATAAGTGAGCTTTTATGGATTTGACTGGATTTACCCAGTCCTATGAAATCTGATAAAACTGGGATAATTTATCCAAAGAACTTTACTAACCTAGAAGAAAATGTCTGACCTTGGACTGAACCAATCCTTCCAAAATCCTCTGCCACCTTGGGAGATCTGGATGGACTGGCCAGTTGCCCTTCATTCTCTCTCTCTCACAGATATTTCCTCTTAAACAATATTTGGTTTATAAGAGGCTTGGGAAATCCAGTCCTGAGGTGGGGAAGTGTCAGTGTAGGTGAGCGAGTCTCCGTGGAGAGGAGGCCCTGAAATGTGGGAGTCTGAGCTAAAGGCTGAATTGCCCAGAGTACCTTTAATGAATTATACAGCTTGCTGTCTACATTGATCAAATTAATCAGAAAATCGCCATCTCCACAGCTGAAGTTAATTTTAAAACATTCCAAAGATTGTGTAAGTAGTGTAGTATTTCTTCATGGTATTCCTTATTTTCTGCAAAAATATACTGTGCCAGAATTCTTATGCTCGTTTATGGTCAGGTTCCAGGAAACTTCATGATATTCTCCAAGACAAATTGAGAAGTTAAACCTCTTTTTCTGATGTTTAAGTACATTTAAATATTGCCACACAAATAAAGTTTTTTCTTTTTAAAGTTTCATTATTTATTTATTCTATGTGAGAGAGAGAGAGAGAGAGAGAGAGAGAGAGAGAGAAATGGAGACACACACATATGCACAGACACACATACACTCACAGGACTCCCCACAGGGTCCTGATGGCCCATTCCCAGCCTCACCCAGCCCTGGACCATGGCATGAATGTATCTGGTGAACTCAGAGATCTCTGGATGCGAACTCCAAAATTTGCCCCCATGGGTCAGCCTCACAGGCCATCACATTTACTGCTGCTTCACTGGCCAGACCTCAGAAATAAGTTTTTTTAAATAAAGATAACAAGGTCCATCCATGAGTATTCCATTGCTGCTGCTGATTTTTCATTTTGTTTTATTTTTATCATAGTTCCCAGTTGGAACATTCATTGGATCTACCCGGTTAACATTAATTTCAGGTTCCTATTCATCTTCAAGAAAAAGAGTCCAGATCCCACAGGTCTGGGATGGCCCAAGATTTCTCACCTCCCTGGATGCGAGCGGTTCAGGAGCCCAGGCTATCGAGCACTCCTCTGCCAGTGTGTGTTGATGTGTCTTCTAACTGTCCCTGCCATGACTGCTAGGGGAAGGAGTAAACCTCACGCAAAATTTGGAACTGTCCAGGGCTTCCTCTATTTCTCTCACTTATCTTCTTCTTCTTCTTTTTTTTTTTTTTAAGAGGTTTTTGCTCTAGGGTGCGTGCACTCACCAGACAGAGAGATACAGAGAAAAAGCGAGAAATCACTCCCTTGGGGGGATGGCCACGCCGCAATCCCTTCTCCTCCATTCTCCTCTCGGGATCTTGGGCACGCACACACATGTGCCCGGTGTGAGTTTTAACCACCAGGTCCGGGACTCGAGCTGCAGTTGACTACATGGGAGTCCAGCGACATAGCCATTATGCTAACTGCTGGTCCCTCTCACTTATCTTCCAAGCTCAGGAAATGGAAGAGAGGGGATGGACAGTTGGATTTCCTTGGGGAGACAGATCAATAGGATATGCATAGATATATAAGAAGGATTTATTGGGGGAATAAGCTCCCATGATCATGGTGGCTTAGAAGCCCCACGACACACTGTCTGCATGCTGGAGACCCTGAGACACTGATAGCATGGATCAGTCCAAGTCCAAAGGCCTCAGAGGCAGGGAAGCCAATGATTTAACTCACAGTTCAAGGCCACAAACCTGAGAATCCAAAGGGACACTGGTGTGAATCCTGGAGTCTGAAGAGAAGCGGGGAATGTCCGAGGCAGCAGGGGGAATCTATCCTGCTCTCCTTCAAAAGAGGTCAGTCCAGCTTCTGTATCTGTTCTTCGGGTCCCTCGCTAATTAGATTGTGCTTGCCCACACTGAGAGCAGATCTTCCCCACCTGGTCTACTCAGACTCCCATGTGACTCTCTTCTGGAAATGCCCCCATGGACACACACACAGAGTAACTCTTTATCAGATTTCTAGATATTCCTTAGTCCAGTCAACACCCAACTCTGCCAGAGGCAGTGTCTTAGTTTGAGCTGCCCCGGAAGCAGACCATGACATAATGACCTGAATGCAAGTGGTTTATTCAGGAGGTGAAGGAAGGGAGAATGGAGAAGTGAGATTTGGAAGGGGAGGCAGTGGATAAAGCCTCCAGAAGGCACCTCAGTGCCCTCTTTGTCCTCAATCTCAGATTAGTCACTATGGGAGAAGTCAGCTGACACGTCATGAGGACACCTAAGCAGCCCTATGGAGGGTCCACGTGGAGAGGTGCTGAGGCCCCCTGCCCATTGCCATGTGAGTATCATCTTTGAAGCAGATTCTCCAGCCAGAGTCAGAGCCTTTAGGCAGCTGTAGCATTGATCAACTCAACTGCAGCCTTGTGGAAAACTCTAAGCCCTTTTGCTATGAACTTAAAACTCTTAAAAAAAAAAGTATTGAAAAAAACATCCCAAGCCTAATCCAACTAGGCTGCTCCTGAATTCCAGATTCATGGAAAATATGTGAGTTCAATGCCATGAAAGCCACTTTGTTCTGAAGTATTCTCTAGCACAACAGGAGATAACTAACGTATGTGGTGCCTAGAAACCAAGCAAAGGGGATACCGCAGAGCGAGGTGATGATCTTTGTAACAAAGCTTTGATATTTTGAGTTTCGATTTTGCACTTGTATTCATCAAATCTGAGATGCCACAGATTATAAACACACTCTTACTATGTTCATGAGAAAAGGAAAAAATACTGTCAATTAAACTAAACTACAGTTCATTACCTTAATGATAATTCTGTGCAATTGTGTCATAATTCTGCGCACGAATTAGTCATGACTGTTAGCTCTGAAGAATGCAGAGTCTGGGATGGCCTGCTTTGCTCTCTGTTGCTCTCAGACCAACGTCCCTGCTCCGTGGGTCCACATACCTGGCTCCTCGCAGCCAGCTTCCAGCCTGCCTTCTTTGCCTCGTGGCAGCCACGGAGCTCATGACCCAAGAGGCTGGCTGGTCTACTCTCTGTACCCTGGGCTGATGCCTTCCTCTTGCATTCTTTTTGCAGGTGTGTGTCCACTCATTTACTCCTAATACCTGCTACAAATTAAGCACTGGAATACATGCTTTCCTCCCACCCATCTGTCACATCAGATAGACTCACATTCTCTCCATAAAGAGTTTCTACATCAGCTCCTGTCTTCAGTTTTCCCTGACTCTCTCATGCAAACTCAATGTCTCTCTTATCTGCATTTTATGGGATTTTTTTGGAATGGTGATGGTTTTATTCATTTCCTGATTCAATGATCCTACAGAGGATGCTATACAAAGAAGCATTCTTATGGGATTTTTTATATGTGTGTATGTGTGTGTGTATACATACACATATGCATGTGTGTGTATATACAGACATATATACACATAAACATATCTGTACATATTTATTCTTTGGGATGCTGTATATACTTAAAATACATATATAATAAATACAAATATATTATTTATATTATATGTAAGTAACATTATTTGCCTCTCCATTCCCCTTCCCTGGTCATTTATTCTCCAATTTTTTACTCAACACCTACTATGTGCCAGGCATTAAGCTAGAAGCAGGAGTTTTAACTCTCCCCCTTGGGCCCCCTACCTCAACCAAAATATAAAGACATTCTGCTGGCCCTAAAAAGTTGTCTGTGGGGGCGGCAGTTAGATATGTATCTCTAGCATTCAGGAGAATGTTTGGGCATGTCAACTGTTCAGTTAACGTTGTTGAACTGAATTGAATTAATTTGAACTCTTCTTAGATTTTTAAAAAATAAACAAGACCTTCAGATTTGATACACTGAGATCCAGCAAATTAACTGATTAAAATGGAAGCACTACTGATCCCTCTGGACAAAATATTTGTCAGCAAATGATCTAATTGTCCTTGGGAGACACCACAGCCTTTAAATTTGACACTCGTTCGATGTGAGATTCTGGGCAAATAACTAAAGTGCCTATTCTTTTCATTTTTTCTATTGGCAGAAAGTGCCAATGTGTGTGTGCATGTGAGAGAGAAAGAGGGGAAGAGCGGGGAAGCACCCCCCAATGATGTGTGGTCATGCCACATTGTTTTTGTTTTTTTTTTCCCTTTTTTCCAACCCTTCAGGATTTCAGGCATGTATGCACATATGCCTGGTACACTTTTCAAGCTGCTGGGGCCAGGATTCAAACCCCATGTGTGATCTGGCTTTCCATATATACCACTTAACTGTTGCATTATGGGAAACTAGCTCAATCACCTATTATTTTGAAATTCGGTTTACTCATCTATAAAATTGAAGATGTAATCTGTTATTTACATGAGGCTGACATTGCAAGTGGTACCCCAATATCTATTCCTCCGTTCATTTTAGTATTAGGACTCCCATTACACAGATACTCAGAAGGAACTACATTTCCCGGCCTTCACTTCAACGAGGCATGGCTGTGGAACTACTTTGTGGCTAATGGGATGAAGGCAGAAGTGCCACTTCTAGGTCAACTTCTAGAACATGGCTATAGAAGGGAGGAAGGATGATCTTCACATTTAATTCTTATTGGCCAGAATTTGGACATGTTTCCTGGCACTCAAGAAGCCATCTTAGACCATGATGGGAGAATCTTCTAGTAGGGTCCTTGTTGGCAGAACCTGGGTCACTGACTCCATGGAGCACCATAACAGCCCAACTACTCACTTTTCTATGAGAGAGAGACATAGGTATGTCTATCTTGTTTAAGCCAAGGACATTTGGTTTTTCTATCACTTGGAGTCAATTTTAAAGGATCAAAAAGCAATGTTGGGACCAGATGGTGGTACAGCAATAAAACACGATGCTCCATGAGGCTGACCTGCATGGGAAGGTTGAGCAGGGTCGAGTTCACACCCAGAGACCTTACTGAGCATGCTGGGCCACTGTGTGCCCATGATCTGATGCTGGCTGAGCCTGTATGTAAATCGTGGCATCAAGGCACTTGTGGGAGGTGCTTGCTCTCTCCTCTATCACTCATTGAAAAAATAAGTAAATGTAAATAAACCAGTGTTGCTCTGTTCGCTAGTTGCTATAAGCCTGTTACCCCCATTGTGAGATTTCCTGCTTAAAACCCCCAATGTAAAATGCCTTGTAAGGCCGAGTTTTCTGTTTGTATCCAACTGAAAATCAAGATCAGGTGAACTCTTGTTCTTTGGTTCCATGAGTTAGTTTGTTTCTTTCTTTGTTTCTTTCTCTTTCTTCTTCTCTCTCTCTTTCTTTTTCTTTCTCTTTCTCTCTTTCTTTCTCTTACCTCATGTCTGCTAGGGCTATCATAACAAAGACTGGATAGCTTAAATGACAGAAATTTATTTTCTCACCATTTTGGAGATTATAAATCCACAATTAAGATGTGGCAGGGCTGGTTCCTCCTGAGGCCTCTCCCTTGGCTCCTAGACGGCCATCTTCTCCCTGTGTCCTCACATGGTCTTCCCTCTGTGTGTCTGTGTCTTAATTACTTATTCTCTTAAAAATATAATTATTTATAATAATTATTATTATTATTTTGATTTGCTATAGGGTACATGCACGAGAGAGAGAGAGAAAGCAAACCGTCAGGTCTGGGACTCAAACCATGGTTGGCCATATGGGAGTCCAGAGCCCTTTTAAAGACACCAGTCATATTGGATAAGAGCCTGCTTTAAGGACCTCACTTTAACTTAATTACCCCTTTAAATACCCTACCTCCACATACACTCACATTCTGAGGTACTGGGCTTAGGGCTCCAACATAGGAATTTGGGGGGACATAATTCAGCCTGTATCACTTCAGGACACCTACATTTCTCGCCCACATTGTCCCCAGAAAAATTTATGCCCTGGCACCCGTCACCATGAGCACGAGATCTTCAGAGGTAGTTCCCTGTCTCACCAGGTCAGTGACAAATAATGGTGCACCATGGTATATAGCCCACGTCACTTCCCGATGCCTGAGAGCTTTCTCTGTTGGCAGGAAACAGTTCTTCCTGTGTCCATGGTAGACTGAAAGAGCAAAACTGCACTCCCCAAAAGGCCTCAACCGATGACTGATAGGAGTATAAATACCCCAGCTCCCTTGTCTTCAGGAGGGATAACTCAGTGGATCATGTCTTACTGTTGCCTAGAATTCCCCAGTAGGATTAAGTCACAGTATTAATTTATTTTTATAACACTTCCTTCCCTTCTCTGTTACACTTCTCCACTTTCCTACCAGAACTTCCTGGGGTCACTACCCAAATGAACTCTGCACATAATCTGCTTCTGAGAGAATGTGAACTTAGGGATGGAAGTGGTAGTGTTGGGAAGGTGAAGCACTTGTCCCTTGATTGTACTGGCCTAGAGTCAAGCTCAACAGGATTACAGGGAATATGGGAGAAAGCACTTTGTAAACATGTCAGCTTTTCTAAACTCAGTTTTATTCAGGAAGTAAATTTGGAATAGCAGAAAATCACTGGTCTTAGAGAGCAGAAGACCAAATCAGATGGAAGTCATGAGAAATTACCAAATTTTTTCAAGTTTCTCCATCCCCTTGTCTGTTAGATGGATGCAATCTCTATTTCTTAGGGTTATTGAGAGAACTCATTGAGATAACATTGAAAAGTCTCGATACATAGGGTCTCGACAATATTTGTTGAATGCCAATCTGAATTATGAAGACTACATAATACACTTATTCTCATTTTACTGTTTATGTAATCTTAATCCACACATGCAAACACATAAATATGACTTTAACTTCTTTCTAAATCAATGAAGTGAACTATTGAAATAAGGTGGCTCGGAAATGATTCCTATGTTGTAGTTAGATGTTTCATAATTATGATTGCCTGGAAACATTCAGCTCTTGAGTTTTGGGTAATATGCCCACAAAATCTGTTTTAAAAATAAAGGACTGGAAGATATACCAACTGCTAAAAAAACCACTAAAATCATGTATAAAGACAAAAATCTAGCCCATAAAAACAACAGACTCACAGACCAGGCATCCTATAGAAGGATAAATAATGCATCCCCCCAAAGGTGTCCATATTCTAGTCGCTGAAACCTGTGACTGTTACCTTCTATGCCAAAAGGGACATTGCAGATGTGATGAAAGATCTTGAGATGTCGCCAGGTTATCCAGATGGGCCTGATACAATCACAAGGGTGTTTCTCAGAGGGAAGAAGATGAGGAAGAGAAAAGGTCAAGGGACAAAGGAACAAGAGGTTCAAGTGAGGTGGCCACAAGCTAAGGATTGCTGGCAGCCTCTAGAAGCTGGAAGAACAGGGAATGGATTCTCTCCTGGAAACTCCAGAAGGAAGTAGCTTTGCTAAGACCTTAATTTTAGCCCTATAAGACTCCTTTTGAATTTCCGACCTCCAGTACAGCAAGAAAATAAACTGATGTTGTTGTAAGCATGAAGTTTGTGGTAAATCGTTACAGTGGCACTTCCCTAACAGGCCTCTGAGAAGCAACAATCCTCCCCCTAGCATGCTCCTGTAGCACGTGGTTTGTAGTAAGCAGGCCTCCTCATCTCTCACATTTCTTTTATTCAAATTCAATAGAGGAAAAAAGTGTATAGGGGGCCAGCTGGTGGCATGGTGGCTAAGGTAGCTGGATCCCACATGGTTGACTGTGTGGTTCCAGTCCTGGACCCAACAGCTTGAAAATCGCACTGGGCGCGTGTGTGTGCTTGCCTAAAATCCCAAGAAGAGAAGGAACTGTGGCATGGACATCCTCCCATGGGGGGGCAATTCCTCACTTTTCTTCTCTTTCTTTCTCTCCCTGGAGAGTGTGCATGCCCTACAGCAACAAAAAGGAAAAAAAAAAAAAAAAGGATAACAGAAACATATCATAAATAGGAAATTGCTCCAAACGTTTTTTTGGGGGGGATAGGTTTTTGCTATAGGGCGTGTGCGCTTGCCAGAGAGAGAGAGACAGACAGAAAGCGAAAAATCACCCCCCAAGGGTATGGCCACACCACAATCCCTTCTCCTCCATTCTCCTCTTGTGATCTTGGGCATGCACGCACACATGCCTGGCGTGAGTTTACGCCACTGGGTCCGGGAATCAAACCGTGGTCGACTACATGGGAGTCCAGCGACACAGCCATTATGCCAACTGCTAGTCCCACTCCAAACTTTAATCTCAAGAATAGCAAATTAACTTATTTTTGTCTTTTGTGCCCAACATGGGGAGACTGGAGTTGCTACTACCACTTAGTGAACAAAGACCAGAGATGCCACTAAAGATTCCAGTGCGGGGACATGGAATATTCAAGATGGGGTTCAGATCAATAGATGTTCTAGACCAGCACTATCCAATAGAAACAAAAGGGCTATTTTCAATTTTCACATTTTATTTTTTTAGGTTTTTGCCATAGAGTTCTTGTACTTGTCAGAGAAAGACAGAGACAGAGGCCAGAGAGAAAGAGAAAATGAGAAATCATCCCCGGGGAGGTTGGCCATGTTGCAACCTCTTCTCCTCCATCCTCCTCTCGGGATTTAGGCATGCACGCACACACACCTGGTGTGAGTTTCAAGGCAGTGGGTCCAGTTCTCAAAGTGTGGTCAACCATGTGGGAGTCCAGCACCTTAACCACTATACCACCTGATGGCCCCTTAAATTTTCACATTTTAAAATGTAAAAGAAATAGGTAAAATTGATAACACATTTTATCTAATGCAGTATATCTACATTATTACCATTTCAACACATAATATAAAACAATGAGTGAGATATTTTTAGCTCGCTAAATCTGACCTGGTACCAGCCACATTTCAGCTACTCAATAGCCCACCGCTGTGCTCCTGGCTACTATTAATATATTTGTCCTGTTGAACAGGGCAGGTCTAAAGCATCTGAATAGTCCTAATATTCAAAGGGCACACAAAAACGTAAGGCAAGCCACATTCGAATGCTTAAGAGTGGTAAATAGGGACCAGCAGTTAGCGTAATGGCTATGTCGCTGGACTCCCATGTAGTCGACCGCGGTTCGAGTCCCGGACCCGGCGGCTTAAACTCACGCCGGGCGCGTGTGCGTGCGTGCCCAAGATCCCGAGAGGAGAATGGAGGAGAAGGGATTGCGGCGTGGCCATCCCCCCTGGGGGGTGATTTCCTGCTTTCTATCTCTCTGTCTCTCTCCGTCTGTCTGGCGAGCGCACGCGCCCTATAGCAAAAACCTCTCAAAAAAAAAAAAAAAAAAAAAGAGTGGTAAATGTACGCAACTAATGATTTATTCATTTGGCGACTGTTAATTGTCTACTATGCACTAAGCACCATTTAAGAGGCATATAATTTTCTAGGTCATAAAATCATGGTGCACCATTTCAATTAAAAACGACCTATGCTCATATTAGAAGTCTCTAGCTAGAACTCACATTTGGTACTTAGAGACTGTGAAACCTTAGGAACTTAGCCTATAGGCAGGCACACTTTTCTGCAGTGGGTGCCTTGCCTTCTCTGTAAATGTGTCATCCGCGAAGTGGAGTCTGGAGCTAATTAAACATGATTCCTGAAGAGCCGACAACTTGGCATTTCCAAGCATTTTGAACAGATAATGAACACCCCAGCTCCCAAACCTGATACCATGTAAAGAAGCAATGTTTCACATCTTGAAAACTGCAGAACTGCAAAATTCTAATACGAATTCTCCAGTTTAATATTTTTTGGCGTATTTGAGGGCTTTTCGGCTTTTTATCTAATTTGGTGGCACTTTGAAAGTGAAGCTCCTGGAAGTCTGTTTGCCAACCACTAAAGAACTATTAATCTCATTTCTAAAATAGTACTCGGTCTTTCTTAAGTGGGCTTTCTAGCAACACAAGGACTTCCAACGTTCAAGGAAAATGTGATTATGAGCAAATCACATCTGCTTACATTTTTATCATGAAGAGGAAATTGAAACTTGCGATCATACATTCTAAGAACCTGGTTTGAGGTTGGTTCTGTTTGAACTTCGAAATCCCTCTAATACTGTGGCTGACTGATGAAAGATTTCTTCCTGTAAGTCAAACAAAGATAGTCAGGCTCACCTTTAAGAAGCCTGAACCATGTCTTAGCAATTGTGCATAATGCTGCAATAAATATGGATGTGCAAGTCTTTCTGACTAAATGTTTTCCTTTTCCTTTGGGTAAATACCAAGGAGTAGGATTACTAGATCGTATAGTACTTCTATTTGTAGATTTTTGAGGAACCTTCATATTATTTTCCACAGTGACTGTACTAATTTACAATCCCACCAACGTGTAAGAGGGTTCCCTTTTCACCACAGTCTCACCAGCACTTGCTGTTCTTTAGTTTTCGATCATTGCCATTCTAACTCGGGGTAAGTAATATTTCGTAGTTTTGATTTGCATTTCCTTTATGATAAGAGACATTGAACATGTTTCATATGCTTTATGTCCATTCATATGGCTTCCTTAGAGCATTGTCTGTTCAGCTCATGTGCCCATTTTTTAATTGGATAATTTTTTTTTTTTTGCAAGAGAGGGGCTCACAAAAAAACATTTAAGAGGTATGAGAATGTAAAGTTTTCTGTTGGAAATGATATATATGATAATATATTTGATTTTCACATAGTGCATGCATACTTCAAAAAATCATATCTTATACTATAAGGATGTACAATTACATGTAAATAAATCATAATATAATTTTTATTTTATTTTTTTAGAGAGATTTTTGCTATAGGGAACATGTGCTTGTCAGAGACAGAGAGAGACAGACAGCAAGGAATCATCCCCTGTGGGATGGCCACACTGCAATCCCTTCTCCTTCATTCTTCTCTCGGGATTTTGGGTACACATGCACATGTGCTCAGTGTGAGTTTTAAGCTGCTAGGTCTGGGACTCGAACTGCAGTAGTCTACATGGAAGTTCGGCACCGTAACCATTATGCTATCTGCTGGTCCCCATAAAATAATTTTTTAAAAAAGAAGCCTGAACCAAGCCAAGGTTCACGTCCTGCTCTCCCAGGAATCAATATTGAAAAATCTCTATAGTGCAGCATCAGTTTTCAGTCAGCTGGAGGCAATTCTGTTCCTGGGGACTTTGGGCAATATCAGGAGACCTTATTTCATTGTCAGAACTTGAGGAGACTGGGGTTGCTCCTGGCATCTACTGACTGAGTTGAGGCCAGGGATGCTACTAAAGAGACTACATCGCACAGGACAGCTCCCCAACCCCACCATTCCCACAAAAATGATTCAAGCTAGCCCAAAGGGTCAGTCAGGCTGCGAGGGAGAAGCACTTAAGGAGGAAGACCTCACAGCCAGAGAACCAGAACACCTTTCCAGCGGTGTTTCCCCACAGGCTGCCCTAGTGCCTGGAGAGGAGCAGGGACTCTGGACCAGACTGCTTGGGTTTGCATCCCAGCTCCATCACTTTCTGGCTGTGTCTTTTGGGGCAAGTTATTTGACCTCACTGTGGTTGTTTTTTTAATAGAATTTTTATTAACAATTATTTTACTTAATTTTATTTGTTATTATTATTTTAATTTGACCAGAGAGAGGAAGAGAAAATGAGAAAGCAAGCCACATGGTCCGGGACTCGAACCACAGTCAGCCATGTGGGAGTCTAGCACTTTAACCACATCACCTGTGGGCCCCATTGCTGTGCTTATGTTTCTACTCCCCAGCATGGGGTTGATAATAACAGTACCTTCCACGCAGATCATCCGTGGGCTTTAAAAGGTGCTTACAAGTGCTTAGAACAGTACCTGGTCTACAGTACGCACTTTGGAGGTGTGATTTACTAATGGACTCTGCCAATCTCTGGAAAAGTAAGTTGCACGGCTCAGAAAAGCTTACGAGTAAGGAAAGGCTCTGATTCTGCATTGCCCTAGTAAGAGTCAGAAAGGTGGCCTGCCATGCCCTTTCTTCCCCGTTCATCAGTCCGAGTCAGAACGGCAGGGAGGGAAGCCCGGCATCACAGCTGGCTCAGCCCAAGAGCAGTGAAGGCTTTTCCTTTTCTGCCGTTTCGTCCTGTGTCTTTCCCTCCTTCCTCAGCACAACTAGCGACCGACACCCCGCAGGCACCCTTGGGAGAGCGGAAGATGCAAAGCCGCAGGGGCACAGAGCCCACCCGCCCATCCGCACGCATGTGGGGACGCTCACACGCCCCCGCGACGGTGGATGTCTGCAGACCACCAAGCCAGCTCGTACCCACCCGGCTGCGCGCGGGGCCACCCTGCTGTAACCCGCAGCCAGGTGGGGCGCAGCTGGTGCGAAGGGAACTAATTGGGTGTAAAGCGAAAGGCGTGGGGAGGAAAGCCGGTGAGCGCTCCGGGTCGGCAATGCTGGTCAAATCCGGGTCTGAGCGCGCACAGGCACACACGCACACCCACACGTTCTGGAGTGCCTGGAGGGGCAGGGGTCAAGGAGAAGAGGGCTCGAAAGGGGCGCTCAGGCCGGCCGATAGCCAACGGACACTCACCTGGCCGGGTTCTCTAGTCCACCTGTCACCCAGGGGAGCAGCAGCGGGAGCGCGAGGCTCCAGGGCGATGGCATCTTCGCTCGGGGCCTCCCTCGCCTTCCTGCACCCCCTCGGGAGGGCGCCGGCGGGGACCGGAGCGCAGCGGGGCCGCCGCCTCCTTTCTCCTCGTCCGCTCGGGGCCTCCGTCCTTCCCTCAGCTCCTGGGTGCGGTTCCCGCGGGCGGGGAGGGGAGGCCGGTACCGTGGCAGGACACTTGCGGCCTCGGGAGGGGCTGGGGGTGCCCTGGCGAGGCGGCGAGGCTCCTCTGCGGGGGAAGCAGCCGGGGTGAGCCAGGAGGGCGGGGCGGGCGGTGCACATCTGGTTGGGACCCGCCCCCAGCGCGACCCGCGCATCCTCCGCGCTGTCTGTTCACCCAGAAACACCCCCAGCCTCGGCCCGTCACACTCAGCGGTCACCACCTATCGCCGTGGATTTCAGGCACGGGGCAGGCTCAGTGACACCTGTGCTCGAGGACCGGAGTTTCGTGAAGTCGTAGCAGGAACCAAGGAAGCAGGTTGATAATGACACCCCGTCTCACTGGTGAGGCTTTCAGCCTCGCCGGGCTTTTTCCACAAGCTGCAAATCATGGATGGGGTGCTAGAGCTGGAAGGTCCCCGGGTCCCACACGACCCTGCCATTTGGCACGTGCTCATTTGCAACAGCTTGCTTGCCTGGACCCCAGACGCTGTGTGATACAGGATTGCAGGAACGGGGGTGCTGAAGGGCCCAGAGGATTCCTTTGGCCGTGGACACATTCCATGTCCTGACCATTTGTTATAGTAGAGTGAATGACTGGCCTGTCTCTCCTTGTTCTTCTCTCCACATCCACACCCTTCGGCTTCACAGTGGGCAGATTCTGTGGCCCCACACCTTGGTTTTGGACTTGACTGTGTCACGTATGTGACCCATAGTATGAGGGCAGAAGTTGCAGCATGCCAATTCCAAGCCTGGGCCTTAAGACACCTGAGCCTCTATCTTGGGCATGAGGAGACCACGTGTTATTTAGCCTGGTGGCCCAAGGAGGATGAAGAACAGGTGGAACAGCTACCTGGTCAACCTGCAGACCTATAGCTTGAAGTAGAGTTACTCCGTGGTGCCTACCGGTTATCAGTCAACCCACCAATACATGAATGAGCCCAACTGAGGTCAGCAGGACCAGGCAAGCTAGAGGCTTATTGTCATCATTTGCTACACAGCGATAGGTCTCCCTCACACCTGTGACCTGGTGTTAGGAATACAATGAGAAGAAACATGGAGGGGAAGTCTTGATTAGAAGCTTGATCCACAATTTTATGGGAAAATGCCTTAATTCTAGGCAATATAAGGTGAGTAGGAATGGGGAAGACTCTTGCCTCACACCATAGTAGATGTTTAGTTGGATCTCCTGTTTTCCAACAGAAGATATCCCTGTGGATTTAGCATCTTTGATCAGCAACCAGTTAGACCGTTGAGCTGTTCAGAATGACAGGCATCGTCCTAAATACTTTGCATACATTATCTGCACACTCACGATTCTATAGGTTCCCTCATTTTTGAAGTATTGAGAAACAGCCCATCATCATGGTTCAGGTGACAGCACAGCTAGTACAGATAGGACAGAGTTGGAATCCACATGGCAGCTGCGTCGTGACTGCCCAGAATCTGACAGACTGGAGGAGTGGAAGAGGGGGGTCACCATGTGGCCACACCCTGTAGAGGGTGCTCATCTCTTCCTCAGTCTCTCTGTCACACACACGGGCAGGCATATATGTACTCTGTCAGGAATTAAGAGGAAAAGTCACAGAGGATAAGTGGCTTGCCCAAGGTCATACAGTTAACAAATGTGTTGGGTCATCAGAAAAGTCAGGACACATTTTTGCATAGAAAAACAGAAAAACACGTCATGACTTTTCCAATGACCCAATAGAAACGAGATGGGAAACCAGGGCTCTTCCTCCATTGGACCCTGCTGCTGCTATATAAATCCCCTTTTTCACTTTCTTAGTCCCTGGAAGCTTTACATAGCAAATCAGCCTCATGAATAAGGTAATAAGATGATCTCTTCAAGGCTCTTAGCAAAACCCTTTAAATTCTTCCTTGCATAATTGGCTTTATTTACTAAAAATACTAAAATTAAGAGGAAAGAATATAAGGTATACACTCTAGACCGGAGAATATCTTAAAGAAAATGGAATATAAAATTGATCTTGGTGTTGGTTTCCCCACAAGCAGACCCTGAGACAAGGTTTTGAATGAAAGTAATCTACTCCAGGGAATGCTGGTAGGGGTTGAGGGAGTGCACTGAGGAAGAAGACAATGTCAGGCATGTAGCAAGTCACCGTCGTGGCAACTGGAGATTCCTGCTGCTGAGGAGCTCCCAGAGCCGGCACAGAACATGCATCTCTACATGACCTTACCCAAAAACTGAGGGAGGGAGCTGGGGTACTTATACACCACCTCCATTTAGCCATTGCCTAAAGGCTTCTACCCCGGTTCTGATCCTAGGACTTCTGTCTTCTGTGCTAAGGGAAGAGTGGGGGGCTTACCCCAAGAAAGCCTTTAGGCAAAGGGCTACAGATACTGACTATTGAAAGGGAATATGGCCCCTACCTAATGTCTGGAAGTGGAACTGAATAGGAAACTCTTGGGTTTTGCCCATGCCACTTCTCCCTAAATATTCAGATACAAATCAGTCTCTTCTCCAAATAAATAATTATTCAAAGAAGTCCTAATAATACATAATTAGTCTAGGGAAACTGGATGGTAGCACAGCAGTAATGCAACTCTGAAGGCTGACCCACACGGTAAGGTTCTGCGTTCACATCCAAAGACCTCCCTGAACATGCTAGGCATGTGTGTGCCTGGGATCTGTGACTGGCTGAAACTGGGGCCGGATCACAGGGTGAGGAGGGTGTTCGGAATGCCTCTCTCTCCTTCTCCTTCAGTCACGTATGGAAGAAATAAAGAAAAAAACCAACATGATTGGCCTAAAATGTGGGGGCCATTCTGCCTTCTTAGTCCTGGGTTATAAAGGTTGGAATAACATCTTGCATTTGACTTTAATCTGTGGCTTTCTAGCTTCCGTGTCAGCATTTTGACACTGTTGCTGTTTTTTGTTTCTCAGAGCCAAAATTTCTTCCGTGGGCTTACAAGGAGGTGATGAACATTACAAGAAACTTCATGAAGAAGCAAACACTCCCCAGCCGACCCACCTAGCATTTCCTGCAGGGAGCAGACACAGGAGCTGTCAGGTAGTTGTAGGAACAGGGAGGGAACCCGGAACCGATGTGTTGCCAGGTGAGAAGATGACGGATTCAAATCGCCACATGGAGGCAGGTGTTTCTAATAATCACACTGGGGCCGTTGACTTTGAAGAAGAACCTGGAAACTTCTCATTAGGGAGCCCGACTCCATTCTACAAAGGGAAAATGATCCCTGATCAAATCTTCTAAAATTGCCTTTTACAGGGCTACGTTTTCCCCCCAATCTATTCCCACTTAACCCCGAGTGGAACAGGTGTGATGGGATATTTTTGTGCTTTCCGATTATATATCCATGACATACATGTAAAACTTTTGACATGTACGACATGCTTGGCACTGAGATGAAAAGTCTATGAAAATATCCACACCCAAAGCAAAGCATTGTTGGAAGAGAGAGTTGGGTGGAAGAGTATCTAGACCAGTGTTTCCAAACTGTAATGTCTGTACAAATGACCTAGGGATCTTGACACAATGCAGATTCTGTTTCTGTCGGTCTGGGCTAAGGCCTGAGAGTCTTGACTGCTAAAAGGATCCACAGCAACGCCTGTGATGCTTGTCTGATGAATATGCTTAGGTGGGGAAGGTCTACAGATGACCTGGACCAGTTCTCAAGCCCAGCTGCACACTGGAATCACCTGGGAAGCTTTGGAACTACCGATGCCTGATCTCTTCCAAGATGCTCATGTCTGGGCTATGGCTTGCACATGGGCACTTTCAGAAACTCCCCAGGTGATTCTGATGGACACTCAGTTCTGAACCAACTCCCATTTTACAGATGGAAAAAAGTCCACTCCAGTGTGTGAATTGACTTGCCTGATGTCCCACTCAGGATGAGTTAATGTCCCTGTGTTTCCACCAAATAGCCCTCCCCCTCAAATTTCATGATGTTTTCTTGATCAACATTCCTACAAAAATGGTGCCCATTACTTCTTAATTTGCCAGATGGTGAACACACTCTCAAGAGAGAGATAGAGAGACAGAGAGAGTGAGAAAGCCCCTCTCATGGGGGATGGTCACACTAAAGTCTCTTTTCAATGTCTCCCTCCTTTCAGGATTTCAGGCGTGCATGCACATGTATCTAGTGTGTATCTAAAGCCACCGAACCCAGGACTTGAACCACATGGTTGACCATGTGGGGTCCAGCTGCCTCAACCACCATACTACCAGCTGCCTCCTCTTACTTCTTAATCTTCTATGTTAATCACACCCAGTGCTATGTTCTATAAATCTATGTAGTTCCCCAGTTTATTACTTTCCATTTCTGCTTATTCAATGAAAGGAGTCAATGAGAAAATACACAACCTCAAAGTAGACATCACTAAATTCTGTATGGGAAGCTGTGTCTGGAGGCATACTCATTTTTCTTCATCCTGTGCCTGGGAAGAACACCGTTCTTTTTTTTCTTTTTTTTTTTTTTGAGAGTTTTTTTTTTTTCACTAAATGGCGCGTGCGCTCACCAGACAGACAGAGAGAGACAGAGAGACAGAAAGCGAAAAATCACCCCCCAGAGGGGATGGCCACGCTGCAATCCCTTCTCCTCTATTCTCCTCTCAGGATCTTGGGCATGCACGCACACGTGCCCGGCGTGGGTTTTAAGCCACCGGGTCCGGGACATGAACCGCGGTCGACTACACGGGAGTCAAGTGACATAGCCATTACGCTAACTGCTGGTTCCCAAGAACACCGTTCTTGGAGCTCGATGGTAGAAGAAAAATCCCACGTTTAGTCTTCCTACTCTCCCTCCCTCTCTCTGTTCCTTCCCTCCTTTGTTCAAACATTTATTGGGCCCTACAAAGGGCCAGACTCTGTGCTAGGCAGCGGGGACCACTTGGTGGCCATATCTCCACCAGACAGTGCCCGTTTCTTTATCCTCTCTGGTAAATTGGGCTGAACAGCTACCATGTGGGTCTCAGTATGTTTGGTCCTCTTTAACACCATGATTCTTACCTTTCGGGAACAGGAAAAAACAACAAAACAAAACAACAAAGGCAAGATTAAAGAAAGCTGAAAGCACTCAGTCCAAGGGCTTTTTCTTTTCATCTTGAGTGGAATGGATTACAGCTTGAATCCATCCTGTATTTGTCCCTCCTGTCTGTGTAGAAATATCCTTTGCTATTTTCCTGTTCACAGTTGAGTATAATAATAACTTGGCATACCCCTGCAAGGCTTGTCTATTTTTTTCTTACATAAATTCTATATGATTTGTGAGGGCTAAACTCAGTCAACTCTGTTTATTATTATTATTTTTTTCTTTCTAATTTCTCACCAGAGGTCATGTGCACTCACCCGAGAACAAGAGGAGGAAAGATAAACTACCCTGCTCATAGTGGGGAATGGTCACACCACAATCCTTTTTCTTCTTTCTTCATCCCATCAGGATTGTAGGTGCACACACACATGTGATCAGCCATGTGGGATTCAGCTCCCTTAACCACTGTGTCAAGGAGCCCACAACTCTGTTTAGTTAAGCCTTAAAAGTAAAGACTTTTAGGGGACCAGCAGGTGGTGTGGTGGTTAAGGTACTGGACACTGCCACATGGCTGACCATGGCTCAAGGCCCAGACCTGGTGGCTTGCTTTCTCACTTTCTCTCTCTCTCTCTCTCTCTCTCTGTCTCTTTCTGGTCAAATCAAAATAAATGAATGAATACATAAAATTAAACAAAAAATAATTCTTTTTTTGTTTTTAAAAAAGTAAAGGCTTTTAGGGGCCAGTCAAAGGTGTAATGGATCCCACATGGTCGACTGCATAGTTTGAGTCCCACACCTGGTGGCTTGATAGACACACCAGGTGCATGTACGGGCATGCCCCAAATCCTGAGAATGGAAAAGAAGGGATTATGGCATGGCCTTCCCTCCCGACCCCTGGGGTACTTATGCACTTTCCCTCTCTATCTCTGTCTCTCTCCAGCGAGCACATGCACTCTATAGCAAGTTTAAAAAAAGTAAAGGCTTTTACTCAAAGTACTCCAACTTGACTTGGGAAAGTTTGGTTGAGAAATGTTCTGTGAAACGCATTTGTCATCTCCTTTTCTTAAAAGGATAAAAATGTAAAAGTTTACTAAAACAAAATTCTTTCCTTTCTTCCTTTTTTGTAAACATATATTCCCCCCATTTCCAAAAAGTTCTCGTATATGGTTTATAGATTGTTCATTCCTTTAACAAACATTCATTGTCCTCTTGCCAATCATGTGCTGGACACTGTGTTTGGTTGGGGTATAAAGATGAATAAGACCTAATCCCTTGCCCTAGGTGACAGAAATGCAAACATATTATTAGACATAAATGTTAACAGAAGTACTTTAGGGCACTGTGGAAACAAAGAAGAAAATTGATTCTTTGTCTTTTATACAAATAAGTATTTGTTCCTGTTTCATCTTCTACTTTCACAAATCATTTTATAAAATAATTTTTAAATACCAAGATTTTTAGAAAACAGAAAATCTTGAAAACCACATTCCCTCAAGTAATAACTTGCTGCAAACCACATTGCCCCGACACAGGAGTTCTATGGGTAAAAGAGTCCAGGACTGGACATTAGGCCAACCAGGATTTTATCCAGGGTTCTGTCAACTAATCTCCTCAACTTGGACAAGCCAGTGCATTTCTTTGGGCCTCATTTTCTACATCTAGAGGTATTTGTAAAGAATTCTGGATCCTTAAGTATCTGCCTCCAAAGTTTTGTGATTCTTTTTAAGTCCCCCCCCCCGCCCCCGAAGGTGGGGGAAAAAATCAACTATGACCCTAAAACTCTGTATAGTATTTGAAAGTGCAAGGTTGGGTTAACTTTAGCAAAGAAGACATGCTGATCTGATGAATGAATGTCCTCTTCTTCAACCTTTGTTTTCTTAACTAGTCCCTACAATCCTACCAAAGAGGTTTAGATAGAGGTTTGTATCCTATGTATGACTCACTGTCCTAGGCCACAGCTGATCGGACTGGGGTGGATATACAAACCATGTTGTTCCTCTCCAGGCAATGTGAAATGCGTGGGGACTGGCAGGAAAAGTTAAGGGCATTTCCAAAGTTAGCAGAGGACTTGACAGGGGAGTAGGAGGAACAAGACCAATGGGGAAAAAGGGAGCAAATGACCAGACTGTGTGGCCCTGGGTATAGCTATGCCTATATCTACATATACACTTAGACAGAGAGGTATCTATTTACATATCTGTAACTCCATCCCTATAATATCTGTATACTATATTCATATCTGTCTATAGTGGTGTATCTCTATGTATCTATCACTGTCACTCAGCATATCTATGCACAATTAAATATATTAGACTTCTTTCAAACTTGAGCTAGTTTGAGTGAATTTGTTTTGTGCATCGGAGGTGTCCTGACTATAAGGCTGTTCTATTCCACACCCTACCTTGTGCATAGGCTGGCCAGCCTGCACTCGCCATTCAAGTAAAGAAAGGAAGTGGTCCATTCACATCAAATAGAATTTTAAGACGGAAAAAAAAATGCTTGAGAGCATGCCTCCTATTTTGCAGATGAAAAAACACAGAAAGGTCCCGTCTCCAGCCTAAAGTTGACCCTAAGTGGCGTGATGCTTGGGGTGCTGGACTCCCACATGGCCAACTGTGGTTAGAGCCCTGGACCTGGTGGCTTGAAAATCAAGTTGAGTGCGTGTGCATGCATGCCCAAGATCAAGATCCCAGGAGGAGAATTGAGGAGAACGGATTGTAGCGTGGCCATCCCCCCTGGGGGGTGATTTCTCACTTTCCCTCTTTCTCTTTGTCTCTCTCTGGCAAATGCGTGTCCTATGGCAAAAAAACTAAAATAAATGAATAAATAAATAAATGTCAGAGACAGTAAGATGGAAATGGGGATAGACTGAGGGAATCCTATCAGTGTTCTTCACAGCTCCCCAGTTTATGATCCTCGGGAAAATGAAATGCACTGAAGAGCTGAAAGACATAGCTTCTCCGGGTGGACTTTTCAAACCTGTTGTAGCAGTTGCTCTCGGTGCTTCGCCCCAGCTTTCGGGCATTCTCCATTAATTGCCACGTGTTTACCTCCAACACTTGCGACTTGTTGTCCTAGAGTGTTAAGTCACTGAGGCAGCCCTAAACCAATGATGGGCAGGAATTTGGGGGTGAAGCCTCCAGCTACTTCACCTCACCTGTGGTTGGGAGAGGGCTTGTGCTCCACTGGCTGCCAGAGTTTCCCAGTAGGACTGAGTTCGGGTGCTCACAGCGAAACCGGTGATTCACACGGTGTGGTCTTTTCCCCTTTCTATTCCCCTGCTGGTATTTCCTGGGATCACCTCCCACAAAAGCTTCTTGCCTGCTCACCTCTGGAGAAATCCCAAACAAGACGCCTGTATTCTGGTAGAAACCATTTCCATTCCAAATTGTGGATTCCATCTTATAGTAGAATTGGAAAGGAAATCCTTTTTTAAGTCCATTTCACCCACAGTCTACACCGCATGCGTGAGCTCGTGGTTCCTCACAGCCAGTGCGAGAACAGTGGGGTGCTTGGCTCTTCTTTAGGTGGGTAGCTGTCCTTTCATGGTGTACCCATTTATCTACACTGACTTTAACCGAGGGGCTAGAATCCATGGCCTCATCCTAGCTCATTGCCTGGCCCACACCTTTCATTTTACTGAGCTTGTAAACATGATGTTCCTCGTATGGTCTGAAATTTGTATGGCACGAAAATGAAGAAAACACATCTTGTAAATTTTGTTCTCAGTTCAACAAAGTACACCATAAATTCCCTAAATGGCAGGTTTATGATATATGTAAATTATAGCATTTTTTTTCTTTTGCCAAATGCGTTGGATGCCAGAGACAAGAATTTATGTCACTGGGAGCTTATGGTAGAAGCAATATGATAACAATTATTGACTTCTTAGATATAGTTATCTTTGCCAAACAGAAAAACATACTTACTAGTATTTTGTTGTTGTCAAATAACCTTCCAATTATGAGAAGAAAACGCCCCTGTTTGCTGCTGGCTTCCATTCACATCACCGAAACATTTTAGGAAGTGGCATGTCATCTGGAACTAACAATACAACGTAGGCCTGATGGGAATATTTGACTGTGCTTAAAGTTGAAAGCTGATTTTATTTGCCTTCTCATTCAACAAAGATGTACATAGTACCTGTCATATGCTGGGTACTGTCAGACAGAGCAGGGGACAAAGAAAATTCCTGTTCTAAGAGAGCTTCCTTATGATGGTGGAAGACAGACAACAAACAAGCAGACAATACACAACTTATACCTTCGTTACGGAAATTTTTAAAAAAGTAAGTTGAACATTCTGTAACATACGTAAGCCCTTTTCTTGCTTTCCTTTTTTAAAAAGAGGTTTCTGCCTTAGGGTGCATATGCTTGCTGGAGAGAGACAGAGACAGTGAGAGGGAAAGTGAGAAATCACCCCCCCCACACACACACACGGGGGATGGCCATGCCACAATCCCTTCTCCTCCACTCTCCTCCCGGGATCTTGGGCCCACATGCGCACATGCCGGTATGATTTTCAAGCCACGGAATCCAGGACTCAAACTGCGGTCGGCCATGTGGGAGTCCAGCAACGTAACCACTACATCACTGGCTGCCCCTAAGCCTTTTTCTTAATTTGGCTTTATAATCACAGAAAAACCAAACTGCAGATTTTAGTGAAGTGGCTGGTCTGTGTTTGGCTAGACCAGCAGTTTTACAAACTTTTAAAATAGCAAAACAGTCCTTTGGTCTCTTTTGGATACATGGGGAAGGTTTTAATTAAGCATGTGTGTCTTCCACATGTGATGTTGGAGCGCATGCAAAATAGCCATCCACAGCCAACTATGTCCCAGATGATTAAGGAATCATTCAAAATCAGGAAATGGGGAAAGGTCACACCACTGTGACCCTCAGTGGTGAGAGGCATGAAATATCCTACTCCTTAAGGCACGAACATGCCTTTATAATAGTTGTGCTGTATTACTGAGTTTTACTTCCAATTTGGGGGAGTAAGTTAAGGATCTGTTCCCTATTGTTCTTCATGAATTGAACCAGAGACTTGAACCAAACTTGCTGGGGCAGGTGTCACCCACATGTCAACAGTTTTACTGAAGCACAACCTGGCTCCCATGTCGCTTCCTGAATTTGACATGATCTATTTTCCTGAAATGAGAGAGTCTCAAACATGTACTTAGGAGATCAAATATAGAAGGGCTCTTTAAAGTTCATGTATTTATTTTTTCAGAGAGGGGCCAGACAGACAAACAGACAGACAGATACCCCTAATAGGGTCCTCATGCTGCCATCCACCCCAGCGTTACCCAGCTGGATTATGGGTACATGCAGGTGTCTGGTGTATACAAGGAGACCCCAGGATGTGAACCCAGGACCTTCCCGTGTGGGTCTAATAACATTACAGAGTGTTGTATTACTGTTGTGCCACTGGCTGGCGTGATAGCTGGACTTTTAAGACTCAGAAATCAAGTAATTTTTCTAAAACTGCTATTACTTCTTGATGACAGTGAATAATTTGATTTTTTTCTTTACCAGTCTCAGAGGGTCAATGAGAATAATTTTTTTTCTCTCTCTCTTTTATTTTTCTAAAGCCCCCCCCCCCATAGGGTGTGTGTGCTCACCAGAGAGCATAAGAGAGAAAGTGAGAAGTCACCCCTTGGGGAGGATGGTCACACTGTAGTCCCTTCTCCATTCTCCTCCTGGGATTTGGGGCATGCATGCATACATGCCCAGCATGATTTTCAAGCTGCCAGGTCCAGGACTCGAACCATAGGTGATCATGTGGGAATCAGCCCCTTAACTACTGAACCATTTGTGGGCCCCGAGAATATTTTTGAGATACAAACCATTTAGAAAGACTGTATTCCAATTTGAGTATAAGTGAAAATAGATCATATACCACCTTTAAAGGAGATGGGCCAAGGCCTGTCAGCCGCGGTGTCAAGCAATGATTGGGTCCTTCCCCGTTCTGTCCAGCTTATATTAATTCAAGGCCAACTGAGGGCCAGCCCTGTGGCTCAGCGATTAAACACACACGGAGCTGGATCCCAGCCCCACCCCACTCCCCCACCAGCTTGAAAAATGCTCCAGGCACATGTGTGTGCATGCCCCAAATCCTGATAGGATGGGGAAATGGAAGAAATGTATTGCTTAAATATTGGTTTTCCTTTATTTCTGGGGCACTGGTTGAATAACTAAAACATTCCCAGCTGCTATTGCTCGAATCTTTACTACTCTCATTAACCTGAATTTCCAAATCAAGTTTTTTGGTCACAATTTATTTCTACTTATCTCCAATAGTGTACTTAAATTTGAACAACAACAAAAAAATCTACCCCACCCGATTTTATTCAAATAGAGATCATAAATTGAATTTAAAAGTGAATCTATTGGGACCACCCATGTTGACAGGGGAGGACTGTTGAAAAATTAAATGCCAATGGATTTCTTATCAGAGAAGCTAGAAAGGATTAACATGATATGGCTGACAGTTATTCTTACTGCCATTTTAAATCCTTGTGGACAAAGTCAAAGTCTCTGCAGAAAGAATCAAAGACAAAGGTGACCTCAGTTTCAGTCCTGGACCTGGTGGCTTAAACTCACTCCAGGTGCGTGTGTGTGCGTGCCCAAGATCCTGAGAGGAGAATGGAGGAGAAGGATTGCAGTGTGGCCACCCCTATGGGGGGTGATTTCTCACTTTCTGTCTTTGTCTCTCTGGTGAGCACACATGCCCTATAGTAAAATCTCTTTTTTAAAAAAAATCACAAGGGGGAACCAGCAGTTAGCGTAATGGCTATGTCGCTGGACTCCCACGTAGTCGACCGCGGTTCGCGTCTCGGACCCGGTGGCTTACAACTCACGCCGGGCGTGTGTGCGTGCGTGCCCAAGATCCCGAGAGGAGAATGGAGGAGAAGGGATTGCGGCGTGACCATCCCCCCTGGGGGGTGATTTCTCGCTTTCTGTCTCTGTGTCTCTCTCTGTCTGTCTGGCAAGCGCACGCGCCCTATAGCGAAAAACCTCTCCAAAAAAAAAAAACAAACAAACAAAAAAAAAACATCACAAGGTGGCCCAGCCCGGTGACACAGCTCACAGCGTACTAGACTGCACTGCCGGAAGGCACACGGCTGACCACAGGTTTGTATCCTTGGCCCAGTCAACCTGAAATGAGCTGGGTGCGTGCACGTGCACGCCCGAGATCCTGGCAGGCTGGAGGAAAGAGACCTCGGCATGACCAGGCCCTGTCAGAAGGCTCTCTCTCTCTCTCTCTCTCTCTCTCTCTCTCTCTCTCTCTCCCTCTCTCTCTCTCCCTCTCTCTCCCTCTCTCTCTCTCTCTCTCTCCTTCTCTCTCTCCCTCTTTCTCTCTCTCTCTCCCTCTCTCTCCTTTTTTTTTTTTTGGAGAGGTTTTCGCTATAGGGCGCGTGCGCTCGCCAGACAGACAAAGAGAGAGACATAGAGACAGAAAGCGAGAAATCACCCCTCAGGGGGGATGGTCATGCCACAATCCCTTCTCCTCCATTCTCCTCTCAGGATCTTGGGCACGCACGCACACGCGCCCGGCGTGAGTTTTAAGCCACCGGGTCCGGGACGCGAACTGCAGTCGACTACGTGGGAGTCCAGCAACATAGCCATTACGCTAACTGCTGGTTCCCCTCTCTCTCTCTTTCATGCACGGTTCCTGCAGCCCTAATCCTTTGGGAAGGAGATCCGGTGAGATGGACTCCTCACCATTCAAGGTGGCTGGGGCCTTTCTCCTTGGTAATTTGGAAAGGGAAGGGTTATTCCTGCAAGCTAGTGACTCTGGAGGCATCTGGGCTGCAGAAACAAGTACACGCCCTCCAACAGGCTAAGCCCAGGACCCTCTAGTCTCACCACGGCCGCTCTATATTCCGCAACAAATCCTGCCCCGCGCCACCTTGCTGAAGGAGGGTCCTGCTTAGCCTTAGCCTTTTGCCCGTGTGGGCTTCGCACAGTGCTCTGCAGGTCCCAGCCCTCTGATGACGCGTATCATTCCAGAGGGGTTCTGGTGACTACCTGTGGGCTCAGCTAGGCTGGCTCTTGTGTTGAAACAGACGACAGGATTACCAAATCTCAAACCCCTATTTTCCATGACTGCGCACACCCACCACAACTCCTCACCCTGGCAATTCTTCAAGCTTGCTTTGTCTTTTTACCACGGGCTAGGGAGCTCTCACTCTGGCCTAGGCTGTATGGCATCTTCAAGGATAAGACTAATGCAGATTTACACAATGGAAACTCCAAGAGAAACTTGCTTTCCGTTTCATTTTTTTTGAGAGAAATATTTTTACTATAGGGTGCCTGCGCTCACCGAAGAGACAGAGACAGAAAGCAAGAAATCACTCTCCAAGGGGTATGGCTACGCTGCAATCCTTTCTCTTCCATTCTCTTTTCAGGATCCTGGGTACACATGCACATGCGCCCAGAGTGAGTTTTAAGTCACCAGGTCTGACACTTGAACTACAGTCGACTACATGGGAGTCCAGCAACGTAACCCTTACGCCACTGCTGGTCCCACTTTTTTTTTTTTTTTTTTTTTGGAGAGGTTTTTGCTATAGGGCGCGTGCGCTCGCCAGACAGACAGAGAGAGGCATAGAGACAGAAAGCGAGAAATCACCCCCCAGGGGGGATGGTCACACCGCAATCCCTTCTCCTCCGTTCTCCTCTCAGGATCTTGGGCATGCACGCACACGCGCCCGGCGTGAGTTTAAGCCACCGGGTCCGAGACTCGAACCGTGGTTGACTACGTGGGAGTCCAGTGACATAGCCATTACGCAAACTGCTGGTACCTGGTCCCACTTTTTGTATCTTTTGAAAAAGGGATGCCTCAGGGCTCTGGCCACAGGTGTTAAAACTGAGAAAGGAGTGGTTGAACAGAAGATCCTATGCAGTAGAGGTTGGCTAACTTCTGTAAACAACCAGCTAGTAAGTCTGAGGCTTTGCAGGCCACGTGGTCTGTGACAACTACTCAACTTGGCTGTTACAGTGCAAAAGCAGTCACAGATGTCCTTAAATGAATGAGTATGGCTGTGTCCCAGTAAAACTTTATTTATGGACTTTGAAATTTCAATTTTATGTTACGTTCGTGTGTAAAGAAATATCATCCTACCTTTGTTTTTCAGCCATTTAAAAATGTAAAAGCTGGTCCTAACTCCACATTGCACAGACACAGGCTAGGGGCAGGATTTGGGCCATGGACATTTTGCCGAGTCCTGCTATTTGAGAGGAGCCATTGACCTGCCCTCGGGTATCGATAGCCTTTTTTTCCTCCTATGGCACATTCCTACACCTTAGCAAGTCGGCCTTCAAGTGTGATCTTGAAACCGCCTTTTGTCCTAAATCATGATGAGTTTCTCTTTCTTGGAGGAAGAGTTAGTAGGAACCTAAACTCCCCTTGGAGGTTAAATTGTGGGACCAAATCGGCCACTGATGGTGGAATTAATCTTTTAAATGATAGTATGTACATATACATGTGTGAGAGAGAGAGCTTCTCAACAGGACTGGCTACACTGCAATTCCCTTTCCCCAGCCCTCCAGCTCCTCGGGCCCCTGGGTGCCCATGCATGCCCAATGTGTTTTCAAGTCGACTCAGGGACCTGAAGCCGGGGTCGGTCATGTGGCTTCCAGCCTTGCAGGGCTTGCGTTGCTGTTGCACCACAGCAAATGGGCTTGTGTGATGGAATTTTCTATATAAGAAAGTTAAATTACAAGCTGAAGGAAGATATTTTCAAATGTTTAATGAAGTCATTCCAAGTGTACACATTTTTTCCAACTTGAACTAGAACACAAAATTATTCTGGAAATTGAAGCTTGACTGAATAAGCGTGCCAGTTGATCAGAGTATTTGGAGAAAGAAGACATGGGAAATATGGAAACCATTTAACATTGACCTGTGGGAAGCCCTCAAAGACAAACACAGTAGTTGATCCAGAGTGAAGGTTGTACACATTTCAGAGTATTAAACTTTCTCGGTGTTAGGGCATCGTCAGCATCCTAGGCAATGTCTTATTTCTTGTTAAAATACCCTTCTCACTGTACATTCAGAATAGATGCCTGTCATTTCAGTAAGCGCTCTGTCTTAGTGTATAAGAAAAAGGCAAATTAACGCCTCTCGGTGTTCCAATGAGTTGTATATGACACACAGAAATACAGTTACAGCTTTTGTAACTGGCAGCCTCTGGTATCAGACATGTTGATGTCCAAGATCAGTCGGTTAAGCAGCTGCAAGCAGTTCATAGGAGTCAGTGGGGGTTAAAATGACAGAAAAAATATACCTTTGGAGAGACACAATGGCAAGGTTATATTTCTAGACTTTTGGGAGTTTACAAGGACTTTTTAAGGAGTTTGGCATCGACTGAGACTGGACCACTGTCTTTCAAAAAGTGTTAGTGGGGTCAATAGGTGGCATGGTGTTCAGGGCGCTGGACTACCACATGGCCGACCATGGTTTGATTCCCAGAGCTGGTGGTTTGTTTTCTCACTTTCCTCTTTTCTCTTTCTGGTGAGCACATGCGCCCTATAGCAAATTAAAATAATAATAATAATACAAATAAAATATATATTTTTTAAAAATGTTCTTCTATGTTTCTTCATATGTTATAAGGATGCTAATATGAGTCTAGAAGCTGCAGAGTTGCATTTTTTCCCCTTTTAGTCTTAAACAAACACTGGATTTTTGGGGGGAGGGGGAGAGCTTTTTGCTATAGGACACGTGTGCTCGCCAGAAAGACAGAGAGAGACAGAGAAACAGAAAGCAAGAAATCACCCCCCAGGGCGGATGGCCACGCCGCAATCCCTTCTCCTCCATTCTCCTCTTGGGATCTTCATCATGCACACACACGCGCTCGGCGTGAGTTTAAGCCACCAGGTCCAGGACTCGAACCACGGTCGACTACGTGCGAGTCCACTGACATAGCCATTACGCCATCTGATGGTCCCCGTCTTGAACAAACACTGGACAGGCCATTGTCCCCTAAAATCCTAGAGACAATAATGGTTCTAAGACCACATCAAAGTGTCTTGGTCTTTGCTAGAATCAGAGTCCCGGGACCATAATGCATAGGTATGGAGAACCTGGACTCATTGAAAAAACTGAAGGCTGTAGGGTCGCAGCAGTAGGAATGAGGGTCAAAGGAGAAAAAAAGAACAGATTTTATAACAAAATGGATATCAATGAAAAAAGAAAGGGGACATAAGTCAAAGGTGGCAGTAAGGTTTCATTTGGTAGCCTCCCACTGATAGGAAGAAAGCAGGTAGAGGGCCAGCCCTCCTGTAACGCAGTGGTTCCACTCCATGCAGAAGAGGTCAGATCCTACATGACTGAGAGGGTTTGAGTCCTGGTCCCAGCAACTTGAAAACAACATAAGGTGTGTGTGCACTTGCCCAGAATCCTGGCCAGATGGAAACTGGAGGGAAAAGGATTACAGTAAGACCAGGCCCCATTGGGAGGTTCTTTCTCTCTCTCATGTGCATGCATGGTCTGACATAAGAAAGGAAGAAAATGAGAAGAAAGAAGGAAAGAAAGAAAGAAGTTAGGAAAGGCATCACGTTTGTAGGAAAAGCACAGGGAGTTCATAGGTTCAGCTCTAAATTAGAGAAACGCATCCAAAGAGCAATGTCTGTGTATATCTAAGGCATGGGAGTGGGGTTCAGATAAGATACAGGGACCAACACATGGTAAAAGGTACTTTTCCACAATCAAAGAACATTCTTTGAATGGTCAAGTGTATTCACAATTAATTAACTTTTAAAAAAAGAATTATTTTATTTCACTTTATTTATTTACTCATTTCAATTTGACCAGAGAGCAAGAAGAGTATGAGAGAGATAGGGAAAGTGAGACAGCAAGGTGCCCGGCCCAGGACTCAAACTGTGGTCAACCATGTGGGAGTCCAGTGCCCTTAACCACCATGCCACCTGCCGACCCCCAATTAATTAACATTTTAAGTTTATGGGAAGGAGCCCTGGATTATCATTAAAAACTAAAAAAGATTGGGACTTAATGATTAGCAATAATATATCCACTGAAGTTATTACAATGGTGTTGAAAATATTAAACAGAGCAATAACCTTTGGCAGTCTATAATTTCCTTGGTGATAAATCTCTTTGAAGAAAAGTGGCATTCATGTCAAAGAGTGAAAGGTGACTCTGGCCCTTGGTGCAGACATGGCCCATCCAGTGTGGGGAATCCTGGTGAGTCCGGCAGATCCCATGGATACCGAGCCGTGAGGGGTCTTTTGGCTGTGACTTAGGAACTTACCCTCGTTCACTCAGGCCTTCGCAAAGCCTGTGAAATTCTCAGGCAGTGCTGACAGGGAACCAAACAAATGTCTCCGGGTATAACTGGAAAGTGGCTGGAGAGCAAAGGTGAGAAAAGCAAACTCTGCTTTAAAAATCCTTCTATGGTGGGACCAGCAGATAGCATAATGGTTATGTCGCTGTACTCCCACATAGTCGACCATGGTTTGAGTCCCGGACCCAGTGGCTTAAAACTTGGGCCAGGCGCGTGTGTGTACATGCCCAAAATCCTGAGAGGAGAATGGAGGAGAAGGGATTTGTGGCATGGCTATCCCCCCAGGGGTTGATTTCTTGCTTTCTGTCTCTCTGTCTCTCCAGTGAGCGCACACACCCTATAGCAAAAAACCCTCTTTTAAAAAAATCCTTTATGGCGGGAACCAGCAGTTAGCGTAATGGCTATGTCGCTGGACTCCCACGTAGTCGACCGCGGTTCGCGTCTCGGACCCGGTGGCTTACAACTCACGCCGGGCGCGTGTGCGTGCGTGCCCAAGATCCCGAGAGGAGAATGAAGGAGAAGGGATTGTGGCGTGACCATCCCCCCTGGGGGGTGATTTCTCGCTTTCTGTCTCTATGTCTCTCTCTGTCTGTCTGGCGAGCGCACGCGCCCTATAGCGAAAAACCTCTCCAAAAATAAAAGAAAAAATCCTTTATGGCTTCACATTTCACTGAGAAGAAAATGCAAGCTCCTCCCCATGGTGATGAGAAAATGCAAACTCCTCCCCATGGTGATGAGAGATCCAGCTCTGATGTCACCCCACCCTACCATTCTGCCCCTCACTCTGTGTGCATGCCATGTTGGGTTTCCCTGTCCATTCGGATCACACAAACCTTTCCTCTGCTGTCGCCCAGATCTGGCTAACTTTTTGCCCTAATCTTCATATGACTGTGTTCCTCTCATGACTCAGATCTTAGCCCAAATGTTGCCTCTTTAGAGATGTTTTTCCTGACACCTGTATCTGGGTTGTGATCGGGGCCTCTCAGCCTGTCCTGTGCACCCTGATCCCCTGGTGGGCGTGCTACAATGCACACTGTGGCTCGGTTCTGGTTTGGGGGTGGGGGCCTGTATTTCTAACAAGTTCCCAGGTGATGCATGCCTTCTGCCCCAGAGACCACACTGAAGGGCAGTACCACCCCTCCACCATGGTCTTTCTACTGCTTAATTTTCTTCATGATTTCCCTACAACTTTCAATTATTTATCTGTTTGGGGCTAGCAGGTGGTGTAGTGGTTAAGGTGCTGGACTCCCAATGGCTGACCATGGTTTGAGTCCTGGACCTGGTGGCTTGAAACTTACGCTAGGTACATGTGGTTGTACGCCCAAAATCCCAAGAGGAGAATGGAGGAATGGAGGAGAAGGGGTTGGGGGATGGCCATCCCCCCAGGGTGTGATTTCTCACTTTCTCTCTCTGTCTCCCTGGTGAGCACATGTGCTCTATAGCAAAAAAAAAAATCTCTAAAAAATATTTATTTGTTCGTATATTGGATTGTTCATCAGCTGGTTCTATTTGTTTACTAGAGGGTAAATTCCTAAAAGCAGAGACCTTGTCCAGTTGGTTTGCCCAGCATTTAACACAGTACCTGACTCCAAAAATATTGTTAAATGAATGAGGTTCATGTGTGCTCGCTAAAGAGAGACAGAGACAGAGAGGGAAGGTAAGAAATCACACTCAGGGGAAATGGCCATGCTACAATCCCTTCTTCTCCATTCTCCTCTCAGGATTTTGAGCATGCACGCACACATGCCCGCTATGATTTTCAAGCCATCAGGTCTAGGACTTGAACCGCAGAGTTGGCCATGTGGGGTCCAGTGCCTTAACCACCACACCACCTGCTGGCCCTGTGACTGCTCTTTTATACAGGAGACCCTAGGCTGCAATAATAGGACAGTGCTGCTGTGGTAATGGTCCTGGAACTGTTAGCTACTGGTCAAATCTGAGAGAAACTTGGACTAAAACATCATTAAGAGAATTAGACTGGTTAACTTTGCTGACTGAAACCTAGTTTCTGTTGCTTAAAAAAATCGGATTAAGGGACCAGCAACTGGCATAGTGGCTATGTCACTGGACTGCTATGTAGTCAACCACGGTTCGAGTCCTGGACCCGGTGACTTAAACTCACGCAGGGCGTGTGTGCGTGCGTGTGTGCCCAAGATTCTGAGAGGAGAATGGAGGAGAAGGGATTGTGGGGTGGCCATCCCCCCTGGGGGGTAATTTCTCGCTTTCTGTCTGTCACTCTGTCTTTCTGGTGAGCGCATGCACACTATAGAAAACAGTTCTCAAAAAAAAAAAAAAAAAAAAAGGAGCGGATCAAGTTAACAATACTTCTGTGCAACACGGGTTCTGGTAAAGCCTGCAACCTTGGGTGTGTAAACACTGCCTAAGTGCCTGTTGGCAAAAGCCATGGCCAACAGAGGATGGATGAGAGGCAGACTTAGGAAGGAACAGTAAGCATCGACTTCTGAGTGAGGCTAAAAATGTGAGGGGGTTTCCAAAACGTTCATGGAAAAAAGGAATTAAAGTATGAGTTTATTTTGGTGCAAATTAAAAAAAAAATCACGAATAGTTTTTTTATAATTTGCATTTCCCATGAACTTGTTGAAGACCCCTTGTCTATATGAGAAAAATGCCAGACCCCAGTGGGAAGGGCAAATTCCCCAACTCTGCCAAGTCCCGTCTGCCTTACAGGGGCTCAGTGTGACAGAGCTGCAGTGCTTCAGGAGAACGCCCTTGGGCAGAGAGCGAGGAAAGTTCTATTTGCATATGTTTGGGCTCAAGTTCATCTCCTATTTCATGGTTTGTGAGACGCAGAGATGAGAAAACTCAGTGCCTTCGTGGGAATGTCTGTCTGCCTGTGAAATGAAACCAGGGAGAGATAGGGCTGTTTTCTTCAGCCGGCGTGCTGGCTTTTACCCTCACAGCTGTAGGAGTGAAACGCAGACCCGAGTTATCAAAACACTGGAAATGTTTCTTACCTACCAGCACGTTCTGGGCAATGTATAAAGAAAAGAGGGGGACCAGCAGTTAGCGTAATGGCTATGTCGCTGGACTCCCACGTAGTCGACTGCGGTTCACGTCCCGGACCTGGTGGCTTAAAACTCACGCCGGGCGCGTGTGCGTGCGTGCCCAAGATCCCGAGAGGAGAATGGAGGAGAAGGGATTGCAGCCTGGCCATCCCCCCTGGGGGGTGATTTCTCGCTTTCTGTCTCTCTGTCTCTCTCTGTCTTTCTGGCGAGTGCACGTGCCCTATAGCAAAAACCTCTCCAAAAAAAGAAAAGAGGTGTATTTTTGTCTCACGATCCCAAAGATTGGGAAGTTCAAGAGCATGGCACTGGCATCTAGTGAGGGTCATTCCACTAGTGAGGGTGGCAGGGCAAAGGTGGCAGTGGGTGCACGAGAGGGCTGCTTTATAACAGGCCCACTCTGTCCATAATGACATCTGTCCGTTGTTGAGGGCACTCTAAAAGGTCCCACTCCTTAATAATGTAAGGCTGACGAGGAAGTTTCAACATGAGTTTTGGTGGGGACAATCTCTTTAACAAACACCGTCGGAGCGATAGCTTTGTACAAGTCTGTGCTAGCTACGGAGGAAATTGGGGCTGAGATATGTTTTATTTGTTCCATCAAGAGGCCTCCAATTTAGAGTACGTCATAACGTGGGGAGGACAGTCCTAGTCATTTCACATGAGCTGGGCCAGCTGTGGTGGCACAGCTGTGATGCAACGCTCCCCAAAGCTGAGGCCATATGGGAAGGTCCTAAGGCTTCCCTGTGTGCACTGGCTGTGCGAGTGTGCCCGTGAGCCTGGCCAATGGGGGCCAGGTTGGGTTGTGATGTAGACTGCTGGGGACCTGTCTCCTGCTCACTCACTCTTTCTATCTCCCTCTCTCAAGGATGAAGTAAATGAATACACTTATAAAATAATAACAACAACAACATGGGGTGGAAATTGGGCCTCCTGTGCTCTGAAGAGAAAGCCAGCAATCCATGTCACAGTGTTCAGAGTACCCTGGTGAAGGGGACCTGACTAAGGCATCACTATGACAGGAAGTGGGAGCTGCGAAGGAAAACCTACCTCCGCTGGCACGGGTATGGGCCATGGGACCTGCTTGCAAGACTGGGCAGTAGGCAAACTCAGGCAGACAGTAGCAGCATGGATTTTCAGGGTACAGCGGGGCTCCCACCAGCAGCAGAGTATACAGGGGTGGGGTCCTTGCAGTTTTTGTAGGTCAGGAATTAAAAATTTTAACTCTGAGGTATAAGATTAAATCCTTCTAAGGATATTCGTTGGGCTTGGTGCAGAAGTTACACACACTTCCTTTGAATATTGTAAATTAGCTTTATTTTTTCCCTTTTTTTTAATTGCCAGAGAGTGCATGTGCTCACGAGAGAGAGAGAGAGAGAGAGAGAAAGAGAGAGAGAGACAGAGAGAGAGAGACAGAGAGAGAGAGAATGAGAGAAAGCACCCACTGGGGCATGGTCATGCCACAGTCCCTTCTCTTCCATTTCTCCATCCTGTCAGTATCTCTGCACACATACCTACCCATGCCTAGTATGTCCCTCAAGTGACCAGGACAGGACTCAGACTGTAGGTGACCATGTGGATTCTGCTCCCAAAGCACGTGCTTAAGCACTGTACTATAGGGGTGGCCCAGGGCATAGGTCTTTTTTTATATTTTTCAGAAGTACAAAGCAAAATGAAATATATTCACGCCGACATATTTACAGCTCTTCTAGGGGTTTTTTTTTTTTCTCTCCCACTCTCCTTCAAGGTAATAAAAATAGGAATTTTCAATAACTTCTCATGAACTGTATCAGCATAAATAGTCTCTGTTTGCCTCAAACCAGGTTATTGTCTTTGAAATGGGAAAAGGAAATTGAATGTGATGGAATGGCCTTCCACCCATCTTTCATGAAAGGGATTTTTATTGCAAGCAGCACCAGAATCCCCGGCCTGCCTGCTGAATGCAAGACTGAAATCCATTTCTTCCCACTTCCTCTGTCAATTAGCTTTAGCAGCCCTAAATATTAACAGAGATAACTTTCCAGCAAAAGAGGTAGGCCCCCAAGTTTCTTTAGAAACCCCCAGAGGGGGAAAAAAAGCCATTCTAATCTTAAGTAATTTCTTTTTTTAAAAAAATTATTTTATTTAACTTTATTTATTATTATTATTATTATTATTATTATTAGTTTCCAGTTTGATCAGGGAGAGATGGAGAAAGAGAAAGAGGGAAAATGAGAAAGTAAGCCATCAGGTCCAGGACCCGAACTGCAGTGGACCATGTGAGAGTCCAGCACCTTTAGCCACCACATCACTTGGCAGCCCTGCTCTCAAGTAATTTCTGAGCTATGCAGCTAAAACAGGCAATTGAATAAAATGCTCGCCGTTTTCTTAAGTGAAAACTGATTTGCAATGACAGTCGGGGTTATTTCTCCTGGTGGGTAACCAACTGAGTTGCTCCCTTGGGCATCTCCCTGCGTTTTCCAGAAGCTGGTAGGAGCTGGGTGCTGCTGACTTGGCGTTCCTATTCACCTTCCCATCTCAGCTTCCCTTGTGCGTGTGTCTCCCGGTTAGAACTCACTCTCGCTCTCAGCAGAGCAAGAGGGGAAGAAGAGCCAGAACGAAAGTTCCTCTGGGTCTCCTGGGGCCAGGCTGGATGTTATAGTAGCAGGAATCTCAGGAGCTTTTGCACGCATCTGTCAGGAGAGGCCCAAGCCTGCTACCTCCACCACTAACTACCCGAGCTCTTGACTGTCTTTCTTTTTTCTTTACTCCCCCCCCCCTTATTCTCCTCTTCATCCTACTCCTTTTAAAATATAGAAATAAAATTATGTGCTTTTGAGTTGCTTTAGGGATCTCAAGGCACATCAGATTACCTGGCCAGGTGGATAACTTCCTACCCATACTATCAGAGTGAATGTCATTTTCCTTTCTTCCTCTTATTGAATTTAGTTCAAGTCAGTTCAGTAAACACTGAGACTGTTTTATATCAGTTTTTTCAACGGTTTTTGCCATAGGGCATATGTGCTTGCCAGGAATAAAATGTGCAGTGTCCAGAGACGCATAGCAGCATGTTCTTTTCAAGGTTTTTGTCTTAAAACCTTAAGGGTGTATGTACTCACTGGGGAGAGACAGAGAGAGACAGTGAGAGGGAAAGTGAGAAATCGCCCTCCCCGAAGAGGGACCATGCCACAATCCCTTCTTCTCCATTCTCCTCCTGAGATCCTGGGCATGCATGCATATGCACGCTGCATGATTTTCAAGTCACCAGGTCTGGGACTTGAATCATGGCCTGCCACGTGTGAGTCCAGCACCTTAACCACCATGCCACCTGTTGGCTCTGTCAGATTTTTTTAAGGCATCAAATACACAACATCAACATGGTATCTTTCTACCAATGGCGTTTTGAGCAGAGCTTAGATGTGTAGAAGCAGGTTGTCAAACATAGGGCATCTCAAAACATCAAGGACCTAAAGAGACATGGAAGCTGGATTCTGGCCAATGGAGTATTTTAGCTATGTCCAGAGACACATGGGTAGGTAAAGGAGGGAAGCTGCCCATTAGGAACACCTCTTGGTTGGTTTCCCCTACTTTACTCGGTGTCCACACCTGCCCTGTTGGGGTGAACTGTGAGATGCATCACAAGAGTGACTGACTGGAAGGACAGAGGCAATCTAGGTGTGCTCACTGGACAGTGTAATTTGGAAGTGATTCTTTTCTAAAAGTTTGTTCAAAAAATATTTAGGGAAGCTCATCTGGATAGTATATGGTCCACCCGTTGTTCTAGGTTCTTGCTTGCTTCTCAAAGGAGTTCTTCAAAATGCCATCTGGTAAGGGAGTTAAGCATTTATGTACGGGACCAGCAGATGGCATAATAGTTATGTCACTGGACTCCCATGTAGTGGACTGAAGTTCCAGTCCCAGATCCAGTGGCTTAAAACTCACACTGTGTGTGTGTGTGTGTGTGTCCCCAAAATCCTGAGAGGAGAATGGAAGGAGAAGGTATTGAGGTGTGGCCATCCCCCCTGGGGGTGATTTTTCACTTTCTGTCTCTATGTCTCTCTCTGTCTCTATGGTTTGCACACGTGCCCTATAACAAAAATTTCTCAAAAAAAAAAAAAAAAAAGGAATTAATGTACTGTGGCCTCATCCAAGAGATAATGATTCTTAGGTCTAGGGTAGGGTCTAGACACATGAACTTGAATAAAGGTTCTCTAGGTGACACTTGTGCATCTGGTCACCCTCTCACCAAAGCCTCCATTGTCCATGCAGCTCCCACCCTAACACACCAAAAGAATCATTGCAGGCTCATTGTTGAAATATTTGGGGACAAACACCCTGGGGTCCTATCAAATCTCAAGGGAGGGTGGCAGTGTGGAGAGACTGGGGCTTACTTACATAGTTTTCTGATTAATTCAGGTAGGCCTCCTCATTTCCCCACCTACACCAAGAATTGCAGGTCTGCAATTTATCCTTGGACTCAATAATCCATTAGCAAGCTGTTTAACTGGACAAAATTACATTAATACCAAGCCCTTTGCTTACAAATTGCTTTATGCTATGTTCAGAGTTGTATATTTCCACTGGTCTTCCTCGAACAAACATATCAGCTCATCTACTTTTCACGGTGTCACTGAGAACTCTTTTATCACCACTTTCACGCTGTCTTTGCTAGGGCCAAGAGAGAATCAAACTTTTCCCTAAGGGTAACTTTATTCTTTAGGGACCCTGGATTGTATATCTAAATGCCTGTGTTTCTCTGCTCTAGCTGCTTTAAAAGACAGAACCAACTTTGTGACCAACATATGTGTGTTCAAAAGTTTGTTTATGGATGCTTATTTTTCTTCTATTTTCTTTTGCCTAATTTCTTCACTTTTTTTCCTGGGTTTTATTTTGTTTTGTTATAGAGTATATGTGCTCACCAGAGAGAGAGAGAGAGAGAGAGAGAGAGAGAGAGAGAGAGAGAAGAGAAATTTCCTTATTTCCTCAGGGAAATGGCCATACCACAATCTCTTCTCCTCTATTCTCTCGGGATTTGGGGCATGCAAGCACACACACCTGCTGTGTTTTTTCAAACCAGCAGGTCCAAGACTCCAACTGCACAGTTGGCCATGTAGGATCCAGATGATTTAACCACCAAAACACTTGCTGGCCTCCACTTACTTTTTAAATGTAATCTTATCTCTTATATTTGGTACATTTTAAAGTGCATTTGTAACCATGGATACACTTGATACAAATATGTAAAGCACACATGTGGCCATGACTTGTTTGTAATGATTGGTGCATTTGTGGCAATCGGTGAATTTTAAATGCAATATTTTATATTTGTCTTAATTTTTGGAAGACAGCCTTGTATAAAGAAACAAAATAAGCTGACACTGTTGTTTTCTATATGCATTGATGAAATACTTGGGAATTTTAAAAGAATGTGGCTGGCCATTGGTGGTGGAAGCAGGGTTTGATATGTGCTTACTTAAGTCAGTGGCTTTCATCTAGGGCCTCCCTAGAGAGGATTACTTGGTGAAACTGAGGCATCTTAATGCCTTTTAAATTTCTATCTACTCAGGTCTATGTGCTCAGCCACATCCAAATTGATGAGCCTTCTTTCCTTCCTCTCTTTTCTGATAGGTTTTTGCCATACGGCATGTGTGCTCGCTGGAGACAAAGAGAGGAAAAGTGAGAAATTACTCCCATGGATTCAAACTGTGGTCAGCCATGTGGGATTCCAGCACCTTCACTACCACGCCGCCTGCTGGCCTCAACTGACCAGCCTTTCTAAGTTTCCAGGGCTCTTGCTAATGTCTGATTCACCATCAGCTGTAGTGTCTTCTTGCTATTAAATGGGAAGCCTGAAACAAATTAAAACTTGGAATTCTTGCACACGCACATATACATAAACTGCACATATATGTGTTGTATAAACAGCACTTAAAGGCTTTGTAAGAGGAGCCATTCCTCTGCATCGATTCTCCTGTTCCTTTTCCTCACTCCCGACTCTGCCCCGACTGTGGTGCACATGGTTCCTTTCAAAATAAGAGAGTGGCCATTCTAGGAAGATCTGCTTTGAATCTGGACTTATTTTTTACTCCACTCTGGCAAGACCCTTCATGATATGCTATAAAACGAGGCCCCAATTTCCTCAGCCTATAAAATATCCAGAGGCATTCAAAGCCACCTTCGAAATGCTGGAAACCGCACCATCTGAGGCGCAGAGGAGTGGCCTAGGCCTCACATATGGGAAGGTTGTTAAACTCCCTCCCACAAGTTCACGCCTTTCCTTCACTGGAGAAACGCTGCGTCCTGGTGGGATCAGCTGGCAAGGCTGCTCAGGGGGCTTCTGGGACCTGGTTAGCAGGTGGCCAAGGCGGGGTGGGGTGGGCCTGCCAGAAATAACACAACTTGAAAATGATGAACCTGTACCACAGGCTTCGTTATTCCTGGTTTTCTTCCCTTGCACTCAGACAACCGGCCTTGATACCCAGGGCCCCTGGGCAGTTTTGGGAAACAACCAGAAAGAAAATTCTCAGGACATATTCAGTGAAAAGAGCACAAAACACCACCCACCCTGAGGCCAGCGCCACACAAGGAAACACGCCATGATGACAGAAGTGTCCTGTGTGTGCACATCCAGTCCGGTAGCTGCCTGCCACATGTGGCTTCTGAGCACTTGGGATGTGGCCAGTGCAACAGAGGAACTGAACGCTCATTTTCATTAATTAAAGTTTAAATCACCACATGAGGGCAGTGGCTACTGTCAAGGATGGTACAGCCTTTGACAGTTTCACCACTCACCAGTTTTACGAGGGTAGGAGAGTTTGACTGGGGTCACAGACCTGCAAAGTGCCAGGCCTGCCTACTCCGGAAGTGTTTCTTAGCTGCTTTCTTTGTGGCCAAGGCTATGGTCTTGGGAACTGGTTTGTACCCCTCGAGAGCAGTGTGTTTGTGCCCCAGCTTGGCCACCCCTGCTGTTCTTGCTACAGGTATTTCCCCTGTAAGACACTTGCTTTCTTCCCAGCCTGCGTTTGCACAGAGAGCCAGAAAGCAGAGCTGCCTGCCAGGCTCCGGCCTCGGCTTCACTCATAGAGGACCAGAGCTGCTTGGTCCAGGGTGGGGGTGGGGGGCAGTGGCGGGGAGGATTTGCCGAGACAGAGTTCTCCAGTGGCAGCAGTGAGGCCCGGGGCAGTCTGCCTCGACTCAACTCAGCTACCTGCTCCAAACAACACGCCAGGTCAGCTCCGATTACTGCAGATAGGGGACGTAGGCTAACAGCAAGTGACAGTGATGGCCTGGACAAACCATGCACTTGACAACAGTTACTTGGAGTGTACCTCCAGCTGGGCCTATGGACTGCTGAAAATCCATACAGAACTCTATATTTGGGTTTGCTCAGTAAGTCACTTAAATGCCCTGTGAGTGGTAACTCCAGTGGTCTTAGGCCCAATCAGGAACTCGGCCCAGAATGTAAGTCATGTTCAATCATCGTGACCACATTCTGCAACCCTAGTGGGGATCATAGCATGCCTCCCCTTCCCCCAAATCAGATAGCAGCAGCTAAAAACTAGACCCACGGTGCATGGAAAAGATGAGTACATGTGCATCAATCAATGCAGTGATTTGCAGGAAAGCTGCAGTAAGTGGTTGCTATGCACCAGACCCTGGGGGGGGGGGGGGCTGCAGCTGCAGGAAGGGCAGAAACCAACCTCCGCCGTCCTGGTGCTCTCTGTCCAGTGAAGAGATAGCAGAAACGGTCCAGCTATTGCAATAGACTGTGGTAAGACTGTCATAGCAGAGTGCATGGGCTACCGCCATTACAGAGCCTGCGTTTAGCTTTGGACGTCACCGAGGGGACCTCTTGGAGGGGGTGGTATGGGTGTTGGACTGAAAACAGAGAAGGACTTTGTCACCTGGACAGAGGCGTTTGCCAAAGAGACAGCAGCAGGAGCAGCTGGGTGTGTCAGCGCTGAGCCAGGTGGTCTGGCCTACCCCTTTGCATGTGAGGTGTGCATATGAGAATGGCTTGAAACCACCCAGAACTGTCCAAAGTGGAAAGTCCAGAGAACCCCTTTGCCTCCAATTCCATGGCCCAGGGCAGCCACCGAGGACTCTATGATGCATCCTTGCTGACTGTACGGACAGCGTGAAGGCCAGGCGTTGGCACGGCAGCATTGCCATGCTCCGCCATGCCTCCCTGTGCACACCAGGTACATGCACATGCGCGTACCTGTGGCCTGGGCTGGCTGAGACTGGCAAGGACTGAGGCATGAGGGCCCTGTTGAGGGTGCCTCCCTCTCTCTGACGAAAATAAATAAACTTGAAAAGAAAGCATTTTGCGGGAACCAGCAGTTAGCATAATGGCTATGTCGCTGGACTCCCACGTAGTTGACCGCGGTTCAAGTCCCGGACCCGGTGGCTTAGAACTCACGCCGGGCGCGTGTGTGTGCGTGCCCAAGATCCCGAGAGGAGAACGGAGGAGAAGGGATTGCGGCGTGGCCATCCCCCCTGGGGGGTGATTTCTCGCTTTCTGTCTCTATGTCTCTCTCTGTCTGTCTGGTGAGCGCACGTGCCCTATAGCGAAAACCTCTCCAAAAAAAAAAAAAAAAAAAACTGCTCGATAAAGTTAGTCCAGTAAATGTGGACTGTGTGTGCATGTGTGAACGTGTATGCTTGGAACAGCCACGAAGTCCAGATCAGGTTCTCTCATTCTCCCCCTGAACATGAGCTCTCCATGTTCTCCTGGTCATCTCCCTCCATTCTATGCATGGAATTCATCAGAGCAAGCCCTGGCGGATGGTTTGAGGTCTTGCTGGGACGCAGTCTTGGGCATAGGGCTTTCTGGCCACTGGGTGTCATGGTTTTGCCGGGAGGTTGGTTTTAGAACCTCCCACCCAAGAATCCTAACCCATCTAGAGCTTTTCCCCACTCTGACCCTCGAGGGGCTCCCCTAGTTGCCTTGGAAACCATAAGTTGCCTTTTTTTTTTGAGAGAGAGAGAGAGAGAGATTTTTGCTATAGGTGCTCATGCTCACTAGAGAGACAAACAGAGACAGAAAGTGAGAAACCATAACTCTGGGGGGATGGCCACACAGCAATCCCTTCTCCTCCGTTCTTCTCTTGGGATCTTGGGCATTCACGTACACATTCCGACACAAGCTACTGAGTCTGGGACTTGAACCATGGTCAACTATGTGAGAGTCTAGCCACGTTACCAGTATGCCATCTGCTGGTCCCACCTTTTTTTTTAATTGCCAGAGGATACATATGATTGCCAGAGAGAGAGAGACAGAGAGACAGGGTGTGGGAAGGTTTCCCCCTCCCCAGTGGGGTGTTATCACACCACAATCCCTTCTCCTCCATTTTTTCCATCCCATCCAGATTTGTTTTTCAAGTCACAGGAGTCAGGATTCAAATCACGGTCAGTTACATGGATCTAGCTCCCTTACCTGTTGATACTAGGCTATGGGGCCAGCCCGGAAAAGCTGCATTTAAAATTTGTTTTGCTCCCGCTAGCCTAGTCTGTCACTACTCAATGTGGTTCGTCACCCAGCAGCACCGGCTCCTCCTGGGAGCTGGTTAGGAACACAGAACCTCAGGCCCCACTGTATTTGAAGCTGCATGCTGACAACGTCCTCAGGCAACTTGGGTCCCACATTACAGCTGTAGAAACTCTGGCCCAGCCAGTGCAATCTCTTTCCCTTAGAGAAACCCAAGTGTTGGCCTTGACCTCAGCTCAGCCACCTTCCCCTCCTCCCTCAGTCGCCCTGGCCTTCAACATCTCCCCAAAGAAAAAAATGGACAATTTCTGGAGGGTCTGTCATGGCATCTTCTGGTTGCTTTAACCAGGAGGTCATTCCCTTTCCTGACCTCTGTCTTCTTCCATTACTGCATGGCCAACAGAAATCCCTGGGACCGGATGGTTTTACCATATTCAGCTCATGTTTTGGAGGTCCAGGGTCTAAAGTCTAATTTCTGGTCAGGCTACAAGATGGCAGAGGGCGGGACCATAGGTGGAGTTCTGGGTTTCATTCTAGTCTCATTTCCTCTCTTCTATACCTGCCAGAACTCTGTTCTTAAGGCATTATCACACCCAATTGCCCTCCTGGGACACCACGAAGGAATTAAATTTTCACTTCATACTTTTACAATATAATCAGGTCCTAGTACATGAATTTCTGGGGAACATCCAGTCATTGCGCACTAAGACCAAATTCCCAAACCTGAAACTTTGGGAGACAAATCATTACCTGGACCGTAACACCCTCCCCTATATCCCCGGTCTCCTGGAAATTGTCACTCTGTGCCTTGAGTCCTGGTGATCTAGCTTTGCGACTTCTGTCCTCCATCTCTACCTCAGCCTTGTGGAGAGATGGCACAGGACACCCAGTGAGTGTGGCTCATGCCTCCTTGGCCAATCCTCTAACCTCCCCTTGGGGCCTTCACTTACTTAGACAACCCTCACCTGCCATAATTATGTAACATTTTCTTCCTCCAGGAAATCCTGTATTCCAAAAACTCTTAGTTCTGCATCCACGAATGAACCCTGATATAGCCACAAAGTCACAAATTCTGGCAGGAAATACAAACGGGACACACAGGTTAAGAGAAGTTTTTGAATTAGACCAGCACTTACTAATGTTTCGGTCTTACTTGCTTACCCTTCTGGATCCCTGTCCCATTGACTGTCACATTTCTTGGTCCCAACTCCTGCATCATTCCTGCTATCTTCAGGTGTTTCAGAGTGCCAACGGGGTCTTCATACTGTGATCCACCCCATCCTTGGCCAGCCCAGATCATGGCTGTATGAGCGCATGACCAGGATACACAGGGAGGCCCAGGACACAAACCTGGGACCTTCCCATAGGGGTCCAGCTTCATGGAGTGTGGTGTCACTGCTGTGCCACTAGCCAGCCCCAAGATAAGCAGTTTTGAGTCATCTGTGGAACCTCTTGACACATCCTTAACTTAACCCAGCAGGTGTTTGTGTGGTGCCTGAAGTTTATCTTTTCTTAGTGACCTAAAATCTTTAGAAATAGCTGTAAGAGGCCCAGCTCTATGGTGCAGTGGTAACAAGAGAAGCCAGATCCCACATGAGGACCACAGTTTGAATCCTATGCCTGGTCAGCCTGAAACATGCAGGGCAGCGTGCAAGTGCCCATGACCTGGTGGAACAGAAGACTGGAGGAAGAGGACTGTGGCATGATAAGAACTTGTAGAGAGTTCTTCATCTCTCTCTCTCCCCCTCCCTCTCTCACACACACATACACACACTTTCACTGTGCGTGTACATGCTCTATCATGAACAAAGAAAAAGAATAGCTGCAAGAAATTTTCTTTAACTTGGTTGTCCTAGGGTTCAAAACACTCCATTTTAATCTCAAGATGGCCTGTCAAAATAGTGGTTTTGTTGAAATCTTTCCCCCCGTCTCTGTCTCTCTCTGCCTTTCTCTGGTGAGTGCCTGAACCCTCTGACACATTTGAAAAAGAGAGAGAGAGAGACCACAGGCTCAAGAATTGAAAACAAGACACTGACATTAGAAGAACAGTATTACAGTGAAAAAGGAGAATGCTCACTAGCCAGGGGCTGGGACCCCGTGCTCTGATTCTTGAATATTCCAATTTATGCTTGCTTGTTTGTTCACTCTGCTTTTGTTTTTTAGCTGAGCATACTTAAGACACCCATCCCACCCTTGTTTAGGAATGACTTTGAACTCACAAATAAGTTTCAATAGATTATGCAGTTGCTTTCCATTAACAACAAGAGGAACAGGAGAACAAAGGGAAGAGTGCCAGTTATTAAGCTATTGTCTCTCAGCTCCTGATTCGCTCTTCTACATTTTTGCTCGGCCAGTTGTTTCTTGTGACGTTCTGCCATGAAGGGATGCAAGAGGGACCCAGCAAGACTGGAGGAGAGTGAAGGGGTATTCCTTCTTATTTCCTGAGGATCCAGTCAGTATCTCCCCAGGAATGAGCCTACCCAGCAGTTTTATTTCCTGTATTCTAAGAACGCCCTAGCCCTCTGACTCAGCCAGCTCAAAACTCTCAGGAGGCTTCCCCACTCAGAGCTCTAAGTGGCAGCCCCTCGGGGACCCTCCTCCAACCTCCTAGGTTCAGACAATACCCTCCTCTTCTCCCGTTCCCACCAAGCCCTAGGGACAGCGGTTGCTTCCCATGGTTAAGTGCTCCGAAAAATCTCAAGGCTCCCTTTCCTTGATTTCAGTCCTCCAACACCAGTTCTGCCAACTCTTCGTATTAAATCCACTCTGTTAAAACATGTGGTATAGGTTCTGTTTTCCTGTTGAGGCTGACCGAAACAGGAAACAGGCAGTATGACACTGGAGATTGGAAGGGGTCATGGTGTTTGCTCACATGGGAAAATATGCATGATCTCTTTGTTAACTGGCTTTTTTTTTTTTTTTGGAGAGGCTTTTGCTATAGGGCGCATGTGCTCGCCAGAAAGACAGAGAGAGAGACAGAGAGACAGAAGGCAAGAAATCACCCCTCGAGGGATGGCCACGCCGCAATCCCTTCTCCTCCATTCTCCTCTTGGGATCTTGGGCACGCACACTCACACACCTGGCGTGAGTTTAAGCCACCAGGTCCGGGACTCAAACCGTGGTCGACTACATGGGAGTCCAGAAACATAGCCATTATGCAATGTGCTGGTCCCTTAGCTGAGCTCTTTAACTTTCAGAATAGACGGCATGCAGTTCTATTGGCTATGGAGGAATAGACACCATTGTCAAGATGGCAGGTCCCATTACCCTGAGCTGTGCTTTCCTAGCTTATTTCATCAAAGTGACTATTGGGCACTCCATGCATTGTGGGATGCACACGGAATCCTACGGTCTAGCAGTAGGAGTTGCAGCACACAAGCCTTACATTATAGAACGCCACGCACTTTCCATCATATCAGAGAAGTGTCATCTGTGCCAGACATCACCATGCTCTGTTTTAAGTTTTACTGGATGACAGACATTTCCACATGACACATAAAACTAGTAGAAAAGGGAAATTATTCACAGAAATGTAAGGAAAGGAGACTTCCAGCACAACCCCTGGTTCATATTCCTGACCCTTTGTGCTCTAAGAAGTCCTCCTCAACAATGTTTTCCAGGTTTGTTCTAGGAGGGATTACCACATCACAACCGGTCCCCTCAGCACTTGGGAATGTGCTGTGTAAGTCTGTATTTCACACCTGAAAACAGACAGCGTACATTTTTCTTATAAAAATAGCACAAGGGACAATGAGAAGTAATGTCCCCCAATGCCCCAAGGAAAGAACACACCACCACTTGCCAAAGCAATTGAACTTGAGTCCATCTAGACCTCTGGATCCAGATGTCAGTGGGGAGAAATGAAAAGGACAAAGGTCAGGGTTAAGCTGCCTGTGAACAGGAAATAGAAAAATCCAGACATTGATAAATTTTGCAGACCTCAATTTTTTCAACAGATAAATCATAAGGAAAGAAAGGAGTGGAGAGAAACCTATGTATTCAAAAAGACTGAAAGACATCAAGTTTTTAAAAGTGAGTAAGGCCAGATGTCCATGTTTAGGGAGAGACACAAGGCAGGCGGTGGGGGTGGCCAACCAGTGGCCTGATGGATGAGGCAGCTGGCTCCCACTTGGCTGACAGCATGGTTCAAGTCCTGGACACCGCAGTTTGAAAAACACACAGGGTCTGTGTGTGTGTGTGTGTGTGTGTGTGTGTGTGTGTCTGTGTGTGTGTGTGCCCAAAATTCTGAAAGGAGGGAGAAATGGAGAAAGGATTGCAGTCTGACTATCCCCCATGGCAGGTGCTTTCTCACTTTCTCTCTCTGTCTCTCTGCAAGTGCACATGCCCTCTAGCAATTTTTTTTTTAAATAAAAAAAAGAAAAGAAGAAGAAACACAAGAGGTCCAGCCACGACGGTACAGAGGTAGTGCAATGCTCTGGAATGCTATGGAATCAGAGTTCAGTTCCTGAACATGCTGGGTGCATGTATGTGCCCATGATCCCGGCTGGATGTGGAAGGCTGGCATGAGACCCTGTAGAGGGCGCTTCTCTCTCTTTCTTTCTCTCATGAAATAATTTTTTAAAAATAAATTAAAAAAAAAAGAAACACAAGGAAATGATTAAGTAGAAATCAGTAGAGTTTCCACTTTGGGGGCTGTGACCAAGATAGGACCCCAGGAGGGCACCTAGGGTGGCTGCCCATATTCCAGTTCCTGACCTGCATGATGGTTACAAGGGTGTTGATCTTATAGAAATGTATTAAGCTATGCCTTTGTTAAGTGTAGGTATTTTTTAAGAATTATTTAATTTTATTATTATTTTAAAATTTGCTATAGGGCACATGTGCTCACTAGAGAGAGAGAGAGAGAGAGAAAGCAAGCCACCAGGTCCAGGACTCAATCCACAGTCAGTCATGTGGGAGTCTAGCACCTTAACCACCATACTATCTACCCTGAGTGTAGGTATTTGTATCTGTATTTTATTTAATGATAGACTGAGAAAGAGGAGCATAACCCCTGACAGCCTAGCCCCATCAGCTAGGCCTTGATGCTGCTAGAAGCTGACCTGGTCTCGGTGTTCTCCTGTTGAATGTAACTACTTTACAGGCCATCGAAGTCAAACAAGGCCACTCTTTCTGTCATGGATAAAGACAAAAACAAGACTGCCTCGTAATCAGGTGTGATGACAGAAGACAAAATGTGAGCATTGTAAAATTACAAAAAGGACCAAACATGTTCTTCTCCTAGCTGATGGGTGCTTTGGTGAATTATAGCTTTAGCCTCAATTTAGTCCTTTTGCATTATAAATAAGATTCAAGACACCCTATAATAGAATTACCCCCAGTGTTTAACTCCAAAGCAAATCTGCTCTTCCTTAAACTCTCCCTCAAATTGCCCAAAAAAGCCTATATCCTAAAACAAATCTCTTCCAAAAACCTCTTAATGAGACGCCTGATGGCTGCCTGCAGTGTGAAGTCTCCCTTGTTGCAAAGAGCAATAAACCCAATGTGTTCAACTAAATTTGTGTTCCTGGTAGTCCTGGGCTAATGGTCTTTGACAAGACAAAAGAAGGGGCAGGTGGGGGTTCTCAGAGGCTAACAGTCTCTATCTGTCTGGGAAAGATTGTTCCAAGCATCCTGAAATCTCTCCAAGTCAAGGTACATGTTTACTGTGACTAAGAATATACAATGCTGTATGCGGAAACATTTCTATTTCCTGGTTCTTTTGGGAAATGGAGAAATACCATTGTAGTTGAGTGTAAATTGGAACACATATTGAAAACATCTGGATATAAGTTCCAGCAATATCTGGCTTCTCTGTTGGTTTTGTCCAGAGGGAGGAAGCCAGACTCTTTGGACTAATCAACAAGTCACTCTGAAAACACTGGACAATTATCAAATTTAGGAATCCGAATTCGTCTGAGAATCAAAACAGACATCTAAAATATCCACATTTATTTCAGATTAAAAAAGCTATGTCCGCATTATAACCACAATCCCTTATATTGATGGAGCTTTATAAATCTTAAAAGAGCTTCCACATACCTTGTTTTACAGTAGACCCCCATATCCTCAGAGACATGTTCTAACAATGCCAGTGGATGTATGGAACTGTGGATAGGACCAAACCCATACATAATATGTGTTTTTGAGCTGTGAGCTGAGATGGATGCTAAGTGACTATTGGGTATATACAGTGTGTGTGCTCTGGACAAAGGGGTCATTCATATCCTGGGCAGGACAGAGTAGGACCACACGTGATTTCAACATACTTCTCAGAACAGTGGGAAGTTGAAAACTGATGAATTATTTCTGACATTTTTTCATTTGATATTTTCAGGCCACTGTTGACTATGGATAACTGAAGCCATGTTGAGCAAAACCACATATAAGAGAGCACTACTGTATTTTACCTTGACAAGAACCTTGAGAAAAACTGAAAATACATTTTCATCCCAATTTTACAGATGGAGGAAACAGAAAAGTGAAGTTTCAAACTCAAGTACACATAACTAGCCAGGGCAAAAGCCTGGGCTCTGAAACTATTATTATTATTTTATAAATGTAATCACTATAGATCATTTAGCTTGTATAGAGAACTTACTCAACATGAAATACACCTTAGACCAGTCCAGCTGAAAACTACTACCCATGTCATCATCCACAGGTAATAAAACCTTTCTGTGTCTGCCATGTTTCTTCACTCCTCATTTTGAAAATGCTTAGTCATGGCAAACGACCCTTTCCAGGTTGACTGGATTGGTCAAAAGAGTTGCATTTCTTTTCTCTTTTGTTTTATTAATTTTCTAATTTTATACATTCAATCATTGTACATCACCCAGCTTGTAAAATGAATTTTTCCAGTATAAATACACTACACACCAGTCCAGTTAAAGATATTATCATACATGTTATCGTCACTAGACAATCCTCCGAGTTGCATTTCATCTCAACAGTCCAGCCAAGAACGTGAGGACTGTAGCTCCCCTGCCCCCCATACACTTAGCCATGGTTTCCCTTTCTGTGGTTTCAGTTACCTGTGGTCAACCGAAGTCTGAAAACAGATGAGTACAGTATAGTAAGATGTTTCTGCAGAGAGAGAAAGACCATATTCACATAACTTTCATTATAGTATATTGTCACAATTGTTCTATATCATTAGATAGTGTTAATCTCTCAATGTGTCTAGTTCATAAGTTAAATTACATCATAGGTATGTATGTACAGAAAAAAATACATAATTTATGTAGGGTGCGGCGCTGTCTGTGGTTTCAGGCATCCTCTGGTGGTCTTGGCATGCATCCTCTATGGATAAGGAAAGCTATTGCGATCCTTTCTGTGGTTAAGGAAATGTAGAAGCTGCTATCCGTAAGAACAAGACTAATTTTTTGTATGATGTTTTCTGGCACCTTGGTTAATTCTCTTTCTGAAATATCACATGATCTCCAGAGGGACAATTTAAGCTTTCTGCTTTGGAGTAGGGTAATGTAGTTTGAGAGAATGGAGGATTCACAGGGAAATGTATTTAACATATTATCATTCTATTGCTTTTCAGGGATTTGTGAACATAAGCCAACACAGTAAATTCTATGGAAACAATATGATGATACAATATTTGCCTCCAGAACTTTCTGTTCACCCACTCAAGGAATGCGGTATGACCAGGTCACACTAGAAGGCACTTCATGTTCTGTGGTGACTGTGAGACCCTGGGTATACCATGTAATCCTCATGAATCTCAGTTGCCTTGTCTGTGAAGTGGGAGGTGGGACTAGAGGAGTCTATGGGGTTTCCACCTCTGCTCTGCAAAACTATGACCTTGGCAGGATTACATGTGCCTCCTTCCCTCAGCTTCGATGGGGGATAACCTAGGTGATGCCTCACCATTTGTGCTAAGACACACTGCTCCAGGGACCAACAGTTAGTGTAATGGCTATGTCGCTGGACTCCCATGTAGTCAACCGAGGTTCAAGTCCCGGACCTGGTGGCTTAAACTCACGCCGGGCACATGTGCGTGCATGCCCAAGATCCTGAGAGGAGAAAGGAGGAGAAGGGATTGCGGCATAGCTATCCCCCCTGGAGTGGTGATTTCTCGCTCTCTGTCTCTCTGTCTCTCTCTGTCTTTTTGGCGAGCACACGCGCCCTATAGCAAAAAACCTCTCCAAGAAAAAAAAAAAAAGGACACACTGCTCCACAGTGCTTCTCTGCTTGATTGAACCTGTTTGCTCTTTCTCCTTCCTTTCTCTCTCTCTCTTTCTTTCTTTTTCTTTTCTTCTCTCTCTTTCTTCCTTTCTTTCTCTCTCTCTTTCTCTCTTTCTCTTTCTTTCTTTTCTCTCTCTTTCTTTCTCTCTCTCTTTCTTTTTCTTTTTAGTTCTTCTATAGAGCATGTATGCTTACCAGAGAGAGAGCGAGAGGGCAAGTGAGAAAATCACTCCTCGGGGAGATGGTCATACCACAATCCTTTCTTCTCTAGTCTCCTCTTGGGATTTTGAACATACATGCACATGATCCTGGCATGATTTTCAAGCCACTGGGTCCAGGACTCAAACTGCACAGCTGACCATCTAAGATCCAGTACCTTAACCTCCACGCCACCTGCTTACCCTCTACCTTCTTTTTACAACAAATAGTTTGTAATGCTACTTTTTCCCTACATGAAATGCATAAGCAGTATAACCTATTTTTACATACCCTTTCCCCAAATTGGTATATGCTCTAATAGTAACACAGACAGGAATAAAATGAAAGTCATCCATAATAAAATTTACTCCAACATATACACAGTCAAACATGACAACACTAGAAGCATCCCTACCCTCTACCCACCACAAAAATAAATGAATGAATGAATGAATGAATGAATAAATAAATAAATAAATAGATAGCTAGATAAAATAAATTTGGAAAGTTTGGGATGGAACAAAGACCAGCATTTTGTAGGACTTCTCACACTTGAACAAACTGTCTATTTCCAAATGCAAGACTTTGGCATACAGCATGTTCCCAAATCAGAAGACCATGGGAGCCATCTTTTAGTTGTTTCATACAACTAGGACATGCTTTGAGAGATATTTTCCGACATCGATCATGGGGTACATCTAATCATGCATGATATCACAGCTCCACCACCTAGCCATTCTCAGGGTCAAGTGTTACTGGGTCTAGGGACACAGAATTAGAGTAGACGCTAAATTAGCAGTGCTAATTAATTACTTCCAGTAGCACTCCCCCCACCCACCTTGCCCAAGTTCTGACAACAAAAAATGTCTCCAGACATGGCCAAAAGTCTTCTAGGGGGCAACACTGCCTCCTGTTGAGAAACAGTTAGTAACACTAGATATATTTAAACATATAATACAAAACACATAATATAAACATGTACTATAAAACAGTACTTTAGACTTTTTCCTGCTCACATTTTATGAATGATATTCAAACTCTCTACATGTATTTTCCAACAGTGATGTCTTCGTCATTCTGGGAAGGACTTCTGGAGTCATCTAAAGGTGTCCTCCAAATTCCCACCATCTTCACTCATATCTAAGTTGTTTTGAGATATACTGTATCTTGAGGCCACTGAACATTTTATTCTCAGCCATAGGTTTTTGATTCAATGTGTAGGTATTTGGGATCTTCAAACATAATGACATATTCCATTGCTTTTAAAGAGCTTCTGAAAAGGCTTGCCCACACTGACATGCAACACTAGTGATTGCGAGAGGTGGCGTGGTCCAGAGGCCACAGTGTGGGCTTTGCTGCCAGCAGGCCCATGGTCCAAATCTGACTCTCCCACTCCATAGTATATAAACAAAGGACTTAGCATTTCTGTGCCTCCATGTTCTCCTCTGCAAAATGGGATAATTGACTACCCACTTACAGGTTTTGGGGGATAACTAATGAGTTGACATGAGTAAAACACTTAGCCAGTGCTTGGCCTGAAGAAGCACTCAAAATGCATTAAATGTTATATGTCCAGGAATAATGACCAAATCTGCTCTACAATGAGCTTTACTCCTGTTTACTAGTGACTTCTTCTGGTAACTTCTCTAAATAGTCAAAATTAGCAATGAGGGACCAGCAGACGGTGTAATGGTTATGGTCACTGGACTCTCGCATAGTTGACTGAGGTTCAAGTCCTGGACCCAGCAGCTTGAAACTCATGTTGGGTGCTTGTGTGTGCATGCCCAAAATCCTGAGAGGAGAATGGAGGAGAAGGGATTTCAATGTGGCCATCCCCTATGAGGGGTGATTTCTTGCTTTCTGTCTTTCTGTTTCTCTCTGTCTGTCTCTTCGGTGAGTGCATGCACCCTATAGCAAAACAAACAAACAATAACTCTCAAAAGATCTCTCAAAATTAGGAATGATTGAAGTCATTACAGGCTAGTTTGGCTTTCACTAAAAACACTATGTGCTTAAAATAATTCGGGGAAGACCCTGTGATAGTAAAGACTTTGTAAGGACTCAAGTATAAGATGATTTGTTTTTTCTCCTAGAGATAATTTTGAAAACAACTTCCCTTAAGCTCACGTAGCTATGATAAATTAATTTGAAATCTACATAAGAATGACGAGAGCAAAGGGTAGTGGTTGACTCAACTTGATTGAGCAGATAATCTACTGAGTGCTTAGTACACATGAGCAGAGTGCTGGCCTCAAGTGCCAACTCATACACTAGGAAATAAACTCTCACTGAGTTGCCTTTGAATGGTAGGTCTCTCTTTGTCACTCACAGGCCTCGAGGGGGTGACCATGCATCTTAGTATGTCATCCACTCAGCACTCCCTTGCATACTGAGAAGTGTTCTATTGGGTTGTTGGAAAAGTCATGACACATTTTTTTTTTTGGAGAGGTTTTTGCTATAGGGCGCATGCACTCACCAGACAGACAGAGAGAGACAGAGAGACAGAAAGCGAGAAATCACCCCCCAGGGGGGATGGTCACGCCGCAATCCCTTCTCCTTCATTCTCCTTTCGGGATCTTGGGCAGGCACGCACACGCGCCTGGCGTGAGTTTAAGCCACTGGGTCCGGGACGCGAACCGCAGTCGACTACATGGGAGTCCAGCGACATAGCCATTACGCTAACTGCTGGTCCCCCATGACACATTTTTGCAAAGAAAAACATAGAGAACATACATTATGACTTTTCTGATGACCCTATAGTTTAGATGATAAATGATATGGATATCTTAGTCATGGTAAACTCTTCCTTTATCCTAGTATAAAATGTGTCCCTTTCCTGTATAAAAATCTTAAGAATCTAGTTCTTCATAGCCAAAATTAAGGGTGAGTTTAAAACAGTCAGGTCCTGCAGGTCTGTGTGCCCTTGACCCCCTCCTTCCTTGCTGTTTGGATACCTTTCCTTCTCCTCCACTGGCTTTCACTCTTGCGTCCAGCACACACTAAGCACTGTACTTCATACTCAGTCTCTTTCTTCTTTGCTAGCTCTGTTTCTTGTTTGTTTGGTTGATTTGTTTTTGTTTTTGTTTTCCCCTGCTGTTGCTTGCCATCATCAGGGCGGCTCATTCATCCTCAGGAAAGGACTAAGTTCATTACATGTTAAAAAGAAGACAGAATCTTTTATCATCCAGCCACTCTAGCTCCTTTTCTCCATGACACCAAGTGTGAATTTGAATACCTGAATGAAACTTCCAGTAATGGAATTTAGCTTCCCTTGGATTCTTTTCCTTAGAGGAATGAAACTCACCCTGCCACCTTGTGCTCCCTTCCCTGGGACGGGTCCATTTTCTTGCTCCTCCTCCTGGTGCCCACTGAGCTGGCCATATTCTCCTCGGTTCTCTAGTCCTTGGGGACTCCTGTCACTACTCTGCCTTATTTTGTTTGTAGTTTGAAGGCCTCTTGAGGTTCACTGGCTTGTGGTACGAAGAACCTGGCACCAGGGAAGAGTCTGCTATTCTTGGCCATTTCAGGGCTCAGAAACTCTTGGCGGTTGCCTTAGAGTTCCTGCAAACACAACAAATGAGTATGTCTTCTGCTCCCGCCATAATCAGGATCAGGAAACCCCAGGGCCTTCCAGTTCACCTCAGCTGGATAGGACATAGGTCCCCGTTTGCATTCAGATGCCCAAATGTAGGCTGGTTTTCCATTATTTCCCCCTCTCTGCCCTGAATCAGCCTTGCTAAGGGCACAGGTCTCCTCAGAGACCTGCTGGCATGTAAATTATTTTCATTTTCCTTCTGACTCTCCCTCCCACACATCCCAGATAAATCTTCTTGAGGCTCGAGTGCAGAACAGCTGTGCTCTTCTTGACCACTTGTTCTTGCAGATCTTTGTATCGTATTCAGGCCTGGGCTTTTGGAAATCAAAACACTGACCACTTGGTTAATTGCGTTTGCCTTTATTATCCTTTCCCTGAGGCAACCAGGGCTGACTGCACAGAGAGGAGTAAAGGTAGGGCTAGCAGAAAATGAAGCTGAGGTTAATAATTTAAAATGCATTGTTGCACAGTTAAAAGTGTTCCTGATCTGTGTGACAGAGATCAAATAACCTATGCGTCCATGTTTGCTGGCTGCCCTTATGGAACAAGCGCTGATACAGAGATGGGGAGGAAACTGGACTGCTTTAACAGCTGTGATTCACTAACACATATCCTAATATCATTTTAGCCATATTAAATGACTATTTCAAATTTGGTTAAAGTAGCAATGAGGGTCACCATTTTGTACTCAAATGAAGCTGAAGATGGCTCCATAATAGGTAAATGTCATTGAAAATAGACCAATACATTTTCTGAAATGAGAGATTGATTTTTTCATCTTTTAAAAAATTATTATTAAATAATTATTTTATTTAACTTTATTTACTTATTTATCTATTTATTTTTTAATTTGACCAGAGAGGGACAGAGTGAGAGAGAAGGGGGCTAGGGGGTGAAAAAACAAGCCACCAGGTCCGGGACTTGGACCATGGCCAGCAATGTAGGAGTCCAGTGCTCTTAACCACCATACCACCTGCTGGCCTCATTTACTATTTGTCTGGTGTCTTAGCTAATTTTTTTTTTTTTTTTTTACTGATATAATGAAATACCCAAGGCTGGGTAATTTATAAACAACATAAGTTTATTTTCTTCATGGTTCTTACACTGGGAAGTCCACTAGCATAGCACTAGCATCTGGTGAGGGCCTTCTTGCTACATCATCCATGGTGGAAGGCAGAAGGGCAAGAGAGTACACAGAAAAGTAGGTTCCTGATAAAAGGAACAGCATTAATCCATTTATGAGGGCAGTGCCCTCATGAATGACCTAATCACTTCTTAAAGGTCCTACCTCTTAATACCATCACAATGTCAACTAAATTTCAACATGAGTTTTGGAGGGGGACATTAAAATGTTAGTACCTGTGCATGGTGAGGGTGGAAGGTTAGTGACTGTATTTGAGGACCAGGGTGTAATAGTATTTTTTGTTTGTTTGCTCACAGTTATGATTAAGAGTATTAGTGGTTCCCACTGGCCTGCAAAGGCACTCTTTCAGTCATTAGTCACTAGGGTGAAACATAGAGACTTGTGGAATCTGGTTTGCTTATAATGCAAGCATACTTCATGCTTCTTGTCCCAAGTTTGCAGCTTCTAGGACAGAGGCTCAATAATTGGTAGGTGTATGGAAAGTGATTTAACAATGGCCATCATCTAAGAAAATTCCAGCGAGTTGCTCCATGTTGCTGTGAAATTTTTAAAGAAAATGTGGCCATTACTTTCTTTTCAGGATTTAACAGGACTTCTGAATAAATAGGTCATTTATATGGTCCTGAAGTGGTGCTTCACTTGGGTTCAAGGTTGGAGTCAGGACATGGAAAATATGGCACAAGTTGTTAGACCAAGCAGTTGTCAGAGAGCTGGTATGACTATGGCACTTCGACACCACCCTCTACTGATCGATGATGAATCACCAATCAATGCACAAAGGAAACAGATCATGTATGTTAGCTGTGAAAGAGCAGAGGGAGTTGGATGGGTTTCAGGGGTCCTATACTTGATGTTGTCACAAGTTTAAGGAAGGATATAGTCAAATGGCCTTCCAGGCTGGTACTTTTGCTCCCAACTTCTCCTCCTCACAAGGTCTTCTGATATGTTATGCTACAGGTGTCTGCAGATTTTGTCTGTAAAGGGTTAGTTAGGAAATATTTGAGGCTTTGCGAACCAGACAGTCTCTGTTGCAGCTATTCAACTCTGCCACTACAGAGCAAAGGCAGCTATAGACAATATGTAAGTGGATGATCGTGAGTGTGTTCTCATAAAACTTGATAATGAGCATATGTGGTGGCCAGATTTGGCTACTACCCCATGCTATGCTGTGTGCATGCTGCAAGGACTTCTTTTGCTTAGGCCACGGGCAGACTTGAGGAATTAAGTCACCTCCTCAATGTCCTTCCCCTTAGCTGAGATTCTTAATATATCCCCTTTGGCTTGTCTCACTGCTATCTTGGTGAGAGAGGGCAATGACCCACATGGAGGGTGGATCATTTCCAAGAGTAAGAGTGGTCTTCCCTGAGACTGGGAGTAGCAAGCCAGGCTGTCCACCTCAAGCTCCCACTCAGGTTTTTCTATGGGTTTTAGGAAACAGAAGGCTTTGGCCTTCTCTGCCACATTGGCTCCATAAGAGAAAAAAGACTTTAATGAAGGTGGCTCCAAGAACAAGAGGCAAATCCAGAAGTTAGAACCAATGAGACTTTACAACATTTGAGAGCCAAACTCATCACACTTCTGACTCTAACTGCAGCTTCACAGTTCCAACATCCTTTGAGAAACCCATTTGTCCTTGACCATGTTCATGCTGGTGAGAAGAGTATCAGAAAGAAACACTGAGGTTCCCCTAGAGTAGTGGTTCTCAAACATTTTTTATCATGGCAGTCAATATTTATTCTTATCTAAAATGCGCTCACCACACTTTGAAACCCACAAAATGATTTCAGTGCTGGGCCTAGACCATTAGAGTAGTTTAAACCTCATGGACTACCCTGGTTTATTATCCTTCCTGATACCAGGAAGGCCAGCGGCCCTGATTTCCTTGGAATTCTTAGAGTTAGCCTTCCAACCCATGGTTCATCCCTGCCACAATCCTACCGGCTCATTGTTCTAGACATACAGGAATTGGTAGCAACTCTTGTAGCAGAGGGACTGGCTAGAGATTTCTCCTAGTTTAACAGGTTAAGTGATAGTTTAGTTTAGCTAAGAATGTACCGGAGAGTGCCCTTGCTCCCCCTGGGAGAGGAGTCCTTGGCAAAGAAGAAAAGATCCCTGACCAGGTCGCCCTCCACCAGCCATTTGGAGCATGCTCTGATTGAATATCAAGCTCTATTGTTAGAGGAGGGAAGTGAAATCAACCTTTGTATATCAGGGAGCTAAAGAGCCAGAAATAACTGGTTGTACTCAACCAGCTCACCTCCCCACACATACACCAGATCACCTGAACCAGACCCAGACAATGCCTACTCATGACAGAGTAACAGTTGTCAGATCACATATCAAGTTAACTTCAGGAAATTAAGAGAAACATGAATTCAAATATCTTCTTAATAATTATAATCCCACATCTGAAAAGCTGGACCCCACCAGCTCTCACATGCTTGGGTGGTCTCCACTAGAGGAGTTAAAAATCAAAGCATTGGTTCCTTAACACATGTGAGATGATTTTGAACCATGAGGGATTTGAACTCTCTGCATTTCCCACAGCAAGCAGCATGCTGGTGAGCATGGAGAATACACCAGGCCCCTGGACTCAGATCTGAGGCTCGATAATCAAATCCTACTATTAATATGTATCTCTAAGGACAGAGAGGCTTTTTTCCCTGAAGTTTGCCTTTAATTATCTTACTTTCCAAGACAGTTGCAAAATTTTCTTTTTTTCTTTTAAAGAGAGGTTTTTGCTATAGGGCATGTTTGCTCACCAGAAAGAGAGAGACAGAGAGACAGAAAGCGAGAAATAACCCCACAGGGGGGATGGCCATGCCGCAATCCCTTCTCCTCCATTCTCCTCTCGGGACCTTGGGCACGCTCACACACGTGCCCGGCGTGAGTTTAAGCCACCGGGTCTGGGACTCGAACCATGGTCGACTACGTGAGAGTCCAGCAATATAACCATTACATCATCTGCTGGTCCTCTAGATGCAAACTTTTCTAATCCATACTTAATGTGGCCCTCAGATGTGCCACTGGGTTAGAAAATATATTGGACATCAGGGAAGTAATGACACATTTTTGCATAGAAAAACAGAAAAATATGTCATGACTTTCCTGATGACCTAATATTTCCTAAAATGAAACTGTGTAATGGTAAAAGAAATAAGCACTTCATCCGGGTAGTACCCTGACTCCCACACTCAGCAAAGCATTCTTCATGCAGTTCTTTTCAGACTTTTTTTAGTTAATTTTTTGTTTTAAGAGAGAGCGAACCCACAACAGTGTATCCATACCATGTTCCACTCCCAGTCTCAGCATGCCTAGACCATGGGCACACGTGTGCCAGGCATGCACAGGATGTGAACTCAGGACCTTTCCCATGTGGGTCCCGTAGCATTTCCACTGTGTTACCACCTGGCCCCAAGCCCCAGTTAAATATTAAGCACATCCTGCCTAAATTAAATATAGACATTGGCAAGATTTAGGGATTTATAGATTCATTTGGTGACACAAATAAATCATTTTCATGAAACTGGGGGCAGCCCTCCATTGGGGGTGCTGCTTTTAGAACTTGGAAAAATCAGGACTGTGAGTCTTCAAACTCTTGGAACTGGAGTTCACCTAAGCAGAGGTTCAAGATGTTGCTTGGTCCTTGTATTTACTCAGTAACGGACCACCTGTGGTATGGAAGCCCTGTGACAAAGGACACCCAGGCTTCTCACTTTTGCCAGAGCCCACCCAGGCAACCTACAGTGGGGGGGCATGTGCTCCAGATTCTGAATGCTCATCTCAGGAAAACGGTTCCATGTCAGAACACAGTCGATGGCCGCAGATTGCAGGAGGAAGGCTACTTTTGTTTTTACTCAGCCAAACGTCTTCATAAAAGTTATCTCCTGTTTCTGACCATTCTTCCTCTTTAAAACTGGCATTTTCTTTGTTTCAATCTTTAAATATTGGGGCTCTTCAGCACTTTGTCTTGGGTCCTCTGCTCTTTGCTATCAATGTAGGTGACCTCACTGGGAAAAATAAAGGGATCATTTCTCTCTCTCCTCCACTTAAAATCTCTATCATCTATCTATCTATCTATCTATCTATCTTTCTTTCTTTCTTTCTTTCTTTCTCTCTCTCTCTCTCTCTCTCTCTCTCTCTCTCTCTCTTTCTCTCTCTCTCTCTCTCTTTCTCTTTCTTTCTTTCATTTCCTTTTTAAAGTTTATATATTCCTTCCATGACTGAGAGGCACAGAGAGACAGCACTCCCACCAGTGTCCTGATGCCATGATTCATTCCAGTCTCAGCTAGCCCTGGGAGATCTCTGGAGAACCTGGGACCTTCTCATGTGGGTCTGCCTCACGGAGTGTCGGGTTCTACCACTGCATCACAGTCCAGAACCCCGTCCACCCTGTCTCATTCCACATACGGCAAGAGCCAAAGTCCTTGATGTGGTCTCTGGGCCTCACGAGACTCACTGGCTGACCACTGTTCAGCCTCCGCTTATGTTTTGATGAAAGGACCCTCACTACTATACACTCTTGTTCCCAGGAACGACACTTCTAGGAATTTATCCTATAGATAAGCTCCTTCACACATGAAATCAGTAAGTCCAAAGTTACATATTACCACATTACTCGGAATAGCGAAAGACTGAAAACCATCTGAATATCAATTTGTAAGTAACTAATTACTAAACTGCTATACATTCAAACAACGGGACATTCTGCATCTGTGAATAAGAAGGAGGGCGCCCATTCACTATGGTAGGAACTCTAAACCATAACCCTCCCAGTTCACCTCGACTCCTTGAACAAAAGCATTCATGCCTTCAGCTGCTAGAGATGCCGGCAAATGGCACATTGCAGCAGAGTTCCTCTCTAGAAATCGTCCCTGACTGGAGAAAGTCACCTCTACAAGTTCATGACCTCTTTCTTGGGTAGCCTACTTCTTTTTTTGAGAGAGATTTTTGCTCTAGGGCGGGTGCGCTCACCAGACAGAGAGAGACAGAGAGACAGAAAGCGAGAAATCACCCTCCGGTGGGATGGCCACGCTGCAATCCCTTCTCCTCCATTCTCCTCTCGGGATCGTGGGCACGCACGTACACGCGCCTGGTGTGAGTTTAAGCCACCAGGTCCAGGACCTTTGGGCAGCCTACTTCTAATGACTATGGTCATTAGAAGGGCATAAGGGCCTAACTTTATATGGCCATTGTTGGGATATAAAGGCCTAGCCTCTTTGCTCCAGTTTGGGATGCCCCTTCAGGGCCTTTCAAAGTCCAGAATTCCCCTGGGATTGTCTGAGTCTTTGTTGGGACTGCACTGTGGCCTGAGTCCTCCCTCTGCCCAGTCCTGCTTCCTTTATTCACCCAGAAGTGTTGATCTATGAAGTTCTGGCCAATGGACTGAGTGCAAATTCTCATCTCACAGTAGGCAACCTGTGATGGCGGTTAGGTGCAAGAAGCAAGGTGTCTCTCAGTGTGTACCACATGCAACCGTTTATATTAAAGAAGAGGGAGAAGAGGCTCTAAAACCCTGCGTTGGTGCCTTAACTTCCTTTCCTTCACACTTTGGTAGCCACTAAGGAGTCTACACCTGCATCCAAATGTCAGTATGTCCTCGTTCTTTGTAGACTGACTCCTTATCTTGAAATACAGCTGCAACTCTGAGAAGTGTGAGAAATTGAGTGCAGGCCAGAGTGACTCTTGCATGGCTGGTCCCAGTTAGCCTCCCTGGAAGTTCTCACAGCCTGCTCTGGGGAAGTTGAGTAGCCTGGGTGGGTTTCAGCCATGGTACCATCCCCACAGTCTCTCCTCAGAGGATCACACCAATCACAACATTTGTTGACACTTGTCCACTGAAAAGACAAATGATCCTCTAGCTCAAAGGCACCTCTCGTTTTGCTGCCAAATTGCTTTCTTGATCTCGCACCAAAACTCTGTCTCCTTTCATTTATATTGCTTTCCCTCATGAAAGAATTCTTCACACTAAATTCCTGAGTTTTCTCCTTTTCCTGCCGAAAGTCTGCTGAGATTTGTCTCATACGTGGTAAGAGAAATCCCACAGTTCCAGTCACTAATGCAGCAGTTACTTACAATCTCTCCTATAGATCATCCTCTGTGCTAAGATGCAAATGTTCAAGTCTCCCTCTGCTGGAAAAATGACTCCATGCTCTTGCCTCCCACTCAAGATACTGTCTTATCTCTCCTATTTATTTTTTTTCTGCCCAAAAAACAATCTCAACCCAGGTGTCTCTGCTTTTTCACCTTTTATTTTCTAAGCCCACAGCAATCTAGCTGCTATCTTCTCCACTCTGTTGGAATTCCTCTCGGTCCTGTCACTGTATTGGGGTAATGAACCCTAGGTGCAGAAACAACCAACCTCCAGTTCTTAGGGGCCTACCACAATAAACAGTTCCTGACTAGCATAGAAAGATCCACTTCCAAGGAGGCTGTGTCTGGAAGTATAGTGAGATTGAAGAGGCTGAGCAGAGCCATGATAGTCAGACGGAGTCAGAGCAGGACTGGGGAGGATGGCTGCTGACTGAGGGCAGAAGCGAAGGTCACTGATGGGCGTTCTCGAGAGGAGCTCAGCTCCTCCGGGCCACTCTGTGATTGAGCAAGTTGATGCCTGAAGTCCATTTTAGTAAGGCTATTTCTACTTTGATTAGCCTTCCATCTTTTATTGATGTAATAGTGTCGTATATTGAGCATCCTCTTGGAAGCATAATTAATTCGTCTTTGACAAAACAACATACAGTAAACTATGTGCCCATTGTTTATGTACGTTGGATAACTGGTCCCGGCCCAGAAACTTGGGAGGCTGACTTCCCAGGCTGCTGGCTTAGGAATTCTTGGATCATAATAGACTAACAAGACCATTTGCTTTAATGAAGCCCTGGCATTATTACCGTTTTGTTCTGTATTGCTGTCGGCAGGTGTATTTACTCTATGTGCTGCAGTTTTGCTGACCTTGCAGATGTATACACAGATGAATGCCAGCCAAAGTTGAAAGAATGCTTTCTAATCTTGCACCACATAAAATTACTCATCCGAGAGACTGTGAGAGCTATTTGAATGTCTTCTATGATGAATTGTTACTTTAGTACTGGTGACATTTTCATTTTGGGCAGACTAATCCCATTACTTAAAAATGGAGCTTGGTCTTAGCAACCCATAGTTTTTCTAGCACCCTATTCATCTTGTTTCAGCACTGTCTATTTACACGGGGATGGTGTAGATCGAACAGGGAGTATATGCTCAGCTGGGACCTTTCAGCAACTTAGGAAACACATCCAAGGGAAACCTTAGATTCATTCTGCCCTTCCACTAGGAGTCCTGGAATGAAAAGTGCTGACTCTCTGCTTGACTTTAACCTTTGGCACTTTCCTTGGCAACAAATTCAACCCTTCAAGACAATAGAGAACACACTGAGATGTCTTTACCAACAGTTGACCACCAGCTCGAGAGAGCGTAGCAGTGTTGAAATGATACGCCAACCTATCTGAAGATGCACTTAGCCGCATTATTTTTTAAGATGTTTTGGGGCCAGCAGGTAGTGTGGTGGTTGGGGCACTGGACTCCCAAATGGCCGACCGTGGTTCGAGTCCTAGACCTGGCAACTTTCTTTCTTTCTCTCTTTCTCTTTCTCTCTCTCCTCGCTGTCTCTCCTCTCAGCTTTATCACTCTCTGGTGAGCATGTACGCCCTACAGAAAATTAAAATAATAATAATACATTAAATAAATAATATCAAAAAAGTTTTTTTATTCTTTCTTCCCTATTAATCTACTTATTTCTTCCATGATGAGAGAGACAAAGAGAGACAGAGATAGACACACCCCCAATGGGGTCATGACACCGAGATCCACCCCCAGTCTCAGCCAGCCCTAGATCATGGGCACACGTGTGCCCAGTGTACTCAGGGCGGTCTCTGGATGTAAACAGAGAGCCTCCCCATGTGGTCAGCCTCACAGACCATCGCGTTTTACTGACTGTGGCATCATCTAGCCTCCAGTTGCGTTACTTATTTCTTATTTAACTGAGTTAATACTATGTTATGATTATTATTTGCAGTTCTTCCAGTTAGAGTTAGTCGACAGTGGATTCCCCTTCTTTGTGGTGGCATCTTCTTCAGAAGAAAGCAAGTGTTAAAGTTCTTGTATTGGGGCCAGCAGGTCACGGTGTGGTGGTTAAGGTGCTGGATTCCCAAGCTGTCAACTGCAGTTTGAGTCCTAGACCTGGTGGCTTGAAAATCACGCTAGGGATGTGTCCATGTGTGCCCAGGATGCCAAGAGGAAAAGGGAAGAGAAGGGATTGCAGTGTGGCCATCCGCCCCGGGGGTGGTTTCTCGCTTCCCTTCTCTGTTGGTCTGTGTCTCTCTCCAGCGAACGCACGTGCCCCCTGGCAAAACCTAAGTTCTTGGATCAAACTCATCTGAGGCCCCTTAAAGGCTCAAAAATCTACAAGTTATGTGCTAGCCTGATTCAAATCTCCCTTCTGCCATGCAGTAAGGGTGACATCTGGTGGCTACTATGAGACGTCCTGATTTTGGAAAGATGACATTTCCCGATTGTTCTTGCTGTTGTCATTTATTTTATAAATATGTTCTCATGCTGATACAGAATCCAAGGCCAGGGGTGGGGTGGGGTGAGGTGGGGGGTGGGTGGGGTGCAGGGCTTAGGCTAGAATCAGGTTTCTACAGAAGCTGCAAGAAGTCTGGCTACGTAGTTTGCAGGGCTCGATGTAAAATAAAAACGTGAGGTCCCTTGTTCACAAGTGCAGTGTTTCCAGAAGGCAGCTCAGAGCATCAAGCCAAGCGTGGGGCACTTCTGACTGCACGGCAACGAGCCCCAGAAGCAGGTCCCAGGCAAAGGGTGCTGGGGGAGTGAGCCCAGCTCCTGGCTCCAGAGGACAGAGCACACCAGTGACAACTCAGTGACACTGGGGCCTACAAAGGGCTCCTTCACCTTGTCTCATCCCCACTGAGGAAGGACAGAGAGGAAGGTGACTTAAATGAAAGAAGAGGGGGCTAAGAGACGTTACGCACATGGATGATGGAGCCAACATGGAGGACGCAAGTGGTCTGCCTTCAAGAGTCAGTGCCCAATACCCTTGAAGTACACTATACGCCACCTGCTACACTGGGTCTGATATAACACATGGAGGAAAGTGAGGAGTGTAGAAACAAAGAAATGATACATGTCAGGATTTCTTTCCATAATGACGAAGAGCCTTGTAATCTATTTCCCACAATATTCTAGACAAGAGGTCAGCAATATTTTTGTGTGAAGGGCCAGATGGTAAATATTTTAGGCTCTGAGGACTTACGGACCCTGCCTTCTGGTGTGGAAGCTGCTGTGGAAATAAGCAAATAAAAGGACATGGCTTGTGCCAATAAAGCTTTACATACAAAAACAGGCCTTGGACCTACCGCTCTAGACCAGTAGATCTCCACCTTCCAAGGGCATCAACATCACCTGGGGGCTTGTTAAAATACAGGTGCCTGGGCCCAGCCTCACTGGCATAGCTGGTAGGATGCTATCACGTGTTACTGACGCCATATGGAAGTCCGAGTTCAGATCCTGGTTCGCAGGTCATGTCCTGACTAGCTGGGAGGCTAGGAGGAGGGTTGTGGGCAAGATCCCATTGAGGATACTTGTCTCTCTGTCTCTTTCTTATGAGAGAAAGAAAGAAACATACTTTTTTTTAATCTATTCAATTTTTTAAAAGAGATTTTTGCTATAAGGCATGTGTGCTCACTAGAGAAACAGAGAAACAAAGAGAGAGAAAGCGAAAAATCACCTCCTGGGGGGATGGCCACACTGCAATCCCATCTTCTCCATTCTCCTCTTGGGATTTTGGGCACACACACATATGTGCCCAGCGTGATTTTCAACCTGCCAGGTCCAGGACTCAAACTGCAGTTGGCCCTGTGGGAGTCCAGCACCCTAACCACTATGCTACCTGCTGGCCCCAGGAAAGAAACATTTTTAAAATGCAGATTGGGCTGGCCCTGTAGTGCAGCAGTTAAGTACTACAAAGTAGAAAGCAGATCCCATGCAGCTGACTACGGTTTGAATATTGGCCCCAGCAGCTTGAAAAAGCCACGAGGCATATGTGTGAATGTGCTCAGGATCCTGACAGGATGGAGAAATGGAGGAAAAGGGAATGAAGCATGACAATGTCCCATTTGGGGGGTGCTCTCTCCCTCTCTGGTGCATGCACACACCCTCTGGCATAAAAAAATGCAAATGGCTGGGCTCCACCTCCGTTTCTGAAGCTTGAGGTCTGGAGTGGGGTCGAGAATTGACATCTCTGACAAGCTCCTAGGTGACACTGCTGTTGCTGGAAAACCACACCTTGAGAACCACCGCTGACCAAAATGGTTGAAGTGGTTCTAATCTCCTAATGGGGGCAGCTTTTAAGTCTTTTTCCTGGCTGGGATTACAAATGGGGCCTCCACAGTCCAACAATTTAAAGATCAAGGATGTTTACACTGCTCCGGTTGCTAGGTATTTGTACATTTATAAAAGTGCCTGATTATTAAAATGTCAAGGGCCGTTAATCTTGCAGGAGGACTTCAGGGAAACTTCAGAGTGGCATTATTCTCATTTATTGCTTAGGTAATTACAGAGTTGGGAGGAAAGCCGGGGTCCGTAATCAACATAATCATAACGGAGGGGAGCTTGAGTGGTCCTGGAACTCTGCAGAAATCTGCTGCCATTCCAGGCGCCAGACCACCGGGAGCACCGGGAAATGTGCAATTGAAAAGCTGACTGCTCTGTGATTCCACTCATTGTGTTTCTGCCTTTTGTGGTGTAGTAGCTTTTGACCAGGGTTTCTCGACTTCCACATTGTGAAAGTTGTTGGAATCAAAATGGAGTTGTTTGTGTCGCCTGGTAGTAAAGCCTGCTAAACTGAGCTGGGGAAAGCCATGGAAGGGGAGATTGGTGAGCAAGAACTGTCACAAGGACCCTGCCCGAACCGCAGTCTTGCACAAAAACCACTGCAAACCTTACACAAAAAATACCTCTGTGAGGACATCTGCCCAGAAACTGCCTGTCCAACCAGCACTGATGCCACCGTTGTCATCCGTCCTAGTAGCCAAAGATAACTGTTTTAAAACAACTTTGGTAATCCCTCTTCATTTTTCTCTTAAAAACCCTTGTTTTCCCTTACTTCCTGACTACAGCTGTAGCTTAGCCTGGGAAGCATAGCCTGCATCGCGATGACTGTTACTGAGTTAATGTCATTTTTAATTTAGAGTCTTTCTCTCTGCCTGCTATTTAGAGATTGACAGTTCTATTGACATTGGGGCTGGCCAGTTCTCCGTTGTGGCGGCCATTTTGCGCCAGCCTCCCTGGCCTCTACCCCCTAGATGCCTATAGCCCCACCTCCTCCAGTTAAAACAACCCCAAATATCTCCATGTGTTACCAGATGTTCATTGGGAGCAAAATTGCCCCTACTCACAGCTGAGAACTATCTCTTTTACATAATCAGGGAGTATTTTTTTTCTTTTCTTTCTTTTTTTTTTTTTGGAGAGGTTTTTGCTATAGGGTGCATGTGCTCGCCAGACAGAGAGAGACAGAGATAGAAAGTGAGAAATCACCCCCTAGGGGGAGATGGCCACGCCACAATCCCTTCTCCTCCATTCTCCTCTCGGGATCTTGGGCACGCACGCACACGTGCCCGGCGTGAGTTTTAAGCCACCAGATCCAGGACTCGAACCGTGGTGGACTACATGGGAGTCCAGTGACATAGCCATTACGCTAACTGCTGGTTCCCTTTTTCTTTTTTCTTTTTTTATTTTGGAGAGTTTTTTGCTATAGGGCATGTGCGCTCACCAGAAAGACAGAGAGGCAGAAAGCAAGAAATCACCCCCTAGAGGGGATGGCCACACCGCAATCCCTTCTCCATTCTCCTCTTGGGATCTTGGGCACGCACGCACACGCGCCCAGCGTGAGTTTAAGCCACCGGGTCTGGGACTCAACCCGCGGTCAACTACATGGGAGTCCAGCAACATAGCCCTTATGCCAACTGCTGGTCCCCAATCAGGGAGTATTTTCAATGAGGCCCACTCTGTCCTGTATGTGCGGCCCACAGCAAACCACAGAAGAGGTTCCCACTAGGGCAAACTCAGTCTGAAGGTGGTGTCCTGCCAAGCTCCTACCCCAGGCCACAGTTGTTTTTATTAATATCTCTTCTGGTATACTTACTAGAAGGAAGATGTCTGTATAGCTATAAAGGCAAACAAAAAAATAACATGAAAATAATGTCCCCGGGACAATCATACAAGAAGACAGAAACCTCAACTATACCTTTATTTATACAAAAGTGATGCAATGTTCCCAAATGTCATCTTAATTCAGGTTCATTGATTGGCGAGCCAGTTTTTTTCATAATACCTCACCCATTATCACAGTCTCAGAAAGGGGACAGGGGAAGTATCTTCTCAGGAAGGTAGCAGATGTGACACAGTAGAAGTCCTAGGAAGGGCAAGGGGAACTAGAAAGTCCTCTCCCATGAGGTTGGCTTTGGAAAGGAGATGAGAGACTGAGGGGCTGGCTGTGAGGCAGGTTGCACAAGGCATTGGGGTGAGCCTGGGGAGGGGAGGGGAGCCCAGGAGAGCATGATATCAGGGATGGGGAACTGAAAGACTCCAGGTGGGACTAGTGGAATCACCTCCTGGACAGGCTTAGGGACGTCTCAGTGCCAAAAGAAGACCCTGTGTGGCTACATTTCTTAGACTCGGGACACTAATGAAGACCTTGTTTGAGGCTAATGGAGTCATGTCCTGAGCAGGCTTAGGGACATCTGGGCACCAGGAGAAGACTCGTGTGTGGCCACACCTTACAGATGGGATGATACTGCTCTGCCAGTAAGTGGCTGGCTACGTGAGCCTAAGGCCATGAGTGCTCCAGACAAGGTCAAGAAGGAGCTGAGAGCTCTATGGGCCAGCTGAGACCTGAAACTACCACAGAGGGGCCATGGACTCCAGACATGGCCACCAGCACCACCTGACTGTCCACCCAGAGGCACCTGTCATAGCTTTCTGTTCACTGGACTAGAACCTGGGCCAGACCAGCCAGGCCTGAGCAGAGACCAAGAATACAGTGGACACTCCATGAATCTGAGGTCCGTCCCCTTTCTCCTACTGTCACGGGTCATGTGAGCAGGGCACCATGTTCTTAGGCAGTATTTTACAAAGGGGCAGGGCACGAGAGAAGAAATGTAAGAGACTGAGCACTTAACCAGAAAGACAGTGAATCATGCAAGAGCCTAAAGCAAGAGGCTGAGAGACTAGCAGTTGACAAATTTAAAGGATGTTTCTCTCCTTTTCCCCCCTGACCCCACCAGGATGATAGGACCCAGTCACCAAATGGTAGCTAAGAGGGTTAGGTGAACTGTTCTCCACTACAAACAGTTACTCCAGAGAGTCTTAACGAGGGCATGTGTAGCTGTTCTTTCTAAAGCCGTCACCTTGGATCTTTAAGTTTCTGAGTTGTAAATAAAGCTGAGCTACTCATTTTTGTGTGTGTGTGTGTGTGGCGAGGTTTTCGCTATAGGGCGCGTGTGCTCGCCAGACAGACAGAGACATAGAGGCAGAAAGCGAGAAATCACCCCCCAGGGGGGATGGTCACGCCGCAATCCCTTCTCCTCCATTCTCCTCTCGGGATCTTGGGCACGCACGCACACGCACACGCACACGCACGTGGCGTGAGTTCTAAGCCACCAGGTCTGGGACGCGAACCGCGGTTGACTACGTGGGAGTCCAGCGACATAGCCATTACGCTAACTGCTGGTTCCCAAAGCTGAGCTACTCTTTTGGACAGCCTATTGGGGGAAATTAAAAACACCACAATTGGGACCAGCAGATGGTGTAATAGTTACATTGCTGGACTCCCACATGGCTGACCACAGCTTGAGTCCCAGACCCAGAGCCTCAAAACTCATGCTGGGTTTGTGTGCATGTGTGCCCAAGATCCTGAGAGGAGAATGGAGGAGAAGGGACTGTGGCATGGCCATCCCCCCTGGGGGGGTGATTTCTCACTTTCTGTCTCTCTCTATCTATCTGTCTCTCTGGCTAGTGCACATGCCCTATAGCAAAAATCTCTCTAAAACAAATCAAAATAAGCCACAATAATGCAGCAATTACATAACTGGGATATTTTCAAAACATGTTACAGAGAAATAAACTCTTAAAATCCTTTAGGCAGCTTATGTCTCTGAAGATACATTTGGATATGACACTTTGGGAACTCCATGTAGAAGAGTTAAGAAAGGACAATTCTCTGCCAGTATATGTCCAACCAGGGCTGGCTTGGTGGCTCATGTGATGCTGAATCCATATTGGAGATCTTGAGTTTGTTTCCCTAGTTGACCTGTACACACCTAGTGCTTGTGCCCGTGATCTTGGCTGGCTGGGAAGGTTGGAGAGTTGGGGTGTTCGTGGTTGAGATCCTGTTGAGGGTGTTTGCCTTTCTCTCTCTCATGAAAGAAATAAACTTTTGAAATTTTTCCTTTTTTAAAAGATTTTTTGCTATAGGGCATGTGTGCTTGCTCACCGGAGAGAGACAGACAGAAAGATAAGGAAAGTGAGAAATCACCCCCATGGGGGATGGCCATCCTGTAATCCCCTTTCCTCCATTCTCCTCTCAGGATTTTGGGCATGCATGTGCACATGCTCTACATGTTTTTCAGGTCACCGGGTCCAAGACTTGAACTACAGGGTTGGCCATGTGGGATCCAGTGTCTTAACCACCATGCCACTGGCCCTAAAAATTTTTAGTTTAAATAAGAGGATCTGTCCAACAAAACGTAGCTGCTGGCACGATTTCTTTCACCTGCCAGGTAGCAAGTCACTACTGCTATAGGAAGCTCCTGGCTTGTCCCACCCAAACCTCCAACTATATCCAGATGAGAGAAATGCAGGGCTGGGGGGAGTGAAGTAACCCGTGCTATTCAGAGAGCTATAGCAAAGTCAAGAACTCCATCTTCTGACCAAGCCTTCTGCTTACACTGTACAGCCCTCCAGAGCTGGTTTAAAGCACTTTCAAACGCCTCTCTAATGCTGAAAAACAGATTCTGGGTTGATGTGAAGCAGAATAGAAGGCTGAGTTACATCAAATCTCTTATAATGACAATGACTTTGCTCTTGCGTGTCCTTCCCATTTCTTGACTCTTCACACTGAGAGCCATCCACTAATACACTGCTTGGGGTTCAAGCACTCTCTCTTTTCATGTAGGGGTGACCTGCTGGATGTCATCTCTTACCCATTCATCAGCCACATTTACTGAAGATGCCTCAATGAATCTTGAAGAACAGTCTGGAAGAAGAGAAGCACTTAGACTAGCTGTTGGAGCCCGGAGAGCGTCACTCCCAGGGCCTCGCCGTCTCTGGAAAGGCTGTGCTAGCTCAGTGCTTCTCAGCGAAGAATGCTCTGGCCCTGAGTGCCAAGGGTGAGAAACCTGGGGTGAGTGACAGTGAAGGCCCTCTCCTGCTTTGGCTCTATAATCCCCAAGTGCTGCGCCCCTATAAAGCATCTTCTCTCTCCCCTAACCCCGCGTTACTCAGTCACTGCTTCAAACTGCTTCTTAGCAGCAGGTCTTTGATTTTCAATGTTTATTGTTAGACAGGGTCTTGCCGTGTCATGATACCACTGCCTCACCTGGGACTTCAGTCACAGGCCACCAGCCCCTATGTGGTCCCAGCCCCTCAGCAGCATGTGCCACCACGCACGGGCCAGCAGCAGATCTGTATTAAGATACTGCTGGCCTCGGCAACAGGAACTAGGGTGACATGTGATTCCTTCTGGTGTGGCAGGAAGAACACGAGACTTAAGAGTCAGAAGAACCAGGTTCCTGCTCTGAACCAGTGACCCGTATAATCTTGAGTCAGTGACCTAATTTCCCTGAGACCTGTTTTCCTAATTTGCAAAATGGCAGTAGTTGAACTCCTGTCTTCACGGGCTGTTTACAGGATGAACAGCCCTCTTCTGCCAGCCGTGGTCACACTTTGCAGGTTGTATTCCCAGGACTTATAGTTTCCTCTGAATTTGAAGAGATTGTAGGATAATCTATAATAATAACAGCATCAATGCTTATTGATCATATTGATATATACTGCAAGAGAGGCTTAACTTTGATTACTTTAAATTTTACAAAAATTTCATCCCTATACAAATTATCATCCCTCTTTTATAGCTGAAGATACTGAAACTCAGAGAGTATGATAATTTGCCAGAGGCTTCTGAGCCGGAAAGAGATGGAGGAAGACTGAAAGTCAGCCTTTCTTACTCCAAAGCTTTTTCTCCTGCCTCCCACTCTGGCCAGCCACCGCTGTTCACAGGCTAGGACCTCGTGTGTCGGCGCTATGGTGGGTCAGACATGAAGCTTTCTGCTCATGGAGGAGCTTATACTGACATCCAAAGTAGTTTAAGGGCTGGCTATGGCCTGTGCTTAAGAGGCTGGATCCCCCATGGCCAACTGTGCGGTTGGAGCCCTGGCCTAGAGGCTGGGAAAAAAAACAAACACGCTGGATGCATGTGTGTGCCCTGCATCTCGACAGGATGGAGAGAGGGGGGAAAGGGGGACCTCGCTCCATGGGAAGCTGCTTTCTCCTCCCCCCTCTCTCTGTCTCTCTCTTTGGTGAGTGTATACACTCTCTGGCAATTAAGAAAAATGTAGCCTGGTAGCAGGGGGCGGTTGAGCATGTACCAAAGTAGGGAGGTGCACGGCTAAGGCCCATGAGAACAGGGATGACAGCCAGTCCAGCTCTGTTTGAAAAGAGCAAGCAAAAGGAAAAGTTTAGGTTACACCTAATTTCCCCTTCTCTCTAGCCGTATGCGTAGGATAGAGAGGTGAGTTTGGTGAGCATCTGGCCAGCCTCCACCACACTGTACAAGCCCAGACAAGGCATATTACATCTCTCTGTGCCTCGGGTTCCCCATATGGAGTAAGGGAAAAAATAATAGGGCCCATATGTAGTACTTATTAACTGTCTGACCCGCAGTAGGTACGTAATAAGTTTTGGTTAGTATTATTCACTGTGTGGAGTCTGATGTTTTTGTTCTTGTTTTTGTTATAAAGAGAGTTATTAACATCCCCATATGCTATGATGCAGGTGGTTGGGTTAATGCCATTTGTGATCTGTGATAGGATCCAGGATAATCAAAACAGTCAGTCCAAGGCCAAGGCGGTAAATCTCAGAAAAATGACCAGTTTAAATCTTAGAAGGTAGCTTCAAACTAGACTCATTCTTCAGCAGTGGAACACTCCAGGTGGTGTGAATATGAACATGCCCTAACCCTTTGCTGGGGTAACTCACTGAGGCACATTTTTATTGGCTGCTGACATGCACTTGAGATCGCTGCCCCTGACGACCTTAGGGCCTAGCAGGGGGAGACAGGTAAACTAACGATTCCCACAGTGCGTGTGAAGCGACGAAAGTGAAGGCTGCGAGTGCTTAGACAACTCACGGGAGGGGCATGTAACCCACACCTGGCTGAGTCAGACTTCTCAGAGGAAGTGCCTATAGTTAGATATAAGGCAGGAGCAGACCGCGGCCAGCAGGTGGTTGTCATGGCTTCAGTTTCCTCTGGAAGTAAGAGGGGAGCCATCTGCAGACAGCCTGCATGGTGGTGGCAGCTTTGAGAAGAGTGGAGATTGTTCTGTTTATTTGTTAGTGTTTCTGGAGTACTCAGAGAGGTCTCTGGGCTTGAACTGGGAACCTGCCCGTGTAAGATGGCCTTGCAAAGTATCGTGTTTTACTCTAGTGCCACCATCTGGCCCCTAGAGTAGCATATTTGATGGAAATGTTAACTGTAAAAGAACAAATAATGAGCAAACTCTGTATGTCTAGACCTAAATTTCACGTGAAAAGACCTGTTCTCTAGCCTGCCAATGCCCAGAGATTACACTTATCCTGCCAACCCATACTGGGATGACAAGTATCCTGATAGGATCGAATGCATTCAGTCTAGCCATTACAACAGGGTCATCCAGTCCCTTAAAATATATGGAAAATAATGTGGCAGGCAGATGGCGTGGTAGTTTAGGGCACTGGACTCCCACATGGCCGACCGTGGTTCAAGTCCTGGACCTGACACTTTGCTTTCTTACTTCTCTCTCTCTCTCTCTCTTACTCTGTTCCTCTCTGGTCAAATTAAAATAAATAAATCAGTGGAGAGAGAGAGAGAGAGAGAGAGAGAGAGAGAGAGAGAGAGAGAGAGAGAGAAAGCTTGTTCCAAATCCTTGTGTAGCTTGGACCCCGACTCAGTAGTGGCTGGAAGAAGAGCCCCTTAGAAGTGAGCCACCCAGTGGAGAAGACAGGAGCAACGTCTATTCTCTTGACAGATGTACGTTTCTGTTTGCGGTCCTCAGTTACGAGCTTCCAAGCATGTTTATTCCAAGCATGTTTATTTGGCAGTCTCATCAGCAAGTGCGGATACTGAACGTATGTGTGTTTTGCACCTACTGGTAATGTTTATTTTGAATAAAGACATGCTGCTACTTTTTTCTTGACAATGTCAAATGCGTATGTTTTTGTTTTCCTTTGCTTGTAGCCAGGCACTGCACAAACAGGCACGTCCAGGTTTTCCTCTAGTAGCCATCTTTTACCATTGGCTTTAACTATGTGTTAGGGGCCTGCTAGGTGGTGCAGTGGGAACGGACTGCTCAACTGATGTTAGGTTCTTATGGAAGGTCATGGGTTCAGTTCCCTGACTGACCTGTGCCTTTCAGGTGTGTGTGCCCATGATCCTGGTTGACTGCGAGGCCTGGAGTTTGGGAAGGATCACTGTAAGAGATCTTGTTGAGGGAGCTTGCTTCCTCTCTTTTACTTTCATGAAAGAAATGTAAACGAATGTGAAATATCTTAGTTTGTTTTCAAGCATTTCAGAATATAGAAAGCTGTTGTATTCAAAGGTGGGTATGTGGCATTGGTAGTTATGTTGCACATGGTAGTTATGTTGCAACTAAAAAGTTTTCACCAGTTCGCTTGGAAACAGCCATAGCTAGTACATGAGTGAATGGATTTTGCTGCATTCAACTAAAAATTTATATTAATACCGCTACTTGGCTACCCAGATGAAGCTCTATGGAGACCTGCTTTCAGCGTTCCCACCTGCTGCTGTGGCTCCTTTTCTTACACCCACCCCATCTCAGTCTCAGTTTTAGTAAGATCGCTGCTTCCCCCTGCCTTAAATTACATTAATCCACCCTGCTTTCCCAGGATGCCAAGACATTCACCTGCAGGCAGAAGAGCTGAAGACTTGGAATTGACAGCTGGGGAGTTTGTACAAGTCTAAATTTTCACCCTGAGCAGGACTGTCAGAATAATCAGCCTTTGGCTATTCACTGTCATATTTCATAAATTAAAAGAAGAAAGTGCTCATGTTTGTGAGAAGAGTGTGCACACAGCTGAAATAAAATAAAATTGGTTACTAATTGTAAAAACTAGTTTACCCTGCACTGGTTTGGGAAAAAGTACATTTCATATTTACTACTTGAGAACCTGCAGAAAATAAACATCTCTCAATGCACAGAACACAGCAACAGAGACCCTCTGTAAACGAGCACTGGGATGCAATTCTCTGAGGATCTCTGGAGTTCTATTTTGCAGCAGAGGGGCTGATAGCTTTTGTTCTGGATATTTTTGTCAAAAATGTTTATACAGCATCCTTTGAAAGGTGGAGATAACATCTACCTCCAGAGCAGAAGCCAGGTTTGTCTGTCTAGTATAATAAAGATCATATCTCCCTCTGAGGCAAAAGTTAGGCTTGTTTGCTCACTGCCTGTTGTAAAAGATTTGGGGCTTCCCTAAGTTCAATGTTCCTCAGTTCTGATACAAACCCACTGCATATAGAGCATCTACTGTGTAGTCCGCATAGGACTTGGGAAGCAAGAAGGACCTGATGTGAAAATGAAACTCGTGTTGCTTAGGCCTCTGAGAATAATAAAATCCTTTGTCTTTGACCCAGGAGTCTTATGTCTTCTGCTTGCATCCATGAAACTGAGGCAGGCTAACTCATGACCTTGCTGGTAGGGTCAACTCTCCCATCCTTCACAGTTCTTGACTCTGCCAATGCCACAGTTTCATCCACCTCTCTGAGTTCCAGTTCAGTATGTGGGTTTTAAGTGGAGGCATGGTTTCTGTTGGAGGAGTTACGTTACAGCCTGCTGGAGTCAATAGGAGAGACCCTGATGCCTATATTCCTGGCCCAATCATTGTCACCTGTAGAAAGTGGGGTGTTATGACAGAAGTAGAAATTTGCTTCGTATGTCTTTTTTTTGGAGAGGTTTTTGCTATAGGGCGTGTGCACTCGCCAGACAGACAGAGACTGAGAGACAGAAAATGAGAAATCACTCCCCAGGGGGGTGGCCATACTACAATCCCTTCTCCTCCATTCTCCTCTTGGGATCTTGGGCATGCACGCACATGCGCCCGGCATGAGTTTAAGCCACCGGGTCTGGGACTTGAACCACGGTTGGCTACATGGGAGTTCAGCAACATAGCCATTACACTAACTGCTGGTCCCCTTCGTATGTCTTTTGACGAAGCATTATAGGGAAGTTGCTAAGCTTTGAGTTGAGATAGACCTAGGCTTGTGCTCAAGAGCCAACTCTGACAAGCAGAGTAGGCAAGTCCTCAACCTCTGCATGTGTCAGTTTCCTCACCCGTGAAATGGGAAGACAACAGAATTCACCTTTTGGGTTTTGCGGGGAAGCACTTAACGGACAGGTTGAAAGATTTTCTGTAAAGGACAGGATGGTGTTTTAAGCTTTTCAGACCCCACGGTCCCTGTTGCAGCTATATAACTCCACCAGCACATCATGGAATCAGCCATAGGTAATGCAGCAGTGAATGGGCTTGGCAGGGTTCAAATAAAACTTCACTTATAGAAACAGGCAGTGTGCCCGATTTTCTGGCCTTTGATACGGCGGCTTGCTTGGCTCAGCGTCAGCATCTAATAAAGGGGCTCCTCCGTGCCAGGCACTCTGTTGTCTGTATTTGTTACTGCATTTAATCCTCTGTGAGGTAGCTAACAACCCCATTTGACAGGCAAGAAGGCTGAGGCTCAGAGAAGATGAGCAATTTGCTAATGACTAGGTAGCCAAGGTCAACTCAAACTCTGGCCAGATTCTGGCTCTAAGTCAATTATTCTTACCAACACCTTGTGTTACCTTGGACAAATATCTCCATTCCTAACCATTTTAGGGGCAAATCTCAATTTTACTTGTTTGTGGATGTGTTTACATGTATACAGTAAGGCTCAGATTATGCAAATGTTCTTCCAAATCCCTGACAGGATTCCAGTTCTGCAGATCCCATACATTTTCAATGGGCTTATCCACGCCACTAACTAGAACATTGCAGACCATGCCCATCAAGGAGAGTGGGAAGGTGTGACCTGCAAAAGTGGAGATGAGGAAAACAAGGCAGGCTTTTCAATCCACTACTTCTTGGTAGGGGGCAGGAGGGATATCATCCAGAGGAGTTCAAAGTGACACATAAATCCAGGGACCATCTGAGGAAAAACGTTAACATTTTCTTATGGGCTCAAATGAAACAAGGACCTGGCTATGCAAACATTAGAGAAGAATGGTGTTTGCCTAAATTATTATTATGTGTCAAGTAAGTTATAAGGTGAATATTGGTTAATGACTACTAGAATAAAATATGCCGAAGGGGCTGGCAGGTGACATGGGGGTTGAGGGCACTGGATTCCCACATGGCCAACTGCGGTTCGAGTCTCAGACCTGGCAGCTTGCTTTCTCACATTCTCTCTTTCTCTCTCCCTCCCTCCCTCTCCCTCTCCCCTCTCTCTCTCTCTCTCTCTCTCTCTCTCTCTCTGTCCCTCTATGGTCAAATTTAAATGAATAAATAAATGGATAAAGTTAAATAAAATAATTCTTAAAAAAAAAGAATAAAACATGCTGGGGCTGACAGGTGGTGCAGTGGTTAAAGGCACTGGATTCTCACATGGCTGACTGCGGTTTGAGTCCTGGACCTGGCAGGTTGCTTTCTCACTTTCCCTTTCTCTCTTTCTGTTTCTCTCTGGTTAAATTGAAAACTAATAACAATTGGAATTAAATATTTTGTAAAGAATAAAATATACCATTAAAACAAACAAACAAAAAAGGGTTAGAGAAACCCCCACCAGCATCCTAAGAGTGATCATCATTGGTATATGGAATTACAGATTATTTAAATTTTTTTATGCTTTGCTGTATCTTCCAAATTTTCCACAGGAAGTATGGGTTGACCTTAGAATCAGACAAAACCAAGAAACATTAAAAACAACAACAACAACAACAAAAATAAAACAACAAAAAAAACCTGATGCAGCGTTTGTAATATCAAGGGAAATCATTTTGTCATGATGTTAAAGACACAGAGAAAAATGTTTACTCTGTGTAAAAAGAAATGAAATACAAAAAAAAAGACTGGAAGAACATTAATAATGGTATTAGTAGAAAATATTAATAGAGGTATTAAAGGAATGTGGGTAAATTTTTCTCTTCTTTTTATTCTTTTGTAAGTTCCAGATTTTCTATAAGGAATGTATGTTTAAAGATTTTTTTAAAAAACCTTAATTTTGGGAACCAGCAGTTAGCGTAATGGCTATGTCGCTGGACTCCCACGTAGTCGACCGCAGTTCGTGTCCTGGACCCGGTGGCTTAGAACTCATGCCGGGCATATGTGTGTGCGTGCCCAAGATCCCGAGAGGAGAATGGAGGAGAAGGGATTGCGGCGTGACCACCCCCACTGGGGGGTGATTTCTCGCTTTCTGTCTCTATGTCTCTCTCTGTCTGTCTGGCGAGCGCACGCGCCCTATAGCGAAAACCTCTCAAAAAAAAAAAAAAACCAAAAAACCTTAATTTTAAAAACAAAGCTGATCCTCTCCAAAATGCAAAAATACATTTAGTTTTGGTCTTGACTGCTTCTCCTGTTCACTGCATGACTTTTGCGTCAACATGATCTGGTTTTCCAGACTGATCCTGTGTGCAGGTAAGAACTGTCTCTGTGATTCTCATAGTGGTGTTGAGGCAGTGGCCGTGGGGTGTGTGTGTTCATGCATATATATGTGCATACGTGTGTGCAAGTGTGCAGTGCATGCGGGTGTGTGCATGTGTGCACATGTGTGTATGCACATGCCCACCTGTATGCATGTACACACATGCATGCACTTGCTGTTGGGGAAAGGGAGAAGTGCTCTTGATTATCTTCTGTTTTTCAGACCCCAGGTCTTTGTCCCCTTACCCACTGCGGGGCTCAGAGGAGATTTCCATGTTACATGTTACTCCCTCCCGTCCACTCTGGCTTCTTCTCTCTCTGACTGTCCATCAGGTTTTGTCTAAACTGAGCCCAAGTCTCCCATCTGCCCTGCTCCACGGTTGTGCCTTGCTCCCTGTGTCAACTCTTCTGTCAGTTGGTGTGCAAAGTCTCTGTGCCCCCTCCTCTTCTGGGGTCCTGGCTCACTCTTACAAAATGCCTCCCTCCAGGATTTAGTCCTGTCCCCGAACTTCAGCCTGCTGGCTGGGACCGCCTGGCCCTTTGCCTGACTTTACAGAAACAGCCTGATTTTACCGTAAAAGTCTCTACTGCCCCAGATTCCCAGCCACTCTGTCCCCACGCCTGGCAGGACAAAGTGTCTTTTGCAGGGCCATTTGTGCTGGCTGTCATTTTGAATTGTGGCTGTGGCTTGCCTTCCCTGAACTTCTGATGTGAACTGGCCTGCTCCCCAGTATTGATCTGTTCTAGGGCTGGGTTCTGGACCAAGCTTCCTTCTTGGCCACCCTGTTGCTGTGCTAAATTGTGTCAGGTCTAGACATCCCAAAGTGGATGGCAACACAAGGGTAGGTACGAGGTGCAGGAACCAAAGGAGGGTGGTGGGAAAATGGGGCGTGGCCATAGAGAAGGGATCCTAGGACAGGGTTTCTCCGCGTCACCTCTATTGGCCGGATTGTTCTTTGTTGTGAGAGGCCGAGTGGTGACCTGTACGCGTTGAGCCATGTCCTGGGCATCCACCCACTAGATGCCAGTAGCAACCCACCTCCCCAGCGGTGACAGAAATGTCTCCAGACAGTGCCAAACACTCCTGGAGGGCCAAAGTCACCCCCACTTGAGAAACACTAATTTCTGTCATTGAAAGTCTCCACAAATGGGGACCAGTAGATGGCATAATGGTTACGTTGCTGGACTCCCACATAGTCAACCATGCTTTGAGTCCTGGACCTGGTGGGTTAAAACTCAAACTGAGTGTGTGTGCATGTGTGCCCAAAATCCCAAGAGGAGAATGGAGGAGAAGAGATTGTGACATGGCCATCTCCCCTGGGGGGTGATTTCTCACTTTCTATCTCTCTGTCTCTCTGGTGAGGGCATGTGCCCTATAGCAAAACTCTCTTAAAAAAAAAAAAAGAAAGAAAGGTTTCAAATGGTTCTTTCCTTGGGCTTCTTGGATGTGGTTTGGGTCGCTGTTTCTCAGTCTCCATGCTATTGATACTCTGGTCCCGAGACTTTATTACTGTGATGCAGGGCCTTCCTGGGCACCATAGGGTGTTGAGCACTGTCCCTGGCCTGCACCCACTAGGTGTCAGCTGTGCCTCTCCCCGCCCCACAGAACTGACAAACAAAACTGTCTCCAGACATTGCTGAATGTCCCCTGGGGTACAAAGTCGCCTCTGGCTGAGAGCTGCTGTCCCGGAGCAGTGCCCACGTTTGCTGCAGGTGTGCAAGGGCATGATGGGAACACAGGGGACAAGAAGGAAGCTGACAGCTGGGGGAGAGCAGTGGCCGGAAGCCCTTCTCAACTGATTATTATGACACTGAGATGTTTCAAAACAACGGCACTGTTTGAACTTTTTTTTTTAATTGACAAACTAAGAGTGACTCTACATTAGTGGTTTTCAACCAAGGGGTTGAAATGTCCCCCAAGGGGACATTGGGCAATGTCTGCAGACATTTTTGGTTGTTACAACCAGTGGGTGGGGATGCTACCAGCATCTTGTGAATCGGGAGTTGGGCTGCTGCTTAACACCCCACTATGCACAGAACAGCCACACTCCCCAATAAAGGATGATCGTGGGCCAGCAGGTGACACAGCAGTGATGTGACACTCCATGATGCTGGCCCCACACGGGATGGTCCTGGGTTCCAACACGAGGCTTCTCTGTATATGCTACATATGTGCATGCTCTCTAGTCAGGCTGGCTGAGGGCGGGGGGTGGATCATGCCATAAGACCCTCTTGGGGGTCCCTATCTCTCCCCTATTTCCTTTTTTTCTCATGGGAGAAATAAGTAATTAAACCAAAAAAGATTTTTTAAAATGATCTAGTACCAAATGTGAATAATGCCAAGGTCAAGACACCTGGTCTATACGGTGTTGTTGACTAGGACTCCGCTTCACACAGCAGCCTTCACAAACCGCGGCGGACGCGCATTCCAAGCCTGGCCAGCTGCCTGTCCTGCTTGAATTTGCTGAGAACCAGCAATGTTTGCACTGACTAGGCCCGGAGGGACAGCAAACCATGTACTTGATCAGATATCCGAGTCATTTAAACTGGTGAGAAGTCTGATCCCAACGTTCTACAAAGTCCTTTGAGGGCATAACTCAGCGTTCTTGGTCTTCAGAGCTCTGTGTGAGAAATCAGATGAACTTCAGGGCAGAACCTTTGTGATCTGCCCAGAGGTCATTTTTAGCACAGGTCACAGTTCAAACTATGCCTTGGGCAGGTGAAAGATTGCTATATTTTTCTTCAAACGTTTTAAATAAATATCACCAAAAAATGAACGAAGGTTTCCCTAATGTGGCTTTAAACCTATACTCAAATTATTGGGACCAGCAGTTAGCATAATGGCTATGTCGCTGGACTCCCACGTAGTCGACTGCGGTGCAAGTCCCGGACCCGGTGACTTAAACTCATGCCGGGCGCATGTTTGTGCGTGCCCAAGATCCTGAGAGGAGAACGGAGGAGAAGGGACTGCGGCGTGGCCATCCCCCTGGGGGGTGATTTCTCGCTTTCTATCTCTCTGTCTGGCGAGCGCACGCACCCTATAGCAAAAACCTCTCCAAAAAAATTATTAAGCAATTATATCATAAGGAGTAGCAGCTATACTAGTTGCAGATTCCAACATGTGGACTCAGCTGTGTTGATACAGGTGGTAGAGCACTGCTGAGCAACACTAGAGCCATCTGGGAGGCCCGAGTTCGGATCCTGGATCTGGATTCTAAGTTGACCTGAACACGCCAGGTGTGCCTGTGCACACCCATCATCTTGGCTGGCTAGGACACTGGGGAGAAGACTGTGGCCTGGTGAAACCCTGATGAGGGTACCTGTCTCTCTCTTCCTGTCATGACAGAAATAAATAAAATACACGTTTTTTAAAAAGTCTCTACATTTAGATCGAGGTGTTCTCTGACCATTCTCAGATCTTCCTAATGCCCCCAAACCTGAGGTGTGTGAGCAGAGGGCCCCTGAGCCAAATGTACATGCAAAGAGAGTGACTTCTTCACCATCTGTTTCTTACAATTTGTCAAGAAGTGATTATTGACTCTTGATATGAACATCGAGAAACTTGGAGTTGCCTTTTAGTGAGATGGGGAAGACTACAGGAGAAAAAATATGCCGCTCCCAAGCCCTCCCAGTATTGCGTTAGGATCCACAAGGAAGAGAGGATCTTTTATTCCCGGGAATGCAAATCTTACAATGTCATGCATTATCGGCCAGAACATAGAGGATGTTGTGTCTTTCTCAAGAGAGCACATCTGAAGGCGAACGATGTCCATCTACCCTTCATTGTGATTTTAATGTAGCTGCATGGTACTCGGTTATGTGGATGCACCATAGGTTGCTAGCCAATCTCCTATGCTTGGACAAATAATACTGCAATGAATAATACTCTGCATACATATTTTAATATTGTTAGATGCATACTTCAGGGTAATTTTCGTTAAGTGGCATTGCTGGGCCAAAGGGTAAATGTATACATGGTTTTGTTGGATATTGCAAAATTTCCCTACATAGAGGTTATACAATTTTGCATTCCTTCCAGCAATGAGAGTGCTCATTTCCTCACAGTTTACCAACAGACTGTGTTGTCAAGCTTTTGAATTGTTGCCACTTTTATGGCTAAGAACGGTGTCTCAGCATAGAGTTTACATTATGAATAAAGTTGAGCATCTTTTTGTAAGTCTAGGAGTCATTTTTCACATTTCTTTTTGTGAATTGTTTATATGTTTTGCATATTTTTCTATAGCCTTTTTTGGTCTTTTAGAATTCAATTACTTGGGACCAGCAGATGGTGTAATGGTTACATTACTGGACTCCCATGTAGTCAACCATGGTTCAAGTCCTGAACTAGGAGGCCTAAAACTCACGCCAGGCATGTATGTGTGCATGCCCAAAATCCCAAGAGGAGACTGGAGAAGGGACTGCAGCATGGCCATCCCCCCTGCGGGGTGATTTCTTGCTTTCTATCTCTTTGTCTGGTGAGTGTACATACTCAATAGTAAAAATCTCTCTAAGTAAAGAATATTCAATTACTCAGAGTTCTTTGTGGCTGACTCTTTTACAGTTCAGTGGTTAAGGGAGCTGGATCACACATGACTAAGTGTGGTTGGGATCCCAGCCCTGGCAGCTTGAAAAATATGTCAGGAGCGTGTGTGTGCATGCCCAAAATCCTGCCATGAAGGAGAAATGATTGCGGTATGACCACGCCCCATTGAAGGGTGCTTTATCCTTCTCTCTCTGGTGAGTGCATGTGGCCTCTGGCAATTAAACAAAAGTTCTTTGCATAGAAGGAATGTTGGCTCCTTATATGTGAGATACCTTGCTCAGAATCTCTCGCCATTTGTCTTTTGATGTTGCTTACATCTTTGTGGTTGTTTTAAGTTTCTTTCTTTTTTTCTTCTATAAGAGACAGAGGAACACAGAGAAAAAATGATAGGTTCTCCCAATGGGTCCACATGCCAAGATCCACCCTCAGCCTCAGCCAGCCCTGGATCATGGGCTCACATAGGCCTGATCCACTGAGGCTGGGCTAGGAAGAAAACACTTTTGAAAATAAAAACTAGGGAGAGAGCAAATATTGAAGCATTAATATTAAAACTGTTTGCAGCCTCTCATTTATATTCATTCCATCTGCAAAATATTAATTATAATTGAGTTTGCCTTGTAGATTTCATTTGGATTAACTTTTAGGTAAATGCTTGGGTCAATTATTGTATACTCTTGGTCAAATCGTATATCCCTAGCACATTGAGTTACATCACTGATCAGAGTGATTTTAATCTCTTTATGCAATACTCGTGAGCAAAGCCATTGTCTTTCATGTCCCTATGTGGGAACTGTATTTTTTTCTTTCCCAAAAGATAAAACAAGGAATCTAATAATGACCCCCAAATTGGTTTACTGGGAAAGGGAGGACAATACATGGAGATGCTGGCCAGAGTGTGCTGCTATCCAAGGAGTACCCTATTCCCAAGAAATGGTTTTACTCCCAGGCCTACTGTCCTGGACATACAAAGCTCACAGATTCCCTGCCTAAGCCACGATTTTCTCTTAGCAGCCCCGTGACATGGAATTTGAGGGACTACCTGTGCCATCCCTCAAGTTTCTCTCACACAACCCAGAGCACAGCCTGGTTAAAACAGTGGAATGTGTAGACTATTTAGTGTGTAGACTGTTTCTTGTATCTGCTTTACATTGTCTTTGAAATTAAAAAGAAAAAAAATCTCACGGGACAGCAGAGGGCGCCCTTCCCTGTACTATGCTGTTGACTTGCTGCTCAGAGGAACAAGGATTTTGTTTGCTTTTCTGGGTTCCTCGTGGTTGACAATGGACACACACTCCAGTTTGAGACAACACACCCACTGCCGTTTCATCGTCTCCCTCCCTTGCCCCACTTTCCTTTTCTCTCCGAGCTGGGTGACCTTATACTTGAAGAACCTCAGAATAAAAGGAGCTGTCACCAGCAGCGGCCTTGGCCTCAGCAGGGAACACCAGAGCAGAGAAATGCATTTTTTTTTTTCTGTACAGCTTTCGGTGCTCCAGAAAGGGCTAAAACTCTTGCTTCTCTGTGGAGGCCTCGAATGGGTAGTTGAGATCTGTGTTGGGTCCAGCCTTCCCTAGGGGGAAGCAGGCAGGAAGCTATAAAACCCAAAGCACACACACCCTTCGCCTCCATTCCGCATTGTGCAATCTCCTCGTTCCGGGCTGGCACCCTTCCTGCTGTCAGCATGCTATAACGAATGTCACACAGCGCATGTTGGGGTCAGCATGAGGAATACTCGTAGAGAACTGTGGGTGAGCGGAACCCACATGATCTCCCCCAACAGGATAGCTGTCCCAGCAGTAGCTGGGAAATGGTGACAGCCAGCATTATGGCTAGAGGGAAAATGAGAGATAGCATGACAGAAAAGTGGAAGGTTTGAAATGTTTCCCTAGGATAACTTTAAAAGAAACAGATATGGAAATATTTCTTCTTTGGAACGAGACGTATTCTATATTTATTCTAGATTTAAAAAAAAAACCACTTCCTTTATCTAATTCTCTTTATCTTGGGGAGCTATTGTGGTTTTGATCCGGATTGTTCAGTCTGTCCCCACCCCCCTACAACGGGCCACAGGATTCCCAAATAAGGCAACAGGTTCCTGCCTGTCATGGCGTGTGGTCATGACTGGGCTATGTGCAAAGGAGCCAAGGAAACAGAAAAACCACAACCTTTTTTGGAAAATCTCCTGCCTTTCTGCCTGGAGAAATGTGAGCTGTTTGGGTGACTCATCCCCTCAAGGTTGAGAGGCGGGTGAATTTGGGATTCAGTGCCTTTCAACTCACAGGTTTAGTGGTGAGAGTTGCCAATCAGAGCAGGGCGTGTAGTGAGCACTGTCCATGTAGAGATCATTCTTTAATTTGGACAGACAACATGTGAGAAATGTTTTGTGCCAACAACCTCTCCCCTTGGGCTGTCTGGCATTTTCTTTCTTATATCGACCTCTTCTGCTAACCGAAGATGAATATGCCAGGGTGGTGACAATGACCGAAGTGAGAATCATCTAAGTCTCTTACTTCAAAAGGTTTTCCCAAAAATACCAGCCCTGCCTAAAAACTCTTGCCCAAACTTGTTCAGGTGCTGGTGGCAGTTGACAAGTAGATTGGGTCCTGATAGGAATTGTGGGGCAGCGCAGACCATCTGCCTAGGATGCATGTGTGTACTGTAGACCTTACCAGGCACATGCAGAATGAAGAGACACATAAAGAAAAGCCCGTAACACATGGGGTGGTTTGGGAAACCTTAGCTAAGATGAATTCTGGGATCTGAGTGGATTATTGACATACATTGGCTTACCCCAAACTTCTTTAATTCTTTCTAAAGTCATATTTTTATTACTCATTAGGAATTACAAAGTGGTGATAATCAAAGCATCACCCCTTTCTCCCTCTTTTCTAAATCCCCCTCCCCTCGAATATAAACTGTTTAAAGAAAAGGTCAGGGCCAGCCAGTGTTGTGGTAGTTAAGGCAGCTGGATTTCACTTAGCTGACTACGTAGTTTGAGTCCCAGAACTTGCAGCTTGAGAAACATGCTGGGCACATGTGTGTGTGCCCAAAATTCCAAGAGGAGAAGGGATTGCAGTGTGGCCGGCCCTCTGGAAGGTGCTTTCTCTGTCTGCCTGTCTGTCTGTCTCTCTCCGGCAAGTATATGCACCCTATA